>JACVCZ010000003.1:16145000-16745000 GCA_020829145.1 Drosophila nigrodunni
CTCTTCCTTTTCGTGTTCGTTTTCGTTTTCGTGCTGTGTCCTTAGTCCTGCCTGGCAGCTTGTTAAGAGCTCAAGTGCTGTGGCAAATTCGTTTTGAACGCCACTCCAGAACGCTCGTCCAGCCACGCAGCTCTGTATGTACTAGAGGTACGAGGAGTACTCTCACCCCCTGTCCGCGAACCCCGCCCCCATTCTCTACACCCTGGCGACGACCTATGGCGTTTCAAAGCACTCAAGAACAGTGCAGCCGTTACCATTTTTCCCGTCGAATCTAGCTTTTTTTTAATATCGATTCGCGAAGCAGGAAAATGTTTTTTTTTTGTCATATTAATATTGTTTTTCGCTTTTTATTTATTTATTTTTATATTTGATAAAGTTTAGTTGGCCATTATAATATACTGATCTTCAACATCTATTTTATGCGAATGTCGACGACACTTTCATCACAAATTGCATCGTTAGAAACAGACTGACAGATCGAGAATATATATACTTTAAAGCTTAAAGCTACTTGACAAAAACAATATGCCCTCTGCATGGGTAAAAACGTATAAATGTATAAATATCTGCAACATTCCCGAGATCTATATAGTTTTTTACTAATCCAGTGCATTTTTCTTCCTAGAACGGCAACGCTGTTCAAAAATCTTCGAAAAAACAAACGCATTGCAGCCAAAATGAGTACAGAACCCGCAGAAAATGTGGAAATGGCAATGTGATTTGTGCTTCAGCTCATCTACAAAAGGTTCTCACATCTCACATCCTCCAATTCTTTCGCTCTTCCCCTTTCACCAGGTTTTTGTTGTTTTCCTCCTGGGTATTACAATTACATTAAATGTATACTTGTATGGCACAGTCTGTGCTCTACTCGACTTTCAAGAGTCTGAGTTGCACTTTCTATTCACAAATATGAATTACTTGTATACGAATGAGTTTGTCGAGAGTTTGAAGTAACTCTCAGAAACCCAGTGCAGATAATCAACGCGTTGAGGACAGGGTAACACCCAGGAAACTGTTTAACCTAAGAGCAAAAATTTCAAACATGTAAACTTTTTTCAAACGTAATATAACAGTTATAACAGTTCACAACCAGCGTATGCCGTTTGTTGTGGGTATGGGTTCTGACTTAACGGTAAAAATATTGAAATAATTAAGAATTCAAGGCAAAAATAAAGAACTTGAGCCTTAAATTTAAATAAGATTTAGTTTTAGTATAGAAACTAGTGAATATAATGTAGATAGTAACCAAACGTCTCATTCCAAATAGAAAAATATCCCTGAAATGTTTTTATTATTAGTGCTTACGATAGGGGAAACGTTTTCAATTGAGGAGTTTTATGGTGAGGTTGTTAAGTGTAAGGAACAGAAAGGTAGACAGAGAGAGAGAGAGAGAGAGAAAGAGAGAGAGAGAGAGAGAGAGAAGCTTGCTAGCTAATTAGCGGAGGTCACACTACCCGCTGACTCTGGAGGCAATTAAATGCAAAGATGAAGTGCGATTCCAAGAAGCTGTCGACCATTTTATTTCCACAAAGCTGGACACAGAGTGTGCTGAGAAATGGGTGGGGGACGGGTAGGTGGAGAGGGTGAGGGTAAAGGCGACATCCAAAACAAGGGCGGGGCAGAGTGGTAAATTGAATAAGGCTAATGCTCACCAACTGTCAAGTGCAGTTAGACAAACACGGCAAAAAGCGAAAGAAAAACGAAAAAATACACACACACACACACGTTGAAATACACACACGACACAACCCAAACAACAACAACAACAACACATGCGACACTTGACGCTAAAAGTAAACGCTGGCAACGCCATTAGGGGCAACTTGGCCTGCAGCAACGAACACCTAACCTCAATTTCCCCCTCCTCCTCCTCCTCCTTCACCTCTCACTTCTCTCAACTATCCATCAAGCAAAAAGGCAATAACAACAATAACAACAACAATAGCGCTAAACAACATTGAGCATATTCGACAAACATGTCACACATTCATATGGACAACGCACAACGCCCCCGCAGCTCTGCACAGTGGTGCAAATCACATGCGCAACAAATGTTAAGCGTCATGGGCACGCATTCTTTCCTGAGTAATTTAGTGAGCTCTGTACTTTAAATACTGCACTATTATTCAATATTTTATACATAAATTATGTTGTAAAATCAAAGCTAAATTAATCAAATTAAAAAAGAATTTAATAAAATTTTGAATTTAATCAAATTGGCATTCTCTTTGTTCTTTTAATATCATTTTGCTACAACTCTATGTAATTTCTGTTATGTTTTTACCTTGACCAATTAAAGCATATATTTAATCATTTTTCGACCCGGTACTCAATAAGTGTACATTGAACTTTTAGGTTTACCAAAAGGTAACAGACAGATGGAGGCATTGCTTACCCCATCAAATATATATTCTTGATCAGCATCAACAGCCGAATCGTCTGTTGTCTGTCAATCCTTTCGTATGAGCAACTGAATCTCAGAGATTATACAGCTAGTCACCAAATTTGAAAAAAAGCTCCGTCTATACGTCAAGGCAGATCATTTCATTTTTGCACGCCCCACCACTAATGAAAATTTATGCTACTAAAGCAATTGGGCTACATTACCATACACATAATCTGTCCCGATAGCTCTAGTCGATTATAAGCATCTGTACCAAGTTGAACCGGATCGTAGAACTATATCCCATAGCTCCCACAGCACAAATTGGTCACAAACTGCTAATTTGTATGGTAAAATGCGAACTAGAATGAGTACAAGGTCTTTTACAGTCGGCTCGCTCGACTATTGTCAGTCAGTCATTCATGGGGGTTTATATAATTAAATAAATTAATCAACTAATATAATAATAAATTAAAGTCCATTTGGTTTGAGAAATCTTTTAAAATGTCTCTGGCATTTTTTCGAACTAGAACTACCACTTTCATACCACTGTGCGGCACTTGACACCTTCGCCCTGCCTCCAAACGGGACATAGCAACAGCGTCGTCGTCTTCGTACCGTTAACGTGTCGGAGGTACCCCTCTGCTCTTCGCCTCGTCCGCGCCCCTACAAGCGTACCGTTCGATATAAATCGAACTATGCTCTGGACGCCGACGTCGACGCCGCCGCTAGCGTTGGCGTTGACGTCGGCGTCGTCTTCATGCCGCCCTTCAATCAGCTGTCAAATGAAAATGTCAAAATATCAAAAGTGAAAAAGGCAAAAGCAAACTTAGACCCGGTCTCTTAGCCGCTCTCCCCACCCCTCCGCCACGATCCCTGTCCCAGTCCCGAGTTCGAGCCCATTATTGTGTTTCTTTAACGTAGCCAGCCTTTTAAGAGGTTGCTGTTGTTGTTTGTACTAGTGTGTGTGTGTGTGTGTGTGTGTGTTCGGTCGGTTGATTCGTTAGTTTGTCATGCAATCAGTCAGTCATCCACTCAGTTCGTCAGTTCGTCAGTTCGTCAAACGAATCCAGTGTGTGTTGGTCGAACAAAAAATACTAAAACAACTACAACAAAACAAAAACAGTCTATTCTGTTCTAAGTGGCCCTAAAACACAACAAAAAAAAGGAAAAAAAAGAAGAAAAATCTATCTAAAATAAAACTCAAAATGCATACAGACCCGTAACGAAAGGAAGCGAAGAGAAACGAATAAACAAAGAGAAAGAGAGGCATATAAATAGCTAGAATGTAAAAATATATCCAACTACAGCTGTGATGTAGAAGAAGTAGAAGCCCTGCGAATGTTTCAACAATAATAAAAAAAACACTGAAACAAAATTCGACTTTCTAGTCCTTCAAGTAGGAGAGAAGGCAGATCAAAAGTATTGAAAAAAATCAGTTTTCAGACCCCCCGAATCGGATAACTCCACTAGAGTTACTCTAGCTGCCGTAGGCCTACGGCTGAATATTCCGTACGGGGTTTCTTACAGTCGCAGACCAAGAGTTTTGCATTTATTGCATAGTTTATAATAATTTATACAGGGATGATATTTTCAGCTATACTCCATTATAGACTTATCAACTAAAAGTAATCAAAAATTGTTTCCAAATGAATTTTGATTGTTTTCCAAACACGTCCAACCAAAAGTTAATCAAGCGAAAAGGCAAGAGACACAAGAGAGAAACAATTTCGAACCGAAAGTGAAAACTAGTTTTCCTGCTCGCACGGGGTACGAAGGTGGAAATGGAGGTGAAGGTGGAGAAAGAGCTCTTAACAATTGACAATCGTTATGGACACGTTTGACATTTGACGTTTTGATTTTTTAGTATTTTTTCTCTCTCTCTTTCTCTGTGGCTCTCTTTCTCTCTCTCACTCTCTCTCTCTATGTTTGTTTGCTCGTGAGGCTTCATTTGGCCCACATAGAGTTTGGCAATGCCAAATGAATTGCCAACAACTATAACAATAACTCAGAAGCCAATTTTCGGGTAGCAGGAGTATCTCATGGATTCACACGAGTTACCATGGGTATATTCTGGGTGCTCTTGTTGCTTCCTTTAATATTGCACACCATTTCTGCATGGCTTTTAGGAATAACCTACAAGTTAGAGGAAAGAGCATATATGTGCTTAACTTTTAAATGGAAAACTGTTAAAATTTCACTAAAGTTTGTGGAGTTCATACAGCTTTTTGTCAGTGCTGAGTATTTTACAGTCGATCATGCACCACTACAGCTCGCTTACTCGTCTCTTCTTTGATTAGACAGCGTCACAAATCAATAGCATTGAGAAACGCACGAATGAACCAGAGGCCATAAAAAATACTTCATTGTGTGTGTGTGTGTGTGTGTGTGCATGTGTGTGTGTGTGTGTGTGCATGTGTCTTTGTAATGCCATTTATGGGCTGAACCATTGTATTACCAATATTTTTTGGCTCTTGCTTCTTCTTCCAATATATTTTTTATCACACATACCACTCGTACTTGCCTGTGTTCGTGTGTGTTCGTGTGTGGGTGTTGCTCGTGCGCTTAACGGGTTTTCATGGCTTTAACGGTTACTGCTCTTTTACGACTTTTATTATTATTATTAATGCATGTATTTTCCATTTTCGGCTCATGATCTATTGTTAACGCTAGCCGCAGAAACCGCTGAAATCCGAAATTGGATTCGACTCTTTTTTTCTTGAAATTTATGCAAATTTGTTGTTTTGGCGCCCATATTGAATGTCAACGAAGTTTTCAAATTTATTCAATTCTGATTTTTTATTTGGCAATAAATATGTATTCATGAACCTTACAAAGTCCCAGTAAACTAGTTGATTAATCAACGATCTGGTAGCGCTAAGCAATCGAGCTTCCAATTAATCGAGACTTATCGATAACAGATGCAATTCAAATACTTTCTGTGTCCCGCGGAACGGCCAAAGTAGATCCCAAAAAATAACACATCAAATGTTCAATATTGTAATTTAATTCTGATTCGATTTGCATTTCACGTTTCACGTTCATCGGTCGTTTTTGGTCATTTAATTACATTCAAGTCACCGTTTTCCATTACTTTTTACAATTTCCTTATTGAAAATTAATTTCTCGTTACTCTGGCCCACTCCCTGCTCCCCAATCTCCACCCCACAAATATTTAAATTTTTTGAAATCAGTTTAATGTGTTTACTCGACCAACAGCCGATGCAGAATTTTTATTGAAAGGACTGGAAAGGCACAGGCAGAAGCCAAAACTCATGATGATGCTCAGAACTCACAAAACGGGAAGACGGAGGGACCGAGCGAAAGTAGCACGTAGAAGGATCGGGTGAGGGTAGGGGGTGCACAAATTGCGGCAACTCATGGCGCAATCGTCAATTATGGGCCGACAAGAAGTAATGGCAAAAAAAAGGAAGCGACGAAAGCGGAAAAAATATTGTGTTCGATAATCAAACCGAAAATGTGCACAGCTTGAGTCAAAATAAGACGACCAAAATGCCAAACAACAATGTGAGTGCAAAAAGGGGCAGAAAACCAAGAAAAATATTGTGTGTAGTGTGTGTGTGTGTGTGTGTGTGTGTGTGTGTGTGTGAGGGACAGGACTTTTAAACAGCAGGATATGCGTACAATTTTTGGCAATTTGCCACCCGCCGCCGCACGCGTCGCTGCCACCGCACAACGGCAACGCGACGTCGCTGCCCAGGCCGGGCCCATAATTAAATTACATACAACACACACACACAAACAAATAAACACGCACTCAGCTAGCCTGTGCATGAGTGTGAGTGTGTGTGTATGTGTGTCAAAGAGAAAGAGAAAAAAATAAGTGTGTGTGTGTGTGTGCTTTGTTACCGAACGCCTGCTGACTTGCTTTTCTTTTCTTGATTTCAAGGCCTGCCCTTGCTGCACCCCTTCCATGGCGACCACACCACCCGCACCCCAGCTCCACTTCCTCTCTCTCCCTCTCCCTTTCACTGCAACACATCCGACAGCAAAGAATTCACGACAGCGAAAAACTTGGGAAATGAATACGCCGTTTGCATTGGCGCCATGGGTAACTGTAAAATATGTAATCACCGAAATGTTGTTGTTTTTGTAATTTAAGTAATTGCGTTTTCATTTGTAGCACATGTGTGTGTGTGTTGTTTGCCTGCAGGACTAAAGAAAACAGAAATCGAATACTGATTGCAGGGTATTCGAATACCTTCATAACTTATATCTTTTGTTTCCCTTTGATAAACCCAAAGAAACCCGAAGTAACTTTTTAAGAAAACCGTGAACAGATTTTGGAGTAGAAAATTGGAATATATTGAGAAGTTGTTGGAAATGCCCCGAATGACTTATGACTGTCTATAACTCTTCATCATACCCTGCAATTATAAAGAAAAGCAGTGCAACTAAAAATTGGTCAATAAATCGTTTCCAGACCTTAGGAATACTAAATATCAGTTGATTTAGTTCAATTGAGGATAATGACGTAATTACAGGGTACTTGGAAATCTGTGTGACTTAAGTTCTCTGTAAAATCGAAATATAGTAATTAAGGTAACTGATTTTTTATACGCCTAACATGCCCATTGTACTTAAAAGATACAAACTCAAAAAAAAGCTAATGAAATTAGTTAGTTAAAAAAAATCAAATCTCTCCTAGATCAATTCAAAGAAAACATAGAAAAAATTTAATAAAATTCAAAATTGTCTATGAAGAATATGTTAATTTTAGATCCCGTCGTTATATAAAACTAAATTTTTAATCAGTGCTGGCTGTTAACACTCTGGGAGAACATCAAAAGTCATTAATTGCTCTACAAAATTCAAGCATTCAAATGTATCCATGAAATCAAATAAACCGACCGAAATCAGTCGACCTCGGGAGGTAGAAACCGTCAAGGTTAAATCGGAGCAAGCTGAGTGGTTAATTGTATTTTTGAATTGTGACCTTGAATTCCAAATGAAAAGAATCGTCATCATCCTCAATGTTATCAGCAGCATCATCATCATCATCATCATCGTCATCGTGGACATGAAGTGGCGTCGGGCGTTGAGGGCTGGACTCGGGATTAGGAATGCACGACGCGTGACTTCCAGTTAAGACCTAATTATGTCAGTTACTCATACGAGATTTCCCGCTAAGCCTGGCTAGGTGTGTGAGCAGTACGTACATACGAGTGGACCCAGAGGATATATTCACTATATACCATATACAGAGAAGCAGAGGCAGAGAGAGAAAGAGAGAGAGAGAGACAAAGAGAAGTGAAGTGAGAGCAATGCGTGCCGGGCACGTTCGCCTGCCAGGAAAGGGATTGGGAAGGGGACGTGATGACGTACATTCAAGCTAGATTTGCAACCAACAAAACTTGGAAAGGTGCATACAGACACACGCACAAAACACACACATACCAGCCTGCTTCTTCTTTCGCTGCTTTCAATTGTTTGTCGCCCCTTTTTCAGGGGTTGCAAGCTGACAGTGTTGTCAAATTTAGTTAGTTTACGGCTAGATTAAATTTTGTAATAAGTACAAAAAGAATGCACCATTAATTAACTTCTCTCTAAATGCTTCTATAAATTCCAAATACTGACATCTGTTTTTAAAAATCATCACTGAATTCTAGGCATAAACAAAATATTTTAATTTTGACTCCAAGTGTCTTGGTCTCTCTTAAAAAATAAAATACCATTAATTTAAATGTAACTATTTGTGTTATTATTTTTAGTCTAAATAAAAAAAAAAAACAACTTTCTCTTGTTTTTTCATAAATTATAACTCCCATTTTATGAATTATGACTTAAATAAAATGTATCCTGTTTTTAATTTAACAATATTTTTAGATGTATTCAAAACCAAGGGTACTTTGGTGGTTTTATGTTCCCGTTTTAATATCTAAATCTTATTTCTACATAATTTTTATTTTAACTATTTTTAGCTATTTTTCACGATTGCCAATCTAGCTGTTTCAGCAGCAGCTGGCAACACTGCTGAGCTCGCCACCCATTCAAAGAACCCATGCGAGGCATTCGTGCAGCCGTCTCGTCTCCTCAGCCTTTCATTTCGATTAAACAGATTTTTCAGCTATTTTAATGATGCGATTTGTGCAACGGTTTTCTCGGTTAGAGGAACAACCCTCAAAGTGCGGAGTCGGTTGTCGGTTGTCGCTTGCCGCTTGTCAGTCAGTCAGTCAGTCAGTCAGTGAGTCAGTGGGAGAGCAGCCCTGAAATCCCTGCGCCAAACTACAGAGTAAGGCAGCCCACTCACCCAGTTACGAGTGTTACGAGTCCTGCTGCCTCCATTGTGTTTACCTGTGTGTGTGTGTGTGTGTGTGCGTGTGTGTGAGTGTCCTTTGCGCTCGCTTAGCAACAAGCGATAAAATTCGCCCCTTTTTTGGCGATAGGTAAAATAATTCCATTTTTCGCCCGACATCTGGCGATGTGGTCGTTGAATGCACCCCCGATTTGAGTTGCGCTTGTGTTGATGCCACAGATCAACCCTCATATTTAGTGCTTCTGCAGCTTGTGGAAAATTCCATGCGATTCACGAGTGTACTCGTAACAGTGAGTACTTGTGAATATGAATCTTTTCACCACGGCTATTCACTCAACTAAATGAACGATGAACTTGTGCAATGCTTTCAAATATATTCCTGGAAATAAGTAAATCTACTTTTTATCGCAATCCCACAACTTTAAAGAAAATCGTCGAAGAAAGTAGAGGAGGAATAAAATTAGTACACTTTTTATATCAGTTTTGCTATTTTTGGAAAATAAAAATTGCTAAGCTTTTACATTTTTCAGCCTCCGTACTTAGAGTCGAAGGGTCTAATATGTTTCTCAGAAACGAAAGAAAACGAAAGTATATATATATTCCTGGTCAGCATCGAAAGCCGAGTCGATATAGCGATGACCGTCTGGTGGTAGGTCCATCTGTATAAAGACCAGGATCTCAGAGACTATAGAGCTATTCTTCCCAAGTTTGGGCCGGATCGAACCCCTGTATCCTATACCTCTCATGGGAAAATCGGTAGAAAATTGATTGTTTGTATGGAAAATGAGAAAGACCCCAATCTTTTACCGTATCCTCGATTTATTGAACGCTTTCTTAATTATTTTTTACTTTCTGTCAGAAGAATTATTCAACTGTTCTCTATAATTTCGACTTATTTATTTATAAGTGTTGTATTTAAGTGTCGCATTTTAAATGTTTTTAGGTTAATTGAAGTCCTTTTTAAAAATAAACCGTTCCCTTGGGAGCTCCCTCTTAAAGCGTTCACTCGTGCTCCTAGGTACTCCTCCTTCCTCCCAGTTACATAAGTCCTAAGTCTTTTTTCCCTTCTGATTATAAGAGTCTGCTCCTTGGTCTGATTTGCAGTGAAACGTATTCAGTTTCCCGACTTTACTCGTTTTTCATAATCATCTTAATAATTTCACAACTCATGTCTTTATTACATTTCGTTATTTCTTGCTATTGTTGTTGTTGCTGCTTTTGCTCCTCTTCCTGCAGCATTATAATGTTCTCCATGCTCTCCATGGAATTTTTTAATTTAGACAGAGCAAAGTATCTCATACATTACAGCTGAGCTGGGCTGAGCTGAGTTGGGCGGCAACTGAAAAGTATCTCATGCGTGAGCTCAGTAGCGCATTTCCTTCATTTCCATTTCCTTACTTTGGTCTCCTTTCCCCTCTCCACCACGACCCTACTCTCCACCACCTTGCCCCTTTCTCAGGACTGTGCGTGCCGTAGTCTGGCGCTTTGAGCTGCCGCATTTCATCAAAGATTTTCTCCATTTCCTTAGGGGGCGTCTTACGTGTCGTGTCTTTTCTTGTCTTGGCTTGTAATTTAATCTCGTAGCGATTTTCATTTCAGACATTTCTATGTAAAATATGGCGCCAAATCAATGCATTTTTTCCGGCATCATTTTAAGTTCCTCTCTGACAATAAAAGGTTTATTTATAAAGGTTTAAAAAGCGTATCACTCATCCAACCATTATCAAGTTATCGATATTTTTCAGCATTCAGTTGAAACAGTCTGGCAACACTCGCCACTCAAGTGCAATAAATTGAAGCAAACGCTTTGGGATTTCGGTTGTTTTACTCTGCGTGTTTTTCCAAAAACATATTCAAACAGATATATTTATGTGGATGTAGATAAATTCATAACTTGGGTTAAAACAGCGGCGTGTCTACTTATTGTGTGTATTTTTATGTGCATGTTTATTTGTGTTCTATTAGAGTCCAATATGACACGATCTCATCTCTGCGTCTCTGCTTCTTACCCCACAGATTTTGGTGTTTAATTTTAGAACGGTCTTTTAACAAAGCAAAATCAGTGGAACAGGTTCCATGCGACGCCGCATTTCCGATCCTACACACACGCTATTAGCTGTGCATCCTGAGGGCAACTGTGCCCCATGTGTGTTTGTACGTGTATACAAATGTACAGCCCAAAAATGTATGCTCGTGTGTGTGTGTGTGTATGTGTTTGTGTGTGTGCGTGGATATTTCAAGGTCCGCTGAGGAAACCGTCGACTGCCTGCAGCTGCATCAAATTTGTAATTAGGCGGCGAAGACGGCGGCTCCTCTGCTGATTTAGTGCCCACTTTCTCAATGTCGCCTCCGATTCGACAAGCAGGGACAGGTTCCCTTTTTGGAATTCCCCTATTCCCCTCTCCGTCCCTGTTTTATGCTCTGCCTGCGTGTCCGGACGTTTGCTTCTTCCTAAGCGAAAACTAATAATCATAAACAATTTTATATCTTTGAAATTATCACAAATAACAAAACAAAATATATTTTATTAATGTCAGCTCGTAAAAAGCGTCACGTAAAGTGCCAGAAGCATTGGGGTAAGTATTGTTAAGGCATTATGCATCTCACATATTTCTATCTTTCGATTTCATACAAAAACTTGTGTATTCTTATTTCAAAAGATTAATATCATTTTAGCACCAAAGTTTTTTTAATACATTTATACATCAAAGAGAACTTTTGGATTATCACACCCGATGTTCGTAGGTTAAAGGGGTATACTGGGGTATCGTTTGGCCATGCAGAGCTAAAACCAGTAAAAATAACATGAATCTCAACCAAATTTGCACAGAAAGTACATATCATAAACATTAAATCAAAATGATGATAGAAAAATACAGCTATATCGGGAGTTCGTCGGAATCGAATCGGTTTAAAATAAATTAGTATGAAAAACTTCTGTATTTACTTAGATATCTTATTGAAAAGAAAACAGTATTACATACAGACCAAGTTCATCGAAATCATCCAAATCGGTATATATGGTATATGTACATAGCTGCCATTGGAACTATGCTCTGAAAATGAACTACAGATAAACCCTCAATAACTCAATCCAAGAATTTATCGTTTTCTCTTTTTAGTTCGTTTTGTGCTTCCTGTTTAATTCGTTGCTGTCAAAGAAAATTATTAATTTTAAAATAAAAGCTGAACACATTTTGTTTATCGAAGTACTTGTAATCTAAGTTAACATTTTCCACGTATAATTCTTTTAATAAAGCGTTTAAAAGGTTGCATCTGTTTTATGAAAAATTTTAGCGTTGACTTAATCATACACATTAGTGTCTATCACCATGTAGAATTCTTTCATTATTTGATGCATTTAGAAGACATTTTATTTGGAAATTACGGAACAAGACAAATACGTGGAAGCGCTCTTTCCAGAGGGTATTATGTTTTTGTCACGAAGTTTGTAACGCATTGAAGGAGGCGTTTCCGACCACATATGTAAAGTATATATATTCTTGATCAGCATCAACAGCCGAGTCGATATAGCCATGTCCGTCTGTTTCTATGCAAACTTGTCTCTTGTTTTAGTTGTAATTAACTCAAACATTGGATTAAGATTCCAATTTCGGAGAGTTCTAATAACCGAGCCCCTAATGACCATAATTCAAACTGAGCAATTTGTATACTGTTTAAATTCAAGTAATAGGTTGTTTTAGCTTTAAAAGTTCTTAGTTTCCAGCCTTGAGCTCAAAGTTGTAGCGAATTCAGTTGCTAGGAAATTTTTCATCTCAAACCAAGTGAACGAAAACTAAATGAATTAAAATAATAAAGTTCCTCCAAAAAGCTAACAATAAGCTATATGGTTATACAAATGTTCATACATAAAATATAATTTAGCTTTATAATTTAATTATATGGTTCTTGATTTTTTTATAGCTTTCGAGCTGGAGTTGTTGTAGGGGATTCTGTAGATGGGATTGGAGAGAGAGAGCTAAGTGCAGACATTTGGGAAATAAAAATGTTTTTTTTTTGAGGAGGAGTCGAGGCAGTAAAATGAATCTTTAATTGCCACTTGACGCCCGAATGGAGCTGTCTTTTAAATTTGTAATTTTTGGTTTATGCATCGATTTTCAATTTCAGACCCGAGTGTTTTTGGGACGCAATCAGACTCCTTGACTGGCATTCAACGCCCCAAAGATCGTGCTGCTATTTTTTTTATGGAGTCTCGAGTGTTTCCCATCGGCCATTTAAATTATGATTATGGTCTCCGGGGCGTAACCCAAGAGGCTATTTGGGGGAACCGGAGTGAACAGAAACCGATCGACGATCGGTTTAAGTGATCCGCTTCCCGATGCCGCAATCAATTTGCATTTTACTGTAATTCTCGTAATCTAAACGGCCTGCATTCTGTAATTAACGCCATCAAATAGTTCTGCTTCGTTCAGACAGAAAATATGTAAATTTATAATGAAATGGGGAATTGTATCGCTTCGTTTCTAATTTCTGTTTTCTAGTGTCCCCTCAAATTGCAACAAGCTACTTGAAAATGGTTTTAAATGAAATGTGTATCTTTTTTACAGTAAGCGATGCAGATACAATCGTGTAATTACATAATCGTTTCGAAATCACCATCCATTTCGTGCACATAACCTCACAATTACCATAAACAATTAAAACTATTGAAAGTTCCATAACTCATGTCGTTTTTCAAGAGCCACAAAACGGATTTTATACTGTAAGTAATTTGATAATTTATAGATTGGTTACCAGCAGTTAAACACAATGTGTGTTGTACGGTTAGAACTGATACTCTACGAGTATCGGGTATAGAAATAGTAAAATCTATTTAATTTAAGCTCTTATTTATAGCCAGTAATCTCAACAATGTTAAGTGAATAGTTGTGCAACTTTCTTGTATAAATTTTGCTTATTAGTTAAGATAGTTTGACAACAGTTAGATAAGGTGTATTTTAAAAGTGTTATGAGGTAGTAAAAAAATACAATTAAGATTACCTGGGAGTGAACAATGGAAACCACAGTAGAGTGTCAAACGAGAGACGTCTATCACAATCGGTGACCCAAATCCGACCCATGCCGGCGCTACTCGGAACTACTGGGAACGACGCTACTTACTGCTGCTATCGGTACTGCCCCGAATCGGCTCTAATCGAATCGCTGCGAGTATCAGTTGTCTGAGCGGACTCAACGGCAAAGCAAGCTCTCTTAGCGTCGATTCCAGAATGCACACAATCGATTTGGGAACGGAAAGCAGCATTCTTACAGGTCTCAGACCCGTATCGCCTCTTCCGGTAGGAATCGAGCCATGTTTCAATTTTACAAGCAGTCAGCAGGAATTCCATCGAGTGGATCCAAACATAGCTGATCTTGTAGCCAGTAAAACGGCTAAAAAGGAGTTCTTCTATGGCATCGAGATAATGGCACAGAACGAGGATAAACTCACCTGCGTGGACTTTAACATATTTCTGCCCCTCCTCCCCTCTTTTATCAGCATCGTATGGTCCAAGCACTTTTCCGAGTCTATTCGAAGAACCGGCATAAATCAGGTGACAAGCATGCAGTTGATGCCCCATCTAAACACGCGGATACACGCCATGCCCCATCTGTCCCTGTACAAACTAACCCAGCGGGATCTGGACGACTTTCTGGCTTTAAATCTGAACAATGTGCTTGTCATACGCGGCGATTATGTGGACGAGGGGCAGGACTACCGCTATGCATATCAGGTGGTCGAATATCTACGACAAGCCAGAGGAAGTAGGTGTTCTAGCGTTTACCAGTTAACCTTTTCTGAACCAGCATTTATATCGAATCTTTTCAGACAATATATCCATTGCTGTGGGCGGTTATCCAGAAGGTTATACGAGCTTAACCACTGAACCACAGGATAAGGTCCATAACATGAAGTATTTAAAACAAAAGGTAAGTTTTAGAGCTTATAGTCAATATAAAATCAAAAGCAGATTTCTTTATGTTTATGTTTATATAAAGCAGATTATCATAAATTCTATTATTCATGATATGAGTGATATTTAGGGTAGAAATTTTTGATTTAAGAGAAAATCAGTGCAAAATTCGCTAATATTGTACAACTTATAACTAATCTGAAAACAAAGGCACATAAAGTTATCTAAAATATATTTGGTTATAGATTTTTATCATAAGTTGACCTGAAATAGATGCAATAAAATGGATTGGGTTATACCTACAGACTAGAGTATAGAGCTAATGATTCTTTCAAAAGCAAATGCACACAACTTTAACTTAAAGCTTTACAACACAAAGTATTCATCATAAATTGTATATTAAATTATTAAGTGCACGAAACTTAGGCTTAAGGCTCAAATGCAGTGGATTCTTATTAATATGATTTTAGAAACCACCAGAGAAGATAACGTACATACATATTTGTATACAGTTCTTATCTTGTAGCGAAATCAGTTTAAGCTTAAAGCTCTCACAGCGTAGCGTATCAAGGTAAAGATGTTTGCAGAGCAAACATTAAAGAGAGAACGCATAATAACAACAAAGCTTAAAGCTCTCTTAAAAAAGATAATTCTAAAAATATCTTGAAAGCTCTTAAGAGGGAAAGCAAACATTCAAAGTAATTTGAATGCAATTGAAATCCGCTTCGGATTGAAATCGGTTCTTAAGATAACGATGTAGTCACTACAGGGTCTTATCAGTCAAGCTCTCATTAGCAACTAATAATATTACATGCTGTTATTTACAGATTGACGCCGGTGGCAATTTCATAATCTCGCAGCTGTGCTACTCCGGCGATAAGATTGTGGAATTTATACGGGATGCTCGTAGTGCTGGAATAACGGTACCCATTGTGGTGGGCATGGTTATTCCCGACTCCCTTCGGAAGTATCAGATGATCGAGAGGTTTACGAGAATCGGTCTGCCACCTCAGGAGCGCGACGAGGTGGAGAAACTCCAAACCGATGACCAGGTCAAGGATTACTTTGTCCAACTCACGGTGCGCAACATTCAACGTGTGATGGACGCTGACCTGGGAGTATATGGGATCCAGTTCTTTACCCTGAACCAGTTTGGATCAGTTGTTGATGTGCTACGTGAACTACAAGCGAAGGGAATACTAAAGGAGCCCGCTGACGATGATTCCACTAAAGTTTAGTTTTAAGTTTTACTAACTTTAAATAATCTCTTAATAAATACATTGAATGGTGAATAAGTGCAATATAAAAAACAAAAAAAAAGAATTTTTATCACTTCAAATGAACCAGATCACTGCCTATTGGTTTTGAATGGTTAACTGTGCCAATTAGAGTTGCTCACTCCAGTGAGTCATTCCAAGATAAGAACATGTGATCTGTGTTTAAAGAACTTTAGTAAACACACCTTTTCCAACACTGTAAATAAGCTATAGTGCAAAGTATTTTAAGCGAATGAATTAGTCATCGAATATTTGTAATTCAATTTACATTGACAACAGTGCTGCCATTTTGGCCTGTTTAAGGCTAGATCTTGCTTTTATGAAAACCGAAACGCTTGAAATCTTAAAAGAATGCTTGTAGCCCTAAATCTAGCCTATTTTAATATAACTTAGATTTTTTTGGAATTTTTTAATGTAATTCGAACCAAAAGTATACTTTGGTTCGTATTTCGGTGAATCATCGTTTTTGAGTATGAATTTATGCCATATTTTAGTTGGAAAGTTTCGGTACCGCTGTCCAGATTGGGGATCGTTTACGAAAGTGTAAAATCGCGAGTGGAGTGACAAGAGAAACAGCTGCGGATCAGTCAAATGCTGACTGCTGCTTTTGCAAATGTTTCCACAGCTACCAATTACCTGGAAAATATTTATTGAGTTTCACCGATAAACTCGAAAAATAGAGAAATGGATAAAATAATAACACAATTAGAATTGTATATATTTATGTTGTTCAATTTTTACCTGTTTTTTTTATTTGTAGCTTTTTCTAGCGGGTATTTCTGTAAAATCTAGCATATTTTGACGCTCCAAATGTGGCAACACTGGTTAACAGCAATGAATAAATCCATGTACGCTTTTAATCGATATTAGCTATCGATATTTTAGTATTTCCACTGCAGGTGTGTACACACTGTTGCCAAAAGCAAGTCAACAATTACTGCAGATGGAATTGCATAAAATTATAAAGCTCGCAAGGCAGATAATGCGAAAGAATCATTTAAAGCTCGATGTAGTCATGGAGTTTAAAATAAATCTTAGTGCACACAGGCAAATAGCTCTGACAAATCCATGTAAGCAAATAAAACATTTTATTCCGATCATAGTATATATACCCAGCTATAATCACAATGCTTAACAAACCGAATCAAATCCGATCAATGCAGGTATTGCTCAGAGGGGCAGCTAAAACTTCCATGAAGTATCTGGACAGGAACTGCTTTCTACGGATGTGCAGCTCCCCGCCTTCTTCACTACCATCTTCGACTCCGCCTGCACCTCAGGAGCCGGGAGCCTTGCCCTGGCCTATGATCCTAGAGCCCAACTTCAAGTTCACCGAGTTCCAGCAGCAACTTCGCCTCGGGGATCCGAATATCGCCGAGATCGTGGCCGATAAGACAGCCCGAAAGAAGTTCTTCTATGGAATCGAGACGAAGCCTCTGAATGTAGATGATGTGGCTAGTCTGGACTTCAATATATTCCAGCCCCAGCAGCCGGTCTTCATCAGCATCGTGTGGACTCGAAGGTTCTCCGAGTTTATCGACACCACGACCATGAAGAATGTGCCTAATATTCAGTTGATGCATCATCTCCATCAGCACATTCCTGCCATGCCACACATGACGCTGTTTCGCATAACCCAGAAACTTTTGGATGACTTCCTGGCTCTAAAACTGAATAATGTCCTTATCATTCGAGGGGATCACGTGGAGGAGGGACAGGAGTACAGCTACTCCACGCAGGCGGTGGAGTACCTGCGTCGCGCTGGCGGCAGTAAGTATCCCAAGCAAATCCTTTCCAGCTGCTATATGTCACAATTGCTATCTTCTGTAGAAAACCTGGCTATAGCTGTTGCTGGATACCCTGAAGGATACACGAACTTACGCACGGGACCGTGGAACAAGGAGCAAGACATGGAGTACTTGAGACAAAAGGCAAGTTGAGCTTACAAATTACAAACCGATCTTTAAGCACACATAGACGTAATCCCAGTTAGAAACCACATTTATCTACCAAAATGTCCTCTGAATCTATGCCTAACTGCCAATACATTTTCAGGTTGAAGCTGGTGCCGATTTCATTGTGACCCAGATGTGCTACTGTGGGGATAAAATAGTGGAGTTCCTGCAGGATGCTCGTAATGCTGGAATTACAGTTCCCATAATGCTGGGCATCCTAATCCCCGAAACCTATGCAAGATATCAGCGAATGACGAGTTTCTCTAGTGTGGTGCTCACCCCGAAGCAACTGCAAGAGTTGGAGGCAATCAAGGAGGATGATGCCATGGTTCAACAATACTTTGTACAACTCTCAGTGGGTATTATTAAACAGGCCTTGGATGCTGGCCTGGGTGTTTATGGCATCCACTTCTATACTCTTAACCGCTTCTCCCCGGTGCTCGATGCTCTGAACGAACTGCGTAGACTGGGAATACTGACAGATGACCCAAAAGATTGTGAGGACGCTGCTAAGGTATCCAAATTATAAAGTGTAACTACAATTAATTATATTTCGTGTAACTTATTGAATAAAATTTAACGTATATATTTCAAATTTTCAATTGAAGTCAGTGTTCACACATATGCCAATAGGAATTCATCGGTAAAAATGTAAACAATGGATCGAGATGCAGTTTTCTCATAAGTCTACGCCCACTTTCTTTGAATTCAACGTTTATATTTTAAATTTATGCCAGTGTGTACACATGCCTCTACGCTTTCATCGGTAAAAAGCCCGATTATTTTGCAGGTGTGTATACACTTGTCGCCAAAATGTAAACAAAGAATTTAATTGCAAGCCACCAACTTACAACCTGACAATTTGGTTTCAATATCTATATGAATAATTCAAATGGCTATCGAGATGCAGTTTTCTCCTAAGTCTAGGCCCACTTTCTTTGAATAAAATTCAACGTATATATTTCAAATTTAAACCAGTGTGGACACATGTGGCAATAAGATACTATCGATAGTAAGCCCGATTATTTACCAGGTGTGTACACACTGGTCGCCAAAATGTAAACAAAGAATTTAATTGCAAGCAACTTACAAACAATATGAATGATTCTAGAGGTGATCGAGATGAAATTTCACCCGAGGTCTATGCCCACTTTCTGCAGAGGCACGAGGGCGTCTTACGGGACGAGGTGACCATGCGGGGCTTTAAGGCGGCGATTGAGGCAAACGTTAAACTTTTTAGCGGTGCCACAGTCCTGGAAGTGAACTGTGGAAGTGGCATAATCTCCATGTGGGTGGCCAAGCAGGGCGCTAAACGTGTTATTGCCGTGGAGCCGAGTGACGTGTGCCAAATTGCACGTCAATTGATCCGGTGGAATCGACTGGAGCACGTGGTCGAAGTGTGGCAAGGCACAGTGGAAGAACTGCAGCTGCCTCCAGTGGACGTCATCGTTTCCAAGTGGATGGGGTAAGCGAAGAGCAGGCAGCGTTATATCATAGGTCATCTCTAGCTTCTCATTCTCTAGGGCTTGCTTAATGTACAGCTCCACGCTCGATGATGTGCTCTGTGCCCGGGACAAGTGCCTTAAGCCGGGTGGCTGCATCTTTCCCGCCATCGCTAATCTGTACATAGCAGTCGCGGAGAAGCCTCGGACACCCATGAACCTACTCAGCGGCCCCTTGCAGTACTGGACACGCCACCATGGCTTCAATCTGTCCCGTGCCTGGGAAGTGAAGCTGCACACGCCTTTGGTTCGCCATGTAGATGTGAACCATGTGCTCACCCAGCGTCAGCTGTTGCAACACTTCGACATGCACACTCTAAAGCGGCAGGACCTAAGCTTTACTGTACCCTTAAAGCTGCGTTGTCTCCGCCAATCGCTGGGCAAGATGTTCGTGCTCTACTTTGATTTCCGATTCTCTGGAACAGAGGAGTCCATCGAGATTAGCACAAGCCCTAGTGCTCCTGCTACTCAATGGAAGCAGACTCTATTCCGCATAGACGAGCACTTGCCGCTCTGCCAGAATGACGTCATCATTGGAAAGTTCCGGGTTCGACGAAGTCGACAACATTTGGACTTTGACGTCACCTGGAGCTGCCACAACAAACTGACTCACATCGAAATGCATACCCAAATCTATAGAATGCAGGGTGAAGCGGTTGCCATTTGAAAACCTATACAAATGTATATATACATATATATATTTATATAAACTTGACTTATTATATATTTTAAATCCGTGTATAAGTCAATTCTACATATACAGTGAGTGTAACTAAAAATCGTGCTGCAACTTTCATCTATTTTCTTTAGTTCTTTGAAATCATTTCTCAAGTTTTCATTGGATTATTGAAATTTCTTTTATTCTAAAGTTGAAGTCCGAGGAGAAAGGCATCAAAAAGTTAACTAGTTCTTTAAGTTTAGGCTTAATCCTACGAAATTGCGAAGCTTACACTAAAAGAGACACGGGGTTACCAAAACCTTTAGGTATATTTCTTTATATTAACTGTGTCAATCTACGATCATTTTGGTATAGTCGTTTGAAAGGGTTTCTTGATCATTTTGTAGGTAACTAGGATTCAAAGAATACTTTGTTTTTATACTCTCTGCAAGAGTATATTGGGTTTGTGCAAAAGTATGTAACAGGCAGAAGGAGGCGTGGCAGACCCCATAAAGTATATATATTATTGATCAGCATCACAAGCCGAGTCGATATAGCCATGTCCGTCTGTCCGTCTGTCCGTCTGTCTGTCTGTCTGTCTGTCTGTCTGTCTGTCTGTCTGTCTGTCTGTCTGTCCGTCTGTCCGTATGAACAAACAGATTTCAGAGATGGTAAGAGCTACAAGTTCGAGCTTGGTGTCAAACGATCAGATATTTAGTCAGTCAATACAAGAATCTTTTTTTTTTTCGATGCCACGCCCCATTCGCCCACAAAAAGCAAAAAAACTGGACACCTCGTGAAAAATTGGTGTTTTCGGCAAATATCTCAGTAACTATGGCACCTAGGATCACCAATTCTTGTACGGGAGTTCCTAGCGACAGCATAGTTGCATTGCCATCTATAAATTTGGACTGCCACGCCCACTTTTCCCACAATTTATAAAATAGTTTTCAAGCTTCAATGCCGTTTTTCCGTATCGTACAGTATTGTAGTTTATAACTGGTGTGGAGACTAACTATATTAAACTATCCTGAAAGGCGCATTAAAATCGGACTATAAACAAGAAAAACTAGAAGCGTTACAATATTGTTAATTGAACGCAATATCAACCCATTGGTGCAAGCGAGACAGAAACACACAAGCACATGCTCGAACGTTTTTGCTGCCTGTGTGGCGGCAGCGCTGCCCGCGGTCGCTGGCTGCGCCGAATACACACATACATACATGCATGCATCATATATTGTCAAACGTATGTGTATTCGCAACAAACAAACAGATGTGTGTTTGATTATGCTTAGATTGTTTTTGTTTCAACGTGTTTTAATGCAAGTACTATTCATTGTAATATCTGGATACCGATTTTAATAATTTAATCGGGAAAATGCAGAGAGTATTATACGGTCGGGCGCGCTCGACTGTACTTTTCTTTCTTGTTTGTTATGTGTTATTAGAAATTGGATATGATAACAATATAATATCATGTCCAATTTCTAACATTATTATTTTTTCCAAGTAGATTAATTTTCCTAGTAATAAAATAGGGCAACTCTAGAGGAATGTTCCTCACTTTCCACTTAAGTTAGACAGCTGGAAAAAAAAGCTTAAGCTTTGGTTGTTGTCTTCCGAGTTGCCAAGTGTCCATACAAACGATGGAATTAGCGATGGGGTTTGAGGGAGTCAGAGGTGAGTGGAGTTTGGACAATTTCTGCGTCATCATCGTCATCAATGTCAGTCAATGTCAGGAATGCTTCAAATTCGTAATGCGTAGATATATTTTTGCGTGAATAATAGAATTGTTGCGTCATGGCACCTCTGCTTGCCACTGGAGGGAGGGGCGAGAGATGGGGTTGGGGTTGGGTTTGGGGTGGTTAGGGTTGCCACCAAAGATGTTGGCATTGAAAGCCTTTTGACACAAACAACATTTGACATTTGTAACTTGCGGTTGATCAGCCATGGAGAAAGGATAAACGCTAGTTCCCCCTCGCCTTCCCACTCCCAACACACCTCCCTTCGCCACACCCCTGCACACAGCTGTCTTCCCCTCTGCGCCTCCACCAACTCACACTGGATTCCCTCAAGGGTTGTCTCTTCGCTGCCGATGACGTGGCAACAGCACATACAATCTCTCTCTCCCTCTCACTCTGCCTGTATCTCTCTCTCGCTCACACTCACACACATAGATAGATTTGAGAGGTTTGCCAGCTTCACGATACAAAATCCTGCTCGTTATTTTTGCAGCTGTTGTTATCGCCGTTGAGCTTGAAAAATGATGTGCGAATTTTTGTGTTGTCTGTCTTGTTATGTGTGTGTGCGTGTGTGTGTGTGTGTGTGTGGGGGTCTTGCTTTGGATATAGTGGGCACTTTGTACTACAATAATTTATCGACAATTAAGCCAAACAAATTACGCTGTTAGAGAGGACAATGAGCGAATATTACGCATACGACACGCTGTGCCATGCCCCTAGGTCCTTACTCCGCCTCCTGTCCCTGCAACTAATCGCTCTTCATAGCACTATCGACACTTTGTATTTAATTGCTTCTGCTTACTAATAAAACTAAGCAAAACTCTGTAAATTGCTTTGTTTTTAAGTGTTGCAGGTAACCAGTGTTGCCAACTGCTTTATGCAGCCCCAAAAGAGTTTTAACTATTTGTGTAGCGAAACTTAATGCCGTCCATACTCAATGGAACAAACAAAATTCGTATTTTCACCTTTTTTTTTTGGCACCTTATGAATTTTGTTTTGAAAATCAAGTATTGAAATGCATTCAATTAGATGCATTTATTCCAAGCCATGAAGAGTTTGTAGACCCCGTTTTCAAAAAGATCAGATCGGACTTTATATTTATTTCATTAACTAAGCAGTTACTTTAGCTATCGTGATGTGTATACTTATATAACAATACTTGCCAAGTTTAATCCGTATGGTAAATGGGCACTTGCATGATTACGGGGTCTTTTAAAGTCGACTTGCTCGACTCTAGTAGTTTTCTACTACTTTATAGTTCAAATATTAGTTTCGATTAATTTTCGGCTGTTTAGACACAGCTTCTTAATCCATGGATTAATTGGCAAGTGCTTGCAAATTAATAAACCAGTTGACGCACTGAATCTAAAGGGGCCCGATTCCAGTATTTGTTTTTGGATTTTCTTTTTAATATTGTTAGTGTTGTTGTGCTGCAATTCCTAATAGGGGTATTCCTATGTAAGTTTGATCATACGTTTTTTCTTCATGTTGTTAGCTTGTGCCGTTTAATTTCATTGCAAAACAAATCAGCGTACAATGAGGAAACCAGCGATAAATAAAACCAAAAAGCAAACCACAAACACACAAACGCGCATACAGAAGACAGGCCTACGAATTGTATCCGTATCTGTGCATCTACAAAAACAAAAACAAAAAATAAACAGATGAAAACAAAAGCAACAACTGGGATTGTGGCAGAGACGGCGGCAGAGGCAGCGGCAGCACTCAAATCATCCGCTGCGGCAGAGCCCCCATGCGAAGAGCAAGAGCCAACAGCAGCACAATAAAGACAAAGACAATGAAAACAGCAACAACTACAAATAAAAAAAAAAATAAAATATAAACAGAATACAAAGTTTGCACTGGGGCTTGTGGAGCACGGGCGAGGTGGGGTTGAAAGAAGGGGAGTCAGAGGCTGGCAAACGATCGGCCGAACAAAGGAGCGGCAACAGCGAGCGAAAAAAACAACTACAACAACAAGAATGAGTTGTGTATTTATGGCACACAAAACGAAAATAATAAAAAGTAAGAGAGAAAAAAAAACAAACTGAAAATAAAATAGAGGCGAAGCAGCCGAGCCAAGTCACGTTCACGTTTCGTTGAGTCGAACAATCTCTGTGCGTTTGGTCCAGTAACGGCGACGAAGGCAGAGGCAAAACGAAAGCACGACACAGCTGGGTAGCCAGCCGACTGTGTGTGCATGTTGAGTGAAAGAGCGAGTGAACGATCAGCTGAAAACGCCGCTCTTTAACTTATTGAAGAGTAAGTTGTTAAGAGCGGCGAGTGTTTTGGTCTACATTAGTTGAGTTATTTGTACCCATAAGAGAGAAAACTATGAAATGAGCAAAACAGAGAAACCAAACTAACACTCTTGCAAACTTGAGTGTACTTGCGCTCTGAAACGATCGCCGGTGAGCGGCATGCTCGCGAGAGTGAGAATGAGCATATAAAAGGCAAACGGGCTGAAATCCGTTTGTATATAACACAGACATGTGTATGTGTGTTTATATGAGTGACGGAACACAAGCGGGGCAACAGCAAAATCGAATAAAAAAAAACAACTTAAGAAAAAAGAAAATATAAAAAGCACATTTGTTTACGAAAAACAATAAATAAGTGCACTTTGTATGATGCACAGCAAGAAAAGGGGAAGGGGTAGCGCTGCACATATGTAAATGT
Organism: Drosophila nigrodunni; assembly: GCA_020829145.1. NCBI lineage: Eukaryota > Metazoa > Arthropoda > Insecta > Diptera > Drosophilidae > Drosophila > Drosophila nigrodunni. The sequence goes on from JACVCZ010000003.1 coordinate 16,169,389, forward strand.
GGTATATTCATGTGTACATGTGTGTACACACACACTTGTATATGTACGTTTATAGTGGCAGCATGTGGCACGTTGTCGTAGCTCCGCATCCACACATTGATTTTTATAGTTTGCCTTTTATTAGACACACATGTAAATACTTGCATCTGTTTGTGTGTGTAGTACACGCTGTGTATGTGTTTAGCGCAACGACCGATAGCATGGTTATGCACATATGTATATGTATGTGTGTATGTACATATGAATGCATTATAGGCATGCCTTTTATTTGCTTATAGCTATTTAGCTACCTATTTAGACGTTTTCAAGCTACAAACTTGCTCTTGAACAATTTGCAAGCGCTAGGAAAAAGTCGTTGCGCTATTTTGCGACCTGCCTCACACCAATTTGCATACGCGTGGTTGTGTGTGCGTACTAAATTAACCAACCCACACACGCACACATACACACATGCACGATAAATAGATTCGCGCAAGAGCGAGTGGATGAGAGATAGAGAGAGGGGTGGGGGACTGGGCTATGTACAGTGTACTGACACGTATTGAGCGCATGCCGTGTGTAAAAATCATGTGAAATTGACGTGAAAATGAATTAAAAAAAGAAAAGCAACAAAAATAAAACTAAAACTAATAAAATGCGAAATTTTTAATTGCATAGACACTTTAAATCCGTAGTCTATTCTAATGTTTACCTTATGTATGTTAATAAACAATTAACCAAATTAAAGCCAACGTTTCCTTGAATTCGGTGCTGAATTACTGTTTATCCAGGTCCTGGTGGACATTACCTAGTACACTGAATGTATCACCTCCCTTACCACTCCTTCCATACATCTGAGGATTCTGAAGAGGAGGATACACAAGTGCTGCGCTGATTGCGACTTTTCTGCTCCTGTCTGCATACAGTAGGCAACTATATTCTATAGCTCCCATAGGAAAGATACGGGGTCTTTTACAGTCGGGTCGCTCGACTGTAGCTTGTTTTCTGTGTATCTGATAGTGTTACCCAATTTTTTGTATTTTGACGCTTAACCTGTTCTTGTGCTGGTAATGCCCACTCTACAAACACACAAATCTACACACACACACACACACCTTCTGGCCACACATTTTCGACTTAAGAACAAATGGGAATAGATATTTATGGGCGCTGTATGTGGATAATTTATGAGCGAGTCGAATGCGATCAAAACTAAAATGATTATTTTGGGAGAAAGGCGCGGGGAAAATAGAATCGTTGGACAGAAAAAGATACGCAAAAGGAAAATTATAAACAAACGTCAAGCAAACAGTCGAGTGTGGCAACAACACCGAAAGTAAATCAAAAATAAGAAAAAACAAAGTAAAAATAAAAAGAAATGCAAGCGAATAGTAAATAAAAACTAAGAAAAACTCAAAGAAGGAAAAAAGCGATTTGCTCAGTTTGTTTGGGCGGACCGCCAGACTGCAGCGATATCTTTTGATCTTTTGGCTTGGGGCCCTCGTACTTGTCAGCTACCATTGCAGTTGCAGATACATTTGCAGATACAGATACAAATACATATGCATTCGGGCTGTGGCCTGTCAACCGCACGTACACGAAGCTAAGCCAACTGAAAGATGCCACGACAATTGGCAGTGTCAACGGTGCCAAGCATAGGGAAGCACGACTAGCAGATACCCTGTAAACAGTTAGCAAACACTAAGTGGTCAACAGACAAGTGCGACTGTAGTATACCCTATAAAAAGAAAGATTTCACTGTCTGAATTGGCTTAAAATTATGAAAATAGTCTGTTAATAAGTTGACAACAGCTGAAACTAGAATTAGACAATACGCAGATACCCTGTAAAAGACAAGTTTGCACTAAAGAATATTTGCGAAATTTTGAAATATTTTCTGCTTCTGATAACTGTTAGGAAAGAACACTGCCATTAGTATTAAAGCTTATTTTTGACTGGAGAATACCCTCTAAATAGCAAGGGTAGCTTCGACAGTAGCTTAAGTAGTCACAAAGAGCACTCAGGGGAATTATATAGTGTCATTACACCCATTTTCCTATTTTTATACCTATTTTGATCAGTTTACATTCATTCCAATTAAATTTAAAATTGCTTTCCTTAACTGTTACTCTAAATAAATGAAATGTCCCATAAGTAGTGTGTTTACAGATACATTTTTTGAGAACTTGATTACAGGGTATACAATCAGCAAGTGCATTTCAGTTAGCAATGAGCATTGCACAAAATTATCCTATTTTCTTGGTCGATTTTGTTCACTGCTTTTCTTATTTCTGGTTTTACATCTTTCAGATACAATTTTCATGCAGTCCCAATCCAAGTCCCGTTCATTGGCTTTTCACACATTTTCTAATTTTTCGATTTGACGCAAGTTTTGCACTCGATTTGGCAACTTTCATTTTGAATTGCATCAGTTCATGACTTTTATTTCAATTGCCATATTTCGCTATCATTATCTCACTCACTGCACTTTGCACTCAATCCATCTGTCCTCCTCTATCTCTCTCTCTTTCCCCCCTCTTTCTCTCTCTTTGTCTCTATTCCAATTGATTCTCTACGCCCAATGCCAAAATCACATCTCGTACATCAATTTGACTTGCATTTGAATGAAAGCCAATCTTCGCTTAAGTTTTTCCAGAACTTGATAAAATAAAGCCTTAAAGTAACTTATTGTCTTCAGTCTGACATGACAACGCCTATAAATCAAGTGCCTAAAATTGAGGTGGATACAATTTAGTAGAAACAATTAAAGTATTAATAAATATGTGACATGATAACGAAACAAGAGAGAACGGTGTGGTCTTCTCACGACTTTTAGATACCCGTTACCCAAGTTTAAAAAATTATTAACAATGGGGTATGATCATAACAATAGTGCAATCGCTTAGGTGTTGGACACTAGTTAGTTTGATTAAAGTGAGCTACTTTAAACAAAGAAAAATCTTACATAAATTCTCATCTAGAGCATACTTTAGACCGATTGTTTCGACGTAGTAGTCCGATTTGAATAAAATTGGGTCAATAAATATATTAATGACGATTGTCTCCTGCCTGAGTTTCTTAAAGATGAGTTGGTAAACAAAAAAGTTGTCCATTCTAATTAGATGTAGGTTTAATTGTTGATTGATTCTGCCTACAAAAAGATATAGAAACAGTCGTCCGATTTGGATTAAACTTAGTTAGTACATGTCTTCCCTGAACACGTGGCACCTGCGTGAATCCGGTTCTAGTGGCACAGCTTAAACAGAAGTTTTCAATACTATAACAAGCCATTTTTAGCTGTCTCACCTTTGCTTGAAAGAAGATCGCCCTACAGGGTTTATTCGAAGTCATGAGGGCCACAAAATACTTGTTTTTAAGGATTTATCCTGAAGAGACTTATAAATTTATTTATTACAAACTTTATTAACATCCTTCAAGTGTTTTAAAAATTATCTTTTTATAAAAATTTCATTTGGGATCCCTCAGGCTATTCTAGCTCTTATAATCTTTCAGATCCTTGTGTTTATACAGACGCATGAACAAACGGGAATGTCTTTTGATGTTGATCAAGAATATACTTACTTTATGGAGTCTGCCACGCCTGCTTCTCCATGTTACACGTATTCAAACACTTATAGTATACCCTACAACTCTAGCACGAAAGGGTATAGTTAGTACAAGCATCGATTAAATATAACCATTAAAATATTTTTTGATTAGGTAGTGTATAATACGTTAATATAAAATAAATTAAAGCATTTTAAATCAATTAAAGTTGTAGACTAAATGCAGTGGATACTATTAAACTATAGAAACCTTTTTTAATGGTAATTAAAACTAAACTGATAGACGAAATGTGAAAATATCTTGTTGTTAAAAGTGCAAAAACTGAACTGAGTAGAAAATCTGGATTAGTAAGAGATTGTATTGAAAGTAATACTATTTCTATAACTAAATATTAGCAGAAGCATAGCAGAATATTAACAGTGGTTGTAAAAATAATGTAGTGGCTGTATGATTTATTACTTATTACTTTCGAACCGGTTGAGTTGCTTGCCTGATCCGATTTCTAGGTTATCAAAGTGGAAAATCAGGGTCTGATCATAGAAAATCTAGTTGACTCAGACACAAGTTCCTCTGACTTATAGTTAATTACTTGTTGGACAAAAGAAGAACAAGCCACAAAACAAATTAAATTATATGCCAGAGATATTATTTTCCTCATTGGCCAAGTCACGATATATATAGTAGTATATGATATATAAATTAATTCGTGTTGACATCAGAGCTTATAGTTGAATACAATCTTTACTGGAATCAAAATGCTCAGAGTACTCGCTACCTACGCTAATTGCTAAATAAAATACAATAGTTATGGCGAAAAACAACAACAACACCAACAAAAAGTATAATAACAAAATAAAAGTGAAAAACGAACAAACGAACAATTAGAGAAGCACATAAATTAAACACATACTTGGGCAAGTTTAACTGCATAAATTAAAGTTATAGTATATTTATAGTTCTATGGATCGACCCCGAACAAGTGCAACAATCCAGCAACAACAATTACAAAAGCAAATCTGTTAGCTCCATGAAAACTCAAGCACGAAACAATGGAAAAAAGTTATGCTAACTTTAGCTTTGTATCTATAAGATAGAAAAGTGTACTTCATGTCGGTTTTTCACTTCACACTTAATCTAACTCACTTTAATTTCCATTTAAAATAATTAAAATTTAAACTGTTTCATTGACTTGTGATAAAATCACTAAGCAAACCATACAGTTTGATGAATGATTACTGATAATATTTTAAAAATATTAAATCAAAAATGTATCTTTTTAAAGGGTACCGTAAGCTGAAACATTCTTTGTTTTTGGATACTTAATATTTGGAATAACTTTAAAAAAGTTGAATTCTCCTAGTTGTTCTCAACTCTTGATGATTGTTTGTAGAATCAGGTGATTCTACTTTATGTGTTCATGTAGCTCTGCACCGCATCGGGGCACATCGCACCACAGTGCAATATCTGATCCACGGTAAGCCACGGCGACCTCGGCTCAAAAGCCATTAGACTAAGTCTGACCACACACGAAGACACTGGGAAGAAAGTGGCAATTGGTGAGTGCAAAGAAAGCGTTTGCAGAAAACATAGCAAAAAAGGCAGAAGAAGAGGAATAGAAGCAATAAGTAACGCCCGAGAAGAGGCAGAAGAAGCTAGAAGCCCACAATTGTGTTTATATGTATGTTTACATACATATGTATGTAAGTTTCAGATGGATGACTCGACGCGACATGAGTTGACGGGAGCCTTTGAAGCTTTGGCATTAAGTCTTAGGTCTCTGATCCAAGCGACTATATCTTAAAAGACAATGTGACAAGAGACAGCGACTAAGACCACACACATAGTCACTGACTAAACTGAAACTAGACTGAGTTGAGCTTTTCCGAGGAACTGTCCCGCTTGTTTCGGGCCAACACGGTTCAGTTGTGGTTCCAAAAAGAGTCCGAGCAGAGACCAAGACCGAGGTCGAAACCTATTCCGTGGCCAGATTAGGCCAGAGGTCCATTAAAATTTCATGTGTACTGAGAATAGAGCGCAAATAGGCTGTAATTATAGAACAAATATTCACATAACAGCGGAGAGGAGGAGCCCACAGATGGGACTGAAATGGGCCTACGAATGCGAATACAAATATGGTGTGTGCCCTGCGTGTTAGAGATGCGAGTGTGAAGATTTTGATTATATATAAAAATTAGTATATATATTATATAAAGTGTATCGATATATATCGAACGCAAATTGATTTTGACATGAGTAGAACCACAAAGTACCGAGGTGGTGGATTTATTATAAATAAATCAATTAAAACTCCAGACTAATCAAATGTTTGTTAAACAAAATGTTATTAAATTTTATAATTTAGAGATGGTTAAGGAAACGAGTAGGAAAAAAAACGCGTCATTTAAAATTTTTTTTAGTTGAGATTCCTAAAATTAAAATAAGAAAAACAAAAAATCGTAACAAAAAGTAAATAAATAAAATAAAATAAATATAAGTAATGAATAATAAAATATAACAATTCAAATGTTAGTTTCATTTTTAGTGTTACTCTTTAGGTGTTTCGTCTTAAGCTCTATAATATCAATTCATTTAATTAATTTCTCATTCTTTTACATAGACCAAACCCTGTGAAAATAATATTTTTATATTGGGTATCATGAATTGTTACTCGACTTAATGAAGAATAAATAATAATTAAAAATCAGTTATTTAAAATACAAGAAATGTTTCAAGTTCCTGTACATTTGTGTTCACAAAAGTTTTTGCATTTTAGTTTTTTGTGCTGTGGTGCTTTGCTTATGGCAGGCACTGTGCCCATCTCTAGCACGAATGAATATGTAAGAGTTGTTGGCGTGTAATGCCGCAATGAAAATCGCCCATTACAACAATTTCATTTCATTTTACCGCCTTTAGCGCTTACGTAAGCACCCAACAACAACAACAACAACAACAACAATAACCGTACGTTGCAGTAGGTGCCGTCGGTGCCAAGAGCTTGAGCTCTCCAAACCTGGTAAATACGAGTGCTACAAAGGGGCGAGGTGCGAAGGGTGTGTGTGTGTGTGTTGTTAGGGACAGGGAAACGACATTTGTGCCACCTTTTTTCTACATAGTATTTTTTTTCTATTTATTTGTTGCTGTTTTTGTTGTTGTTGTTGTTGCTTTTTTGCCTGTAATTACACGGGCAGCGGCAACAACTAAACAGAAATCGCGCCAGACAAGTTGACGGCAGCGTGTGATTTTCTGTTTGGATCGTGTCGCTTGGGTTCGGTTCAGCTGGGTTCGGTTCGGTTAGGTTCAGGTCGGGTTGGGCTTGGGTTTGGGCTTGGGTTTGGGCTTGAATTGTGCTGAGGTGCTATAGCGAAAGGGGGTCGAAGTCGTCGCAAAATGGGGGACTGAGTTTTTAGAATGTCTTGCGGTTTTTTCTCAATTCTCTATAATCTGACACTGAATATAGAAAATTCCCACTGACAATAGTCAACTATAAGACAATTACTAAGCTGTTGAATAATTTACAAATTTTGTTAAAATTATATAAATTTATTATTTAATTTTAAGCATTTAATGTTCTCTGACTAAGTGGAACTTACTTGAATAGTTCCGGAGCGGTCTAAAGAGCCGGCTCGTAAACTTGAAACTTAGGGTATTTTCTAGTCATAGCAAACATTTCTTGCTGCTTACTGATCAAATGTGATTTAGATCGTGCGCTTGCAAGACGAAGCACATTAAATGATATCGCATGATTAATGATTACTCATCGACCGGTTGAGCTCAGCAACAGGGCTGAAAACGTGGCAGCCACGGGGTCTTGGAGCGGAGTGAGTGGGGTGCTGAGGGGGAATCGGGGACGGGGTCTCACAGCACGCGAGCAACGATTGTTGAAGGCTCAACAGATAATTACCTTTAGAGTCGGAGCAACAACTACAACAACTACAACTAATAATACTAACTAACTGTGTACTGTTAGTCACCGTCACCGTCACCGTCGCTCGGTTCTAAGTGGCCAACTGACTGACTGACTGACTGACTGACTGACGAGCTGACTGCTTTCATGATTGACAAACTGTTGGCGCATTGACGTACAACTTGGCTAGTTAGTTGGCATTAGCAAGACTTAAGTCCGTCCACGACGAGCTAACAAAAATCGATTGACAGCCACAGACAAACTGGCAACAGTATTGCACGACATGCCCCCTCTGCCCCGCCCCTCTAGCTGAAAAATACATAGTGTGAGAGAGGGGAAAGGGAGGGGAGTGAGTGGAATGGAGTGCCCAGCGGGCCTGGCAATAGTTTCACAGTTATCGAGTACAAGTCTGACCTTAAACTATTCGTATTTACTTGTTCTTTAGTCACTCGGTAAACAGAGATTGCCAATCGTCACGCGACTGTAAATACCCTGTAAATAGACGAAAGTCTATGAAGGTGGCATGGACTAGAGGTTTCTTCGACTCATGAACTTAACTCAGCGCTTGCACTAAAAATATTCATTTGATATTGATCGGAAATTGATTTTTAGTATTTACAAATAATCTAAGTTAAAAGCGGTTTTAGGGGGATTTAATTTTTCTTTGGGGATTGGGAAGTTTTATCAGTTGTGTTTAAGATCATTCATCTATCAACCGATTGTTAAAACTTTCCTTCACAACATTTCTTTGAGCATGTTCTAGTCCATCAACTCCTTGCCACTTTTCATTGCCATAAGGTTAAGTGACCCATTCACTCGCAGTTCTATTTACACAACTGCTGAGCTGGTTTTCCCCAGGTTCTCGCTGGTGTCTTCTGGGTTATTTCATCAGCTTTTGGGGGCTGTGATCTAATTTATGCAGTTGTGGTTTTCATACTCTTCACTGACTTATTTAAAAGACCAGGCCAGAACTGTTGGCTGTTGTCAACTGCTCAACTTGAAAATGATTCTACGTCATTGAGAATGAGTCGGAAGTCCGATAAGATGCTAATTATGTGAGTGTTGGGGAGAAATAGTCATTGAAATGAAACAAGGTATGACGAATGGGTGCGAATTCGGAAGATTGGACGATAAAGTATACCGAAATTGATATCAGACTGTCACTAGAATATTCTTTGAGTATGGAAACCGATTTAAAACCGACTAACAGTTTTAAGTACTACAATCTTTAATACAACATATGTAATATATACAATACATACAAGGGTTTTAAAATTATTAAATCTTTTCTTAACCCTAATATGCGGCCAAATGTTCGCTGATCTTGATAATGCGTCAGAAAAATAGATACCTCCCAAAGGTCCCTCTTAACCGTTTGTAAAATGTTTTATCTGCAGAAAAAACTAAACACTTTTTAAACACGACATATTAATAAAGCTTTCTAATTTTAAGCACTGCAAACATTTCAAAACGTATCGCGATCTGATGAATTAAATTAATTATATCTTTCTATTCTGTTTTTAGTGCTTGTTTTCTATGCAAATCTAATTAAATGTAATAAAAGTCGAGAGAAATAACAAGAAATACCCAAAATGCTCTTTGGCCGAGATTTCAAATTGATGAATAGGAAGCTTCGCGTGGGGGCATGTGAATTGGGAATACGTAAAACTCGAAACTCCGTAAGATATGCAAATCGGGGACACAAAACCAATGGCTGTGACGCCCCCCTCTCTCTTTCTCTATCTTTTCTGACGATAAGGCCAACACTTTTGGGTCTGTCAAGCAGGAAACCTGTCAAATGACTCATCGATTTGTTTTGTGGCCTCATCTTATCGGTGTGTGTGAGTGTGTGTGTGTGTGTGTGCTAAAACTACATATAGTGTTTTATGCTCTTGTTAGATAAAACCTCCAAGCTGCCCCTACTCTTCCCTCCTTGACTTTTGACTGTTGAAACCCGTTTCGTGACCAAATTATCACCCCTCTAATCCCCCCCAGAAGTTTTGGCTGGTGAATTATGGCTGTTGAGTGTCAAATGCTACGAGTGGCTTTAGATACGAGTTCGAATACAGGTAGCTCTGCTTAGAATCGACTTACTTTTCCAATTTCACCTATTTTCAAATTGACTCCACTCCCGACATAACCCAAAAACAAGTGTTACACTCTCCGCAGTCACAGTTATTCATTATTATCTGGAGACAGACATCAGCTGATGGTTGTTGTTACCCAACAACAACAGCAACAACAACAACAACAGCAACAACGAACATTTTGCAAGCAACGAAAAGCTGCACACAACTTTAAAAGTCAGCAAATGTACATTAAACTTAACTTGGGCTTTAAAGTCAGTTATACCCTACACTTGGCTATTTTAGCCTTGATTTCAAGTTGTTTAAAACTAGCACATTTGTGAACAAGTACTTAAAACTTAATACACGAGTATTTGATATACACTCATGGCCAAATTAATAGGTGTGACATTTTATTTTTTTTTAACCGTAATAACGTCTATATTTTTTCATGTAACTTAAACAAAAACAACTTGTATTCAAAATTAGACATATTTTAGAATTATAACAACAAAAAAAAGTAAAAAAAATAATAATGTTTAACATAGTTATGGCTTAGTTCACAAAATACTCGAAATTTTGTTGGCCAGATTAATAGGTGTGCTCAGTAAATTTAAAAAAAAAATAAAATTTCTTAAATATTGTGGAATATTTAGAATACATTTATATTTACTTGTAAATAAAGTTTACGGAAATTAGTTATATAAGTTTACTGAAGTTTAAAAATTCATGACAAAGAATCGATGGAAAAACTGAGCTGACTTGATATTCATAGACAGCTTTTATATTGAATGAAAAAGAGTTTCTTTCACTGCACTGCATTTACCAAGCAGAAAAATTGGTGCCAGTCTTAACCCTCTACTTCTACAAGTTTTTTTCAAGAAAAAAAAAATTATTTGCGCATTGGTCATGGCTTAAAAAAAAAGTTTGTTTTGGAAAACTGTTAGAATCGTGGAGATTTAGGATCTATAGTCAAACGTTGACACCGCCTGAAACTTTGACGCCAAAGAAAGAGCTTAAGGACACTCTTTCTTCCTAGTTTAAGCCACATTTATTTAAGTTTACCAATGCAGCAATACACATAACATTTATTTACAACTAAGACAATTGAATCTATTTTATTTTATTTTTTAAATTTTGGTACTTTCCACCCAATTAATGAAAAATAATAATTTTCTGAGATTTTAACAAATTTTTACATTATTGGAAAAATAAACCTTAAATATTTAATCCAAGTAAAATGTAATCAAGTTCAACAATTGTAAAAAAATCTTAACTTTAATCGAAATAAAGTTCGATATGCAATTTATTTTATTCTGCGTATTTCTCTACGATGTCGGATGTGTTTTTACATTTTTTTCTAGAGTTTTTAGTTGTTGAGCCAAACGCGGTGCAGAGTCGATAGAACCCGTTCACACCCACTCGGTGTAGCGCAGTCTGGCAATGGCCACCGATCGTTAACGTTGATTACGAGGCAGCAACAATAAAGGCAACAACAACAACAACAGCAACAACAACAACCACTACAATGAAAACAACAACGGTGGCAGCAACAAGTCGGTGAGCGAGCAAACAGACCAGCAAACAACCGAGTCAAGGCATTAGCAATAACAACACATAAGAAAAGGAAAAATAATAATAATACATAAAAAAAAAAAAAAACCACACACTAACACAGAGCACAACAAAAAATAGGAAAGTTTCGCTTGGCAACAAAACGCTGGACAACAATCGACTAACAACTGACGACAACAACGGTGAATAAACCCACTAAAAAAATCCAAAGAGGAAAAAATAAAACGAGTCAGCAAACGATCAAAGTGATTACTTAGCAAGCAACTGGAAATTGCAGTAGTCGTCTCTGATCACCGCTAGAGAAACAAAACAAAAAAAAACTGTTGCTGAAACCTCTACAGATAAACCGGTGGAAAATCGGCTACGAGCAGCAGCTGAACTAGAAGCATAGTTTTAAATAAGTTAAAAAAAATAGTTTTAAATAAGTTTAAAAAAACTAGAAGTTTCAATAAAAGTCAATAGACTTCTAAGAAATAGAAGCATAGTTTTAAATAAGTTTAAAAAAACTAGAAGTTGAAATCATAGACAATAGATTACCTAAGGACTAAAAGCATAGTTTTAAATAAGTTAAAAAAAATAGTTTTAAATAAGTTTAAAAAAACTAGAAGTTTCAATAAAAGTCAATAGACTTCTAAGAAATAGAAGCATAGTTTTAAATAAGTTTAAAAAAACTAGAAGTTTCAATAAAAGTCAATAGACTTCTAAGAAATAGAAGCATAGTTTTAAATAAGTTTAAAAAAAAAACTAGAAGTTGAAATAATAGTCAATAGATTTTCTAAGAACTAGAAGCATAGTTTTAAAAAAGTTAAAAAAATAGTTTTAAATAAGTTTAAAAAAACTAGAAGTTTCAATAAAGTCAATAGACTTCTAAGAAATAGAAGCATAGTTTTAAATAAGTTTAAAAAACTAGAAGTTTCAATAAAGTCAATAGACTTCTAAAAATAGAAGTAGTTTTAAATAAGTTTAAAAAACTAGAAGTTTCAATAAAAGTCAATAGACTTCTAAGAAATAGAAGCATAGTTTTAAATAAGTTTAAAAAACTAGAAGTTTCAATAAAAAGTCAATAGACTTCTAAGAAATAGAAGCATAGTTTTAAATAAGTTTAAAAAAACTAGAAGTTTCAATAAAAGTCAATAGACTTCTAAGAAATAGAAGCATAGTTTTAAATAAGTTTAAAAAAACTAGAAGTTGAAATCATAGACAATAGATTACCTAAGGACTAAAAGCATAGTTTTAAATAAGTTAAAAATATAGTTTTAAATAAGTTTAAAAAAAAACTAGAAGTTTCAATAAAAGTCAATAGACTTCTAAGAAATAGAAGCATAGTTTTAAATAAGTTTAAAAAAACTAGAAGTTGAAATCATAGACAATAGATTACCTAAGGACTAAAAGCATAGTTTTAAATAAGTTAAAAAAATAGTTTTAAATAAGTTTAAAAAAAACTAGAAGTTTCAATAAAAGTCAATAGACTTCTAAGAAATAGAAGCATAGTTTTAAATAAGTTTACAAAAACTAGAAGTTGAAATCATAGACAATCGATTTTCTAAGAACTAGAAGCATAGTTTTAAATAAGTTTAAAAAATAGTTTTAAATAAGTTTAAAAAACTAGAAGTTTCAATAATAATCAATCGATTTTCTAAGAACTAGAAGCATAAATTTAAATAAGTTTAAAAAAAAACTAGAAGTTTCAATAATAGTCAATAGGTTTTCTAAGGACTAGAAGCATAGTTTTAAATAAGTTTAAAAAACTATAAGTTGAAATCATAGACAATCGATTACCTAAGAACTAGAAGCATAGTTTTAAATAAGTTAAACAAATAGTTTTAAATAAGTTTAAAAAAAAAACTAGAAGTTTCAATAAAAGTCAATAGACTTCTAAGAAATAGAAGCATAGTTTTAAATAAGTTTAAAAAATAGTTTTAAATAAGTTTAAAAAAACTAGAAGTTTCAATAATAATCAATCGATTTTCTAAGAACTAGAAGCATAAATTTAAATAAGTTTAAAAAAAAAGAGAAGTTTCAATAATAGTCAATAGGTTTTCTAAGGACTAGAAGCATAGTTTTAAATAAGTTTAAAAAAACTATAAGTTGAAATCATAGACAATCGATTACCTAAGAACTAGAAGCATAGTTTTAAATAAGTTAAACAAATAGTTTTAAATAAGTTTAAAAAAAATTAGAAGTTTCAATAATAGTCAATAGATTTTCTAAGAAACAACAGGCAAATAATCAATTTGCTCACATTATTTATAAGTACAAAAATAAATGAAATTTCTGTAGTAAATTTGGAGCTGGATTCTAAATACTTAGCAAATATCGGGAAAATTATTATTTGTTGTTTGCAAATTAGTCAGCTGATTGCCTTTTAACAGTTGAGCGATTATTTTCTAGAGAATAACTAATTGTTTACAAATGAAATCAAACTGATTTGGAAAGTGCTGAAAGGGGAAAGACTTGGATGAACTGACACTACTTGAATAAGTAGAAAATAGTCTACGATTTCTAGGGAAGTTTAAGACCTTATTAGTTAAGACTTGTGTTTGTCTAGATTTATTTTGTTTTTGGGGATTTTGTAATTTGCGGGGTTCAAAAAACTCTTTGATTGCATCTGGCTCAAGCACGTGCTGATAACTTGTTAAATTCCAATTAAGCGTCAAACAGCTGTTCAAATATTGAATCAAACTTTAGTGAACTCGGTTTAATCAAGGTCGTAAGGCTCATACCTTTCCGGCTGTCTCCCCTCTCTGCAGCCCTTTGCGGCTCCCAATGTTATCGGGCCTCGTGTTGTTTACTTAGCGTGTCACGATCATTATGACTACCGTCAAATTAAGCATCGAGTGCATTGCACCGCATTTGACAGTATTAAATACTGAATACTCATTATTATTAAGTTCAATGAACGAACCAAGTCTTAGCCACATAAAGAATTTGGCCAATTGTTCTACTAACTGAATGCTCGATAAGAGTTCGTTGATCGACAAACACAATCAGAAATGCACATTGACTAGCTTTCTTTTGGCCTAGATAAAATGTAAACTTGTTTGAACTTTCGGGGTCTTATCAATGTCTGTGTTTTCCCATTGCTTTTATTATTATTGTTCTCTGCCGATGTTATGGCTGTTCTTGTATTTCTATAAATTAATCAGTTCTACAAAGAGTAACAAATTGAAATTTTATCTGGAAATAGTTTCAAACATCACTTACCTTACCTTATATATATACTATATAGAGATATTTATTAGCTCTGCACTGATAAATAAGGAGGTGTTTAAATTTCAGGAAGCATATCATGAAAATAGACAGTATATACTTAGCACAGTAGTCGATTAGAGACATTAATTAAACTAGTTCATGTAATAATATTGCGTATACGTAAGTGGGACATTATTTGGCACTCTGCCCACAATTTGCTTATTCTCTCCGTTTGCTTAACGTTAAGATTTAGTCACTGAGAGGTGAATGTCTTCCTGTTTCATGCCCATGACTCATGCGAGTATTTGTATTCGTATTCACATTCACACTAAGTGCACTCACAGTGGGTCTAAATGAGGCCTGCACTTCGAATTGCATTTAATTGCGGGCATTTAATTTATGCCGTTGACTCTCTTGATTGTTGCTGTGACACCGCACAGGATAATGACTAAGAGAGAGAGAGAGAGAGAGCAAGAGAGACATAGAATAATTGGGAATACTAGCTGCTTGGCTCATCAGCAGTGGAGCTGATTACATGTCATCAGCTGCAGCAGCAGTTGGACTATTTTAGCAAATTTTATGGCCAACATAAAAGGCCCAAACAGCTGAAGTGCCACAGCGCGAAGCAGAAGCTGAAGACGCAGAGAATGATGTAGAAACTGCATCAGCTGCCAGATTTGCAGCCTGTTTGTTCCATGGCTGGAGCAAGGTGGGCATGGTGGGACATGGTGGGGCTTGGTGGGACGCTTGGTTGGGGGCAAGGGCGTTAAAGTTAACGACCAGCCAACGGCGCTGTGCTCATTACCAACATCAGACTTAAACTCTGCCTCTCCTCTCCTCTCCTCTCCTCTCCTCTCCTCTCCTCTCCTCTCCACTCCTCTCCTCTCCTCTCCTCTCCTCTCCTCTCCTCTCCTCTCCTCTCCTTTTCTTTCTTCGTCTTCGTCGTTGACTCCGTCTCTTTCTGTTTCAGTGTCAGCATTGGTCTTTTGCTTGTTGTTCTTCGCATTGTACATTGCTTTTCTTTCAGGGCTAGACACTGAGCGAAACAAGTGGGAAGTTCATAAATTTAGTCTCTAATCATAGCTGACATTTTATACAGTCGTTACTGTAATAACGTTAGTTTAACCTGGCTGTTTATCAAAGAGAACTAGTAAGAAAAGCTACAGACGGGTTAGCTGAGTGTAGACACCCTATTCGCATATGGGATTATTACATTATAGTTATGATATTCACGTAGTATGTGAGTTATGTTGAGATCACTAAATTTAGCGAAAAACAAAACTCAAAAAAGAGTTATGGGATCAGTTAGATATGTCATGAGTTATAGAAGGCTTGGTTAACCCCCAAAGCTTATATATTCATGACCAACATCAATAGCCGAGTCGACACAGCGATGCTCGTAGTTCCGTCTGCCAGAGACATCACGATCTCAAAGAGTTAACAGCTGCAATCACAAATTTCATCATGGACATGAACATTGTTTTGCATTCATCACTTTCCCTTATCGCATCCACAAATAATAATGAAAACTATAGCAGCACGAGCATAAAATAAATTCTAGGTATTAAAACGAATCTTGCCTTTCGATATCTTAATAAAATGCAATAATATTGGCAAAAAATTAGTGTTTGTGAAGAAAAACTTTGCCTTGCCTTTAAAATAATAGAAAAGTAAGTGGTCTCTTACAGTCGGAACAGGTACAGCTTTATAGTTTTGGGCTTAAGCGTTTGAACTGTTACATAAAATACATAGAGTAGTTAATAGTACCAAAATTTAAGTGTATGGCCTGTTCCTAGCTTAATAAATGTTTTTTCATCTACTGCTCAAAGTCACCTCCACTAATATATAATATAAAATGCTTTTACCTAGACTTTTTCGTAGACTTGTTCTAGCAGTGTCGTCACTTGTTCTAGCCGGTTCTGTCTTTAATTGCAGCTCAGTTTAGTTCAGTTGAGTTGCGCTCAGTTCTCGTAGCTTCTTGGCAAACGGTGAGATGCATCTCAACGGTTGACTACTGTACTGCGAGTGGCCATTAAAACTAATTGGCATGATTGATTGTTGTGTCTTTGCCACTTCCCACTCCGCACTCCCCAAGCAGCTCCCCTCTGCTGACTGCCCCCTTGACTCCACATTTTCAACTGCTGCTGTGGTTGCTTTTCTCTCGTTCGTTTTAGTTTTTGTTTCTTCATCATTTAATTTAATTAATGAGCGTGTGTATCAATTGGTTTCCAATTGTTTAATTGCCTGTATCATGCGGTGTTATGGCCTATGCCTCCTCTCACTCTGTCTCTCTCTCTCTCTCCCCTTCTCTCTGTATCTCTGTCTCGATCTTAGCCCTTAGGCCCCATTATTATGGCCATTTACCACCTATATGCACGAGCAGCCACTGTGAAAATTTCTTTGTGGGGCTTCTTGACAATTTGCTCCCTCTTTTCTTAATTGCATGTCATGTTACGTCTCCCTCTGTCTCTCTTTCCCTCCTGCTCACTCTCTTCTCCTTATCTGTCGTATCTGTCGCTCTATCAAGCTTGATTTTGTGGTTTGATCAGCAACAAAAGCTCAACGCTTATGTAACTTGTCGATTGCCAGCCTTTTTAGACCCTGTACTCAAGTATGCTAAATGGGGGTGTTAGTTTATTCATTCTTGATCAGCATAAACGGTCGAGTCTGGGATCCGATCCAGAGGATTCGATTCTGAGGATAGTTAGAATACTAATATACATATTATGTGGTTGGCATCGTTCTTACAAAATTCCTGTTTTCGACTGATTTGTCCTATGGCAGGTGTTGGATAAAGTTACCCGATCTCAGCGGTGATATGGACAGACAAACGATCAAGGAAAGTCTGAACAAATGTAATATACCCTATCAGGGTATAAGAAGATATTTAAAAACAGTTCAAAACTTGTTAGACTGTAGTCTAAATAAATAATTATGGAAAATAAAAAGTTACTGCTAATAAAATGAAGATAAGCTCAAAACCGAACACAAACATAAGACCGGTAGTCATGTTTTGGGGTCATTTTTGTTAGTTTTCGTTTTCGTTTTTATTTGTATTTTTTCGGATTAATGTTGGGCATGTTTAATCTTGATCTTCCGCCCACCGATGGAACTTTCGCCGATGCAAAAAAAAAGAGACAAAAAAACCAAATGGTGAAAACTGTGAGTGTGTTCCATTGTGTCAGTGAGTATGTGTGTGTATCTGAAACTAATTGCTTCAACAACAACAGTGGGTATTGTCAGTCGTTTCCTCTCCATGGGCAACTGTTCTGCGTAGCACGAGAAATGCATATGAAACAATGGAGCAAATTACTAGTACAACAAAAACTCAAGCTATTCATAAGAGTGTTGTGTGTGTGAGTGTGTGTGTTGTGCTTTTTCTCCCTGGCTTTTGTCTACTGTGGGCTTGAATATGCTCTCAACTTTTCACCAAACTGGGCGCCATTATGATCCAACTTTGGATACGGATACGGTTCCCTGGCCACCGTATGAACCATGGTCCATTGTCACTCCGTGGTGCGTTTCATGCAGCCAAGCATGCGACGATCCCAACAAATATTAATATGCCACTGAATCTGGCATTCAGACTGAAACCGAAATTGGCACTGGGACTGGGACTGGAACTGGAACTGGGATTGCAACTCCATCTCAAACTTAAGAGTGTGGCACTTTGCATATTACAGACCCATAAATAAACATTTGTTTATTTGAATTTATATTTGAAACCGGTACTTGGAGGCATGGAGAGTATGAGCAGGAAGAACTAAGAAGCTTTGACTATTATAGATACAAGAAATAACGCTACAATTGCCCTGCCACTTTACGATACACGTTACTCATCTTTAATAAATTATAATAAACGGGTAGCGACAGTAATATGAGTGCAATCGTTTAGCTGAAGATCTCTTATCAGTTCAATTAAGATAATTTAATATACACAGAGCACTTTCATATGAATTGGAGCATATTTTCAACAGATTCAGAAGAAAATACCGATAGACATACTTACCAACTGTGCTTCTACTGCTTGAGCATTTTACCTATCATTTGCGACCTCTTGGGGTTCATACAGACAGACATTAGTATATCGACTCGGCCGTTGATGCTGATCAAGAAGATATATACTTTATGGGGTCGGCGACGGCTCTTTCTGCCTGTTTTTTAAAGAGTGAGGGGTCTAAATCTTGATCTAAAATAGACATATTATAAGCTTAGTAGGGCTATGGTTATGATTATTGTTTTCTGGGTTTTGATCTCCTGATTGAACAGTATTTTCATTGTATTTAAGCAATCCAGAGCCAATGATGACATAGTATACATAACTATATGTGTACAAATGTGCATTATATAACTATATACAGATACATAAAAGTGTATACATGTTAAGTGTTCTATCATCTTATCTTATATCAGCGTCACTTTCGTCTCAACTAGTCATAAACTTTAACGCCAGACGTAGCTTGAACTTCAACTGTATTTGTATCTTTATCTGGTTTTTTGTATCCACATCTTTAACTGTGCTACTTGGTGGCACACCCGTCTGTAATGAGTAGCCTGGGCCATGTTTTTTCATACCCAATAAATTTCAACAAGTCGTCAGAAAGTAGTTACTAACGTATTTTGTCATTCCAAAAGTATTTCTTAACCTAATAACTTTTATAATATGCCAACATTTATGTAATTTTCTTTAATAAATATTCAAATGGTTTTGTATGGTTTTCTGCTTTTTACAGGGTATTGTCTAGTCCATCAAAGCTACTTTATACAGGGGGCGCTCTTCGGCATCGCCACCCATCGAATGGGCGTGCCTTCGCCCCAGTCGCCTCGATGATCATAATTTTCAATTTTATGGCTCTGAACAACTATCAAACATCTGTGTGTGTGTGTGTGTGTGTGTGTGTTTGGGTGTGTGTTGAGCATATGGGCGAAAGTTTTCGGGTTGTAGTGTTTAACAATTTTATGGTGGTAATTTTGTGCGCTTTACACTTGATGCATCTGTGCTGCTAACCGGGCCATCGAAGTGGAGTACTCTCAAATGCTCTTTTTAAGTATTAACTTTATGGATCAAAGAGCTCAACACTGAACAGGGAACAACACACGTTCTTCCAATCGCATTTTATACTATTGTAAATTATGCTTTGAATCTAATTTGCACATTTTGCTGCAATTATTACAAAGCTTTCTATGGTATTTAGACCCTGTACGCAAGAAGTTTACATGGGTCAATTATCGAAATGGATGTAACAGGCAGAAGGATGCGTTTCCGACCCATGTAGTAAATACTTCCTTGATCAACATTCACAGCCTAGTGGAGTATTAACGAGTGTCTGTTCGTCCTTATGAACACATAAACCTCAGAGACTATAAGATCTAACGAGACCAACTTTGGAATAAAAGTGCTTCTATTTACTCCAAATAATTCCCACTTTCCCTACGGCGATGTACTCCATAGTACTTCCATTTGATTAGTTGAATGAAATGGCGAATTCCCTACCCTCTTTCCTACTAGTTTGTTATGCAAATATAATGCATTTTTATATACCTATTTCTGAGATAACGTTTGTTTGCTTACGAGCTGTAAGTATTTGAATGGCTGATGAAATAAATTATATGAAATGTATAAGCTTTAATGCTTATTAAAAATGAATTCTTTCATGGGGTAAAGTAGTTAACAAATTTTCAACTTTATATGCGACACGTTGCTGCAGTCACGTACCTAATGCGAGGTCTACACGAGTTTCTCGGCGACTCAGACCTGGACATGTGGTGTCTGACCGTACCTGTCCCCTTCCCTCGTGTCGCCGTTTAAAATGCCAGCCGTAAATATGACGACAGACACGTTACCCAAATGACACGGACATGGACACGCACAGTCGGGGTAGCCAGAGTCAAGACATGGCTATGTGTGGGTCCATCTCAGGTCAGGTTTTCTATATGGCGTCACAAATCTATCTCTAGGGTCTTAGGCGGGACGGGGAACGCGTCTAGTCGGGCATGGCGTCAGACGCATTAATGTGATGGATAAACTGTGACGTAACAAACCAGAAAGGACGTCACAAGCTCACGTGCACTCGTATCCCCATCAAAAGGTGTCGGCCAAATCAAAGCTATAGAACTCCACGTGGCTCATATGGGCACTAAAGTCACGTTGGCCTAATTAGACAGGGCTTAGAACAGTCTTTCAGTTATTTATGATCGATCTGATTGATCTGCATAAACCGAAGACAAATAAGGGATTCGGTGGAAGATTTAGCTTCCAATAATATTTGCACAGTTAGTTCAAGGGAATGACGCAGTTCGGTGCACAATTAGTTTATTAACTATTACTTAAATATAGTTGTTTTTATCAATTATCATATAAACAATAATAAATGCCATAATTTTGTTTTTATCATTTGTTAGATCACAAATGTTTTTCCATTTTTCCTGACGTTTGTTGTTTATTGGATTGAAAAAAGACTTGAGATTTATTTGTAAACATGGGAATATTGTTTTTATTTATTTTCAGATCTTCGGTTTGTTTACCGGGTACTGGGTAGTTACTTATTAAGTTTTATTTCATTAGCTGTTCATTTGTTAGCCCATCTGTTAAATATTTAATTATATTTATTAATTCAATTAGCTAAATAACAGTTTTAAATGCCCATCTGTGATCTATCCGATCCATGCACGTATCTATATACATATCTCCGAATGTATCCAATTAACATCGAAAATGTGACAAGCCTGCTGACGCGCATTTTAAATCGTGTGAAAATAATGAAAATTTACATATAGAAATATATATATACATATATAGTTAATATATATATTTTTTGTTGTTTGCGTCGACTTTTGCGTCAGCAAAGTGTGGCTGTTGTAAGTAAACAAAATGAATGATCATCTTTTTGCGGCTATATAGTAGATCATAGAGATTTTGTACTTATTATTCTCATTATGGCTGTGAAATCTGCGTGATGTAATCGGTTTTGTTATTGCAAATCTATAAAAAGCAACCCGCTGCTCAAAGAATTGTTGTACAAGGTCTGAAATGTTGATTGATTGATTGGTTCAAGAGTTAAATACCCAATAAACAATGCAGCAATAATATTTTATCAAAAAAAATAATTAGCCTGGAACGAACGGAGATAATTGGTGATACAGTAAATTGTATAAAATTTATATTCCATCTTGAATTATGTACACAATTAACGAAATTACTATTGCCAACTTAGAAATATTTCAAATCAGTTTTTAATTATAAGAAAAGAACAATTTTAATACCAGAGTTTCCTCATCATCTTTACTCCTTTAAGGGATATTGTAACTACTGCTAGTTAAAATAATAGTTGACTCCAATTTGAAATCCTTAATAATTGAGATCTTTGTGATTGAGATCCGTTTGCTTCCATCGTGGGTAGAAAAATATATAATGAATTCATCGAAATGCTCTGAACTTCGATCGAAATGAATGAATCAAGACCAAATTGGCATTTAAAGTTACCTCTGACGATTTAATTTGCATGTATGTACATCACGTCTCAACAAGAGTTCAAACATATTTCTTTTCTGGAAAAGTTCAGTCAATGCAAATATCTAGGTCACTTAATGTTGGGGAATTGTTTTCTGAAACTCCCATGTTTCTTGGAAACTTTAATCTTTAAACTATACTGAGGCATAGGACACTATTAAAAGTTGCAGATTAAAGTTAGTAGTAGATTAAAGTAGGAGTATATACAGAAATTGATTTATATCCAATACTTTGACTTAAAATTAAATCTTAATATAAAATGTAATGAATTTTTAAGTCTTAATAGGGTATACTATAATTATTGAAATAAATGTAACAGCGAGTAAGAGGCGTGGCTAAAAACATAAAATATGTGCATTTCAAACAATCATAAAAACCCGAGTCTTTTGTATGTACAAAAGGATTCAAGACACTATTACTGTTTAGTATCGGACAAATCGGTTACAAATAGGACATTTTATGAAGACATTTAATTTTTGACATAATGGCCCTCAAAACTTATGTACAGAGACTCGTAATGAAGAAGGCCTAAGAAATAAACAAATTCTTGATTCTAGTCAAATAACAAGTTAATATTTCGTTATCATCAGCTATGTGAGAATTGGTACCTTCATCTACGTTTACTTGAGTTAAATTATCCGAATTTTGATGTATCTGAATTTTAATCGCTGAGTATCCGTATAGGCGTATCTGCATGTGTCTCTTGATTTGTGTCTGATTTTTGTCTTTAGCTGATTTTGTATCTGTTGCTGTATCTATGTATATCTGTATCTGTGACAAACATTCGCAGAGGTTAACGAATCTTTGTGGCGCCTATGCAAATGTTGCGGCTGCTACTTTCATTTCGCCACGACCGATAAGCTTAAAACATGCGATTGCTGCAATCGAGTTGCCAACTGCCTTTGGCTGTCGTCGAGAGACGCCGTACGAAAATTTATGTACATATATATACACACAGGCACAAGCACAGACACAGACACAATCATATGCATATGTGGGCATGTATTTGTACTACGTGAGTAATTGACATTCATTTCCTCCTTGGCGTTGACGCCGCCGTCGCCGCCAACGTCGACAACAACGCTCGTATCAACGTCACCAACGCAAGCGCAACGAAACGATGACGTTGATGTGGACGTTGACTGTTGCCAAGCGGCAGTCGCAACGACATCAACAGCAACAGCAACAGCAACAGCGACTGAGGCAGCAGCAGAGGCAGCGACAGATGAAACACCGATCACTGTTTCGACGTTGACAGCGACGGCGACGTCGACGTCGTGCTCTCGGTCTCCGCTTAGCAACCAACGAAATGAAGCGAGTTTTAAGCTGGCAAACAAATGAACGCGTTCAGCACAAAATTTGGCAAATGTTATACAACGAAAAGTAAACAGTTATCCAAGTGTTTTTTACGTTGAATAAGCGTAAGGGAATTACCATCTTCTTATCACTACGAAATATAACTTATTAAGCTCAACACATGTATTTCTTAGGGTGTTCGCAAGTCGTGTTTGTTTTTTGAACACGGATCAGTAACTTGCAAAGCAGAAGTGTGTTGCCAGGCTGGCTGAAAATAAGAGTTGCTCAGCAACTCATCCAAATTCAAATGGGAAGATATGGTGTAAATAATAATGTGTTTTTCATATAAGGATTTGTTTATCACAACATTTGTGATAATTATAAATTTCTATAACTGACAAAGACATAAATTGGCAGTCTAAAATAAGCGGTAAATGATTGTTAAATTTGGCAATTTAAAAGATATTAACAACTTTAATACATACACTTAAATTCAACATAGAAGTCTCTAGAAAGTTATTCTATTTTTGTATTTTGTAGTTAATTGTCTGTGGGGTGTCTTATGTAAACAGTTAAATTGTTAAACAATCATCCATCATTATCTAGCCAATCAAATGGATCAGATAATAATCGAAATTCGCTCCATGGGACTACGTGACATTGGCAATGAATTCAGCTATTTTTTTACCCCCCGGGCATTATGATGATTCACTCATTCGAGTCTACAGCTGGGGCTGTGTAGATAGCAACCAAACGATAGACAGACCGACTAAACTAAAATTAAATACAAGCAATAATTAGTGAAAACAAATTATGTAGGTCTCTCATTTGTGCTGATTACCTTTGTATGTAGTGAGATGACCTTTTGATATATTGGATGTAAGGAAAAGAAAATTAAATTAAATATTTACAAAATTAAAAGAATATTAACTGATTTCGTTGGCTGACTTTGAAAGAATAATATTTTGTACTAAATATAAATATGATTGCATCTGATCTTTAGCTATCTGTCTAGATTTGTAGACTGCACATAGCGATATATGCGTCGAAAGGTTAAAATCCTCTGCAGTCGCTAGACAAATAAACAAGAAAATAAAATAAGTGAAAAACAAAAACAAATCAAGAAACAAACAGAAATGAACAATAAAAGTCAAAGAAAGCAAGTAGAAGAACTACTTGTCAAATCAAAAGCAAGAGAGAAAGGCTACAATCGAGTGTGCCGACTCTAAAAGACCCCGTATTTGCCATATGGAAGCTATGGGATATAGTAGTTTGAGCTGGATTAAACTTGGCAAGGATAGTTATTATTATATGTGCTAACTAAGTAACACTACGTTGTTGATACTGTATTATGTCAGAAAAGCCTCCTTCTCCCTGTTTACGCTTTTGACAAACCTAGTAGACCACTTGCACTCTTTTTTTGGGTACGGCAAAAAAAAGTAGAATAAAAGCAGAAAAGCAAAATTTTCAATGCTGACGCACTTTTCTTATTGCTCTCCCGTTCTGCTATGACTCCCTGTCTCACTCTTTCTCACACTTGGCCCACTGTTTGTTTTGACGGAAATTTGTTATTAAAAAAGTGGAAAGAAGTGGAAATTGAAATGATCTAATGGCCAATACCAGACCGCGTTGTGTACCACACGTCGACGTGACGACCGAATACCGACGACCGATTGGTAATTAAGTGGGTCGACGATGCCAAATGCCAAAATTTCTCGTTAATTTCTGTGCATTTAGTTCTTCCCCTCTGAATGGGTGCTAGAGTACCGAATGTTGAGCAATTATCGGGCATAAAACTTGGCGTTTCAAATGATTATAATTAACGTTTGGAAAGCTCTATAAATTTTGCTCAAGTGGAATAAACAAATTAATTGAAACGGGAGTTCACCGAATCTACTTAATTCTATATAACTACAACTTTAGTTCAGCTCTTTTAAAGTAGTGTTATCTTTATTTTTTTGAAATCGTTTAGAATACAGGCTAAGGTACACATTAAAGTATCTTTGGCACATCATTTTATCTGCCTTTAGTTGTGAGTTCCACATTGGTAATGTTTACCTTTATGAAAGGAGAAGTTTTTTAACAGCGGGATACTTGTGGGTCCAAAGAAGAAACATAATTATTATTATTTATAAAAGATTTTTGGTTCTTTGCCAATATTATAATTACCTGACATTGCGCTCCGTGGGGGATTGTCAGAGCATCTGGAAACGAGTCTATGATATACTATACTCATAGTTGACCCCACGCGGTGTTCATCATAATTCCTCTTTGCTCTTAAACGAAATTTTCAATATATTCTAAGTGTATTACGACAAACACACTCGCTATATATGTAATTGCAAAGTACGCATTCAGCGCGCAAATGTTGAATGTATCTTTTAGATACAATTTTGTATTTACTTTCGGTCAGACCACTTGCACGTCAATTGCACTCGCCTTCCCCACAGCGTTGTATGTAATTTCCATCTTAAAAAGGTTTCCGTTGTTGCTATGTGACTAAGAAAAGTAAAAACAAAATGTTGTTGTTGAACAGTGGGTGAATAATAAAACCTGTTAATGCAATTTAAACAATCGAAGCTTTGAGTTATTATGTGCTTTGCTTTATTGAAAGCTTTCATCTGCTTACAGTAGGCTTTCGAAAGACTGGAACTACCTTTCATTACTTCTGTATCTCCCTAAACTCTTTCCCGAGTTTCACTTTAGTTTCTAACTAATATTCAGTACATTATTGTATCTATCTAGTCTTCCAATCGGTATAGACCTAACAATTGATATTTTTGAGCTTTGACAGTGAACTTTGAGACTTTGTAGAATGTTTTTGTTATGTTTTGACTGTCGATTTAGAACATTGTTGTGAGTACTCTACATTGTTCAAGTTTGACAATGCCTTTATTTATGGCCGATTTTCGAAAACAAATCAAATTTGCTTGGTTTTGTCTGGGCTTTGTTTTGGTCATTATTCGATAATTTTTGGCTCAACTTTTAGAAACTGAAAAATAGTTTTTTATTTATTTTATGCCAATGAAGACAAATTTTCAGTCATTTCGATTTTGCTTCAAGGTCACGAGGCAAACACAAATGACGAATTGACTAGCTGACAGTCGATTCGTCGCTTTGATTTGTGATGTTTCTATGTACCGCGATCACTCCCTCCACGCCCCTCTCTACCCCTCTCACCCTACTCAACCTCAAAGTTTTGGCTTATGGCACGCGCCTCTAAATAAATCCCAAGTACGAGAAATTTAAATGTCCGTTCGTTTGACGTCAGCGCATTGAACGCAAGCAAGAAAAATAAGAATTTTAAATAAATAAACTGGGGAAGCCGAAAACAGTTTGTCTGTGAGTTGTCGTATTCGTATTAGTTTGAAAACCTCTGAAAGGGGCGCTTAAAGGGGGATAGTAGAAGAGATGGGGGTAGTCGAATTGTTTATTTGCCACTCTGCAATATTTGCTTGAGGATTCAGTGGTAAATACTAATATGTTATATAATTAGGCATATTTTGGAGGGATGGGATTTTTTGTTGCAAGTCAAAGTTTTATATTTTTTAAATATTATATACTTAAACATATATTCAATTTTATACATATGCGTTAGTGTTAGCATTAAACCTACTATTAACTCTGCATTCTTAAAGTTCTACTCAAAGTTCGTTCTTGTTTTTATTTTTATTTTTATTTGGACTGTTTGATTTATAACCTTGGCCAACAACAACAACAAGTAAACAAAGGGCGAGGCATATTGGCTTCTGTTGTCATAAGCAATATTTACTTAGTTTCTATTTCTATGATTTTAATGAAAAAGCTTCGTCGTATATTTAAATACGCAAAGTCAATATTTGTGAACATAAATCAAAAACGAGCAGCTGCGATTCACACATAAATCTAGCAAATACTAAAATTCAATTTCATTTTATTCTCCTATACTGTATTATGTTTTATTCCATTCTATTTCATTCTCTTTTATTGTATTCTCTGCTTGTGTTCGAACGAAAGTACTTTGCTTAATTTTACAGTTTGCTGTGTCACCACAGACTGTTTCCTTTCGGCCCGGGGAATTTATGGCTTACACGATTTTAGTTTCGTAACCCTTTTTTAGACAGCTGACAGTTCGTTTTAGAGTCAACAAGCGTTTTAAATTAATTTGCTTTCGCAATTTTAAATTAAATTTCCAACTGAAATTGAGAAAGTGAGCTATTTGATAGAGCTGCATTAATGACTAAATGACTTTAATACCTGATAGGAAAAGCGTGTCCCAGTTGAGTTAGCAGCTTAATACTTACAGTGCATAATCGTTGTTTCACCATAGATAATTACTCAGTAAAACTCAACTGACAGTTTCCTCATAAATCATTGATTTTCGACATGTCCTTTTATTATAGTTTTTGGATACGGAACAATACATTCCAAAGTTTTTTACAAGTTATGGCAAAATTCTAAAAAGACGTGAACTGGAGTATGTTTGCTTCGCAAGTCAATTAAATAACTTTACAGAAATGACAGACTTTTGGGGGTTCAATAAAGATTATATATATAACTATACATATTTTACTCCGATGAAAGTCGTTGTCTTCTTAATGTTTAACCGCTCACAAACACGAAATCATGGAATGATCCCAATAGATGGGTTCTTTAACCTGCTTATAGTCGGCTGTACGGGTAATCTATTGACCCATTGGGTCATGAATCGGCAATAAATATTGGGCATTATTCATTACTGATAAATGTGTTTTTGACCGAATCGAACGAGTAATGCTGGAAATGACCTCCTCAAGACCCTAGTGATAACAAGGTGTATAAAAGCGTTGCAGAATCTTCAATCCATAGGCAGTCATCTTCTGGAGTGCAAATTCCAAGACTCAAGTAAAAATCTCTCAAGCTTAAGTCAGTTGATAGGTCCAAGAGAATGGGTAAACTTCTGGTGATATTGGCCTGTGTTCTTGGCACAGCCATTGCAGGACTTATTCCTGTTTCGAGTGATCGCATTCCCTGGTGGGAACTGGAACGACAAAATGTACGCCCTACACTCATGGATTTGGTGACTCTTCGATGGCGCATGAATCCCAGGATAGGCCTCGTAATAGAGAATCGAGATATTCAACCGATGCGAGAGGATGATCAGAATCCCATGGATAGGATCTGGGGAAATCAGATGAATGCCCAACCTGATGAACGCTTCAGCCGATTGCCAGTGTATCGTAAAGTCATGGACGGTGTTGAGCGTGATCTTCCCACATCGGATGTGAATAGCAATCGTCTCTTGCATGTAGGACGTCGTCGTCAGCAGCAACTTTCCAAGCAAGGACTAAGGGAGGAAATTGATAGGGATGACAACCTTGAAAATATTCGTCGTGATGAGGATCGCAACAATAGACGTCAAATTGAACTAGGCCGGGATGAGATGACTCCTCTACGCATTAGCCGTATTGCAGAAGGTCGTCGGGTAGGTCCAATGCCTGAGGAGGAAATTTTGAATTTTATTCGCAGGGGTAATCGTCTGACAAGCATGAGCGACAACGAGATCATTGAAATGCTGCGTCGCCAACGCCAGGAAAAGATGGAGAGACGTCGCAACGAACAAGTTGAACAGGGGGATGAAATGGTTCGGGGCAAAGATGTGGAAGTCGAGGACGAGATGGCACAACGGCGTATGAACCGCGTTAACGAAGAAAATCGTATGGAGGAACGCGAGGAGGAAATGCGCCGAGTGAATCGCCAGCGTCAGGAGCAAGCTGTACAGGAGCGTTTAAGCGGACGTCCTATGGATAATGACGAAAGTGTTTTGAGTCGCACTCTTGGCAATCTGAAGAGTCTTCGTGGGAATGACGAGCG
The DNA here is from genome assembly GCA_020829145.1 of Drosophila nigrodunni. Classification (NCBI taxonomy): domain Eukaryota; kingdom Metazoa; phylum Arthropoda; class Insecta; order Diptera; family Drosophilidae; genus Drosophila; species Drosophila nigrodunni. The sequence goes on from JACVCZ010000003.1 coordinate 16,198,310, forward strand.
TTTAGTTCACATCAATAGACGGCGCATGGATCAAACACCAAATGAGATGCCCCAACCTCAAGTGGTTCGCATGGGAGAGGATCGGCCCTTGGGTGAAAATCTTCCTGAGAATTTGATGCGTCAGATTGACCAGCGCATGCAAAATCGTGGTGTAAACCAGGTAGAGGAAGAGCTCCAAAGTGTTCGTCGGGACGATAACCGCCTTGTCCACATCAATAGACGACGTCTAGGTCAAGAGCAGCAGGAGATGATTCCTCGTCGTGTTTCTCGTATTGGAGAGGGTCGTCGTGTGGATCCAATGCCTGAAGAGGATGTTCTAAAGCTCATCCGCATGGACAACCGTCTAAACCAGCTTAGCGATGACGAGATTACAGATATGATTCGCCGCCAGCGCTTGGAAAAGATGGAGCGTGGTCGTATGGATCAGGATAGGGACGTTGCTTCTCAAGATGGCGTGGATCTTCAGAGCGTCAGACGGGACGATGAGAGCTTGGTTCATGTAAACAGACGTCGAATTGATCAAGAGCAGGAAGAGATGATTCCTCGTCGTGTATCCCGAATTGGAGAGGGTCGTCGTGTGTATTCAATGCCTGAAGAGGATGTTCTAAAGCCCATCCGCATGGACAACCATCTAGACCACATTAGCGATGACGAGATTACTGAAAAGATTCGCAGACAGCGTCAGAGCGTCAGACAACGTCTAGGTCAAGAGCAGCTGGAGATGATTCCTCGTCGAGTTTCTCGTTTTGGAGAGGGTCGTCGGGTGGATCCAATGCCTGAAGAGGATGTTCTAAAGCTCATCCGCATGGACAACCGTCTGCCCCAGCTCAGCGATAACGAAATTACTGAAATGATTCGTCGTCAACGCATGGAAAAGATGGAGCGAGTTCGTATTGGAAAGGATCAGGAGAGGGAGGAGGTTTCCCAAGGCGGGGATGGTCTACAAAGTGTTAGGCGTGATGATGAGCGTCTGGTGCACATAAACAGGCGTCGTTTAGATCAAACCATTTAGAAGATAATTACCCGACGAAGAACTCGCAAATCGATATCGAACTATATAATTATACTTAATTTAGATAGGGTGTTAACCCCTTAATAAAAACTGCAATCGATGCAAAATGCATCAAACTAAATTTGGAAATTATTCAATTATTTATCCATTTTCAATCGTAGATCATTTGAAGTTTATAACACGAATATTGATGCACGGTAAGTCTGAATTTGTCCCCATTTTCTATCAGAAATAAATGGAAAAAAAAATTATAAAAATTAAAAAACGACAGAGTAGCAGAAAATTAATTCAAACATCTATGAAGAATGCTAAACTAATCAGACAAATCAAGGCCTTTGATACTATAGTTCCGCAAGTGCTAAAAAAGCGAAACCAATTTGTAAAAATCATTCGGTTTCCGCTTGAGAAATAAAACACCATTTCTTAAGTCTGTGTAAGTTATTATAAATAAGTACAGAAGCCAATTTATAAGACTTTCAAATGTACGAGTGAGAATCCGACAGTTGAGATTTCCGATCTCGAATCACAAACATAAAAATAACAATAATTTTTCTGTCAGTAATTTTCTCCTTCCTCCATTGAAGGTTGAAGGCTGAAAAACTTTGTTTATAGAAAAAGATCTTTCAAAAATGTATTGCTTCAATAAATTATACCAAAGAAATGTACAACAAAATATTGAAGGGTGCTAAATGGAGCTGGAATTGTTAATTACCTAGAACTGTAAATAAGAATAATATTTATTTTAATTAAACATTATAAAAGAAAGAGAAGGTTCCGAAAAAAGGTAAATTTAAATAATCGAAACACTTTTATCAAACGGAATGGTTCATTAGTACTTTGTTTATCAGTTGCGAAAATTTATTTTTGACACACAAACACAAAGACGCTGGCAGGTGGCGCCTCACTGTGGTGGGTGGTAGCAGTTGAATGGCCTCTGCTAATGATACGTAATCACATAATTTTCATTGAAGATTCGCTATACTATGCCACGGATTATTCAGTTGATTTAGGAAAACATATACTTGTATAACAACACAACAACAAATAGAGAGACGTGGAATTCTCATAAATTCTCTCCGCATTACGTTTTAAGTGGGCGTTAATATTCCCCATTCATCCAAAACCAAATGCAAATACACAAATAAGCAAAAGTGGCCTTCAAGAAAACTTCAATATCATAATAGAAAGGATTTATTACATTTTGCATTTGAATAGAATTATTCTTTTACCGCTTTCGACTCCTTTTTCTCTTGTCTCAATCAAAATTTAATTTACGAAACGATCCTTCGACTCCGAAAATACTGTCATAGTCATTACACCGTCCGCCAGGGCGGAGTTTCTCATCTATGCCATAGTTCGCCTCCTCCCTAAGGTACTCCCGGCACTGTGTGAATATGTCCCATGAGCTTTGTTTCAGCTCCTCAATGGTACCCTGTTCTCCACCCAGATGTGTGGGCAGGTATTTCTGTGGAATATGAGCATATAATGACTCCAAATTGCTGCCATGTACCGAGAGCTGAGGAATTGAAACTTTTAGGATCGGGCGTTGGAAAGTTCTTAAGAGAAATACAAACCCGCTTCTGCTGCTTGGGGGACAGTACTGAGCGTAATAAATTGAAGGTCATTTCAAAGGTCGCGTTAACGTTGATCATGTGAGTTCCCTTATCCCTTACGGGCATCGCATCCTCCATAAATCTGGACATCTTTTTCACCGTGCTCGGTGTCATTTGCAGCAAATGAGCGGCCGTATAATCTGTAAAGTCTAACACGACGAGGTACCCTTGGATCACAGCATGATCATCATACTGTATGCTCAGTCCATTCAAAGCATTCGATATGCTCATGATCTCTTCAAACGAGTACTTCTCCGCCGCATAACAGCCAGGACGTACGTAGATAAGACGGGGACCATCGTCATTCAATGGAGTTGGCAGCCGGAGGCCTACTCTAAAAAGGTGGGTGGACTATCAGTATACCCTGTACTCTTCCATACTTATTAAGTACTTTCAAGCATTCGATTCTTAATCGATTATGCTATCTAAGTATCTTATCACTCACCCCAGTTTTAGCAGCTCGTGGGTACGCTGGCTGTCCACATCTCGAATGGTATAGAATTCCGGGAACTGAGTGCGTAGTGTATAGTACTTATCCAACTTGACTTTGGCTTTTTCCAGACTAAACTTGCAGCCTCTGAGAAACGAAACTAGGAACTGATCATCGCTACGGGATCGCATGTGAGGTTGCTGTTTGATCCAAGTTCGTAGCGCCAAAATATCGGCATCGAGACGTTCGGGAACCTCGTTAAGTTCCGAGACGGCTGTGCGCTGTAAACTGTCCGACAGAGGGCGTATTTCGGGCATCGCGAAGGATTTGTTGTTGCTATGAATCTTTGTGGCTTGCTTGCAGCAACGACACTAAATTCAAGAACAGTATCGATTAAACGGTAATTCCTACAGCTGCAATTATAATTTGTAGACCTCGTACTCTAAAAGAGTACAGCGGTGTTTTAAATTTGTCAGAAAGTGTATTGCAGAATGTGCACTAGATTGACTACGGGGTCTTTTACAGTCGCTCGACTGCAGCCTTTCTAGCTAGTTTAATCTAATCTAAAGACATAACATAGTTAAGCCAATTTACAGTTATAAGCGGACTTTTAATCGTATAGTGGTAAAAAATCGTTTGATACTGAATCTAAAAATAAAAGCACTTGCAAATAGACCTTTAACATTGGACACCGTACTCGAAAAGACTGCAGGCAGGTGGAGCAAACTTAAGTTATAGATGTACATAAATTCTAATCAAACCCAAAAGCCAAGTGGATATAGCCAAGTCCGTCTGTGAGAGACCAAATTTGAATGAAATTATGAATTTAAATCCTTTGTCGGAAATTGTTGGGCCTGGACTTTATTATACTTTTAAAACATTTACTTCAATTAAAAGCTTTCTTAAGGGTATTTATCCGTCGAGCAGCTTTGCTTCTCTGTTCTTACCTCCATGCCCAACACAAACTTTGATGTTTCTTATCTTTATGGTTTTGCTTGTTTTTCACCATGGTAATTGTAGTAGTTGCTTTGTCAGTTATCTGCGGACGTGTAGCCAGCACAGAGATAGAACGACATGGTGATACACAGAGCGACACTTACTTAAAAGCCCACATGTACACATGTACACTTGTACGCCCACACTTTCAAACGCACACATGCATTGATACATGCATAAGTAGAAACACAATTGGATTGTGTTGTGGTAGACATATTGGCACCAAAAGCGAGGCAACAACAAGGCATCATCAGCTAAAGCAGGCGACAAAAAGCAAAGTGCAAAAACAAATGCAGACATGTGTGTGTGTGTGTGTGTTTGTATGTTTGTGCGTTGTACACGTATGTGTGCACATGAATAACAAAAGGCAAAGCTTCTAAAGATGTTCCACTCTCTTGCTGCCTCCCTTTCTCCATCGCTGTCTCTTCTATGCTGTCAGTTTCATTTCATCTCCTGCTCCCTCCCACGTCGCTGACTATCAATTTTAATGCATGTCGCCTTTCGTGCCAAAAAATACGACAACAGCAGCAACAACCACAAGATAAACAAACAAACAAAAAGCATATGACAAGAGTCGTCGCTGCCACGCTGCCATGCTGTTTCGCTGCAGCTGCATCTGCAGTCGACGTTTAAGCAGCGATGTGGATGTTGTGGATGATATAGCTTGGATATGTGTGCATTATGTATGTATGAGTACATAGCATGTACTATCTACACATATGATACACACATGATACTTACGCATATCTATTGCCTCTTCAACTGTTCTTCGCATTGACCTTCAACACATTTTATTGACACAAACAAGTGGACATTATTACTAAGGTATAAGTAAGGTATTTACGGCCGCGTACTCAGCAGGGTAACGGTTTTAAGATTAATCACACTTTAAATTTGTAATCGATTTGGTTTATTTCGGATCTTGTCAAATAAACCAAATAGTTAAACATTTTTTAGGGTATGTACATATGTCGTCTGCATGCATATATGGAAGAAGCCATTTGAAAAACACTCTGATTTTTGGCTGCCTCTTTTGACATTTTGCAGCTTGAATGGAAAAGTTTTTGAAAAGAGAAGAAGGAAAAGGAAAAAAAACATCATAATAAATGAAGAAGAAATGATAAATACGAGGCACAGTCAGCAGGCAAAACATGTTCAAAAGGCATCCGAAAAGTGCTTGAACACATCAGAACCACAAGCACACAAAGCACTGAAAGCATCTGAATTTCTACATATCGTAGCCTCACTCATAGCTGTACTCGTAAATACATACATGTATGTACAAATGTCTATTCTTTACTACTCACAATTTAGTTTTTTATTTTTTCACTTCTTCACTGAGAGTATTTAGAGTGTGTTCCATTGTATGGCAATACCCTGTTCTCTTAGGCCACATAGTGTTGTTTTTGTTTAAATTAAATGTAAATTTAAATAGATTTATTTTAAAACTAAAAGTTAAAACAAGTTTAAAATACCCAGTACTGGCTTTTGTTAAAATGAGCTTGGGATTGTACACAGGGTATGTGCTTATCGAGAATGTTGTGATGTTTTTTTCTTTTTTTGATTTTGCTCTTACATTCAATTCAAAATGTGTTTTTTTAGATTCCTGTGTTTGCCCATTTGGCGCTGTAAACATGCCAACAACAAATTCTGTACTCGGTATTGTAAACAAATTTGGAACTCTGAAACTTTTCTATCGTATGTGAATGTACGAAGTATCCGACTTATTACATATGTATGTATTTACCACAAGTGTTGAAAGATGGAAGAAAATTGGGGAAAACAGTGGACAGCCTTTCGAAGTAGACAACTCTATTTCAGTGACGTCGTATTTGATTATTTGGTAGAAAACAATCGTTGATTTGCATTAATGTGGTGATCACAATTGGTTACAAACTTAAAAACTTACATATCGAGAGAGCATTTATAATCGTAGGAATAAGATCGCCATCGTAATCAATTTCGAATTACTAGTGACATTTGTTTTACTTAGTTTGTCAATGTCAAGGAACAAGAACTCGGGGAATACCAAACGGTCTCTGCAGCCATGTTAAGTATTATTATAATACTTATTTAAACTTTGACTACATCATGTTTTTACTTAGTATTTACCATTTGTTTGTCATCAATTTAAATCAAGCTACCAACAAGCCGTATACTCTCGTGTGTCTCGTCTTCTGGCACGCGAGATCAACATTTTGGATGAGGTAAGAAATTATTTTGAACTGAGATATACAAATACTTGTCATTTAAATGTGTATTCGTGGTGTGTGACAGGTAGAAGTATTGAATTTGTTTTTCAATTATATAGAACTACACGTAAAGAAGTAAAAGTTGAACCGTTTCTGTCTGTCTCTTTATAGAGCGTCGACTGCCCAGTGCTTTCACAGCTATTACTGTCATTTACTCTAAGAGCGGCCAAAATTTCACACCATTATTCATAATGATTTTTAAATCTGCGTCTTTTTCTTCTCAGCATTTAATTTACAATCAGCGTCAGTAAATTTCTCGAAGGTCTCGTTTTGGAAAACTCGAATTAGCTACATTGTCACCGGAAGTTTTGAACAATTGTGTATTTTTTCATATTTTTGGTAGAAGAATACGGTTTTGGTCTCACTAGTGCAGGTAGTAGGGGTCAAAAGTTGGAAAACCCTGAGAAGCTTTAGTCAAATCTTGTATAATAAATTGCTATAAATGAAATCAAACAAGTTAGATTGTTTAAAAATAACTTAAAATTGATTTCTAATGAGGCACAAGGGGAATGCGCATAATTCTACTGAATTTTCCACACTTTAAATACTTAACTTTATAAGTCTATTCGTGTCGTACAGGGTATCTTCTGCTTCCTTCATACGGTTTCGCTTACTTGCCACAAAATGGTTTCCTTACAACTTGTTTGGTGGCAGAGAAGGAAGAAGCTGGAGGAGGATATATTTTATATAATTTTATGGTTCGTAGAAAGTTCACAAAGTGCAGAAAACGAACCCTTTCCATAAAAAAGACAGATTCGGGTAAAAAGGGGGTAAACATGTACACAAAAAAACAATACGAGTAAAACTTGAACCATAAAATGCGAGAATTATTGAGTCAGTCGCAAATGGCAAAACTTTTGATTCTCTTTCCGAAAATCTCTTAATAATCCTTTCATCTAAAAAATGTTCCAATTTCAGCAAAGAGCAATAAACTTCATTTGTATTTTGTTTGTATTGTCAAAGTAAATGTGGAAGGAGCAGTACTGATTGTGTAACGCATTCTTATTTATACCCGTTACTTGTTGACTTAAAGGGTATACCCTAATCGATGGAGTGTATGTAACATGAAGGAGGCGTGACAGACCCCTTAAAGTAAATTCTTGATAAGTGTCTAAAGCCGAGTCGATGTAGCCGTGTTCGTCTGTGCGTCAGTCTAAGCAAAAGAACCTTTAAGCCTTTTGGAGCAAAAAATACAGGAAGATCGCAAGTGACACACTCACTTTAAGGCCTTCTATGTTCATGCACAGGTGAAAAATGTACAAATAACATGTTTTAGTATAAAGTCTCTTTTTTCTATCTAACCCAAATTTACACAGGAAGTATATAGACCGGTTATACTAATCAGTATAAACAACTTAGTTGTTTACCAAATTATCTTAATGAAACTTACACAAAATTCATTCGGCAATAATATAAACAAATTGACCAAGTTTCATCAAAATCGGACTATTTTACCGTAAATCGGAACGATTGGTCGAAAATATGCCCTGAATATGAAGAACTTTCTTCCCAGAACGATTTCACTAATAGCAGTATTATCATTCCACATTGTTAATCACTTATGAAAACTGGGCCTAACATTCTTTCTCTCTATGGTCTGAAGGACATGGTTATTTCGACTTTGCTATTGATGCTGTTCAATGAAAATATGTATACTTTATGATGTCTGTCTCGCCTTCTTCACCGTGCCGCATACGTTCTAACGATTTCAGTATACCCCTTCACTCAAAGAGCAACGGGTATATGGAGGGAATTCGCTAATTGGGACTCTGAGTGATAGACTTAATGAAAAAAGCGTGTGAATCACTTGTCACTACCGAAAATAATTAATTTGATCGGCCTTTAAATATATACATACATATGTATGTTTTTAGACCACGTACTCTAAAAAGAATAGAGGGGTATATTAAGATTGTCTGGTGCGAAATGTGCGTAAAAGACATAGGGAGGCGTGGCCGACCCGGTAAAGTATATATATTCTTGATCAGCATCAACAATTGCGATGTCTGTCCGTATGAACCCCAGGATCTTTTGAACTGCGTCCTTATGTCAGAATAATCAACTTTATTTCAAATTGTTGCCACGCCCCTACCACTGGAAAATTGTAAAAAAAAGACATAACTTGGCAACTACTACACCTAATCAACAATCACCAATCAGAACTAAATTCAGACAGTTTGTGTCCCCTCCAAGTTTGATCCGGATCAGACGACTATAGGCCATGGCTGTCATAGGAAAAATTGGTCGTAAATTGCTCATATGTATGGAAAACTTCGCGCGAGATGGAGCATCTTACCTTATCTTACTAAAGATACAATAAGTTATTTTGATTGAAAAATGTTCACCAGAATGAGTACGGGGACATTTATAGTCGGCTTGCTCGACTGTAGACTTTCTTAGAAGTTATTATTTAAATCTTTGAAGCAAAACTAATTTTTTAGGCACGTGTGCTTCCCACGCTCTGCACAGAAACTAGTCCGAATATTTAGAATTTAAAAATACATGAATATTTATAAACAAGAAATAATGCGTTTCTTGTCTCTCGACTTTAAAATACCCGTTACTCAGTTTTAATAAGTTTGCAATCAGGTATTAAAATAATATGGACAAAGTAAAAATTATAAAAATTTACAAACTAATCCAATTTAAAACAAATATTCGAGGTCTAAAAGAGTCTAGACAAAATCAGAAGACAAGTTTGTGTGTTTTTAAAGAGGTCAATAGATTTTGTTAAATATTTCTCTTAGAAATGGAACTCAAGTGCAATCAAAATGTATTTTATCACATTTTTAATTAGCTTGTTGGGTTTATTAAGGATAAGCTAAAGTCCTGAGTTCCATAAAAGCCGCAACGTATTTTTAATGACGCTGCAATTATAAGGAAACTTTATTGAAACCGGGTAATAAAAGCTGCAGTTTCAGGGAATGTTTTGATGGCCAGATACCCTGTGAACAGGAGTGCAACTTGTGCCAGATTTTAGGATTTTTAGGAAAGTACAGGATATACTACTGAGCATCTAAATTTCATTGCTTGACTGCGAATGGCGATTTGGGGTTATTAAAAACTTGACAATAAGCATCGTAAAATGCTCAAAATATAATCAAAGTCTTTAATTACATAAACACAAGTACAGAATCCGAAGGGCGTTCACTTCCCGGAAACTTGAAGGGCACATGAAAGTGATTCTTGGAAAAATAACTGGGGATGTTTTTCCACTGATTGTGAGGGAACATGGGGCCTGGCGATGACTGATTTTTGTCTCCTCGACCTGGACGCGTAATTAAATTCCACTGCCCGGGTCCTATGGGTCTTAGGGAATGGGGAAAGCGAGCAAAGTGTGGGAAGTTCCTAAAAATGTGCGTGATTGTAATGAGTGGGTGTAGTTGAGTGGTTGCTTGGCCTTCTATTGCCACACCAAAGTTATCAAGTACACAAATATTTGCTCTAATTAGTAAAATTGGACACGTTCTCTCTGCACTCCCACTACCAATTTTCTTCATCTCCCCCTTCAACTTCTGTGGACTCTACTGTTGACTGATTGCCCAAAATCGTTTCTTGTCTTCGATTTTCCTCGTATAGTCGCCTCATTAAATGCTGCTGGTCAAATTGGTCGTTTCCATTCGAGAATTCAGTTAGTGACAAGTAAATGCCTGTTTCGTGTTGAAATTGTTTGCCTTGTCATTGTTTAAAGCGATTAACGCTTAATATCCTACTGATTGGTAATTGTCTTTGCATGCAGATTAAGTAATTTACATAGGCACCGACTCTGTCTCTGACTCTGCCCCTTCTCCGGTTTTGTCCCTGCTCCCAGAGTGCTTACAATTAAGTAAACCTCTTACTCCTTTAATCCCTTAGTATCAACCCCTAAAATAACTTCCTGTAAAAGGTCAATTCAATCGAAAGAAAGCGTGACAAGCAAATGTTTACTACTCACATTTTAGCTCGTTAACTGCACGCCAAGTGTCCTGGATAAGGACCTCTAAAGTAGTGGTTTTAATAATGCTTTGACTGTTGTAGAGTTCACATATCAAGTGCGAATCGCTTCTTTGGGGGGTACTGGGTATGTATAAGTCGGATATATCTTGAGATTCTGATCTAAAATAAAAATAATGATTATAACTATGCTCCCCATACCCTATAACTCCTTTTAGCTCAATCGGTCGAAAATTTAAGTTTTTCTGGTAAAAGTTGATTATTTTGGTAGGTGGAAATGTGCTTTACGGGGTCGTTTACAGTCGGCTTGTAGTCTTTACTACTCGTTTTTTCTGTGCACTGGACTTGAATTTATATTGTCAGTGGCTGAACTACTTGTAAATTAGTCTAAAGTAATTGTCCGCTGCTAATAAAGAGCAGCTGTTGTCATCTTAAAAGTACCATTAATAAAACATGTTAATCCAGGGGAAATATGTTCTTGAACCCTTTATAACAAGGCTTGGGATAAATTGAGAAGACATACTTAAGGCCTGGATGTCTAGGAGTTTTTCTCAAATAAGTTAACTTATGTTAAGTAATAAGTTGTAGAAGTTTCTGTAACGCTAACTTATAAATTTACAAAGTCCAAATCCCAATGTTATACTACAAGGGCAATAAAGGACCTGTGCTGCAGTTAACTGCAGAGTTGGTAAGCCAAGTTTGTGCACAGTTCAAGAAACGAAGCCAAAAACAACAAATCAAACGAGAGGAAGAGAAACTGAAACTGGGAATCCTGTGACCAAGCAACGACCAACTGACCTAACCCTGGGAACACTGGCAGAGCGTAAGAGGTAGGGAGATCGGAGAAATGGGGATAATGGTTTTGGATAGCCCAATGGGGACTGCCAAACGAAATATACTTCAATAATTCATTCGAATCATGATAAATGCCCGGATTTCGCTCTGACATTCGCAAAATATACTGAGGTCAGCACACACACGCACACACACACACGCAGACAACACACAGAAACACATATACACAGAGAAAGGACAATCACAATCCTTTCGCACAGATTGGGATTTTGCTTACGTGTTGACTTGGCCAACAAAACTGTAACTGTTACTGGAAGTTGTATGTGAAGTAGACAGTAGAAGGGAAGGGGCAAGCAAAAGAAGGAGAAGCTTCTGCTGGGCTTAATGTTGCATGTATGATATACTTACTTACCAACCAGTTGGTCAGTTTACCAGTTGGCCAGTTGGCATTTCCCCATGCTGATTCAGCTGATTCCAGTCAGGACCCCTGATCGACGAATGAAGGCATTTAAGCCATATATATAACTATATATATAGATATGTAGGCATATGCGAATGTTTAATCAAGAAATGGATAAAGTGCACTTCAAAAGATACTCCTTGCATATACCCTATGATTGATGTCTCAAAGATTTGTATGGTCACGTGTTTGGGTCTTCTTTGGGCAACTTCCATCCCTTTGATGAACCACAACTAAAGTCAGTGCACTCAAAAAGGCTTCAATGTCCGTAATTGATAATATTATTAAAAGCTTTTTGCTGTTACTTCATTTGGAAAAACAAAAACAAAAAAACAAAAAGAAAACGAAAATAGAAAAACAAACGTTTAATTTACCTCCGTTCGCTTCACATTCCCGACTAATTACTGAGGGTTTTATTGTAGGTTTTGCCGTAATTAGAAAAGTTTTTCTTGCCTCAACAAAATGCCATTTTCCCGTGCGTATACTTCATAAATAATTGTCAACTTTCTGCTCTAAAAAGTATTCGGGAAATACATCAATAAAGTTCACGTAGACAAAGAGCAATTATGGTATAGGGTATTCGGAGGGTTTTCTTTAGTTGGCCAGAAAAAGAAATAGAGTAATTTAAAAACTTGATTGCTCAGAATTATAATGAATAACACTTTGCCTTCCATCAGAGGAAAATATTACCTTATGAAAAGAATTTGGCAGATGCAAATTCACTTCGAAACTATGTTGAAAGGTATAAAATTTGGTGATTAAATACCAAGATTATTCTATAGTATTTGCACATTTGACTACTTTATGCATAAAACTCATTTGGCAGACAAACCAAACTCATTGAATGCAATTCTCCATCTTAATCCTGACGAACTGCGGCACTTGCCAGTCGAATGTGTGTGCAGAAGTATCCGAAAGATGAAAGATAGAGATTAATATGACGAGTATCTGGCCATAAATCAGAAAAACATATTCATTTGTTATCGGTTTACAGAGCGAGAGGGATCGGAAACTTGGGTTTTAGGCACCTAGGCAACTAGAGACCTGGATCCTATTTTGGAACTGGGGTGGGGGGATTAAGGCGCGCGCCAATTTGCTTTTGAGGGAAAGGAATCCTGGGAACCAGATCGCTATCCGTTGTTGGAAAACCTGCCGAGGGTCGGGTGCTATAAGTGCACAGAAAAGGTCAAAGACAATCGGAAAATCGTTGGAAATAAATACGCACACACACACAAATAGGTTGTAAGGGCTCGGGTCCATCAGGTGATGGCTGCAGGTTTAGCGCGCTTCTTGCAGCGTGGGAAACACAGAAAAGCAGTTGGAAATTCTTTTATAGATCCAGAGTTGAAAAACCTCTGGCATGTGCAGAAAATCCATCATAACCTACAAACAATGGTTTTTCAAAAACCCGGCCATAGAAAAGAGGATCTGACAATAAGGCAGGGTCACTGACAGAGTCATAGGTAGTCGACATGTACCCACAGGTGTGTATACCTCTCTTTTTATCTTTTTGCCTGCGTGTCCTACAGTAGTTTGCTCTCCAATTAGTCAGCCATGTGTACCTAAGCCTTGGAAGCAGAACCTGTCAGGGATACGAGCCTATAAAGTATCTAGCCTTGATCCCAATTTAATTCGTTATTGCTCTGTTAGGCTATAATAATTATTTAAAAGTTCAATTTCTTTTAACTTGACTAAAATTCTCAGTTTGATGAATTGATTTACATCCATCTAGCATTTTTAATCACTTTGGAGTGTTGAGTCCTCCCACACAGCATTCATATTCGAGTCTTTTTTGAGAGGTCTCAATAATGATCTAATTAAAATGATCATAGTTTCTGATCATTGTTTCATTTGTCGGATGAAAGCGGTACCCTAGCCGCGGTTCGTCTTGGAGAAGCTTCTTGGTTATGACTCCCCTTTTATTTATACAGATTCGACTCTCATTTGAGTCATACTTCCATGTATAAATGCTAGAATTCAACAAATTAAGTTCGGCCAACTCTTAGTCCTTTTAATATTTGCATATACATATTAGATTATTAGGACAAATCGGTAAAATAATAGATTTGGAGACATGTGGTGCTAGTTGAGCGATTGCCAGCAAACTCCATTATAATTTGTAAATGATGATTGTAACTACCTTTAACAAGCTTGATTTGGATCGGGTAACTATATTCTGTAACTCCCATAGGACAGATCGGTCAAAAATTACTCATTTATATTGCAAAACGCGCGCTAGAATGAGTACGGGGTCTTTTATGGTCGGTTCCTGCAGCCTTTCTTACTTATTTGATCGTCAAAACGACTCAAATAAGACTCATTTATATGATTTTCTCCCCAAACAATGCTGGGTGTGCAATATTATATTAAATTAAATTATATTAAACTTGCTTACATTATAATTGTATATGCATATTTTAATATCAACATGTTAGTGCACATTGGAGTGGAAAAGAAAATATAAAATAGAAAATCAATTTGCTTCGAATACAAGTATATTTAACTTGATTTGAATTTCAATTTCAGATTGAATTATAGTGAGCAACCAATGTGAAAGGGTCATGTAAGTAAGTCTGTGAAAAGTTTATTTGTTTGCCAACAAAATATATTTTTATGGCTTTGCGGGGATTGCGGGGTAGCTGGGGATTGCAGGAGAAAGGAGGGCCTTGGTAATGCTGGCAGTCAAATCGGACCATTTGTCTTGTAAGTATCAATTCTGGGACCTTTGAACCCAGAAAAGCTGCCTGGAGCTGGCTCTTGGGCTGTCCAATTCAGTTGCACAAACGATTACCTAATTTCACGTGTTTAGATTGTAGTTCAAAAAGGGTTGAGACCCCGGAGATTTTCACTCTCCCCATCGAGCGGTCCGTTTATAAACCAATCGCGTCTCTTCTTTGGAAAATTTCACATTCGGTATTTCGCATTTTTATTGATTGCTGCCAGTTACAGCGCACAAATTGAATGACCAACTGCTGCCCAAACCAAAGTCCGCAGTCCACAGTCCAGAGTTCTGCCTGGAATCCTTTCCGGAATCCTGCCGCTGGGCCAGTCAAAAATGATAAATAGACCAAATGACCTATTTAACTGTTGCGTTATGTCTTCCTACAAAACCTTTTGCAAGTCCTTACGGCTATGTTTTTTTTCGAAAGCTGCTTAAAGTTGTTCCTAATTGAGTTTTCTTGAGTGGCTCGAATTCGTATTTATTTTCGGCTAAATCCTTTAAATGTGTTAAAGTTTAAAGGCTAAAGTAACTTTTGTAGAGCTAAATAAAAATACAAAGGGAACATAAGGAAGTTTTCTGATTAAAGGGACTAAATCATTTAACGAAAGAACTTTCTGATTGGGCTTAGTTTCAATTGAAATGCTGAAAAACCAGTTAAAAGTCTAAATAAATTGCACTCTTCAGGGGGGCTAGGGACTGTATTTGAATGCCTATTTATATGCCATTCAAACTGCCAAATTGTGCCCTTTAAAAAGAAGGGACTAAAACATCTTGCCGTGCATTGTTTGGCAACAGAGTAGCCACAATTAACCGTTTCAATTGTCAATATCCTGTCGAAACTGACAATTATCGAACACACACTCTCTTGACTTGACATTGGAAAAGGGAATAGAGAAAAAAGGAAAGAGAATAGAGAATGAGAGTACTAAAGGGGGATTTTCCAAGTACCAGCTATCCATCAGTCAGTTCGTTTCATAAATGCAACAGAATGTTACATTTTCCATTCAATTATGCTTTCCTCTTTTCTCTTTTTTCTGCTTTGTTGGCCTGCAACTGATGGAAGAGAGAGAGAGACGGATTGATGGAATGAGGGAGAAAGAGAGCTTCAATACTTTCCTTTTCGCATGGCCAAAAAATGGACGGCAATAATAGGACAGAGAAAAGTAAAAGGGAATAAAAGGGAGTGAAAGGGAGTGAAAGGGAGTGTAGCAAAAGGGTTCTACGGGCATTAGCCAGCTTTATAGGACACACACCATTAGCAAAAATGCCCGAAAAGAAAGAGATCGAAAGCAGGAAGAAGAAAGGAATAGCAGAAAGGGAAGCAGAAGTCGAGAGGGAAATGGAAAAGAAGACCTAAGCACATATTATACTCAGTGGGTAGATTGAACTAGTAAGAAAGGCCGCAGTCGAGTGAGTCGACTGTAAAAGACCCTGTCTGCATTCTATAACACGTTTTTTTTACGTTTTTTTATACAAATGAGTAAATTTCGACCGATTTGGCCTAAAGAGTATGGTTGTCTGCTCCAAATCAAATGTGCTGAGAATAATTATAATGATAATGTGTAAATATGCCCACTCTAGATGTGGTAATTTCCAAGTTGTGGTCTCCAAAAAAAAAATATATTATATATTGTTCTTGATTTTCACTACAGATTTTGAGTTTTGAGCTCCTATAGTCTCTGAGATCCTGGTGTTAATACGGACGAACTGAGGAACATCGGTATATCGCCTCGGCTGTTTATGCTGATCAAGATTGTATATACATTACAGGGTAGGAAACGCCTCCTTGTGCCTGCTACGCACTGTCCGGTTCTGACAGACCTAATAGACCCCTGTACTCATATTGAGCACGGGGTCTAAAAAGCCACCTTTGTTTGTTGGACGTTTGCCTGTGATAAACAGGGTATGGAAGTACACTCTTGAAAATTCATGTCTTCAAATTAAGACATTTATTTTAAACAATCGAGTTATGTAAAAATTGTTAACAACGGAACTTATAAACTGCCTGGATTGGGGTTCGATAAATGTTTGATTATGTGTATTTAAGTGGCTAAAATGTTTGTTATAAACTCATTCAAATAAAATAAATAAAATTATTTATTTACTATAATTTATTTTTAATAAAAAATGAAAAAAGTTTATAAATAATTTGTATGCAACTGTTCCTCTCGCTTATGGGTAAAGTTTGTAAATATGCAATCAATTATTTAAATAAGTTAAATTTTTTTCAGTGTGGGTATTTCGGTCCGGGAATGGGAATGTTATGGGTTCTGTTACGGTCTAAATCCCGCCCACAATTTCCTGCGCCGGTGATAGTGCAGACTTTTAGCTGAAATGTCAATTCAGTAAAAATGTCCGTATTTTGCAAACAGAGCGAAAAATACTTATGTAATATTGAGGACACAGCCCACACACGCCGGGACACAGGACACAGGACACACACTCACATGTGTGTGCTTACACATGTCGAAGTCCAGGGGGTAAACGGCAGAAGGAAAAGCCAAAAGGATAAAATGTAAAAAGAAAAACTGCCGTTGCAAATGGAAAGCTTTTGGCTAAATGAGATGACAACCGTCTTAGGTCTCAGTTTGGGGTCTCCGTTCTTGGGTTGGTAATGGTTACAGCAGCTCCAGATAGTCGGCTAATAGAAATGCGTGCGTATTGACGAACTTTGTGCGTAAGGGGGTAGTAAAGGAAAGTAGGGGAGGGACGGTTTGCATAGGGAGGTAAGGCAATACCTCCCGGGGGCATGATTCAGTGATAACGTGGCAGCTGCCATTTGGTTTTTCGGGTATCAGTATCAGATATTACTATCAATATGAAAAGTAGATAGACGATAAGTTTGTTGATACGACACATCGATAAAGCACTACTGAGAGCGATGGAGAGAGAAAAGGGTGCGCCAGTGAAGGGGCTTTACATTGGGCTTTGATAAAGAGTGCAGCGTGAAGGAAGTGACCATGGAGGTGAACATATACCAATCTGGAAGGGAATAAAGGGATTTTATTTGTTAATACTGTAAGTATTGCGATTGGAGATAAGTTGACTTAATATTGATTTAATTTCGTTGAGTAATGTGACCATGGAGGTACTTAAATCGATTAAACTGGATTTACATACTCACGCTAACGCTTATATTAGTTTGTGTCTCAATACCGTTGAACCGATAAAGTAAACAAAGTGGTGCTCAAAAACAGACCTAAGCAAATTATTGCTTTGAGTGGACCTGAAGGTGTTTCCATCTTATACTCTATTAAGTGTTATTTCACCCTCGTAATGATGTCTAGATCTAAGTTGAGAAAAGCAGAACATTTACAGCAGTCCAGGCAAACTATTCCGGAAAGCATTCTGCATAAGTTTTGGTTTGCATTTGGTTCAGTTTCAATTTTAGTTTACGGCTTCAGTAGAATACTTGAACTCATTCACAAGCACTGCATATTTACTAGCCCCATGCTTTAGTCAGTCCTTCCATCATTCCGTCCGTCTCAACGTCTATGGTCCATTGTTATTGGCATCACTCAGTACTCACTACTCCGTATTCAGAGCTCACTGCTCACTGTTTAGCACAATTTTCCTGGATTTTGCAGACTCTTTGGCATTGTTTGCTCGCATCGTTTCAGATGGGCGAGGTGCACGTAGTCGGTATAGTTCATATTCAAGTCAGGAACTCCTCTCGATTCCCTGACACTCATGCAAACACGCACAAACGCATAAACGCACAGTGCCTGCCAGAAATACTACTCCAGTACTCCAGTGAATATTCTTTCTGCTCCTTTTCCTGCTCTTTTTTTTGCACCCACTCAGCACAATGCAAGGCATTGTTTGTTTGAGCTCTATTTTTAAACACGTTTGCAAAGAACTTTGCTCGGATTCTCTTTTGATATGTACACGTTGAGCCTAAAACTGTTTTCTTTGTCTATTTTCTATTTTCAGTTTTCTCCTTTTTCCTTTTCTTGTTTCTGGTATACTCTGTGTGCATTAAAACTATTACATACAATAGAAATGGACACTAAAGTTTGATATGTTGCTGTTCAAATGGTCAAAGTGTTCCACCTTTAGACCCTGTACTCAAAAAGAGCACAAGTGTACAAGGAGGGCTTCCAATCCTATGAAGTACATATGTATATTCGTCATCAGAGACTAACTCTAGTGAAGGAAAGTTCTTCTACTTTTCAAGTAAATCAAATTTCTTTTAAATTGTTGCCACATCCCCACTGCCTGTAGTAACAAGACTCACACATTGTGAGTATAATTATTCTAAACAAGTTTTCTCTAGATCGGACAATCATATCCTAAAGCTAAAATCGGTTAAGCATTACTTCTTTGTGTGAATGAGTACAGGGTCTTATAAAGTAGGCTCGCTCGCCTTTAGCTTTGCTTACTTGTTATTCACAAAGTTTGCAGTTTTTTCAATCCCTTTTCTGTCAGTAAACATCCAGCTGACCTTAGATATATTTGTAGCTAACCCACACTTACAAAAAACACTTGAGCCTCTTAGTTGGCAAACAGTTTGAATAAAAAACAGTTTTAAATTTTTAATAGAAAATGCTAATTTCAAACTGTATTAAACTCGATGGCGATAAGGCTGAGAAAATGGCATGTGCAACATGAGAAGTTTTCGAATTATTTTCTTACGTAAGGCATGACAAAGGGAATAGACAATTGGTCAAAGCATTGAGGACAAAGTTATTGGCCAGTTTTCATTTAGATTGTTATACAAATATATTCAAATTCAATTTTAAAATACATTGTAAGAAAATACCCATTGAAGAAAAAAACTTATTTTCACTTAGTTATTTAATATCAACAATCAATAGTTTCAATGTAAATGCTTTTTCAAATATATATATTTTTAAGAGCCCTATTAGGTTTGGTTTACAACTTATGTTAGTGTAGTTGTTCTAGCTGTTGGCTTATAAATTTTAGATGCTGCTCATTTAACTTTTAATTGGCAATTAGTTTCCAGTTACGCAGCAAATTTGGCGCAAGTTTTTCAATTATTGATGCTCAAATTGCCTCACTCCCAACTGGCATTCCTCAGTCTTTAGTCCCCAATACACCATCCACGTTACCCAGACCACAATCCCCCAGCTCGCAATCCCCAATCCGCACTTCCCAATCCTCAACCCTAACCTTTCAGTTCAAGGCACGCAACATGTTCGCATTCCCATCCATTTGGTTTTCAGTATCCAGATGCCCGTCAGGCTATCAATTAAAAACAAATGGAAAAATTTGATATGAATATTGCAATTGCCTAACTGACTTTTCCATTTATCTACTGCCTGTCTTTTCCAACATTTCAGAGCTCCCACAATAATTTTTGCAAATGGTCTGCAGTCTTTTCAGCATTTAATATTCAAATTGTGGCACTCTAGCCACACGACATATGCCAATAATTGCATCCACTCACAACAGACGTACTTACACATTCACATACACATTCAAACACACACACACACACACACACTGCCTTGCAAGTGATTTGGTTTGTTTACCAGAAAACATTTTTGCACTCAAAAATTGCACAAAATCCAATAAGAAAAGTTCAAGCCGAGCGAACCGACTGTTGTAGAGTTGTAAACTTGGTATGCACATAATGTGTTAGTAGAGTTACGGTTGCTTAACTAACACTAGATGTCTTCTTACTATGGAAGCCTCAGGATAGCTCAGGATAGCTTCATAGACCGGGCAGTTCCGGGTTGCTGTTGTGTGTATTCGACTGTCAATAACTCATATTCATCATATACATATATATTAAACATATATATTATAAAATGTTCTTTATAAAAGCCATTATTGTTTTATTTTAAACAAAAATCGTACATTCACAATATAGAAAAAAAATTTATATTGGAACTCTGATGGTTTAGATTTTATTAAGCATTGGCGTTGAGTGTAAAGCGGGGCGCTAACCTGATGACGCGCAGTGTATGTTATAAAATTTCAATTTATATTAAATACAATCATGTTCAAATATTAATTTTAAATTATATTATGTATAAGGTACATAAAATAGGTATATAAAATATTAATGAATCATTTTTCTTTAGTTCTTTTTACTTGTTTGTAAGGAAAAATGAGTACGGAGTTTTTCAAAGTTGGGTAGCTCGACTGTAGTCTTAGTCTCTTATTTTTAAGTAATATTCATAGAAGTAAAATTCCAACAACTAAAGGTATTAACAGGAGTGGAGTCAAATTGTGTTTAAAGATTAAAACGTGATGAAATCGAGGGAAAGGCAGATTGTAAGAGAAGGACACAAGGAGAGAAGACCAGGTAGTAAAGGGAACTCCTTAAAATTCACGTGCAGAGTTCGACATTAAAAATGTAATAAATGTCATAAATTGTTAACAGTTGATTGCACTTGATTATTTTCGTAGTCGTTGTTGTCGTTGTTATTGACGAAGCATCCTTCGAGCAAAGATGTCCCAGGGAACACCGACAACCATATCGACATGGACGTCAACATCAATATCTCCAGAAAGCGATTCCAGCAATTTCTGCAGCAATAATAAAAGCGAAACGCGTGCGGTTTTAATGTGCCCCACACTCCCGATAACCAAAACTCCAGAGAACGATATCAAAGGCTGACAGATATGGCAAAAGACAGGGGGTGTGTCTAGGGAGGTCGTAAAGGACACGGCGAATTAAAATTTGTGACAGAGCGACGGAGCGACAGAGAAGGAGCGCGAGAGCAAGACAGGCGGAGAGAGATAGTGCGAAACATTCTCAAGTTGTTGTCATTTACGAGCTATTTTCGTCCTTGATTTGACTGAGATGGAACCAAATGCTTACGTGCATATCATATCATATAATCGAAATGCTTATATAATATTTTATTATTTCATTTCAGTATCGAGCGAAGTGAATCGAACATGACTGGTCAGCATTAAGACAGTGAGAGAGGGAGAGAGAGGGAGGCAGCATGGCAGAATGATGAAGAAAGAGGTAAACTGTTGGTCGTCAGTCGCTTTTAATTTGCCATTTACACATAATAAAATTTTGGAGCGTGTCTGTTGGGTTTACGAATCCCTAGGGCCGATGTCCGATAGCACCTTCTGCCGAGCATTGGGTGTATGTGAGTGTTGTGCTGTTGTGTTGATAAGAGCAGAAGGTAATGACTATTAATAATGTTATCAGTTAGGGAATGAAGAAAACCAGTCTGTATATGAAACTTGAAACTCTCTTATTTCCATTGTTTTTTATACTCTCTGTTTCATTTACACTTGAGTCTCATTTGGTATGTTCTACTGTACTAGTTCAAGTTTGAACTGTACTAAATGAAAGCATTTTAAATTGTAACAAAATCTAAAAATAATTCACTAATTTAAATTAAACAATTGCTGTGTCCTGTCATGAACAGAATGTGAATACATTAAACATCAAATCTCAGTACACAAAATGTTTGTGGAAGTAGTAGCAGTAGCAACAAAAATGAATTTGGAATGTCCCAGTTTGAATATTGTCGTCTAACTAGCTGGTGGTCGTATCGTCTATGCAGACCGACATTAATATGAAAATCATAGGCCGACCTTGTTGCCGAATTAGTTTGTGAGTTTCCTACTCATACACTCCTCTGTGAACCTCTTTCCCCCTCTCTCAATCTACTTAACCCTCTTCGCTTTCCATAACAACCTCAGGTCCAACTGTGCATATACAATGCAATCCATGGTAAATGAGAGCTCTGAAGTGCGCAAGGTTTGTCCAAAAAATCTGGCATATATTGTTTGCCGAAATACTCATTAAGTGTTGAGACAGGATATATCTAGCTATAAATGTTGTTGCAGACTTCAAATCATTTTATTTATTTTGTGCTCTTACTACTTATTTCATTAATTGTTTACTTTATAACATTTTTCTTATTCAAGTTTGTACAATTTTTAGTTTTTTCATAAGTTTTTAACATCAATTTTGTTAATAAAACAATATTTTTGAAAAAAACAATTTTATAAATTTTATTTAGTAAATTTTAAATACAATAACATAAATATTTTCGAATGCTTTTGTTTTTAAAGCTAAATAAAGTTTATAACTTGATATATAAAGTTTCAAAATTTAAATTACAGGGTATGTGAACAAAAGATCACTTTGAGCAATTACATTATTATTTACAGTAGTATTAGATGTCGTTGCTGTGTTGGGGCCATTACGTGTGTGTGAAGACCCTAGAAGAATGGACCATTATGGTGTTGTGGTGTTGGTTGCTGGTCTCTTAAGGGGTTGCTACGACTATTGGTAAATTTCATTGGAGTGTTTGTATTTGTGTTTTGTTAGTGAGTTTGTTTACTTTGCTGGGTGTGGTGGGGGTGTGTGTGTAAGGCGCTTAATATGCAAAGTTTGTAACTTAATTTAAATTCCCTTGGCGTGCACTTATTACTTTGTGCCAACTTTGTTGCTGTTGCCTGGCACTAAAACTAAAACTCAAACAACAACAACAACAAAAACAACAACTTGACACAGCCCACACTTTGTTGTAAGTCGCACATGAAAACAATTTTTTGATAATTAAAGTTGAGCATTCTTTACATGCAAGTGTGTGTAAGTGTGTGTGCGAGTGTGTGTATAGGCCCCTAGCAATTGCCCCTTTTGGCATTGGGCCCTGGCTCCATTTCAAGTGTCAGGTTTCGACGAGTTGAAAAGTTGAAGCAAAAAAAGAAAGGAAAAAACTGTGGCCTTCACTCCAGACAATTCTCGACTATTTCACCTCCAACTCCAAGTCCCACACCCACTCCGATTCCGACTCATATCATAGCATGTTTACAGCAAAGTTTTCTTTTTGTTCGCTATTTATTGGGAGCTTACTAAGAGTTGGTTAGAAGTAGGACCCATGATTGAGTCGTGAGTGTAGGGAAGTGCAGGGAGAAGGGAAGAACTAAAGGATACTCACATTATTTGACTGCTCTCGTTTTTCTTTGACTTCACTACATTTTAATTTCCGTCTAATTATAATTGATTTACAATATTCACAAAATTTTAAATAAGCTTTGATTTTAGATATACTTATCTATGTTGAAAGTGATTTAATAAGGGATAATGGTATGTCAAGTGAAAGTAATCAATTTGTAATATACAATTATTCATTTTATGTATACACTAGCAGTATAGCACACTACAGTATACTATAAGCAGATATATTTAGCCTAATTTAAATTTTTGCTACGCCTCCTACCGTCCACGAAAATTGTGAAAAATATTTTGAAATCGAGATAGCTTTAAAATTAACAAAGCTATCGATACCAAGTACACATATTATTTAAAGTACTAAACTATCCGTACCAAGTTCGGTCCGGATCAGACAACTATATACTACAGCTGACATAGGCCAAATCAGACGAAAATAGGTCGTTTGTATGAAATAATGATGTGAGCTGGAAACACCACATTTGGCATCAGACTGTTTTTATGAGCAGGCAGATCATATTTATTAAAATGTTTTGATTCCACGCAAAAAAAAAATATATATATTGTGGTAATATACTAGTAGGTGTTCATAGTCATAGTAGCTAAATAGTTAATAAGTTTCTAATTGTATATTATACTATCGATAAGCATTGAGTTTGTAAGTATCGAATATAGAATAAGAACACTTGGTAAATTGAACGAGAAAAATAGTTCCGATGAGCGAATAGTTCTATCGGAAGAAGAATAAAGACTCAGTTTGGATGAAACGCTTGTACAAACTACAATATTATCCTTTAATGTCCTGCATACATGTTTTTGTTTTTTAAAGTTACAGGAAATTGTTTAAATAAATTTATAAATATTTGGAGCTCGATTGTAAACCCCAGACAATTGTGTCGGAGAAGTAGAAGAAGAAAACGAAAGCTGGAGAAGGTTGGAAGGTGTTGGGTGGTAGGGTGGTGGAGTGGCAGGGGAACTGGCAGGACATTATTTAAATTGCCATCAGGTTAGGACAGGCAATAAATTGAAAGGCGCGCACAGATGATGATGATGAAGGGACAGCCAAAGGGATGGAGTAGGAGATAGGCATAGAGGGAAGTGTACCAAAGCGAAGGAAGTCATTGGAAATGGGGATAGGGAAGTGACACTGGCTGGCTAGGGAGATTCAAAGGTGTCACAATTGCGTAAAACGCATGTAAATAAATCAACTTTGGTGTTGTAAACAATGCGAGAAAACAAGTAAAGGAAGTGTGCATGCGAGTGTGTGTGTGTGTGCATAAAAAGTATATGGTTTACACTTTGACATCATTTTAAGAGCGACATAATTAAAAATGTCACTTGTTTTGCCGCAAACACAGAGGCAATGTGCACCACCCCCGCACTCATCCGCCACCCTCTTCTCTAACCATTTCCCCACCCACTGTGGGGGCCCCGAAGGAACTTGATCGCACCTGTGCGACGCCACAACGGAAAAACTTTTCGCACATAATTTATATACTTATGCCGAGTGTGTGTGTGTGTGTGTGTGTGTGACAATCACAGAAATAGAATTTATTATAAGCAAAGGCCACGACTCAGAAATACAGAATGGTAGTGTGGAGTGGTAAGGGGGCCGGAGGGGTGTGCCACCAAAAATGCCAACAATGCGCGCTTGTCACTCGAAATTACTTTATGCAAAGGTTTGAGGTGAGTGTGAATGTATTTGAATGCCTATGTGTGTGTGTGTGTGATTGTGTATCTGTGTGTGGAATGACAGCAACTGACAGGCAAGCAACCAAGCAAGCAGCGGCAACATCAGCTCATCCAGCCTCATCTGCATCCTCTCTCCTCCCCACACCTCAACCCCCCACGAAATGTCCTTATGTTTCTTCGTCCTTTTCCTTCTTCAGTCCCTTTCGCACCGCACCTTCCCACGCCACTCCCTATGTTATTCCCGCAGGAAACGCTTGCTGCTTATGGATTTCACAACAGCATCGCAAATTTTTTGTCATTTCGTCTGTGCGCGCATTTTACAAAGTGGCAAGTGGCTACACCAACCGCATCATCCTTCGCCCCTCCTGCCCCTCTAGCCCTCTAGCTTACCTCTGTTCCTCTTCGCTGCTGCCATTGCCATCAACGACACACCAATTTACCGTTCGCATCTTTCTTCATCATGTGGCAGAGGCTCAAACAACATGACATTTTTATTTTTCACCGCACTTTCCACCCTGCCCCCTGTTCCCCTGTTGTCCACCATTTACCCTCCTCTGTCTGCTCCCCAGTTCCCTCCTGTGCTCAGGGATTGTTTGCATTTCTGAATATGTAAATATTTTTCAGCGCGTTCCACGATCCAAGCCAAGTGCCATGTGTCCTCCAGAAGATACTACTCCATCTCCACATACCCCTCTCCCTCTCTTTCCCTCTCTGCATCTTTCGCTTAATGTCTTCGCAGGCAGTGTGGCAAGTTATGGTGTTTGTTGGTCCCCAGTCAGCGAATCGTAATTTTGTCTGTGACTGTGTTACGAGATTTGTCTTTTCATTCCCTATTTTATTCCTGCTCGGTGAATTCCGAATCGCGAGCTCAATTTTTTTTTATCCTTAAACATTACTTTTCATCCAAAAAGCAAAATTATGATAAATTGTCCACAATTTATTCGCATATCAACAAAAGATTGAATTTTTAAGCTTAATCTTTACTGGACTTGAAATGAATTATAATGTTTATATAATACAATTTAATGGCATTTGTTCTTCAATACTTGTTGCCTACTTGAGATTGGTTTTGTAGAATACTTCATAGAACTATTTATGGAATTACTTGAAAGCATTCAATATTCATCAAACTTTCTTTAGTTTTCATTTTCTTACTTCCCTTTTCTATAGTTAACACCTTTTCTCATTGCTTTTCAGATTCACTAGACTCAGCTATGTCCCTCCCTATCGATTTCTCTCTCCACGTATCTAACAATAAATTCGCATATCTCTTAAAGAGTTGTCCTTACAAACAGTAACGACAAAGTGGATTCTCTCATTTTCTAGCCAGGCCATTTACCACTGTGCACCTGATGTTGTTATCCTGTTTTCTGTTTTCCGCTTTCCAGCTTTTCATATGTGGGAGGCGGGCAATACAAACATTTTACGCATATGATTTATTTTTTCGTTAGCGAGTAAAAAATTTACAATTTCCGCTGCGTTTACGCCAACGAAACCATTTCGCGAACAAGCACGTGTGTGAGTGTGTGTTCGGATATGTGTGTGTGACTGCTCACCCACTGAGAGACCCACTGACTAATGTGGCTACATATGCCGCACATGCTGCTTTTTCAGACGGACATTGGAGCATGTAAAGAACTGGCGAGAGAGAGACAGGGAAAAAGAGGGAGACAGGAAGAAGTCGTTGCGTTTTCTATGCGTCGCTTTGTTCCCTTCTTTTGACTAATGAGGTTGCCGCTCCATTTGTTGATTGCCGCAATCGTGATATGCCACGCCCCCATCCTTGCCACGCGCACCGCCATCCAACATATGTTGCCCTTGCATCCTCAACAATGTTTACAAATTTTTTTTTTTATTCTTTGTCTGCTTTTCTCGTTCTAACAAATTCATGCGAAAATTCGCATCATTTTCAAACGTGCTTTAGCGGTAAATTGTTCCCTCAGCTACATTTTGGCCAAATCAATTGTTGAACTAAGTTGTTGCTATGGAATATGTTTAGTTGTTGGAACTAAATGAGACATTTAGAGTGTATTATGAGATACAATTTGTAAATACATTTCAGCGTAGAATTGAATGAGTTCTTCTAAGAAATAAGTGCATTACAAGTCAAACTCAAGGGAATAAGAAATAATCTTATTCAGTCATTCTGTGATTATAGTTTAATTTGTTAAACGGAAATTGACATAAACTATATAAGTTGAATTGGAAGACTTAATAATTTTAATTTAAATTTTAAGAATGGATAAATTTTCTGAAGAACTTCTGAGAATAAGTGAATGTTATACAAATATATAAATTGAACAATTTAATTCAGTGAACTTGTCGTTTTAATTGGTTGAGAATAACGAAATTAAATAAACTACTTATTGTCTTCATTCCAAGCTCAGATTAACTGAACAACTTTTTGTAATTCATAACTAAGCTAACTAATCTTAGAAACAAATAAATAAATTTTAATTTGCACATTTCACCTAAGAATGTACAGACTGTGTTTCAGCTGATTCTAATCGGAGCTGCTAAACTTTAGTCATTAATTGGGTTAATACTGTGCGCCCGCAGTGAAATACTTTTCTTTTAAGCCAGAGAGAACAGAGAACTGAGAAAGGAGAACTAAGAACGGAAAGCAGAGAACTGAGTACTAAATATGGAGTAGGAAACTAGTTTTTTCCAAGTTTTTATGCCTCCCCTTTATTGCGCACGTCTGAGCAAATCGGATGACTTTTTGCGAACATGCCACCAGCGTTGAAACAAAAGGCAACTCGGAGTAGCTGCAGCGACAACAGAGTGTGGCAGTGGATGCAACATCAATTTGTGCAACATGGTCGAAATTTCACGCATGCAACTAAGAGGGAGCACAAAGGGTGAAATGGGAGAGGAAGAGAGAGGGAGAGACAGGCGTAGAAAGAAAGTTTAATCAATGCTGACAGAAGACAATGCAAAATGCAGCACATTGGCCAACAGTGGGGAACAGTGGGGAACAGTGGGGAACAGTAGGGAACAGTGGGCAAAGAAGTTGTGGAAGCGGAAGGCTTAAGGCGCCATTTACAATGCGTTTGTGTTGCAACAACCTGCACGCTGAAATGATTCCACCTTAAACTGCAACTATATGA
This sequence comes from Drosophila nigrodunni, assembly GCA_020829145.1. NCBI lineage: Eukaryota > Metazoa > Arthropoda > Insecta > Diptera > Drosophilidae > Drosophila > Drosophila nigrodunni. The sequence goes on from JACVCZ010000003.1 coordinate 16,226,224, forward strand.
GAGTGCAAGACCCGCAGGATAACTTGTTAGTTCCCTATTTATAATTCCTTTGCAAAAAAGCAGCTTGAGATTGTTTTTGATGAATACAAATGGATTAATCTTTGAAATATTTGACATAACGTGCGGACTTGATTAACTTTCATAATTCCAATGGATTCAAAGGGTGCAGCATAGAAGCATAAAGGGAGTTTAAAAGTCTTGCACACTCCATTAAAAATGGAAAACTTATCAAACAGATAAAAATGTGGCTGAATTACCTGAAAAAGTATGAAACAATGAACCAGCATTTGTGTGTTTCTGCGAGTCCAGTATAAATGAAATGTAAATGGTAAAATCGGTTCAGTTAACAGACGAGGGCAATTAAACGTGAAATTGCATTGTGAGAGCCATAAATAAACAATTTTCCGCAACAATGGATGGAAGATAGTTGTAACTGTTTCTGTATCTGTATCTGTAACTGTTTGTGTTCTGTATCTGTGTTTGTTTGTGTTCTGTATTTTTGGTATTTCGGGAAGTTGCATTTACACGGGGGTGACAAATTGACAATTTGAACCACGACAAAAGGCGATTCTCGCTATGGCAAAATATTTGCGAAGCTATCATGCAAGAGTACGGGACCTACAGGGACTCCAGAGACAGTGTGGATGATTGGACTATGATGATTTGTGGTTGTATATTTAGCATAAAGTATAGTGACGTCAATTGAATCAATCGTGCGTGGCACTAAAAGATTCAAACAGTTTGGGACACATAAGGATCGACAGCTGACAATTGTTGTTCATTCCTTCGGGGAAACTTCCCTATGTCGGGGCATGCGCCATATGACTCAATTGAGCCAGGATCATTTGCATGCTGAGTCCCGTTTCGAGTACCTGAGTGTGTGTCGGAGCTCGAGTCGGAAACTCAGTTTGATCCTATTCTCATTCACATTCGCATTTCGAGCCAGGCATCACTTCCTCCGACGTATGAAACACGTTTCCGGTAATGCGCCTGGTTCCGGTCTACAATAAACAAAACCGAGACATGCGCCCTCTATTCCTCTCACTCTTCCCTGCTTTGCTCCTTGTCTATAGTTTGCCTCATGTCATTTGTGAATGAATTTCAGCTGTTTCTCATGGAGTATTGAAATATTTTTAGCACAAGTGCCGTGTGTGTGTGCGCAGCAGGATCTGACTTTTCCATGGAAAATTTGGTTCGAGTGATAGAGGATAGAGAATACTGAAAGGATTGAATGACAGCATTCTGTATTCCAGCTGTTTTCCCTGCTATTTGCAATGACGTCAACCAGCTGAAAACTGCCACGTGACTTAAACAGCTGCCGGACCACGATTTATGCTTACTCCAGGATTCGAATTAAAGGCCAACCCTAAAAGGGGTATGCGAAAAACACATTCGCTTAGATTAATCGATTTGTTTGTGAATAGAACTGCTATCAAAAGCAATTGTACTCTTCGCCAGGGTTGTCACTCCACTAAAACAATAAATAATTTCATTTATCATAATCTTCCGATCACAGCAGTTACCTCACGCTGTGCTCTTTGTCTTCGGATGCCAGAGTTATCTACAATGAAAAGATCTGCGCGACTTGAGAGCGATTATAATACCATACCGAATCGTTTCGAACCTCACAATTAGTAATACCTTCGAGTGAAGTAGTTGTGGGTACGGCTATGCTATTTGTGTCTGTCATGACCAACTTTCCTAGGCCTTACACTCTGACTAGGCCGATTACGATTTCAGCTGAGCGTGTCCAATGCAGTTCTTCTTCTTTTTGCCAATCATCGCTGTTCGATACATAACATTTGTAGTGTCTTTCAATATCTTTGAATTTCATTCCAGACAATTTATTATGTTCTTGAAATGAGTACCCTTTTTGGAGGGTTCGGAAACATTATCAACTATGTGAAGTATTGAGAAATTGTTTAAGCTTGAATTAAATGAAAAAAAAAAAGGTCAAAAACAAAAAATAAAATAAGGAATTTGGGTGGCACTTGAGATAACTACACAAAAACATTTTACATACTCAAACTATATTTTTATTTGTTGTATGAGCGCTCTTTTTTTAATGAATATTGATAACTAATATTGGCCTGTTGATGCTGATTAAGATTATATATACTTTAATAAATAACAAACACTATAGTTAGACTAAAATACCATCAGAAAAGCCAACATATTTATACTAAGTTATAAACTTATTTATTTAAAATTAAATGGCCATGTGCAATATGCACCACCGATACTTTGAATTCTTCCGAATTGTTTAATCACTATAAGAAATACTTTAGAATGCTAAAAATCCGTTTACTTCTAAATTTAAAGTCTACTACTTAAGAGTAGAGTTGTGAGCGAACATTTACAAGTCATGATCAAATTTCCAAACAAAGTGAACCCTCAGACTCACTTTGGGAATGAATTCTATATTTAAAACCATAACGGATCAATTTGAGTTAATTCCACGCTTCGGCAACCGCAAAGGAAACTTGCCTCGAACCCTGACAAACTGCAGTGCAACCCTTAAGTTTTCAACTATTGTGTTGGTTTCTTGACCGATGCTTCTGAGTTCTTTTATACGTTCGCACTCGCAACATTTTGACAAGTCAATTGCCAATATTGTTGCCTTTAATATCCGTTTAGTTCGAGGTTTGCGTAAAGTGCTTTCTGCGATAAAACACTTGACATCCAGATATAAGTAATAATGAACGCACTTTTTAAAAATAAAAGAAAGAAATTTCATTGTTTTTTATTTTATATATGGAATATATAAAGTTGAGTCCCGCCCGGTTTCTATTGAGCCCAGAGTGAAAAGTTCAATTGCTCCCCAACTAAATAGTAGCAAAAGGACAGAGCTATGATAACAGCAAAGAAGTACCATCGCATCACTAAGGAGAGTGCGGAGAGAAACGGATAGGCCCAGATACCAGTCCAGAAATGACTGAACTTTAACCACAGTAGATAGAATCCCAAGGCTAAAGCTAGTCCTGTGAGTCCTTTAGCCCTCCTCGGGTATCTGTGTGGTCCAAGACTCAGCTCCAACAGTACATAAACCACAATGATTGTGTGCATCGTGTGCTTCAGCCACACGGGATATATCAGATTCAGATAATCCGGGTATATTGACTGTCCATTAATGGCGCAAAGCAACCAGAACGTAATGCTGACAGTCAAAGATAGGGGTACTACTAAGGTGGCTAGCAAATAATCGCGCAGATGACGTAGTCTTCGAATGGGCGTCAAATCGTTAATTGTGGATAGCAAATAGTATCCAGTTTGAAGCAATCCATTGAGAAAAGTTAGATACTTGAACTTGCCACCGAATGGCGACACAATTCGCAACTCTCTCGCCAGGTTTGGCAAGTTTGCGTACTTGTAGTCATAGTAAACGGCGTATCCCAAATGACAAGAGGCCACCACGTGGAAGAGGACTCGAATGGTGAACCATCTGAAATGTTGACCCATTGCAAACTAATTTTAGCTAAGAGCTCAATTAAGGAACTAACTTTACTTCACAGTCACAGTTGCAGTCACAGTCACGGTCACATTCCCGGTGTAAATTGTACTAAATTGAATTCGATGTGCTTTTCTATAGATTATAACTGATTGTAAACACTTTAACTGTAAAGCTTTAAATGGAGGACTTTGATAACTACAAATTTCAGTTGTTAGTGCTCTGGAATTCTTTTTTCTTTCTAAGCAAATCGTTGCCGATTCTTGAACAGTTCTGGGAATATTGTGCCAAATAATGCTTGGGTTGACTTTGCAGACTCTGGAACATCCAGATCCTAAGCCCAATCGAAAATCTTGTGTTAAATCCTTAAACAAATTTCAAATTTTAGCTTGTAATCGTGCCGCATTTAAAGAAATCCATTAAATTTAATCAACTTAAGCGATAGCCAAGTTCTTCGTGCTTAACTTAAATATTTTTTGGTGACTTACATTGTTGGTTACACAATCATTTTATTTTTATTTAATTTTTTTTCTTTTCTTTTTTTTTGAAGATTATTTTTGTTGCCTTCGACTTCTGCTCTGAATAAATAAGACAAACAAAGAAAGCTGTGTGGGTGTGTTTAGGGTGTGTGCGTGGGTTTGTTGGTAATTCTTGTCACTTGAGTATGTATTTACACACACGAAACGCCTCCAACTCAATTAGGCCGCCACATTTATTGTGTAAATATAAAAATTACTTACGCCGCATGTAAATAAAATGCAAACAAACAGCACAAGGACAATCCACGGGGCATCTACTGTCACATTCACATCAACTGTCACATCCAACTCTAAAGAGTAAAGAATAACTCAACCCTAAGACGTTAGCTAATGTAAATGGCTTCATTGCCCCGTGTTGGCACATGTGTGATAATGTTATCCAGTTGAATCCAAACAAGAAACCGTATCTTCGGCTGGACGAAGTCTTAATACCCTTTCAGTCATGCACATTGCGTTAATTTGGTTTCAATTACCAATTGTTCCTAAGGTAGCTAGCTTGGTTGAAAGCACTGGAAGACACTGGGAAGCATTTTCAACCGAATGTATCTATGGCAGCAAGTGGGATTTGGTACTAAATGCATTTTAGAGGTAATTGGTGGAATGGCCTTAAAAAAATGAGATTTTCATCCGCTTTTAATATATGAACTGCGTGCAAGTACCAAGCATTATTAGGACATCTCTATATCGACTCGGCTGTTGATGCTGATCTGATATTAAATTGATTAACGGTTATTAACATACGATCATAACTGTGAGTGTTATCTTGTCTTTATGCTCTACTTGGAAGCCCATGGAAATTCAGTCTCTAATTCTTCAGATAGATTTTTGATCAAGTGTTTTGGTGATGAACACTAGTAACTTTTATTAGATAGTAATCACAGAAAATTTGTATTTTAGTTCATATATAAAGCATATTTTTGATAGACTGTTTCTTTGGCAGCTATTCGATATAGTTCTCCGATTTATACGTATATACAAACAGATGCTATTTTATAGATATTTTCATACCCTTTATTAAATCCAGTTATAGTTTTAAACTACTTAAACAGCTGGTTAGTGTGCTTACTTTCCGCTTAATGGTTGTTAATCACGTGAATTCAAATCCCACAAAAAAGGCAAAGTAATTTCAGATTCTGCATTCAGTTTCCCTGTAGAGTCCGCTGTAATTAGATACTCGGAAATTTTCAAAATTTTGCCAGCTGATTTCAGAAGTCCTGGCTTTTGTGGCTCACCATCAAACCAACACAGCCCTTGAGATGGACAGCATCAAGAACACTATCAACCAACATCACCACCATTTCCACCATTTCCACATTTTGAAATGGGAACTGCTCACGTATCAACGCCATATGTTGAGGTAACGTAAAGACCTCGTGGTCATTTGGGCAATTAAATGCGAGTGCTCCTGTAAATATTTGTTTGTTATTCCTTTGGCGGTGCTCGGCCACCCCTGCCCGTGCTAATCGCGGCGCATTTTTGGTCTTCTATTCAAGATGCCGATAATTAAGACCAACTGCAGTCGCTCTTATCGATCCCGACATTCACGGGGCATATGGCTAAATAAATATGGCGAAACGGTCCTACCAAAAGGCGTTACAATGCGATGTACTCGGCGCGGGTCTGCTTGTAATTAGTTGTAACGCAAGAGGAGCACATCGTTCATCAATGGATTGTCCCGAGGGCAAACTGATTGAACAGTGCTTAGAATTTCAATCAGAATATCCGATTTGTGGACAGCCACAGACAGGAAAGAACTGGACAAGACACAGCACGTCTCACTTCAAGCTTTGCTCTAGTAGTTTTTTAATTTCTGCACAGGATATGTGAAGGAGCTCTACGAAAACAACAATAAGAGCAACAACAAGGAGCACCACAATGCAAGTACCCCAAAGCGACCCTTCCTCGTATGCAGCTGTTCCGAGTCCCAAGAGGGCATGGCAAACTGACAGAAACAGAAGCAGTCCTGGACAGAGCAAGGAGCAGCGGAAGGACGCGAACAAGAACGTCTTCAAAACAAAAACTGGCAACTGGAGTGCACCCCCGAGCCTTGTTCCCGCTACTGTTCCAGCTACAGCTCCAATTCCTGCTTCTGTTCTTGATCCTGTTTCAACTGCGATTTGCAATTGGCTGCTGTCGAATTGGAATTGAAGTGCCACACTTCACGTTTGCCCCGAAGCGATAGTAAGATGGGGTGATTAAGAAGGCAAGGCTGGGTAGGTGGGTAGTGGGCATAGGGCAGAGGTATGGACGGCAAAGAGGCACATACATTTTAGCTGTCGCCTGGAAACATACGTTCTCATGTTCTGTACCCAAGTGCCCATTGCTTAAGTCGAGTCTATGCTCGATTTAATAAGAAGAGTATGAGTCTATCGTTAGTATCGTTAGTTGGTGAACAAAACTTTGAGGAACGATAGTAATGATTATTTTTCTCAAGTAAGTAGTGTATTGGAATTAAATATTTCCTTAAATCTACTTTTAGCCTCTTTTAGACTCTAAGATCAAGATGTTAAACTAGAGAACTAGAGTATATTCTGTGGAGTTACCCTGTTGTGAACAGAAGTCGTTCTTTTCTTCAGTACAGGGTCTAACCAGTTTCATATGCACATTGTTTGACAGCTTATTACTAAAGTGCAATTAATCAATACTATTAATAGAAAGAGTAGAACCAGAGTAGAAGGGACACTTTGTTTACAGTAGTCAGATTTGACTTTAATCGACTCGGTGATAAATGAGCTGGATCAGAAAGTAAAAATTCGTAATTAAAGATATTGGAAAAGTGCTTGGAATCATCGATCACCGTGTTAATAGTTAAATAATGTAATTCAGTGCAGCTCTTCGTTTCGAACTCAATTATTTGAGAGGGCAATTGCAGGGCAGTAGATGGACCGGACCCTGGGACCCTGGGTCGACCATAACGATAAATCAATCATGTTGCATTATCCAAGCAAAGGGGTTAATGACATTCACGTAAAGCTGACGATTGCTTCAACTCCGGCAGTTCACTGGGGGTTTTATCACAGCTGATATTGTACACATACGTAAATGGTTAAGCCCGAAGCAGGGCAACTCCCCTTTCTCAGTCCAGTCTAGTACCCTCTTCCTTTCCCTTTCATGCTTCCTTCTTCGATTCGAGTCAAAACACGAAGCACACGTGCCAGTTTGTCCAGATACCTAACGGTTATCAGAACGCCCGGGCATCATTAACACAGATGGGTTCCATTGATAAGTCAGTCATCGGCCTGCCAGCTGTGCTCCCTTTTTACCGTTAGCTGGGGCTAAACAAACACCGTTTGGTAGGCGAGAGGGGGGCAGGCGAAGGGTGGCTAGTGGTGGGAGGGATATTGATGTGCCCATAGGGTCGCATACCTCTAGCTTAGTATGTTTATCATTGACTCGTCCAAGCAACAAGCACACGTGTGCTAATTTTTGGGCTTTACATCTAAATGTTAGTTACTGTGACTCTCTCTGTATCTGTATCTGTATCCATATTATATCTATATCTGTGGGAAGCCATACAAATGTTTACTCTTACCCCTTCTTCAAAACTGAAGAGGATAAGGAAGGGAAGTAAGAAAATTATTAGTTGAAAAGTGATAAGGAGATACAGGAGGTTGAAATAAGAAGGTAATAAATTCTGTTATTCTGGAATACATTTGTAATGAAAGATCTCTTGGCCGCACAGACAGGGTCCAGTATTTTTGTCCGCCCAAGTGGAGGTCCACCTAAGACCGTTAAAGTCGTTTCCCTGCAACTCATTTATGTCTAGAGTTTCGATAGAGTGAAATTTGATTGCAAATTTAGAAATTTTAGCTGTTTAATAGAGAAATCTGAACTTTAACTCAATTTAAGCAATTTTATTTTCAAAAGAATTCAAAGATTTATATTCCAACTAGTTTCAGATCAGTTTTGGGCAGTTCAAACTAGCCGTGACCCTTTATCATGCTTAAAATAGAATTCAAAGCGTGCAATGATTTTGGAATTGCTCAATTGACGTTTTAAGTCTCATCAATTTGCGAAATCGCCTTCTCTCTCTCTTTCTGACTCGTCTTCTGGTAGTTTTGTCTCTATATCTATCTGTATCTCTTTCTGATGTTGTAGCTTTTGTTGGTCGAAGAACTTTTGGCTTGCTATTTATTTATTTATTTGATTTGTCGCGCGTCGTTTTGCCTTCACAGTTAATTTACGGCTTTTAATTTATTAAATCAACAGCAAAAATAACAATCAACAACAGATGCTGCCTCAGTCGATGTCGATGTCGCTGCCTCAGTCGCCTTTAAAATGCCGCTATGTTGAGCTGAGAACCGAGAATCGAGGCTCGAGATACAGTAGCTCGAATGTCGCTTACTGTTGATTTTTCAGCTTGATAATCTCTTTGTGCTCGTACTCGTTACCCAGACGAGACTTTTTTCAGTCTTGTTCTCAGTCCGATTGCAAGTCTCAGTCAGTTCCAGTCCGACAACGACGACAACTGAAAAGTCAATTGAAGATACAATTGATAGAGGGACTGAAGACATAGAGCAAACTACAAGACGACATCTAAAAATAGAACACGTTAATTACGGTCTTGATAAGAAGAACTTGATAGACATGAAACACGAACAACAACAAAACAAAAACGAAATCGAAAACGAAAGAGCATATAGAACAATGGAAAATAAAGAGGGAAAAGTAATGATAACTGATTATCAGACTAAATAAAATGGCAACTGTTGTCATTTTATGAAAGATTAATAAATTTGTGTGGCATAAGTTGTGTATAAGGAAAAAGATTTGAGACGGCACAAATGAAAACATCGATTACTTGCGGTGGCTAAAAATGTATAAAAAGCTTTTACCAAACTAACTAATTCTACAGTTAGTTATGGGGAAAAACTTCCTTCGAAATACAGTTCCTAAATTAGTAGCAATTATAACATAATTATACATGATTATTTAGGAACAATATTAACATACTTAACCGATATTTAAAACTTTGAATATCATAAATTAAACTATATAAATATATAATTCATTAACGCATAAATAATTTATTTCATTACAGTTATAATTAAGCAGCAGTCATTTATTATTTAACTTTTTATTTTGCATAAATAATACTTTAAACATTATATATCATTTCATAAGCGTTATTTGAAACCCTCGAACTATATGGTATTGTATATTGTATTGAAGTGTACTGCCTTTTCATATTAAATGCCGTTTGACAACTGTGAATTCAGAAATCGTGAGCATTTTGTAACATATTTCAGCAACTACAATCGGTCAACTGTCTTGTCGTGTTCCACATATCCACACTCTCACACACACTTACTCACATTGGTGTATTTATGTGCTTCGTGTAGGTGTGTGTGTGTGTGTGTGTGTGTATATTGTATATTCTAACTTGATGTGTGCAGTGCAATTAGTGCAAATGCTTATGGTAAATATTTGAATGTGTGCTCGCAGCTTATCAGCCGCAAAGAAAACTCTGGCTACAATGAACACAATGCGACAACTGAACCGAGAGTGTGAATACAGCTAGATGTGTGTGTGTGTGTGAGTGTGTGTGTGTGTGTGGGCATACGACATCTGTGCGAATTTAGCGATAACGTTGACTCTTGATCGGAACTTTGAAGACATTACGGGGCCGCAGTCAGCGCCAGCGTCGTCCGCGGCTGCGGCTGCGACTGTGGCGGCAATCGCTTTGATACCCCTAATCCTCGACCTCCCTACGTTAAGTTCTTTCAAATTTCTATAATGCAAAGTTTGAAATAGGTGCGATATTTGAGAGTCTTGGCAACCTTTCAAAGGGTTCCCAGGTAAACAAGGGTGTTTCCTATTTACATTTTAGAAACGAAAAAAAGTGTTAAACAAATTGTAGTTTTTTATTTAACTAAAAATACAACTCTTTTTAATGTATAGACAGTTATTTTTTTTTATTTAATTTTACATACATTTTTATCTAACAATCATTTTAAATATTATTAAATAATTATTTATTATTTATTTAACACAATAATCATAATTGTTTTTATTGACATTATACTTTAAGCGCAGCATAAAATAAATAAACAAATTATGATAAGATATAAATAAATTACTTATAGATGTGTGTGTATGTGTGAATGTTGACATAGACGTATCTTATTAACAGTCGCTTTTTTAGTTGTTTGCTTTATTTGTTGATAACTATGTGCTAAATACTATATATTCATATATCATTTAAAGTCTGGCGATTGTGACATAAATAAAAAGTAAAATTAACGACACGCTGTCTAGCTAAGATACAAATACAATTACAAATGAACGTATACACCGTGTAGTATAGGGACTTGAAGAAACTATTACAAAGAGCGTATTTTATGTTAAGCAAACTACTTTTTTTTTAAGGTAAGTCAGTTGGAATCATAATGACTAATTTCGATTGAGTATATACTTTCAATGGCTGCTTTGAAATCAATTTCAACTTTTCATGTCTGAAAACTCAAAGAGATACAATTGGAAAACCCAAAGGCCAAACGTTGAGTTAATATTGTAGCTGAGCAACTGACAAAGCCATACGCCGTCCAACAGAAATAAGAGCACGGGAAAATTGAGTGAATTTTTCTTAAGAGAGTTCTCTGAAGAGAGCCTGCAAATGTGCTCAAGAGAAACAAACCGCTCTCACTCTCTCATATTTGCTCTTTATCTGTTGTGCTCATTCCACACTCTTCGCAACTTACCCTAAGAGTGCCATCAGCTGCTGCCAAATAACTATAAAATTATTCCCAAGAGAACTCACGGTTTGAGTCATTTAATTTTCTATTCAGATTTATTTATTGGGAGAACTGTTGAAAAAACAGAAACTTATTAGACTTTCAAAACTTTTAAGACTTATAAGACTTTCCCAGCTGAATGCCAACTGGCTCAGCACAGTGTTTAAATGCTGATTGTAAATTTTATAGTTAGCTAGAATGTGCAACATTTAAAAAATACATATGAATCTAAACTTAATTTTAGTTGATTCAGTACACAAAAATTAATAAGAAAGTTTTACATTTTTAGTTCCAGTATTCAAAAGGAGTAATGGGGTCTACTACTTTTGTCGGATAGGGTTTATTAGATTTGATCAGCATTAACAACCGGACCGATAAAACATTGTTCGTCTGTCCGTCCGCCTGGTTCTCAGATACTACAAGAGCGAGAGCCAACAAATTTTGGGCTGAAAATCGGACTGTTTCATGAGCAGATCAAATTTGTATAACAACATAACTTCAAAACATATAGAGTTGCTATGTGTACATCATAATTTTATCCGTATGTACATAAGTGTTTGTAAGTATGATCTGGATAGAACAACTTTATTATATAGTTCCCATAGGACAAATCTGTCGAAGATTGGTGTTTTATACAAAGACATGCTTGTATAATGTTTATATCATGCTTATAACTATCCTCACCAAGTTTGGTTCTGAAAGTAAAATGTATTATTTTAGTCAATGTCAATGTCAAGTCTTAAAAATTCAAAAAAAAAAAATGTATAAAACCCATTTTAAAAACATATTAGCTTTCCAACAAATATTTTTCAACTGGTTGACGCTTTCAATAATTTTATTATCAAGAATTTAAAAATATTAAATTTGTCACTAACTTCAAATTATGTAGAGTAATGAAATTTAAATTATAAAATTTTAATAAATGATTTTAATAATGACAAATAATTTTTCTTGAAAATTTAGTTCTGCAATATGTTATTAAAAATAAATGGGATTTAATACTAAGATAGATATAGCAGCACTATTTGGACTTACAACATTATTGCTCGAGTCTAAGTAAGTGGAAATTTGGCGCATTTTCAAGTCTTTAAAGGCGATGAAAGTTGCTTCACTCAAAGCAATTTTCGAGACTAAATATTGCCACATTGCCACCTTTGTGGTTGTTAAGCCTCTCCTTCAGACTCCTCCCTCCCAAGCCCATTTTAAATGTACAAAAGATGCCAAATTCAAAGACTTATAAGCACCCGCCCTACGCCCTACGCCCAACGCCCAACGCCCACTGGTTTTATGCCGCACTTTAGCTAAGAATTTTCTCTAATGACTTAAACGCAGTAACCACTAAAACATTTACAACGAACACAGCAAATGCCGCCCCTTGTACACACCCCCTTTCAGCCACGTCGCACCCCTTTCAGGAGGTAAAAGCCTCTCTTCCTGTTCTTCCTGCGGGCGTTATCCTTCACTTCATGTTGTTCCTAAAGTGGCGCATTTTTGTGCAAATTTTGCTCGAAACCGCAAGTATAAAACTCATTAAGCGAAAAGCATTTGGCGGCAAAATGCGAACAGAGTTACACCTGACGACCGCCTTCTTAACAGTTTTACAATGGGCGTGGCAAGCTCAGCAGCAGCCACAAAAACAAAAAGCAAGTTTGCAAGGCGTTTGGCTTTAACTTAAGATATTCTTCAAAATAGTTTTTGTCTTTAAGATGTTAAAATATATGGAGATGCGATGGGTTTATTTTGAGGTTCGATAAGACCGAAAATAAGTTTTAACAAAAAATACATTTTGTTTTAAATTATGTAATTAGTTTATTTAACCTTAAACATCTAGTGGTATCAGATCTGCACACTTTGGACTTTTTTTTATTGATACCTCAGAAACAGCGACCGAAAACTTTTGATAATTTTTAAGCGAACTACATAAAAACAACTTAATCTACTTTTGGTGTGCAGATGGATTTTGAGGTAAGCTTATTTAAGTGTGCGGAAATTGTTTCTTAAAGGATATTTTTGCTTGTTATGGGTATAACAATAATTATTGTGCAAAAAAGTCCTATTTGTTTGGCCTTCAATTCTAAAACTCCATTTGCGACTAAAATGTGTAATTTCTACGTACTGTTTTTGTACACAGTACAATTTAACAATAGCTAACTAGAAAAATATATTTTTAAAAATGTTTTTCTATGTCTATAATATTTTCACAGACACAGATATGTTATAAAATTTCCAAAAAATTAAATAAAAGTATAATTCTTGTCAAAACTATACAATATGTATAGGTGCGAAGATCTGCACACCAACAGCAGATTCGTACTATAGATTTTAACAGAGTCTAAGGTTTATAAATGCTCATGATATAAATACTTTATTGAATATATTGTACAATTTATGAATCCTCCTTTTAAAAATGTTGTCTTTAATTCCAATGCTGCTAAAAAAGAAACTTTTTGACCTATTAAATGAAATGTTGGGAATAGTATGCATATATTAAAAATAACAGAGCTATGTATTTGAAGAAACTTTTTGACTTATGCTTATGATAGATATTATAGGCATAAGTACTGGCATTTCTTTAATACTAGAAATAGGACTACGTTGGTTCGCAATCAAAATTGACTTCCACTTCGATGAACTCGCATTAAACTGATTGCGTCAAATGGAAATGGAAATGGAAGGAAGTCCCAAGTTTGCCAGTTTGTCTTGGCTGAAAGTGATTTTGGACATTTGTTGTAGGTCAATGGGAAGGAGGGGCGTGACAGTGATGCGAGGAGCACAATGGGGTCCAAAACGGATGGAAAAGTCTGTAAACTGAACTGTCATAAATAAAATAAATATTTTGTGCTGCCAACGAGCCGTATCCATCGTCAATCCCCACCTACCCTTAACACCTCCAACACACAAACACCCATAATAGAACCGTCTGGGCCCAGAAATCGAGCAGTGGGCCAAAGCCAATTTGTGACTTATAATCAGAGAGCATAAACCAAAAAAGCAGCCCGAGGTTTAGAAGTAGGCGCAAATCAAATCCTGTGACGAACTCTCCAGGCGTCCTCGTCTTGATGATTGCCAAGTTCGCACGTGCTACATAATTCTGGCTAAAAAGACTCTTCCCCACCCTCCCTTCCAACTAGACAAGAAAATCTTATGAACCTATTGGATGTTTTAGTATTCAAAATCCTCTTATTAGTTGTGCACTACACTTGCGGATCAGACTTGGGTCTACCAACTGGAATAAGTTGTAGTTTTTAGATACAATTACCTGGTTCTATGAATCTTTTCTTATTACTTTGAATCCCAAAAGCAATATAAATACATTTTTATATGAAATTCTTAGATATGTGCACAACAGGGTATCTACTAACCTATAACAGTGCCCCCAATAGCTATGTACTTTATTCAAGCACTACAGCTGGGCTGATAACCTATTGAATTTCATTGGACAGGTGTATCGTTCCGTCGTGATTCCTCAATCTGTGTCCAATCTTTGGGACAGTCTACGTGTTTTTCATTACAGTTTTCCACAGTTTTCCTTTGTGTGGCTGTGTTGTTGTAAATTTATTAGCATAATGCGTAAAGATATCGCGTTCATTTGACAGCTTTTCCAAGTTACCGCTTGGCTTCACTGATTCCCTTATGACCAGCAGTGATGTTCAGCCCTGGAAAAGGAGCGAGGAAAGCAGCAGTAAAGGGAGCAGGAGCTGTTACTTGTTTCTATTTCATTGTTTCATTATGTTAATAAGGAAGAATTCACATAATGAGGCTTCGCTGCCCTGGCACATTGGTCACACTGGTCCCCACTAGGTCCGCTTGACTCAGTTGGTCCATTGGGCGACAGAGCTTACCAAATTCACTCGAATTTCTAATATCCAAGTTTATTATGTCATCTCGAAGCAGGACCGTCGGCGTCGAAGGCGACACTTTGCTACAATGGCGCCATAAAGTTTATTCGTGTACGAAAAATACTCACTTGATGGAGCAGGGGGGCTGTGCGGTAAGAGAAGCAAAAGGAAAACGAGGAGCAGCAACATCAGCAAGCAAGGATGCAGGGAGATGCCAGAAAGGGTAATGAGCAGTTGCAGCAGCAGGCGCCAAGTTTTCTCCCCCTGTCGATTTTACTCATATAAATCGACGCAATTATTTCGGCAGCGCTGCTTTCTTCTCCTTCAGAGTGTTTCAGCTCAGCAAATTGGAATATTTGCATAAATTACGCGTTCGGTCAACACTCGACCAAGCAAATACGATGAGTTGGTCGTTGGAGTGGCAGGGGAAAATCCAAAAGATAGCAGGAAAAACCAAGCTAGAACAAGGAATGGATGGGCGAATAGTCAGCTCATGCATAAATCTTAAAGTAAAGAGATGCATTGTACAGTATTTAAACTAATTAAATCACAATTTCATTTAATGAAATTGAAATAAATAAGTAAGAAAGGTCGAGACAGCCGACTGTAAAACACCAAGCTGGTGCATATTTTCTATTTCCGACCGATTTGACCTATGAGAGCTATGGGCTATAGTTGTCATATCCGCATCAAACTGTGTGAGGATATTTATAATGCTACCTTACACATAAAGTGTGGTTCTAGTTCCTAATCGTTTCCATTTTATGGTGTTATGAAATTGATTTTCACAATTTGCGGAGGCACTACTGAGCTGGCAACAATTTGAAATACTCTTGGTATGCCAGACATATAGTCGAACTTTGATTCCAAATTTGGTGGCTCTAGGTCTCAGAGTCTCAAAGATCCAGGTGCTCATTCGAACGGACGGACATTTCTATATCGTCTCGTTTTTTACGCTGGTCACGAATATATATACTTTATGGGGTCGGCCATGCCACCTGCTACCCTTCTGTTACGTTCATTTCTCTTCCGACAAACTTAATAGACACCTTTACTCTCTTTCAGAGTACAGGCTTTAAAAATAGGATATGATCATATGCCCAGTAGTACCCGATATATCAAAATCAGCTCACATATCCTAATTCAAATTGGTCCACAATTAAGCAATGCATCTAAATGCTATTATAGGAATAATCAAACTCTTAAGGGAGTTCAAACCAATAGATAAATATAATAACATATAAATTTAAGTACTGGAAAACATCTTCATGCTAATTTCTTAGGTTATCCCATTTAATCTAGTGCCAAGAAATGAAACAGGATTAATCAAATTTAAGCCAATTAAGGAGTCTTTTAACAACTGCAGTATAGAAATTATCCAAGACGTTTTAATATGAAACTATTTTGTAAAAAAAAAAAAAAAAATATGTGGCAACTCGCATTCCAAAATTCTTTACATATTCTGTTCTGTAAAATTTAGTCGTTCCGGATAAAGTGTTGCCAGATAATAAATGCACAAACTGTTATACCGAGCACAACTCCCATTGCCACACATATGATGAGGAGAGAGGTTAGAAAATCAAGAAAGGCAAACGCTTCTGGTCCGGGGTATATATGACTTGTGGTACCAGTTGACTTATCAGACTCAGACGTATCTTCCATCCAGTGTGATCGCGGTGATTGGTTAAAATCTGTTTTGTTGAAAGGCAAATACATGACTTTAATTAAAAATTGGAATTTTAAAATTTGTATTATAAGTACTGACAATTTTATTACAATAAAATATTTTCAACTTTCAAGGCTAGCTCGACTTTTTCTTTTCATACAATTTCTATATGATTGCTTTTGAAGGAGTCCCTGACAGTAACTATTCTAGTTTTAGTTTTTATGGCTGATCTGCATCTGATTTGTATTAAATAAAAGTCTAAACGAAATGACAGCTTTAAGCGTATAATTCACCGATGCCTTCCTAAATGCCCCACAAGTAAGGTAAATTGAGTATCTTCCTATTTAGTTGTCCTTGTGTACAAGTTATGAAAGTGTATGCCTACGGCATGGTTAAAGTATAAAACTAATGACGACGCAGCTGCCTTTTCGTTGGAAACTGAATACGCTTTTATCTCATTGCTTGGTGCTACTCCCACCGAGTTTGACCTGTCCTAAAGAAATTCAAAATAAACACAAAGCGATGAAATTTATGCAAGAACAAGGATGCTTCGAACTTTATATCTGTCAGCCACATAAGGACGACTTAATTCCAGGTTTGTTTTTAAACAATTTCTGAATTTTCAGAAATAAACCGTCAGTGTCTGAAGAGGTAAACGGGGAAACGGATACTGCAGAAACTTATGCAAAACTTTGAATAAGCCAAACACATTTTATATGACCTCTGTTTATTCCAGTCCAAACTTTAAGCTTCCTAAACTCGCAGAAAAGTACACCAACAAAACTCCCTTTATTGCTTTATTATATGATTGATTTCTGTTTCAGTATTTGCAGCCCTCTGTGAGTACAAAAAAGAAAACCAAAACAGTTCGTGTGGATTTTAAGATGAATATAAAAAATAACAAATAATAACACCTCCAAACTCCTTCCAGCGTCATTAAATTCCCACTCCTCCACTTTCTTCCTCTGCTGAATCGACAACAATTATAAATCTGTACAATGAGCCAGGGCGGCAGAATTTTTGGTTATCAAAAAAAAGTTTTCCTTTTTGTGGACGGCTGAAAATTAAAGTCCATTTGCCAAAGGGACGAGGGTGGTGGTGGAATGAGGAATGAAGAAAAGGAGGGCTAGGAAAAGCAAACGCCGAAAGAAGATTACCTCATTAATTTCTATTAAAATTAAAATAAGTTTTGCGCTTTTTGGAAATGGCACACAAAGAGGCAACAAACGAAAGCACAGGCATAAAATAAATAAATAAGTAGGAAGAGCTTCTGTGATGGACATGGAACATGGTGAATGGCAAATGGTGAACAGTGAACACTGAACAGTGAACACTGAACACTGAACTATGAACAGTGAATGGCAAATGGTCAATGGGGCCTGATAAAGGGACATTTCTTTCGGTTCTGCATAGGTTGAATGACTTTGTATGGCATTCAAAAGCGAACGAACTCAATTTCCTACTTACAACACATTTAATAAATATTTAATGGGCGTCCAAGGACAAGGCCTTCTGTCTCTTTCCGTATTCTTGTCCCCCTAGACGTCCCTTTCCTGTTCTGCTGTGGTTTTGGTCCATCATAACCGCAATTGAAAGTTATTAGTTGAGCTCAGTTGGCGTCCAGCTGTGTCTAATAATTTTTTTGTTGGCGTTTTGTTTTAGGTATGTTTTGTTAGTGCTATTTCCCCTTCCCAATTCATGCCCATTTTCACCACTTTTGACCCACAATATTTAATGCTTGGTTGCAGCTTTTTTGGGCGTTTTTAAATACCATAAGAAAAGACTTTGTTCCTGTTTATATAATAAACTGACTAATTTATTAAAATATGGGGAAATTTTTTATGAAAACATATTATATAATGGCTTCAAAGAGTTGATTAAAACTTCCATTGAACAGTTCCACTCCAAAACTTTACTTCAAAGCGATTTCAGGTATTCTTTTTTTTCTGTTTAATAAATATATTAATGAAATAAATAATATTAATAAACTCGAAAGAAATGTTCTACTTAGTTTCATTTCGTTGTTAATATTTTATTAAACATTTATCAGTTCGCTTTGCATTTTAAATATACATTAGTAGTTGCTTATTGTGCTTTTGATGTTACTTAATTAGCATTTAATGCTTAACTGAATGCCCAACTAATTAATTTTCTTTAAATAGCTTTCATGGTCTAAGTAATACCAGGTAAGCGTGAGTGGTAAGGGGAGGGGAGTACACCTGCTTTACAGGAAGCTGTGATCCCACTCAGCTCTCCAGGATGAAAGGCTGGCTCAGGTGGGCTAGAAGGTTACATTGTAATCCCCTTCTTGATGTAGTGCCGCAGCACTTTGATGTCGTTTTTGGCCAGATTGCAATGGCTAAACGCTTTGCGTGGAATAAAACACATCAGAAAAGAGTTAAATAAAACAGAAAATCAAGGGAAGAAGGGAAACAGAAAGTATCCTGCGAGTGAGTAATGTGGGAAAAAAAAGCTAAAGTAAAAGGACATTTTGCACGCGTTGCCGCCTTAATGACGACGATTAAAATGCGCTCCACACAAGTTGCACGCGGCTGGGGGGAGGGGCAAGCACGCAGGTGCAAGACATGAGTATTTGGGGAATGGGAAGAGTTGAAAGCGGTAGCGCGGGAGAGCGGGGGGCTCAGGGTGACACTTTCTGCAATACATGAAAAACTCATAAAGCAAAAAGGAAACAATTATAAATACACAGGCACAAGCACAAACACATACGCATACGCATACGCACATGTGTGTTAGAGTACTAGTGTGTGTGTGAGTAAGCTCTGGCTGAATGGCAAATGCTAAGAGAATAGCTCTTGGGGGAAGCTTTTGTAAGGGGGGGAGGTTTTGGGTGAGTTATTCACAGATGTTTGAAGGATTTCTGTTACAATTTGTTTGCGGGGCTCTGCTTTCACAAGTGCCAAGCAGTCGACGTCGCTGCCGCTGTCACAGTTGACGTCGACGCTGGTAGCTGCTTTCCTTTTATTTCCTTTTATGGCTTTCCTTGTGCTGAAGAGTGAAATTGTTTCCGCCGCAATTTACGATGCTGCGTTCTGAGTTCTGCGTTTTCTTCTTGTTCTTATGTCTTATACTGCTTCTTTTTCGTCTGCTTTCCCCCCATTTGATGGCAAACATTTCCGCAGCTCGTCGCATAATTTAATGCAAATACCCTCCAAGTTCCTCCTGCTACTAAACAGCCTCCTTCCCCCGTCTAGTCTCGCCCACTAAATATCGATTTTAATAAGAGAAACATTTTCTTTTCTCTAAATTTTTGCTTCTCTTCATGTTCTTATTATCCTTCAATTGTGCATTTCGCTGTCGTCCTCACTGCCCTTGGACTGACCTTCGCTCTTGGTGCACTGCACGCTCTGCTCTCTGCTCTCTGCTCCTGCAAAGGTCCTTGAAGTGTACATAATTATGTTCTGTACCCATCTGAGATAAGAGCAGTTTTAAAATATTTTCAAAATGATTTAAATTAAAAAAGTTTCAGAGCTCTATAAGATCAAATGATTTATTTTGTCAATGAATTTATTATTAAATAACATTTTGTTTGTATCTTGTTCTGTAAAATTAAACATTCAACTAGTAATAAGCACCACATGGGATCAAAGATGCATCACTCCATTACTGTCGAATGCAATTATGAATAAATTTATTTGAGTTCCAAGAGACAAAGCGTGTGTGATTAACAGACTTATTTTAACAGGAAAAACTACAGCCACTCAGCTTGTCAAGTCAAATATTTCATAGATACTTTGGCAAGTCCGGTATAATGTTACAGGACCTTGGTGAATGGCGAATGCGAATGTCTCGAGTTGCTTATTAAACTTTTGCTTGTGTTCGCAGTCTGTTGCAATTAAAATCGTTTGAAATTCTCCTGGGTTAGTTTGCAACTTGAGCCAAAACCATTTTGACTGTATTCCGATTCCCGATTCACGTTGTTCTTTGTCGTATTCCGTGTACCAGATGCTAAAATCCACTCGTCATTTGCGAGTTTTCACACGCATTCAACAGAAGAGTGTGTGGAGTGTATGTGAGTGTGTGGGAGTGTGTGTCAGTTTGATGTATAAAATAAACAGACACGTGGCACACGAAACCTATTGAATGATAAGCATGCAACTAAAAAGCTGCCATTCGAATACGACACGGATCCGGATGCGCTCAAACACGGCCGAATTAGATGAAGAACGGTGAATGCGAAAAGCACAAGAAGAGGAGGAAAACATGAGAGCGAGACAGGAACAGAGAGAGAGAGAGTAGGAGACTGGATGGAAAAAAAGATGTACTAAAATCGAATTTCAAATATCAGAGAAACGAAATTTAAATATGCGAATGCGAAAGGGATAAGCGCAACTTTTTATGCAAAATAGGAAAAACATTTTTGTGCAAGGGGCTTATAGCGGATTTATTTTGCCAAAACACACACATACCCAAACCCCTACCGGAAAATGCTCTCGCAACCAATTCTGCACAGGAAACACAACCAGAAAACAAATACAAATACACGCAATCCAAATATTAACGTGCAGACTCTCAAATAGCAGATACAAATTTCGCAAAAATACAACCAACAAATAAAAAAGAAAATTTACTCACAGCATGTGAGTTAGGACATCAGGATTTGGAATGGGATAGAGTGTAGGAGAGGTGTTTCAGCTTGGGCATACCAGGGTTGTAGTGGGGCTTGTCGGGGAGGGTACAGGGCGATTGGATTGAAGGATGCGAGGGCCGATTGACAGGCTTAGACATGCAAGGCAGCAGCTCGACATCAAATACAATGTGAGGTCCTAAGCTGACACCGAATTGGGAATCCAATGGGATTTTCAGAAAAAACCCTCTAACGAAAGCAGTTCAAACACGACTTCAACACAATGAACACACAACTTTAAAGTTTAACTCAAATTTTAATTTTAATTTCAACAGATTGATTTAATCTGTTTCAATAAAGTTTCCATTTTAACTAAAGTTTACTTTCAAATAGTATTACCCCATTTTGAGTGCTTAGTTTCCCAGAATTATTTTCAGCAAGTTTAAATATTTTTAATTTTAGTTTCTAGTTTTATTATTTTAGCTTTTGGCAACGTCTTTCTGGAATCCTTTTTGACCGGTTTAGCTGAGTACTTGACTGTTATGATTGTGATGTTGATAAACTGCCGCAAAAACAGGAAACAAAAATAAAAGAAGCAAACAAGTAAAAACGAAAACGAAGTGGAAATTAAAAAGAAAATGAAAATGGTTTGAATGTTTAAATGAGTGAGTGATGTGAGCTGATGGATTGTAGACTCATGTGGATGTAGATATGGACTATGGGTGTCACGGGGTTGCTCTACCCTTCATATATGCTAGGTGCCTTCTACCACCCATGTCCTCAGCCCCTCCACAGCCATGGCATGTTCGATAAGTGTGCGGCCTCACAGAAATTACACGCACACTTGCGCATTTTACTCCACATGAAGTTGATGGATTGCTCTGGAACGCAGCGGTCAACGGCTGACTGACCATAACTGGCAGTTACTTCAGATACCTCCCAACATCCCCTTATTTGAAACTAAACCCCGTCTCTATCGTCTTCTATCCCCTCAAAGGACAAACATTTCCGTTGGAACAGCGTCCAATGTTATAAACTTGATAAATGGTAGAGCCGTAATGAATGGTTGTCCCTTCATTCCGCGCCCAAATGCTTCAAATGTTTTCCAACCAGATTAAAGTACATGAATATTTATGATAAAAAAAAACATTGCTTTCAAGTTGTACAAAAATTTGACTGCATGTAGTGGAATATAGAAAAACAATTTATTAAATTTAATGTAAATTGTGTAATATCTTAAAAAAATCATATACAAAATGTCTTAAGATCAATCAAATGTTTAAAGATAATTCAAATGTCTTTTAGATGTGACATTGAACATTATACACATTTGGATAAAATGTATGTAACATTCAACTTGATTTATTCCATTACTTAGTGCAACTTCTCCCGCGATAAGCTGCATCGTATTCAATGTGAACGTATGAACTTATTTGGTGGGAACAATTAAACACTGCTCCACCGCATGGCCCCACTGTATGCAGCATGTCTCCCCTATCCCGCTTGGCATCATGCACTTGTTGTTTCTGGGGTATGAACAAGTTGCAGGCAGTAGAAAGAAATCGAATGCATCCAAAGTTGTGGCATGCAGCATGCAGTGTGCGGCCTGATCGTAATCATAATTACTTAATGCGTTGAACAATGTTTTGCCACTAAATTTAAGTCGAAATGCATCATTAAATGGAACTCTGCTCCAATGTACATTGAGTCGCAGCCACCCCATGCTGGACTTTATTTGTAGAGCATAGCAAAGATTATGCTCTAAGTGAAAACATATGGATCACAGATCGGTTCGCTTCGCTTCATTGCTCTTCTGTACGGAACAGAGCAGTTCGGATCAGATCAGCTTGGAACGGATCGCGTCGGTCGGTCGGTCGGTCGGTTGGATCGAGGACAGACATTTGCGTGACTCATAAGGCAGCCAGATGCTACAGCTGCTATGCCTGATCGCCCCTGACAACACGCACCATCGCCACAGTTCCCCAAAACAGCCTCAACTAAATGAATAAAGGGGTGTGAAGGAACGTGGGGAAAGAGCTCCGACACATGCTTAATTGATAAATTACACGCACACAGGTTATCCAATTACTATTGCGAATCACAATCTCGACAATATCAGTAAGCTGGCAGATATATGGGGATTTAACATCGATGTACGTGCTCTGAGATGAGTTTGTAGTTAGTCCTTTCATATCTATAAATAAATGGGCAAATATATGGAGAATTATAATCGATGTACATTCTGAGATGAGTTTGTAGTTAGACATTTATTTAATTAGCCCTTTTATATCTTTAAATTATATCATGAATATTTAATATCTTATGAAAGACAGTTTATATTATAAGTACTATTTAATAGCTCATATTATAATTAAAGAGAGTTTGAATAATTATACAATTGTGCTGACCAACGCTCCTATATGGGTGTGTGAGTGTGTGAGTGTGTACGTGTTTGTGTGTGCGTTTGAGGTAGCTTAATGTGTTATTAAAATTGAAATTAGCTGTTAGAAAAGCGCAGAGAATGAGGGAACGTTGCTACTAAATTGTGTATCTATTCAGCTAAAAGTTCGCTCATATTCCTACAGAATGTTAAACAGAGGCAAGGCCCACAAAATTATGCAAATGCGATCCATTAGAGTGCCGCTCTTTATATGCAAATTTATTATGCCATGGAAATTAGTATCTTTTTTTCTGTTTGTTGAAAATAATTAGGTTCGTGTGTGAAGCGGTCACAATTAAGTAACCAAAAGTGACGGCTATAACTGAAATCTATAATTAAAACCATATACAATTTGAACAAAATTCAATAAAATTATGAATTCACACAAAACAGACGGGCAACTTAAATTCAAAAATTCAAAATCCGAAGTAGAAACACTCTTTTATAAAAATCATTTACTTGTGCCTTTAACAAAAGCAAATATTTAATTATTCTAACTGAATTAAATGTTTGGAAGGGTATAAAGTAATTCAAGGCACGTTCAGCGCGATTTGTGAGTAAGGAGTAGAAATATTTTCGACGGTTTTTGGTCGGGGAATGATATAAACTCCACCTTACGACGTGTTAATTGTATAATTTACAAATTCATTCGATTTTCGACAAGCAACACACAAGTCTCTTGAATATTGATTTGACGTTCCAATTATAATTCAAAGTTTAAAAATTCAGTGTCTACAAAAAGCATAAAAAGCTACATAAATGCAATTAAATTTAGAAAAAAGTAGAATTATAATTAAATTTGAATTATCAATGTTTTAAATATGTATTTTTCCCGAAATTACTAATTTTAAATATAATTACAAAATCACGAATTCCCAAAAATTAAATGAGTATTTTATTCACATTCAGATAAGTCCTAAAACATATAAAAATCTATTTCAGTCATCAAGAATTTATGCAGGTAATAAGTTAAATATTAAGTGAATATTACACGTATATCTATCAATAAAATAAACATTTATTTCTTTATTAAACAAGAATGAATGAGCATATGTTCGACAATAGATATAGAAGTACGATTTGTGTGAAACATGGTCACATAACTCAGTTAAATAAGAAGTTTGGGTTTCCATTTTCTTGCTATTATTACATGTTTCACCTTTGCAGCGTCCTTTAGTAGGTTTTCCTCTATATTTCCCGCTTTCTTTACGAGTATATCGAGTTTTCTTGCAAATCGGAAATATGAGAAATGCTATATTGTCGACCCATAGGGAAATCTTTTAAGCTGCGCCTAGTATGCGCCGCCCCAATTTTATTGAGTTGCAGATGAAATTGTGGGAACAAGCAACAAGGGAGCCTAGGGGTTAGCAGAACGGAGGGGGAAAAAACTTAGAGAGGTCGTCCAAATGGTGCAGACCGCGTAGTTGTTGTTCTTGGGATTATTGTAGGGGGGTTGTTAGGCGATGCAATAAATTAAAATAATGTTTTCTCATTTAAAACTTAGGGGCTGCCAATGCTTACGAGAAGGGAGAGCATTGCTAAGGCTCTTGGGTGGGAGGGAACAAGTGTTTACTTGTGCGGCGTTAATTTGTTTTTACGACACTTGTTAGTGTTTATTATTTCTGTTTGGAGCTCCCGCGTTGGCGGTTAGTCACTGGGGTGAATATTGGGGCGGTCAACGTGGAGGGAACTGAAACAGCATCGAGAACAGGAGACACAACGATGTTCGCACAATTCACAACTCCCAGGAGCCAAATGTGGTTGGAGTGGTTCGCATAAGTAGTAGAAACAACAGACAATTAGATAATAACAAATTTCGGTTCCCATTGTTGACACTCGTGAAATGTGAAACAAGAGATAAAAACTCGATTCCATTCAAGGTAGTGTCGGAATACGGAATAGGAACCTACGGACCAAACCAGGCATAGATTACTACTAGCAAAAGGAATCGATGAATAAGGAGACACTAGAAGAATTTAATTTCTGTTACCTTTGTATGTTTACGGTATAAGAATATCGATTGTGATTTATACTATATTCAAAGATATAGTCCGTTCGGTACAAGTAAATAAAGCTTATTATGTATCGGCAGAATAGACAAGCTGTTTTTACAGATTCATACTCATATAATTTTAGAGAAAACTCTTTCTAATATTTTTATATGACATTTTACTTCATCAAAATTATTATCTAAGAAATTAAAATCAATAATAAGCTTTAATATGCCAAAATCATCTCCGGGATTGATTTATATTTAACCCAATGTTGTTGCTTGCTTCTCAGAGAAAAGTGGCAAACAAGGCAACTAAAGCAGAGAAGGGGCTGACAATTTAACTTGGCACTGACCAAAACCCAAGCAGAAATTAACCCATCATGAATCTTAATTAGCGAAGAGAGAAAATAATACAGCAAGAAAGCAAAAAAGGAAGAAACTGAAAGAGAAATAAAACAAAGATAGAGAGGACAGGGAGAGATAGAAAGAGAGAGAGAACGAGATAGGCAAATGAAAATAAACAAAAGGAACAGAATGTGCCTTTGGCAGCATATCCCTTGATGAGTTTATCAGCAATTGGGTAACTAGTTGATAGACAAAGCGGCACTTAAACTTATTGCGCAAAAGCCAAGAGAAAGGGCCGCTCCTCTCCACACCCATTCCCGGACTAAACCCCGTGTCCTCCTCTGAATTTTTATCCAAAACTGAACCTGAACTCTATCCCAAACCATATGAGTGCAATGAATAGAAGAATTAGGATGAAAAAAAAGAATGAAAAAACAAAAACGACAACAAAATTGTTTTGCTTTTTGTGGCACAATAGAGCAACAACAATGGTAACTTGGAATAAAAATAATAATAATAAAGCAAAGCCTAGCTAAAGGTCTCTTTTCAACCAAGAGAGCCACAAAAAATAGCAAGAGCGATAGAGCTAGAGGATTGAGAGCACGAGAGAGAGAGAAAGAGTGAGAGGGTTAAAGAAGCAAACGTTTAAAGACCGAACCGTGTACAAACAAACAAGGGCATCCAGTTTTTTTATTTAATTTTTTTCTTTTTTTATTTATTATGTATTTTTTTCTAGCCCAACCTTTTTGAAAAATCAAAACAAACGAGCGTGGAATGGAGGAAACAACGCTTAACGTAAACAACATAGAGCACACCCCGCAGAGCCAACACCAACGAGAAGAGCAACAACAAAAACTTGAGCTAAAGCTTTTATCCAAGTCCACTACCCGCCGAAGGGAGTAGGTGTAACTCCAGTAGTGCCCTGGCCTGCTCTCGTCTCAAATACTCCTCTTAACGGAGAGAAGAACCAGTTCAGCCAGTTCCACTTTTTGCGCTCTTTTCTCCTCTCCACCTCCTAAGCCTCTATTCTTTTCGTATTTTTAGACCCCGTATCCAACAAGAGAACAGAGGTCTATTAGGTTTGTCAGACGCACAACTATATGATCTGCAAAACATATTGATCTATCTCAACCAAACTCATTTTTAATGTGTTTATTTTGGTTATAAGTATCCTCCCCAAGTTTGTTGACGATGGCACAACTTTATCCTATATCGTCCAAAGATCAAATCGGTCAAAATTTGGTCATTTGTATAAAATAAATGTAGTTTGTATTGAATTATCTGAACCAAACTCACGCATGGTACGTATTTCACGATTCGACATCTTACATCTGCATTACCAAATTTGATCCATATTTGACTAGAACATCCTATAGCCCCTATTGGCCTATTATAAGAAACAAGCGCTTTAGAATGAATGCGGGGACTTTTACAGTTGGGTCTTCCGCCTTTCCTACTTGATCGTAATAATAATAATACTAAAATTAATAATAATAATATATTATAATTATTATAATAATAATAATAGGTGTGCGAATTATATTTCCGTTGTTCTCCAGTGCCCCATAATTCATTCCATGATGCTTCATCATCATCATGATGATAAAAATGGTAAACAAGTTTTTTTTAATGCATCGTCGATAACAAATATTCCATCCGGTTGCCAAGAAGAGTAGGTAAACTTTCCATGCGGTATTTATAAATATTTAAATTAATTTAATAAAATTTAATATAAACAAACAATGTAGTGATAAACTAGTTTTGTGGTAAGATTTTATCATTTCATTTTAAAACAAATTTCATCACTTATGTCACTATTGTGAAGGGTAACGGTAAGGGACATTGAATTTATTCATTTCTGAAGCAAATTTTTATCTAATTTAAAATATCAAGCAAGATGTACTAAAAACTTACTTGGTATATTTGTGATTACAGATTTAATAGTTTTTTCGTCACTAGTTTATTGTCTAGGAAAAAACATTCTAATCTGACTAATTCGTGATATATTCGTGACATTCGTTATTCGTAGTGCAAAAATGTATTAAAAAGGAGGCGGCGCGGCAGAGTTCCATATTCTTGAACAACAACAACCACGTCGATATTAGACATCCCCGACAAAGGAATCTCTGAGTTTATTAAGGATAGAAAATCACAAGAGGAGAAAATAAAGCATAATTTGTTCAAGAATCACAAGTTTGTTCAATTTTTTGAGATGCCCACTTAATGGCGTTCTAAGTTCAGCCAAACTTTGTATTCGAAAGGTAGGACTGGTAAATAGAATGTTTTTTATTGGAAACTTTTTTTATCTTAATACTGTTACACTGTAACTAATCCTGTTACATAAATTCTAAACATTATAGTGTACACTTTGTTTGATTTTTAACGGGCATAAAGACTAACTTGAAAAAAAGAAATCAGAAACCTTTTGAGTAATTTACGATATTGTGATCTTTTGATCATGATCAGTTTGAATTGAAATATAAATTTTACTATATTCGACACTACTGATTCAAAATATTTATATGTTATCAAACCCGGCTGCAAGAATACAAATATGTAATTTTCTACCCGATTCGACCTATTGGAGCTATAGTCCGATCCGGATCAAACTTGATGAATATATAATTTCGTAAAATTAAATGAAATTAGTTAAATAAAATGTAAAATGTATCATACGTATCGGAACTTATGGCCATATTCCTCCCAATGGAGCTATGTCCGTTGCCTTGCAATGACATTTTACCAAGCGCTGTACGTAGAGGGCCGATTTAGCTGCTACTGACCTTGCTCGCAGGTCCAATATGAGTAGACCCAGCTGGGTTTCTAGAGCATTGGTGAGGGTAGTTCTCAGAGCGCCAATGATGAGGAGCGCAAGTGACAGTGCATCAATCGGTCGCCCGGGACGATGCAGTGTCCATTGCTCAGCCGGCACCTTGTAGAGGGTTCGGCTAGATGATTTTTGCCAGCCATAAATGACGAAAATAAACTAACAAAAACTTTTTGAGCTAATAAAAAATACTGTAAACAATATTGAAATACTTGAATACTTAAAATATAAAAGAATTTATCATTTCAGCAACAGAAATTCGACAAATTGATAACATAAGGCCCATGACCTCAGCTCGGTTAGCAACAGATTCGAATGGTCAAAGAGGCAACAAATTGGACGAGGGGTAGCTGCGAAGCCCTAGTATGGAAGGCCCTATTATACAGTGAGGTATAGATGGGGTAGGTGAAGGGGAAGTTGTAGGAATAACGAAAACCGAAATGAAAATATTTCATCAAATGAAAGTTAATCATAGAAACGCATTCACTAGATTTTACTGAGAAGCCCCACAAACCTATCAAAATAAAGAAAGGCGAAAGTCACCCACATCATTCAAGCAGCTGTCTCTTCTCCCTCTCTTTCTCTCTCTCTCTCTCTCTTCTCGACCACTCTCTCCCTCGCTCTTTGTTATTTTGTATTCTAATCCATTCTTTAAACAATTCAACAAATGCCACAACGTCAATTGGAAGGCGTTCGAAGCACGTACGTTAATTAAATTAATTGAAGCGTCTTTAGCGAGGTCGCAATTTATGTTGGTCCCCAGTCCAGCACAGTCCAGTCAATGGTCCAGTCGGATCACTTCAGGGCAGGCCAGAAGGCAAGCAGTACTGACCAATAAGTCTGACCACTGCGTACACACCACTGCACTCGGTCTATAAGTCTTTTGTATCTAAACTAATCGACAAACTCGTAGCTCGTTACTTGTAACTGGTAGCTCGAGCTCGTAACTGTCATCGTCATTGGTTGATTCGTTCTAATGTCCGTCAAATAAAAGATAGCAGAAAATATACAAGATACTAGTCTTGAAAAAAAAACGACGCATGAATGCCCTACAAACTCAATTAATTCACAACAAAAATTTTACATATTTAACAAACCTAACTAAGATTGAACCGAATCGAAAAACTATAGCTCCCTTTGGGCAAATCGGTCAAAAATGGGACATTTTTATGAAGTTTTTTAGTGTTAATTGAGCTTTGGCAACCAAACACACATATTAAATGTTTGATACTATCGTAAATATACTCAACAAGTTTGATACGAATCGAATAACTCGAAGACTTTTGCTGCTATAGCACAAATCGGTCAAAAATGACCATACCCATTCAGACAGAGTATCAGTGGCTGCACATTGGCAGATGACAGCTTCGTTGTTGATGTTTGTAGTCGATGGCAGCATAAATTAGGCACAAACTAATTAAATGCGTTTCAATTGAAGTTGCAACTGACAGCACTCGCTTCCGATGCCGCTGCCGCTGCCGTTGCCTCAGCCGCAGACGCTGACTGCCGCCCTTGAGGTGTGTTTGTATCTCGCAGAAACAGGTATTCGCATACACGTGCTGGTTACTGTTCAATATTAAGTAATTCTTAGGTCTTAATGGACGCATATTCTTGAAATCTGCAAAGTTTTCGTACTGTTAATTGAAGTCGGATAATTTTAAAATTTATATTTAACGCTGTTTTCAAAACAATAAGGCTGAGAGTGTTTGTTTTCCATTAGCACATAAAACATTTATAACTGTTTAAGTTATAACATTTTAAGCTATAACTTTTAATAGACGTTATAAATGATCGTCCAATAGCAAACAAGTGAAGCTACAGTCGAGCAAACCGTCCGTGCAAAAGTGCAAATCAAATGATTCACATATTCTTATCGTATGTATAGGTATTTACGTAAGTATATACTTATATGGATTTCCTTATAGGACTTGTTTACAAAACATTTTTTGCGTTAAAATAAAATTTTATTATAAATCGAAATTTATATTTACACATATTTAAATTAATATTTTAACATATATTTAAATTAAATTGAAATTAAAAAAAATTCAAGAATTACATAAGTGTTTCAGCAAGCCGCAACACTACCAATTGTGCCACACCCACTACAGGAAACTTTCCGACTTTCCGCAAAATAAAAAGAATGATTGTCATTGAAATTGAAAATACGAAAATACCAACTTCACAGGCAAGTTAATATAAATAATTAAAAATTTGTATACAATTTATCTTTTGACCAGTTTGTTCTGTGTTCGATCCGGATCAAAATTGTTGAGGACAGTTATGATCATATAGTTTCCAAGTTATAGTAAAGTGATAGTTATTATTACAATTTGCGGGGCGGTAGAGGGCGAGGCAATAATTTGAAATAATCTGTGTTGATTCCAAATTTGATGGCTCTAGCTCTTCGTAGATCCAGGTGTTCATAACGAAAATAGCAATTTATATTACCAAATATCATTAAAAGAAATATGTAAATTTATTTTGACTGTTTATTCGTTACTTCCATAGTAATCAATTATTTATATATTTTTTTTTTTTTTTGTAAGCTTTGATTTGCAAAGCTTTCACATTGAGTTTTCATTTGGCTGAGTTGAAATTTGGTTAGATGATAATAAATTTTGAAAATGACTGTTTCATTGCCTACTTTTCACTTGCAAAACTTTTCCACTTTTGGCAACAATTAAAAACGCTGACTCAGCCGTTGCAGTTGGTCGGCTTTGAATCAGTTGGCAACAGGGAAGAGCTAAATGAGCAGGGCCAAAAGCGTCAAATCAAATATGGCCAAAAAACCAAATGCTGAGGGCCAACAAACTTTTACCCAACGAAACCGGCAAGTCTTAAAATCTTCAGTCTCTCCAACTGTCTGTTGTGTCAGTCGTTTCTTGTCTATCTCCGTTTCTCTGTCTCTCCGTCTAGTTGTCTGTCTGAGTCTTGGATCATAATGACACACATATCGTCTGAGTGTACTCAAACGAGTAGAGACATAATTACCGAACCCAAAGTTGAACCCAAGCGACCAAAAATGATCTCCGGCTGACAGCTGACGCTGTTAGCTAGACCGTTGACTGATTTATGAAAGACACTTTTGCAAGTCGCCCAACTTGATTTTCAAGAAACCGTTACGGGCCTCTGCGTTCAAAACAAGTGTCTATGTCTGTCCATCTGTCTATCTGTCCATCTATATGTCTGTCTCTCTATTTGACTACCTATCCATCTATCTGTCCCACTGTCAGCGTACTCAGCAAATCTTTTGTCTGCCTGCATGCTCTTTCTCTTTGGCAATTTACACGGTGCTGTCATAAGTGTTTTGATATGCACACAGTGGGATTAGTAAAATCTATTATTTACTTTAATCATAGAATCGAAAACATTGTTAGGTTAATTTGAAAAGTGTCTGTCTTAAATACGCGGATTTTCCTTTTTATTTTAACTACACATACCTTAAAGCTGAAGGTGCTTGAATGCCAATAACAATTTCTGAGAATATTATAAAACGTATGTCGGTTTGTTAGAGCATTTGAGGTGCGACTTTAAGCTTAAGTTTGCTGTTGAAGGTTTTTCTCAATTTGGTCTATTACACGACTACGAATTGAAGTGTTTTGTTGTCTTTTTAGACACCGTACTCATTTTAAGCCATGTTTGTTGTCAAGCGCACATATATATACATATCCGCGGTAACTCAACTCTCCTCGTCTCTTGTACCATTGTATCTTGTATCTTAAACTGGGTTTTGAGTCTTGCCAGACCGGTCGTCTCTTTGCCTGGCTGATTGTTCAGTTTCTGTTCAGTTTGTTTTGGTAATCACGATCGTCTGATCTTTCAGCTGCTTTCAAAGAGTGGCCCAGTTACTGCCCCTTTCGTCTTGGCCCCTTTCTTCATGGCTCTTGGCTGTTGTTGACTGTTTGCTGTTGGCTGCCGGCTTTCCGCGCGAGTCTAAACTTAATTGTCGGCCTAATGGTAATGTCTATCTCTCTCTGTTTCTTTTCCTTAGTCTATCTCTCTTACTCTTGTCTGCACTCGTCTTCATCTTCCCCCCAAAAACAGCTGATGACTGTTCGTTGATGACGGCTATCTGATAATGATGAGTAAGCGTTTTTAATGCCAGCAAAGTAACGCTTTGAGAAACTAGAAAACAACCGCAGTCACTTTTGGAAATCATGTGTCGTTTCTTTAGCATAGCATGTAATTATTTGCAGACCGAATGAACTTTATAAAATATATATAATCAAAACTCATCAGCTTTAAAATGTTTAAACTAATAGTGATCAGGAAAAGCGATGGAACCGCTTAACAGTCCTTGATAGACATGCTGCATTGACATTGGTCAATGATTTTAGTTGACAAATTATCAAGTCTGGGATTTATTATTTACAATCAGTTCCATTTTAAAGTCAGCAAATGTCAATACATATTTTTGATCATAACCTGATGCAAAAACAAAGTACTGTCAAAGTAGGAAATTAAAAATTAATTTTTTTTAATAAACTTCACCTACAAAATTGAATATACAGCCTTTTAGGCAAGACAAGGATAAATTTTAAAAGTTTGAAAGTTGATATTTGGTGAAGGACTCGATCATGCCAAAAGGTGCTTGGAGGATGCATCCGGGAATGTCATATGAGGGTTCACTGCATCCTGGCTGCTCCACAAAACTGGACGATCCGAGAAAAGTAGGCATACTGCAGAAAACCCGCTGTCGTCCATACCGGGATCAATTGAGACACACACAACATTCGAATATAATGCAGGGTCTCATGATTGTGATTGCTGCGGCGACCGTGTTGTCGGTACTTTGGTTTCAGTGTGTGGAGCTGTCAGTGGAAAGCGATCCAGCAAAGAGTCCGAGTCGGAAGAGGTCCGGAAAGGAAGATGGCATTCTGCAATCGATGTGGCTAGGTATCAGCGGTCTCTTGGGATTCAACGGAAAACTGCAAGGTGAGGAAACAACTAGAGGATTCTACTGCAGTCAAGAGCTGGACACAAAGCGAATCTTTCGTCAGATTGCGAGGCAGGTGCTCAACCAGGAGCACGCTCTCGCACGCTTAGAACGAGTCGTGAAAAGTCCGAGGAAATTCAAATCAGTCGCCTTGCTCGGTCCACCGGGTGTTGGAAAAACTCTGACTGCTTTGGCACTTCGACAGCAGTTTCCCTGGCAGGAGAATGTCCACAGCTATTCGTGGAGCACCTATGTCCCAGATGGAGTCCACAAGTTCCACATGATACGCAACTTTGTGGAGCATTTGTCCGACTGCGGTCAGAATCTTTTACTAATTGATAATTTATCCACTTGTGATTATGGCATCGTTCCCATCTATAACAAATTATTGCAGGAACGGGAAGGAGACTTCAATGCAGCAACTAACCAGACTGTGCTCGTCGTCTACATCTTCAATCTGGAGATGGAATACTACTGGCAACAGTTTGAGCTACTGCAGCAACTTCCCGTCGACATGACCATCATCAACTACCGACCCTTTGGCCGAGACGAGCTCTCCGACTGTCTTCAGCAGGAGCTGCGTCATGAGCAGCGAATTCTGGACACTGAGAAGTCCTCGCAGATCCTCGAGCAGGCTCTTCTTAATGTCCAGTGTATGGGCTGCAAGGGTCTGCGAAGGCACGTCCTTCAACACGGGCAACCAGAGCCCAATTTATGAAATCAACAAAGTGTATAACTAAATAAATGTACCCTAGAGAATGTAGGGAGAAGTATGTAAGAATCATTCGAGATTCATACGAAAAGAAATAGAATACATTCTACACGAAACACAATAATCGGGGATCAGAGTTAAAATCGATTCAAACAGATGTTATTAGGTAACCCCGATAAAACTTTAACCACGTGGAAAGTGTTAAGTAACAGATTTTTTAACAATATTTTATATTTATATTATCCAATTTAATTGATAATATAGAATCCCTGTACATTCAGTCTATCTAAAAATAGTAGAAGTTAGTTAAAAAGGTATGCAAAGTATGTAACAGGCAAAAACTGAACCAATGAAACATTTTTATACTCTCTGCAAGAGTATATTGGGTTTGTGCAAAAGTATGTAACAGGCAGAAGGAGGCGTGGCAGACCCCATAAAGTATATATATTCTTGATCAGCATCACAAGCCGAGTCGATATAGCCATGTCCGTCTGTCCGTCTGTCCGTCTGTCTGTCTGTCTGTCCGTATGAACAAACAGATTTCAGAGATGGTAAGAGCTACAAGTTCGAGCTTGGTGTTAAACGATCAGATATTTAGTCAGTCAATACAAGAATCTTTTTTTTTTTCGATGCCACGCCCCATTCGCCCACAATAAGCAAAAAACTGGACACACCTCGGAAAAAATTGGTGTTTTCGCCAAATATCTCAGTAACTATGGCACCTAGGATCACCAATTCTGGAACGGGAGGTTCCTAGCATTGCCATTTAAAATTTTGGACTGCCACGCCCACTTTTCCCACATTTGATAAAAAAGACTGGAACCTTCAATGCCGGTTTTGGCGAACTTGTTCGTATCGTACAGTATTGTAATTATATACTTCGTGTGGAGAGCTAACTATATTAAACTATACTGAAAGGCGCATTAAAATCGGACTATAAACAAGAAAACTAGAAGCGTTACAATATTGATAATTGAACGCAATACCAACCCATAGGTGCAAGCGAGATAGAAACACACAAGCACATGTTCGAACGTTTTCGCTGCCTGTGTGTCGGCAGCGCTGCCCGCGGTCGCTGGCTGCGCCGAATACACACATACATACATACATATTTGCATCATATACATATTGTCAAACGTATGTGTAGTCGAACACAAACAAACAGATGAATGTTGATTATGCTTAGATTGTTTTTGTTTCAACATGTTTTAATGCAAGTAATTCACATTGTAATATCTCCATACCGATTTTAATAATTTAATCGGGACAAATGCAGAGAGTATTATACGGTCGGGCGCGCTCGACTGTACTTTTCTTTCTTGTTTTTTTATCAGCTCCACAAGCTTCATTGCTATATCGTTTCGGTTGTTCATGCTGATCAAGAATGTATATGCTTTATCGCTTCTGACAAACTAAAATATACTAAATAAAATATTTTTTGAGTACGGGTTCTAAAAAAATCTATCCAAACATTCTTGAACCCTTTTTATTTCGTCGTTTGGTTCTGTGGCAAGTATTTGACAATATGATCCCATCAATACATGGGGTTTGTCAGAAGCGTAATGAGCGTAATACGCAAAAGGAGACTTTCCGAACCTATAAAGAGTATATTTTTGATCAACACCAACGACACCACCACCAAAGATGAGTCGAAATAACCATATCCGTCAGTCCGCCCATTCCTAAGCGCAGTTTGTCAGTTTGTCAGTTTGTCTTGATGTAGTTTGCTACAGATGTGTTATCTCTCTGCTCGCATTTTATACGTATCGTATACTTATTTCGTGCAAATCACATTTTATGCACATCGGACAACTATATCATACAACTGTTGAAAATACTTAGTTTAAAATTTTTGTATTGATGACCAGGCAAACGTACATGACATCTTTCAGATACCCTTTAAATCTCATAAATTTTTATGTGATTCAAATTAGATTAATTTAGTCAAACGATTTTACGATAAAGTGATTGAACCACGACTCCGTTGTTGGGAGTTAAACTGAACTGAAAGTGTTTGAGTGAAGTGAAAACCATGCCCGTGGTATTAACGGTTGTACAGAGGGGTACATGAGTGCTACAGGGTCTTCTGAAAGGGTGTACACTGCGGTTGCATTACGCACAGCTCAAGTGCAGAGTATGCTTAGAAATATTTGTCTATTACTTGAAATTCGGAGGTTGCCTCATCATCGGAATTTTCTTTATCATTGTCGTCAACACTTTACAATTTCAAGTACGAGGATGGTGATGATGAAGATGATGATAAGAGTTAGAGAGTACATGGGCCATTTTTAGTACGGGGTCTTATTAATCTAAATCTTATTAACCTAAAACTTTACAATTTCAAGTACGAGAATGGTGATGATGAAGATGAATATGATGTTAAGAGTTAGAAAGTACAGGGGCCCTCTTTAGTACGCCGTCTTATTAATCTAAATCATATAAATATATCAAATTAATTATATAATATAACATTAAATTATATTACTCGTATTTTGGCACTCGAACTCAATTTTCACCTCAATATGCAAACTGTGCCTATTGTATTGAGAGTTACTGAAAATTGTGTATCTCAAAATGCACACACGTTTCTGGGCAGTGTGTACCCAAGAGCCAACAACCGCATCGAGGACAGGCACCGCTATTCCCCTGCCCCTGACTCCCCTTACCAGCCCCTGTGCTCGCACACCAGCCGCCCCTTAGCCCCCATTGATGGCCAATTTGCAGTCGAATGCAAAGCGAAAACGCAGCCAGCGGCGTTTGTAGTTCATGAACGGACATCGAACTCTACGCGAGTTGATAATAAGATACAACTAAACGAATGCGAATAAACGAAAACGAATACGAATAATATTTGTGGGCGCAACGGTTGGGAGGGAGTGGAGGGACCTGAGCATATCGACGGCTTGCAACATGCACCGGTAATTTTTAACACCCTGTACGCGAACAGTGACTGCCAACAGGTATGATAAACGAGTTATAGGCGAGAGATAGACAAACTAAAAGTCACTGTAAGAAGCATTATAACTTTAATTTACTTAGTTAGAGACCAACTTTCATAGATACTCTGATGGTTGAATCAGCTAGGGTATTTATATTTCTAATACATTTATTTCGATTATTTTATTACCTGAGATTGAGTCATTCGGCTGGTCACGTAAGCACCGCTTTCAACTACCATTTGCCCGATTTTGCTTAAGTTTTTTTGGTTGTTTACTTTTTGGTGTCGTATCTGTAGCTGTTGTAGTTGCTTCTGTTGTTATTGCTGGGCCAGTTGCATAAGCCCCTCAATTTGATTTTGACAACGTGGAAAATACGAGCCCCAACCAAAGCCAAAGCCAGAGAGTTAGCATCAAATCGATTTCGAAATTTTACAATTTTTGTTTTTTCTTAGACTCCGTAATGGAAAATAGAGTAGAGGGGTCTATTATGTTGGGCAGAAGCGAAATGTGCGTAACAGGCAGGAGGAGCCTTTTCCGACCCCCAAAAGTATATATCTTCTTGATCAGCATCAACAGCCAAGTCGATATAGCGACGTTCGTCTGTGTGTATGAACACTTGCATCTTCTAGATTACAAGAGCTGGAGTCTCAAAATTTTGGAATGAAAGTCCGTCTATTATATTAACTATTTCATCTATTTTATAACTATTGACAGCACGCAGACTAAATTAACTTAAAATTTTTGCCACACCCTCTACCGCCAACTCAAATTCTAAATTACAATTTTTACATTACCATAACTAATGGAAACAACTTGAGCAATTGCTGTCCAATTCACATATTATGTGCCTGGTAACATTATAGTTATTGACACCACTTTTGGTCCTAATCGGACAACTATAGTGTATAGCTCCCATAGGTCAAATCGGTCGTAAATAGGGAATTTGGGTAAGGACATATAATTATAGTTGAGCTATTGCAACTACCATGGTACCATGATAACTATCCCTACAAAATTTGATTCAGGTCGGACAATTGTAGAATATAGCTCCCAATCGGTTATGTATATCAGAGTTATTGCTATTCTCAATAAGTGTAGTTCAGATCGGACAACAGTATCCTATAGCTCCCAAATGACAAAGCGTTCGAAAATTAAGAAAAGTGCACACTAGAATGAGTACTGGGTCTTTTACAGTCGGCTCGCACATCTGTAGCCTTTCTAACTTGTTTTGTAATGTGCACTTTTTTACATTTCACTTACTATTTATAGTAAATTGATAACATAAAATCACAAAATCGATGTCACGTTTTGCCTTTAAAATGCATTAATTGTGACCTTTGAAGTCTTAACTTGTTTAATTTGATACAGAAAGAGAGTGTGTCAGAGACGAGGAGTGATGAGGGGAAGTGGTCTTTCAATATCTTCTAAACTGTCGCTCTGTTTGTAGATCTCTTAACTTATTTCCAATGCTGACTGCACTACATGTTGTGAGTGGAAAGTGGAGCAAATGGTTTCCTTTATGGACGAGCATATAAAATTTTATGAACCATTTATGGCAAAGCGAAAAGGAAAGAAATATATATGAGAGACGGAGAGGGACAGAAGAGCGAAATGGAATCAAAGAAACATAAAGTAGCAAATGGAAAAAGCAGAAAACGTCGAAGCGGAATAATAATGCGATGACAACAGAGCTAAATACGGAGGCCAAGACGGAGACGGAGACGGAGAGACAAAGGAATATAGACATGGAGACAGAGCCGGTCAGAGTCAGTCAGAGTCTTCTAGTCTCCAATCTCCACTTTGCAGTCTCTAGTCTTAAGTTTCAGTTGCCACCCGACCAAACGGTTCAACCATTGCAAAAATATTATTATGATTGCAACTGCAGTTTCATCTGCAGAAAAACCAGGAGACGGGAATGGGCAAGAGTGGATCGGAGAGGAGTGTGGGGGGCCCGGAGCTTCGGTCAGCATAAACAATCACACGCTGAGTGCGTCGACGTTGCCGCTCCACAAAATGCCATAAATAATGAAAGGAAGCTGCAACATTGGGCTGCACACTGCCACGACTCGAGGCTGGTCCGGGGGCAAGTATAGTTTTTGAATCATTTGAAATGAATGAAATAAATTGGTTGCCACGTTGCAAGTTCCATGTTGTAAGTTACTAGTTGATCGTTGCTAGTTGCAAGTTGTTAGCTTCATGTGGCAAATACAGAGCGACAGTAAATGCCACACTCATATTGTTCACCGCCACAGTTGCCAATCTGTTGCAAGCACCGAAATGTGTTGCATGACTCCTCTTTTAATGCTTAGTCATGGACTACAATTTAAAGCATCATTTGCAGAGTGTATAATGTTTTTGTCACAAAGCTAGTAACGCTTTAAAGGAGCCGTGTGCGACCACATAGAGTATGCATTTCTCTGATCAGCATCAGCGGAATCGATAAAATCTCAACCACAATGTCTTGGAATTCTTTCTGATTTGCGAAACAATTTTTATATATTTTAGCTGCCATAGAAACAATCAGTTGCAAATGCTTAGTTCGAAAATTGTAATATAAGTTGACCGATTTCAACCCTATCTGTTGACTAAGTTTTGCTTAGATTGGACTACTATATGAATAGTTTTTCGAATAGTATTTTTAACACAGACTTTAAAATTATCAAATAGAAACGTAAGTTATATTCTGCATACCTTTGTTTGTCAGAAGACGAACACGCAAAAACAATTATAAGGATGTTTTTTCGACCCCATAAAGAATATATATATAGTTGACATAGCGATGTCCGTCTGTGCGTCCGTTCGTATGCAAACGTGGATCTCAGAGACGATGAGAGCTAGAGCCAAAAAGTTTGGAATGAAAGTACCTCTCCTTCGCGAGTAGATCAGGCTTATTTTAAATTGGTTGCACGACCTGTACCGATCCGGTAAATTGTAAAAAACTTTTTTCATAACTTAGAAAATTATAGCTACCGTCACCAAATATACTCTTTATGTGTAAGGTTTATAACTATCCTCACTGAGTTTGTTCTGGATCGAACAACTATATCATATTGTAGACA
Organism: Drosophila nigrodunni; assembly: GCA_020829145.1. Taxonomy (NCBI): domain Eukaryota; kingdom Metazoa; phylum Arthropoda; class Insecta; order Diptera; family Drosophilidae; genus Drosophila; species Drosophila nigrodunni. Next base: position 16,266,292 of record JACVCZ010000003.1, read on the forward strand.
TTTAGTTATTTGAATAGTAAAGTCTGCACGAGATTGAACACGGAGTAGTTTACAGTTAATTCGCTCCACTGTAGTCTTCCTTCCATGTTTAATTCATCTTTGTATTAAATACAAGGCAAATATCTGAAGTATTCAAGGTAGTTTTACAATCATTTAAATTGATAAACAAACAGCTTCACTTAAAGTATTTAGTACGAAAATATCCCGAAAGGTAAAATAAATCAAATATTGTGATATTTTTTTTTAGACCGATTGTTGCTGTGGTGTAGTATGTTGTATATGATATAAGAATATGCCCATCTTATTGTAGAGTATACAATATCTTATGTTGTCATATGCCTAAATAACGGCTAGAGTATTAAACTCATAAACACAACGACACTTCTGTCGAATTAATTAAATAACAAAACCCTTCATAAGTGCCGATCGGTCACTTATGTATGAAAAGGCCTGCAGCATTAGATCTGCAATGTAAACACTATCGAAATGCCTTCTGCATATTCGTACATATATACTGCATAATACATACTCCCGTTCTGCCGTTCTTTATATACTTAGGTTAAGCTATACTCAAAACTTGAATAAAGAATCAGTTCTATTCTGAGAGTCGACATTAAAAGAACAAAATTATTACAGTGGTAATCAAATTCAATTTGGTTAAAAGTCTTACCATTACACTGTTCTTTGGTTCACGCAATTTTAAACACAATAGTCGCTCGATAAATCTAAATCTTGATAATCATAAGGCCAACGTATATATGGAATTATAAATTTAGAGCAGAACAATAAATCTTGAAAACACCAGGAATAGTTTCACTTGACAAAAAGTAAAAGTCAAAGAACGACAACATTTATTTATGTGACTGTTGAAAACTTGCAACCAATTTGGGTTACTATAACACACAATCAGTACAAGAAAGGAGGGGGAAAAGAGCATAGGATATAGCGGAAGGGGGAGAGGGGACGGTTTAAATTAAAGGGCACAGTGGGGTCGTAAAGCAGTGAACCAAACATATGTGCTTTGGGTAATTGTGCAACGACTGCAACAGTTGTGTGGCATTAATGAGGTTCCAAACAAGACAACAAGAAATACACACAGAAGAGATACATTTGTTTCTACAAGTTGGAATGGCATGTCGCATGTGCTTTTGCTTGCTTGAGAAGCGAATCAATCGAAACTCAAATAAATTAAAAGAAATGCAAGGCAACCAACCCACAATGTAGCTCTCTTTGACTTTGAGTTTGGCTTTGATCAATGTTGCGCGTTTCACGTTGCAACCAGGTTTGCAACTCGCATGAACTGGCAAAATAAATTAAAGCGACGACAAGTCGCAAGAAGGTAGAAAGCAAAGGCTAAGGCACTTTGAGAAATTAATGGCACGACCATCCATTTGATTTAAAACCAACGACAAAACAAAACTGAACCAATCCGAATCAGAAACCGAATCTAACGATCCACTCTTCAGTCCCCAGTATCCAGTAACTGTCCAAATAACCATTTGTCCCCCCGTCCAGCAGTCCAAGTAAACCATACTGGCAACTGTCTGAAAGATATTAAAGTGCAGATAGCTTAAAGCAACAACGCATTTGCCAGTGGCGTCATCTGAAAGAGGGATGAGGCCAAAAGAATCACAATTTAATAACTCTTGGTTTACATTCGTAGTCTAGCCCTTTGGACTTAAGTAAAGTATAACAGATTTTTTTCTGGGGTTTGATAAGTTTGTCAATAGCATGATTGAACTTAACGGTTAGTAAAATATTGAATTGAATTATTTACAAAGATAAAAAGAGGACAACATTTAAACATGGCTTTAGTCAGAAAATACAATTTACTTTTTTCTTTCTCCTCTTGCATATCCTAAATAAGTAAAATAAATAAAAATCACTGTTTATTTTAAATTGAACATGTTTTTTAATATTTTCGTATGACAGTATAATTCTATTTGGCCAAAATGGTCAGACTGTGCATCGACTTTAATGGTCTACCAATCCAAGAAAAGAGTTCCGAGCAAAAACCAATAGGATTTCAAAATTAAATCGGTATGGCAACCTCCTCTGTGGAGGCCTCTGCGCATTACAAAGTATGTTCTGCACGAGGAGTCTGGGAAAATGACTGGCAAAGACTATGGAAGAAAGCTGTAGACGTTGCTGTTATTGGTGTTGTTGTAGTTTAAGCTGTTTTTGTTGCTGTCGTTGTAATTCTTGCCTCGCATCCGTATCCATGAGATACTCGCACATTCAAGCAGCTATTTAGTCGCACAAATGTTTCTAATCTGTGACAACGACTGCCAACTGGCCGATACACACATCCCGTACTCATTCCCATACCTCAGAACTCCATTCTCCTCTGCCTCAATGTATCAGTGCCCCAATACTTTCAATGCCTCAGTTCCAATATCCCATGCTGTATACACCGTATTCCTATAACCATTCACATTCATACTCACATTCTCATTCACATTCGTAACTCGTAGATTGTCAGAGCTTTGTGCGTGTTGCCTAGATTAAATTTCAATTAACACCGCAGATACACTCGCACAGCTATTATAACAACAACAACAACAACAGTCACATGGACAACAACAACATGTCTACAAAATATGGCAACAGCGTGCGTATCACTTTTTCAATTAAATTTCGCATTAATTAAAAGACTTTGCTTAGGATAAATAATATTATTGACTCAATTCTATCGCTACAAAGTGCCTTCGGTGCTTAATTACTATCTCATAATATTAAATATCATTATATAACATTATATAGCTATGTTCATAAAAATTAAGTATCTGTTAGTTTTAAATGAAATCATAACACAGCTTTTTAATAAATTATAGCATCATTTTAAAATTACTATGTTAATTTTATAGATTTTTATTGTTATTATAATTATTAAACTAAGATAAGAAATAAGTTGTGCATTTCAAGTTCTACGCTCTGGTCGAATTTAATATGAACAACGCTATCAACATGATAGCCATGTAACTGATTAATTAGTCGGCTTAAAAACAGACGGACAGACGGAAATGCCTATATCGACCCGGCACTTCAAGCTGATACTTGGGGTATAACCTGAAAAAACTACGGACGTTTCCTTTCGAGTATGGAACACCATGCGAGAGTAATGGGATGTAACCGCACTGCTGCTAGTACGTCCATAGTGCTATTAAGAAGTCGAAAGAGAATACAGAAGTCTATTGACATTAGTATATATATTCTTGATCAGCATCAACAGCGGAGACGACAAATCGTCGAAAAAACTGTGCAAACCGCATATTGTGAAAAACCTTTTTAATAACTCCAACTACTAGAGCTAGCGTGATTTGCACATTGCACAACAATTTGTTTTCTGATATCACTCTAAACAATCCTTTTTTTATTTTCTTTAAATATTTAGACTAATTAAAAAAAAATGGTTCAAAATTAGTTTAAATTGAGTTTCAAAATTTAATTATACATTTATTAATTTTTGGTAGTACCAGCTTTAGTATTCCTAGCGCATTTGACCCTATTGGACTTGCAATTATATAAAACCTTATTTGATATATCCTAATACTTAATAGTTTCCATTAGGTTAAGCATAGGTTTTAGCTATTGCTTTCTTATTTTGGCACTCGCAACGATCAATACATTCTCAACTGGATTGAAGTCAAAACTGTTCCCCGGCTAAATTTAGGACTATACTCAATACCCAATACTAGCCTGTCTTTTTTTAAGGATAGGTAATATTGAATAGGTAATAAGAAATCAATTGGACAGCACGCACAAAAACTGGCTGTAGAATTGTCCTGAAATATGGGATCTGGTTTTTATTGGAAGCAACTCAATAATGTCAAAAGTCCACTGAAGATAATTTCTTTTCACGTTTCCAATTTTGCAATCCCTCGAAAGTTAATAATCTATTCAGTTCTGTATCTTGATGTGCATCCCAATACCATAACGAATGCGATTGTTGGCTGCACTTCATAGTATTGTTTAAGTGATCCTGTAGTCTTGTTTTGATAATTACACGATTCTCCCGTTCACCTATGAAATTTGTTTGCCCCGATCCTTTCGTCCTTTGCAATTTTGCCGCAGTACGAAATTTATTCAAAAATCATTAAACTGAACTTAAATTTTAGTTAACTTTCGTTATTTTACGAATAAAGTACTTTTTTCCATAAACTTTGTATATTATTATCTATAATTCGATATCAACCGAATATTCTGGTAAGTTATATGGTTAATGGTATTTATTGTTTATATGTTGATTAAGTATATTAAAACCAAATGTACTAAATCAACATTGGAGCTTAATCACAGCACACTATTATTTGAATATTTTGGTGCCTTTGCATATTGCTGATTGAGCAATCTGCGTAGTGGAAAAATACGCAGGGACATGAGTGAGTCCTCCATTCACAAATTGGATAACTCACACATAAACGAAATTTGTTATGTATTCACATTAATTTTTTAACATCTACGAAATATTTGGTGTATGTGTTTTGGATCTGTCACACAAGTTGACAACTCGCGATGTGTTGTGTGTATAAGTATATCGTTACGATTCCAACACATTTACATGCACACATTACTTATATAGCCGCGTAGTGAAATAAAGGGCTTCTTGTGGTAGAAATTTTGGCATTAAGGCATAAAAGGCCAAACGAGTCGCGCAATGGGACAGGATAGGCACAGGAAGAAGGAAAGAAGGGGCTGATGGGCGGGACTGACAAGAATGAAAATGGGGAGAAAATAAGTAAAAATCATTAAATTAACATGACAAATGACAAAGGACCGATAAAAGTACATGCATGCAACGTGGCAGCCCAAGAGGTGTGTCCCCACACGGACCACGAATGCAGTTTAATATCCAAGCGCAAGAGAGAGAAAGAAGGAAGCAGAAAAACGACGACTGTAGGAGCGAGAGAGATAGGGAGCACACGACAGTCAACACTATAATAAATCCGTAAATATAATGGCAAAGGATACTTTGGTAATTGGACGAGCTTATGCTTAACGGCGCTTTAATTTATGCCAAGTGCCTGGAGTTGACCCACCCCCCACCATTACCCTCCTCAAAAAAGGAAGTAAAAACACCCAGAGACCCAAGAAACTTAGGCAGGAGTACGGAACCCGGAACCTGGAACCCTAAACACAGTACGTACCGCTTCCTTTCGCTTCCTTCTCCTCACCGCTCTGCTATAAAATGTCGCGATGCTCGTTGTCGTTGTTTGTTTATGGTTATGGTTATGTCTGTGTCTATGTGAAAGAGCGTGTCAGTGTGTGTGTGTGTGTGTGTGACTGTGTGTGTGCATTAGTTCAAAAGCGTAGGCGTGGCATGGCATGTGGTCCTCACCACGTGTATGCGACCGAATTTTAACGGGTATATAAAAATGCCAACACGGACATCACTCCGCACAGTGGACACAGTGTACAGTGGTCAAGAAACTGAAAAATCTGGAATAAATCAATACCTAATTGTGCTGGAGAATACTGTTTAAATTTCTTTAGTTTAACCGCCGCATTACAAAAGTATTGCCAATTTTACAGAAAATAAAAATTGGTAGACAATATAAAAATCTCTGAATTCAATTTTAAATTACAGTCATGAGTTACACTTCGTTGCTTAGTAGCTACGTTAATTTCCAAGTTTTCTAAAAGGATTAAAGCTAATATTTTAAATTCTGCTTTGAATGGTATTGTATGTTTTGATATTTGTTGTGTTGTTTGTGTAATCTTACCATTGTATGTGGCAACGCTGTCTGCACAACAGAAACGGAAGTTTCTACGTATTGTTGTTGTTTTTATTATTATTGTTGTTGTTATTATTGTTGTTGCTGTTTGTCAGGTACTCGTGTTTTTATTACAATATATGCGGGCATTGTTGCCGTTGCGCTTTTTATGATTATTTTGCATATCATAAAATTAAATGTACGAAAAATGTTTACATATTTTGCAGCAATTTTTATTTTTGAGGGGTTTTATTATTACATATATTTTGGGTTTTTGGCTCGATAATTAAAATTTGTATAGAAAATAAAATGTTTTTTTTTAATGACACGTTCCGCTAAAAAAAATTAATATTAATTCCCTCTCAAAAATGAACCATACGTTATCGACTTTTTCCGTATCCAACGAAATGTCATTAAGAATTAAAGGGTTTTCGACATAAGGAAATCACGTAAAGCCTTAAGTTCATCTATAACTTCTTGATTGAGCAACACTTAAATTAGCTTTGATTACTTGATTACCTTGTGTATCCACTTAAACACACACTCACAATTGTACACACACCCATATACACATGCACACTCATCGGGAGTAACTGTTTGTACTGAAAGACACTTTGTAACGGTGCTTTGTTGTTTCGTGCTCATACATAAATTATGTTAATGCCATCAAAGCAGTGTAACTAGCCATAAAAGCACTAAATGGTTAACTATAAAGACCAACTGAAATAGAATCCACAAAGAGCTATCAACTCTTGACGGAGATGGCAATGACGATGAAGATGTAGATGCAGAAAAAGCGGGAATCGGAGTGGAGATGGGATGGTGATGGTGATGGAGATGGAGATAGAGATGGAGATGGAGATAGAGATGGAGATGGACAAACACAGTGGTCAACAAAAAAGACGATCCAATAAATGAGCTAACGGATGACTTTATGAGCCCATTAAAAGACACAGCACATAAAACTTTCAAAACAAATTATGTGTAGCATACTTACGTGCGCCGAACTACCCACTCTCTGAAAGCAAACATGAGGTATAAGGTGCATCTACCCATAGTACATACAAATTTTGATGCCAAGCTTTGTCCATCTAAGGGAGTTGACGTAATATTTTTAAACCCCGTACTTTACATTAGAGTAGAGCGGTTTATTAGATGTGTCAGATGTGCGTTACAGGTAGAAGTAGGCGTGGCCGACCTCATGAAGTATACAGAGTCCGGCTGTCCTTGCGTCTATATAAAAGCCTGTATCTCAGGGACTATAAGAGCTAGAGTCACCAAAGACAAGAATAGCCTGTAGCTCCCAGGCGACAAATCGATCGAAAATAGGATATTTGTAAGATCACATGTAGTGTTAGTTGAGCTATCGTAACCAAACTCACATATTATATGTATATCGTGGTTAAAGCTAGCCTCATATCGGACAATTATAACCTTGAGGTCGGCTGGCTTGACTAAAGCCTTTCTACTTACCAAAAGGGCACGTCCACTTATTAGTAGTGTCCGCTAAGAGAGATTTCAATGTAATTGCAGTACATGTACTGTTTGTTTTTAGCTAAATTTATAGCTTTAGAAATTTAACTTTAATGCTTTTAAATGCGTTTCCTTTAGCTTCGCCCATGCCAGACATTTTTCCTTTTTCTTTTCCTTTTATTCTCTGCCTTCTTTTATTCTACTTTGCTTTTCTTTTTATTTTTTTTGGTGTTATTTTGCGTAACTTTTTCGCCAATACCTTCATCAATCATTTTTTGTGTCACGCGCTGGGGACTTTGGGTCTGCATCCTCCCGATTGGACTCCGGTTTGGCGGGTCGCGACTGCAGTGCCAGTGGATTAGACGGCGCCCTTTCCGGGTTAACAAATGAATTTCGCGCGCCTTATACCCCCAACTCCCCGTATCCTAACACTCCCTTCCTTCCATTCCCTGCTTCCTTTCGCCTTTCCTTCCACTTCCCTCAGTCAACTCATTCCCGACTCGAAGAGATTTCAACAAATCGAAAGGAGGTTAAGTCAGCAACTGTATTTCTGGCGACAAAATCGAAAAACGCTGCGTAAAAGGGTAAACAATGAGATTTTTTTTCCAGCTTTTCCCCATTTCACTCTCAATCCATTTGCTTGGCATTTTTGGCCGTCGAGCTGTGAAAACGCAACGAAGCACAAAAATAATAACAAAACGGAGCACATACCTACTATATGGAAAACAAAGAATGAGGAATGTTTTTCTTTGCTTTTCTTTCATTCTTTCTATAATTTTATTTCTTTTGATGATGTAATGGGCGTAATAATCAGAAAAACATGCGAAACGCAACTGATTTAGATGTATTTGTTAATAATGTTGTTGCTGTTGCTGTTGTTGGTGTTGGTGTCGGTGTCACCAACAGATTGGATAGCACTTGATTGAAATGTCCAAAACCTGAACCCATAAATTACAAACTGACAAGCTAAACAATATTTAGGATTTCAGGCGCTTTTCGACTCCTTTAAAAAGAACAATGTTAAGTCTATTAGCAGGATGCCCCAAAAAGAAAATCGGTTTTCAGGCTCTGTTTTTACACGGATTACACATAGGAAAGAACCACAGATTTTAAAGCGTTTCGTTTAGAAATATTTATAAATATATTAACCAACTAGATATGTATTTTTATTTATTCAACTTAGAATTGATGTTAGCTGACACTGTTAATGAGGATTCTGATTTGACCAAGTTGGATCTAAATGGGGCAACTATATCTATAGCTTCTTTTGTCAGAATCGGTCGAAATTATGCTCAAAATATAAACTAGTGTGAACAACCTTTTCCTGACGAAACTCACAGAGTTCATTCGTCAATAATATAAACTTCTTCCAAATTGAATGACTTTATCATACGGCCTAAAAAGAAATTAGTATGAAGAATTTCTGACCTGTGTTAACCTGTCTCAATCCGTCTCACTAGTGTCCATCACCCGATTATAAACTCTGGTGCAAGACTATAGCCGCACCCTATTTTTTAGTGTAAGTCAGGAACGAATAAAGATAGGAGAAAACCAAAACTACCGTTAGAAAGAGCATCAAAAATAACACAAAACTGAAAAGTAACAACAACAACATTCCTGCAAAATGTACCGTTTTTTTTTACACATTTCGTTTTGTTTGAAGTGCATAACTATAGCCGCACTTATGATTTTTGCATTCTAAAATCAGTTCGCGACGGTGTCATTGGCAAATCAGTCGATAATTAATTTCAGAGTAAATTTTTCTAAATATGCCAAGGGGATCAATACTTTCTGATATAGAGAAAGGTCAAATTCTGCCTTACAAAAGTGAGAATTTTTCTTTTCGTGAAATTGCACGGAAACTTGGTCGATCGGACAAAGTTATAAGAATTTTTTTAAAAAATAAGTCCGAGTATGGAAAAAATAGTAAATACAAAGTAAGTTCACGTGCTCAGAGCCATTTGGAGCGTGCTGCGAGCAACTCTTTGCTTACGGCCAATGAATTAGCGGCTAACTGTGGGCTAAAAGTGTCTCGCTGGACGGTTGCACGGGCATTAAAAAGTCCGAAACTATAGTGCGACAAAAGTTAAAGGTGGCTGCCAAATTATTACCCCGGCATAAAGAAGCGCGGAGGCAGTTCGCTAGAGAAAATATGGCAACTGATTGGAAGAAGGTACTTTTTATTTTTTGTAAAAAAAAAAACTAACTTTACATTATTAGATAATTTTTTCTGATGAAAAAATTTAATTTGGATGGACCGGATGGATTTTCGCATTATTGGAGAGATTTGAGGAAGGATCCCTTTATTTCTCGAAGAGAAATTTCGGAGGAGGTTCACTCATGGTATGGGATGCTTTTTGTGAGTCGAGATGCTTGGAGATTGCATTTCCAAGCAGTCACATGAACTCCAAGGAGTATATTGACATATTGAAAATGAACTTATTGCCGTTTCTTCGCACAAAACGACAAAGTAAGTTCATTTTCCAGCAGGATAACGCATCAGTGCATGTCAGTCGGGAGACCCGATCATGGCTAAATGAGAAAAGCATCTCTTTATTAAAGTGGCCAGCATGTTCTCCTGACATGAATCCCATGGAGAACTTATGGGCTTTGTTAGTCAGAAGAATTTATGCTAATAACACTAAATTTACCAATGTTAACAGCCTTAAATTGGCTATAATTAGGGAATGGGAAAATATTTCTCAAATAGAGTTAAATAATTTAATAAACTCTATGCCAAATAGAGTTTTTGAATTAATTACTGCCAAAGGCGGGTATACATATTATTAAGATAAGTAAATATGTATAAATTTGTTGATATTTTCTTTGTTTTTCTTAAATAACACCAAGTGCGGCTATAGTTATGCACTTCAAACAAAACGAAATGTGTAAAAAACGGTACATTTTGCAGGAATGTTGTTGTTGTTACTTTTCAGTTTTGTGTTATTTTTGATGCTCTTTCTAACGGTAGTTTTGGTTTTCTCCTATCTTTATTCGTTCCTGACTTACACTAAAAAATAGGGTGCGGCTATAGTCTTGCACCAGAGTTTACATGTGTTTATTAAAGTGAATTTTAAAGAGTCCCATCAACTTAAATCATACACATCCTAGCATTAAACAAACTTTTCTAGCGAGCTTAAAAAAAATAATATAATTTAAATTATATACGAACATTTTATGCACATTATAAATATTACTTGAATTGGACAGCCTGAAAAAAATCTTTTCGATGGCACACAAAGTTTACTGCTTGGGTCTGTCGTAAAATGAACTTTATAATAAGCAACAGTTTATGATCTCCAACCTAGCTAAGGATGTAATAGTCTTCGTGGAGCCTAGTTACGAGAGGGCTGCTGTGCACCGATAAATTTGAGTAACGTGTGGAAATTTCAACCCAAATTAGTAGGAAAAAGTAAATGCGAGTGGGCTAACCTTTAAAGATCCTGTTCATTCTCAGAAGACAAAATCAGCGTGGATATATCTTTCACTTTCACTATGTGGTATTCCATATATTTAACATTTTAGTTTAGTTTAAAGAAGAGCTCCCGAACAGGAACGATCCATAACATATTCTGCGACCGCACTAAAACAGGCGACAGTCCTTCTTAGCCTTACCTATTCTATAATAAACATGACTAAATGGCTTTTATTCAACCATGGGTTGATTAAGCTCTTTTATTAAATGATATTCAGTAGTAACTCGACCTCGACTCGACCAACAACATGCACTCTATTTTTTCTTTCTTGCAAACCTTATTAGCACCTTGACTTGTTTTAAGTACAGGGTCTAAAAGAAAGTAAGGAGAATATGGTAGCATAGAAGAGCTTCACATAATGAACATGGACGAGCAGTTTATGGTTAAACAGCAGACTTCAGACCTCAACTTCAAGCCTCGACTCAACTCGAAGGCAGAGCTCGAAAACAGGCGACATGTCGAGACGTGTCGGCAACTGCCTCTCCAGAGCACACAGCGGGATATATTCCCCTTCGTTATGCAAAGTAATGCAAAATGGCAACGGCAACGGCAACTGCAATTGGTAAGCCCATCGTCCAATGTTCTCCTTCCCCTTCCACCATCCACCATCCATTTTTCCTATCCCACAATGTCCTGTGTGTCCTTGTTGTCTTTCCAGCTGTGCGGCCCAGCTGTATATTTGTGTGTGGAGTTTCCTTTTTATATTGGCCTGGCTTGATAACGCATATTTTTGGCTTATTTTGCAGCTTACTGCTGTGGCAGCAATTTTGTGGGGTTACTACAGTGTGTGTGAGAGTTTGTCATACCCTAAACTTGCAGTGCCAAGAGGTAGCCTGCTTTTAAATAAAGCCAGTTGAGATAAAACAACAAATACTACAGGGTTTATCTTTAAAAAGTATCAACCTGGAAATCATTTTATGCATTTTTCAAAATTTTTAATAAACTAAAGTATTTCAAAATATCGAAACAGTCAATAAAATCGGCATTACATACTTTGAGACTGTTCAGTAAGGATAGAAAACTTACTTCACCTAACTCATAAATTATATTTTCAAACTATAAAATTGTCAATAATGCAGATAGTAAATTATTTTAATTAATTTATTTGTTAAGCTATAATTTTCTGAAAAATGTAGACAAAGCGCCTATTTAACATATGGATTAATGATACATATATGAGCTGCAACAAGGAGTATCTTCCCTGTACATACGGTGTATAGAACATTCATTTTTTCAGCGACTGCGGTTTGCCCTTCACTGAGGGTTTGTGTCAGCCGCCTGCCGATAATCACGCCGTTGCCCATCAACCGGAAACGGGCGCTACGCCATCTTGTTTCTGCGCAATTGTATGAGTTTATGTGTGTGTATGCAAATGTGTGTGTGTGTGTATGGAAAATATGCGTGCAACTGCCATAAAGTGGCAGCGCTGTCGAAATTGCAGTCGCAGCAAGTGCCCCTGCCCTCTTACCCTCTCCCACTCTCTACTCCCGTCTCTTTCTTCCGCTCTGCCAATCTGCGACCAGGCTGCATGCCAAAGTGCACGACGTATATTGGATTTGCCAATCATAAACTGAAGCCAACTGCATAATCTATGCACTTCACATGCAGAACCAGCAACAGACTTCGTTTTCCCATCCACAAACTGCACATTGTGAAAGAAATCGAGAGATAGTGAGGAGAAAATATAGGGGCAGTTGCAAAAGGCCAATGGAATATATTAAAGCTCCTTTTGGTGAAAATGCAAAGTGGCGTTGCATGAAATTGAAAACTCAAAATGTCTAGTTAAATTACAAATTAACTTAACTTTAGATGTCTATATTTAGATATACAGTTCAAACCTCATATAACTAAGAGGCACGACAGTATTATTATTTTTGCATTTCATTCATAGAGTACTGTAAAAATTATCACAACTTTAATAAAAGTTAATCCTTTGCATTGAAAACTATTGGCTAACATTTAAACATACTGCATTACTTGAAACGGCTATATTTAGTAGCTGTAATAGCTAGAATCGGTCAAACAAGAGATAGAAAACGAATAAATATAAAATATGTTAGCTACTAAAGTATATATATTCTTGATTAGCATCAACAGGCGAGTCGATATAGCCATGTCCGTCTGTCCGTCTGTCTGTCCGTCTGTCCGTATGTTTCTATGCGAACTAGTCTCTCAGTTTTAAAGCTATCTTGATGAAATTTGGTACAGATCTGTATTATATGTTCATATGTTAAAATCGGCCAGATCGGATCACCCATAGCACCCATAGGAACAATCGGTTAAATGCTTGGTTATGACCGAATTCCACGCATTTGTTACCAAATTTCATCCAAATCGGACTACTAATTCATATAGCTACAATTGAAATAATTGGTTATTGGAAAAAAAATTAATGCATTATTCTTGACTGCAAGGATTTAATATTTGGGGAGCCGAAGAAAACTGTTTTTTTTCTGGTTACTCTACTAATAGCGGGAATAATGTCAAAATTCTGGAATTCTTACGGTAGCAATCGTTTTTTTTTTTTTGATTTGAAATGTCGAAGAAAAAACAGAAATCAGAGTAAATAAATAACATTTACACGGAAAATAAAATAAAAGAGGAAAACATTAAACGAAAACATTTTACTTTTTGTCTCTTATCAAATTCACTTAAAAGTTGAATTAGTTTTCAATGCGATTTGTTTGAAGATTTTAGACTACGAAAGCCATTAAATTAAATTTTGAGGAGAAATTTCAAATTCTGAAATTTCTTAAGCAAACTTTGAAAGCCTTAAAGTCTAAGCTTAGTTTTAATATATTGGTACCCAGACATTTGCTTATGCCATGAATTGCTAGATTCTTATATCGCCATATAAGCCATTATATCGAATGGGATTTCAAACAATATTCATAAGTAATTCAAATCATAACTATTCGTACTTATCGTTTCCGCAATTTCATTTCAGACAACAAAAACACATTCAGAATTTGAGTCAAGTTTTCTCTGGCAATGTTACAACTGCTAATCGTATTCGCCACATGCCACAGCCCCCTCTCCCCCTTCCCCTAGCGCAGTTCCCTACAGTTGCGAATGCTTGCCGGATAGCGTGTGGTGGCTCAAAATAACCGCCAATAATAACAATAACTATTCTTTAGATCTGCTTAACAGCCAATATAGTTAAAAAGCAAATGTTTTTCTCAATTGCCAAGCTCTTTGTTGCTTTTGTTATTGCAGCTAGTACAGTGTGCGTGTGTGTGTGTGTGTTTTGTTGCAAATGGGCCGCAGAGACAACAACGTCGCTTGCCAAAAACAATTTCCACTGAATTTTTACAGTCGAAATAATTTTTAATTTACATAAATGGCGGCCTGTTACATAACTGTGTGTGCGTGTGTGTTCTGCGCTTCTTTCCTGCTTTTCCGACATTTTCCGTATTACCCGCCGCACATTGAGTTTGCTGCATTTGAGGCGCATAACTTTATGTTTTGCCAAAGTCAGCAAAAAACACAAAACAGCAGCAGACTACCAAATACCCTGCAGGTAATTGAACCACTTAAACTCGTTGTGTTATGGCTAGTAATAAAATGTTAAGCTATAAGTCTGTGTTTTAGTTTCCTTTTAGTATAAATTATCGTACATATTCGTCGTTAATTAAAAGCTTGGACTCGTCGATATTTGTAAAGGCCAAATCATTATCATCGCTCATATGCCGCGTGCTACGCGTGTAGATTGTATGAAAATTATATGAAAATTGTCACTTAAATTCCTAAAGAAAAATGTTTTCTGTTGTTGTTGTTGTTGCCATGATAAATGACCACCATACATTCCTTGTTCTGTGTCTTGTTCTGATGCCACTCAATGCTATGCATAACATTTACACCAACTGCTTAGCAGTCCCCCTCTTTACGCCTCCCAAGACAAATCCCTCTATGTCTCTTTCTCCGTTCTTAAATGTCCTGCTTATACCACAAAATATACATAAATACGAATATTTTTGTATAAGTTTCGTGAGTTGTTACATCTATTTAAGCTCCCTTTCTCTTGGTCTGACTTACAGAATTTATCAAGACACAATTATGCGAAGCCCACAATCTCACAAAGAAACTTTTGTTATAAAAGCTGCCAGTTAAACCCTTAAAGCCAAGCTTCTATATGGGATTTAACAGATAAGAAGTGGTAAAATGTTCATTAACAAAGGAATTGAATTTGAATCCTAAAATAAATATTAATTGAGTTTAAAGCTGGCTGTTAACCGACAGAAACCGATTTTAAACCGGTTTGAACCGAGTAGAACTCAATAATCGCTTTGAACCACTCGAAAATTACACTTCTTTCAGGATAATGTAGATGGTTAATCGTACAAAATCTAAAATAACATTGGTGAGCTATGTTAAGGCACAAAACATCTGAGAGCTGAGTTAGTTCATCTTCTGGAATCACATTTCCTATAATTAGTTCATCTGTTTTCCCAATCATTTGTTATTTAAGTTAAATTCTATGTTTATTAGTAAAAAACAGACCTATCAAAATATCCAAAATAATATTTTGAGCCAATTATAGAACAGGTTCCTTTAGAATGTCCACCAAATGATCATAACCGTATTTGGTGCATTTGTGACCGGCCATGCGATTGGCAAAAGCAGCAGCTGCAGAAGTGTTCCTCTCCCTCACATAGACAGCATAAATGAAGGCCCCTACGAAGGCCTCCCCGGCACCGAGAGAGTCCACAATCCGTTTGACCTTTACAGCACGCGATCGGGAGTAGTTGCCCTTAGAATCCAAAAGTCCGGCTCCACGTCTGCCCCACATTAAGACAACAAGAGGACGCTTCAGCTTTATCCCCACACGATTTCGGAGTCTTTCATTGATGGTTCTACAAGCTTCTCGGGGCGTTTTCCAGCCGTGCTCGTATCTCAGCTGCTTGGAGAGGAATGCATAGTCACAGTAGTCGAACAGAGGCCACATGTCATTCAATGATGTATTCACATCCAGGGATATGACTACTGTTTCTTTATGATTCTCATTGTATTTCTTCACAACCTTCATCATTTCTATGGTCACCTCAGGTTTGTTGCCTCTGAAATGAATCCAGCCATAGTCAGTTAGATTAAGTTTCTGGAAGTCCTCCAGTGACACATAGGGAAACGAAGATGTACAATTTGTTATTGTGCAAGTCTTCGAATCCCTCGCTATAATTACTGAAGAGAAGGGTGGAGCATTTTCACAGAATGGACAGTTTTCGTAACATATTCCACGTAGTCGTATGTCATCCAGAAGAAACCTAAATATTGGATTCCTGCTCAACAGCACAAATAGTTCCACGTTCATTCCCAGATTACGTAAAACGGTAGCCGTGTTGCATGCGTGTCCCCCCCTCTTCCAGTATCCTTTTAAAGATCGCTCGGGAACCATTAGCTCGGGAAACTTCTTAACTATTGAAATACAATCGACGACTGCATTTCCCACACACAAAACTTTTTTCTTTCCAGCTGCATAACTCAACCTCCTATCGCACCTGTCCATACTGAAAAATTTTCTTTCGATTATTAACCTAAAAAAAATATTAAACTTGAATTTTGTAAAATGACAAATAGATCAAAAAACATCTGACTAAAAAGCCAAGAGTCAAGTAAAATCCCCAAATTCATTGCTAATGCTTGAAAGACAATTTATTTATTCGCTACAATTCACTCATTCAGTTCGCCGCAGTTCTCGATGATAATCTTCTTTGAAGTAGTGCCATTATTGGAACCCAAGATTTCGACCTTTCGAATGACATCCATACCCTCGGCAATTCGACCAAACACCACGTGCTTATTGTCCAGCCAAGAGGTTTTCTCAGTGCAAATAAAGAACTGAGATCCGTTTGTGTTCGGCCCCGCATTCGCCATCGAAAGTATTCCAGGTCCGGTGTGCTTCAGCTCGAAGTTCTCATCGGGAAACTTGTTTCCGTAAATGGAACGCCCTCCAGTACCATTCTGATTGGTGAAATCTCCTCCTTGGCACATGAAATTGGGAATCACACGATGAAAGGGAGAGCCCTTGTAACCGTAACCCTTCTCTCCAGTACAAAGAGCTCGGAAGTTCTCTGCCGTTTTGGGAACCACATCGGAACGTAGCTCCATTACAACGCGTCCAAGTTTTTCCCCTCCGCATTAATGTCGAAATACACACGTGGCAAGACCATTTTTATCTCGGAACAGAAAGTACGCAACAACGCCAGTTCTTAAATAAACAAAAAACAAAAAAAAAGAAAGAAATTAAAATACACGAAAAATAAAAACAGTTAGAGCTGTGGGAATATATACCGTTTTTTTATGTCGAAATGAATAAAAAGTAATGAGTACTTATTTTTTGATCCGTTCAAGTAAGAAGCCTAAGCTGAAATGGAAGAGCAGTAAAAGAAGCTGGATAAGATGGGATAATAAAATAGTCAAAGCCTACTAATAGTTGTAGTTGAGTATTAAGTAATCAAATTAGTTGTGTCAAAACTGGACTCCTTTCTTCTGCAAAGTCCGTTGGGTTCTATACAATTTATAAGTAAAAAATAGTTAATCAATTTAATAATAAATAAAATTAACTTTATTGTACATTCGGTCTCACTGTAGAAATCCGGTCCTGCCTCTTCACTTTGCATGCTAAATCAATCAGAAATGCTATTAGTTATAAATAGTAAACGCAACTCGAACGATACAGTTGAACAGCTGATCAAAGTCACTAATCGATTATTTAGTAGAGTTGTATAGTATCGTTCAGAATAAGTTCGATTGAACTATTCACTTAAGTGAACGAACGAACTATATCCGAGATTGTAGTTCAGTTCGTTTTTCTTGGTCTTGGTCCCAACGAACGAACGAACGAACCAGAATGGGACCAAGACCAAGACCTACGCCAACGAACGAACGAACTAGAATGGGACCAAGACCTAAACCAACGAACGAACTAAACGAACGAACTAAATGACCGATATAGTTCGTTCGTTGGAAATTGAACTACTGAACTACTTCCTTCAATTGAACTACGATGTACAACTAAATAATACTAAATAATTTAGTATCGTAGCTTGCTCACACTATAAATTTATCGATAATGAATCACTTAAATGAACTAAAGAACTGCTTTATATAAACGAATCAAAACAAACGCGACAAAGCGAAGAAGAAGCACGCTCTCATAGCTCCCAGAATTTGTTCATACAAATTACCTAATTTCCGCCGATTTGGCTTATGGGAACAATAGAAAAAAGTTGTTCTATTTTTACCAAACTTTGTAAGGATAATTGTAATAGTACTTTTCACATAATATGTGAATTTAGTATCGATAGATTTATTAGTTTCCAATTTGTCGCCTTACAAACTTCCCCCCTCAAAGGGTATAAAAGGATCAAAGGTCTCTTTTCTTCAGAAGCGAAATGTGCTTAATAGGCAGAAGGAGGCGTTTCCACCCTCATAAAGTATATATGTATATTCCGAATCAGCATCAACAGGCAAGTCGATATAGAAATGGTCGTCTGACCGTCCGTTCGTCTGTCGTTCTATCTGGCTGTCCGTATGAACTTCTGGATCTTCCAGACTGCAAGAGCTGATCTCAGGCAGATCAAGTTAATTTTACATTTTTTCCACACCCGCCACAACATGGAAGTGACTTTCGCTTTCATTCTTGAAAAAAAGTCTATCAATGTATAAAGCTCCAAAATTTCCCATCGATATTTTAATTTAGATAAGCTTTTGGCAGGCATGCTATCAAAATTATGTCAAGAGTTAAGATAGACTGAGGAATTCTTCAAGTTTTCGATTTGACCATGAATCACTTCTGTGCCTTGAGCATCACAAAGCCCGTATTGTGTGTGGGCAATCTGTCGATGGATCTGATAACATTATGCAACAAATTGCCAAACGAGGGTGAGGTTCAGTTCTGTTCAGATGTTCATTGGCAACGCGGAGGACACTCGAGTATTGTGAGCTTTGTGCTCAGTCTTTTGAGTGCCCAATCAGAGTTCCTGGGTATGTTGAGTCGATCACAGCTCTTGAGTGCGATCACTACGGAAATGCAGGGAATGGGGATTGAAATGAGTCATTGTCCTAAAACTGATGAGGACCCAGGTTTCTCCACAATCATGGTTGAAAGGGGAACGGGACAAAAGGCCATAATTCATTGTAATCGCAAGTTTCCCTACTGCTCTTTCAAGGACTTTCAGAAACTCGATTTAAGCATCTTTGGTTGGGTTCACTTCGAAGCGACTCATGTCAACGAAACTGTACAGATGATGAGAGCCGTCCTTGATTACAATAATTGCAGAACTGATCGCATTCTTATGTCGCTTCGGGTGAATTCGTGCTATCGTGAGAACAGGGATCTGTTCGAAATGGTCGACTATGTGCTCTTCTCCAGACAACTTGCCATGCAAATGGGCTGGCGTTCGGCCAGAGAAACCTGTCATGAATTGGACGCTGATCTGCGTCTGCCCCGATCTATTCATTGGCACAGACCCTGCTTCGTTTGCTCCTGGGGTCCGCGAGGGGCGGGCTGTTTAACAGGAGCTGGGGTCTACCACGAGATGCCTCCCTATATTGCAAAGCGTATTGTGGATACACATGGGGCAGGCGCATGCTTTACAGCCGGCTTTATCTATGCCACTTACATTAGGGAAATGAATCTGTCGGATGCCGTGGAGTTTGCCAATCGTGTAGCGGGACATAAAATAGGAAACTACGGCTACAATCATATTTCGAATTTAAATATTTATCCCAAGGACATGGTCAATGACGATGACGATGTTTCCGTCCATATCTCGGAGGATAGTGAAGCAGAGACTGTTATATGCAAAAAGTATCTAAATCGACCAATTAAGTATTCAAATGGAAAATATGCAACACAATTGCTCGGAACATTTGTACCCGGGCCTACGGCTTTCGACTACCTAACATGGGATGTTGACTCCAATAAAGACTTCAGGGTTGAGACCCCCAAGATAAGTCCACATAAAATAAAGTCGGCCTCAAATTCAGGAAAAAGTGTTCAAATCAAACCAAAAAAGTCCAAATCGTAGGTTTAAATTCCTTGTGCTTTAATAATAGAGTAAAGAATTACAATTCCTACTAAGCATCCCCGCACTCGTCAATGATTATCTTCTTGGATGTGGTACCAGAATTAGACCCCATCGAATCAATTTTCCGTACAGTGTCCATTCCGTCCACAACTCTACCAAACACCACGTGCTTATTGTCCAGCCAAGTTGTCTTCGAGGTGCATATAAAGAACTGAGATCCGTTTGTGTTCGGCCCCGCATTCGCCATCGAAAGTATACCCGGTCCGGTGTGCTTCAGCTCGAAGTTCTCATCGGGAAACTTGTTTCCGTAAATGGAACGCCCTCCAGTACCATTCTGATTGGTGAAATCTCCACCTTGGCACATGAAATTGGGAATCACACGATGAAAGGGAGAGCCCTTGTAACCGTAACCCTTCTCTCCAGTACAAAGAGCTCGGAAGTTCTCGGCCGTTTTGGGAACTATATCCGAGCGTAGCTCCATTACGATACGTCCGATTTTTTCACCATCTGCGCTTATCTCAAAGAAAACCCGCGGTAAGCTCATCTTCTCCGGCATCTGTCAAAGCGGAAAAGATAATAGAAATTTAGCAAATTTTGAATATTTTTTTGTATAGGGTTTTTCTATGCATTGTTTTTTTTAGTTAAACAGACTTAAATGAAATTCCACAGCCAACTGAGGGGATTTTAAAACGGAAAAGTACGCTGAACACACAGAAATTGCGAATTTAAAATCCCTTTGCGCTTTAAAGAATGGGATTAAATAAAATGAGAGCAATGAAAATGTTTTCCCATGCGACACTTAAAGGTCAAAGTCATAAATTGTTGAAAAAAGAATTGCATAAATGTAAAATGGAAAATGTAAAATGTAAAACGGAAAATGGGAAATGAGAAAGCGAAAAAGTGGCGTTTCTAAAAAAAATGTCACATAACCTTAAACCGTTTAAACCGACCATTCATTACGTATGTGCCACGTTGGCCAAAAGATAATAATTACCTTGCCAGCATCGCCAGCAACTGGCTCTCATTCATTGCAAAATGTAAAAGCAATAAATTATCAGCTGCACATATATATCTATACACACACCGGTACACACACACACACAGCTGTACAGTTTCAATTGATTGCAAATGGCTGCAACAACATTTTATTTTCCTGTTGAAAAGGGTTAACATTTTTTGGGGCATTTTTGGATTACCTTTTTTTGTCACCGACTTTTCCCGGCGATTTGAATTATTGCTAGATTATTTAAATAAATTGTTATATCTGTGAACAGATTTCTGACCAGCATACCTGCGGATAAGTCTATATGAAACAGTCGACAGTGACTGCAATTGAAATAGCTTAAATGAAAACTATTATCAGTAATAAATTATGAATATTTTAGAAACAAATTCTTACTATTTATCTCATATGACAAACATGTTTTTCACAGAATTTATCTAAACAAAAACCTTCAATAAACATACCCAAAAGAATTCGACTTATTTCCTAGACTGTTAGCTGGAATGAAGGTTCGAGAAGGTTCGAGCTATATTAATTGTGTTTCCATTCAATGGCACACATAATTACAGTGTGGCGAACAATGGGGTCTCTGCAAGTGAAAGACATTTCTTATCATCTTATTTGCATTTCGGGGAAAAAAATTAAATAAATTTGAAGAAATTAAAATGCCTAAATGCCCTAAATGTGCAGAATTTTGATTTATGTAAGTAGATGCCACGAAACAGCCCTTATAACCTCAACCACCACAAACAGCAAGAAACCCCCGAAAACAAGGCCAACGCCATCTCCACCTCCATCTCCATCTCCTACCAAGCCCAAGTGTCCGTATTTAATTTTTATTGCAACGCAGTTCATTTTATGCGCAAGTGAGGGGTGTGAAGGGGAGGGTGATGTTGGTCCACTCGAGGCTTGAGACAAGTGTGGAGCAATAAACACACCTCCAAACAATGGCCAGAGATAAGAACAAAGTAAGTAGTATAGGGTATGATCGACTGCTCAATAACCTGTTCATAATTTTATTTAAAAGTGTATGAAATGAATTACAGATTGAAGTAAACTATTGTTATTAAATTAAATAAATTCTATCTCCTTTTCAAAGCTGGTTTACAAGCCTAGCATGCCCTACGTGCTAAAGCACAGTATAGTCATTAACATTGACTTCGGCCCCCCTGACACTGTAGGGAGGTCGGTGCTCGGGGGGTTCCTGTTATGCTGAATTGTCTACGAAAAAAGAATCAACAATGGCTAAGAAATATGAGACGCTGGATAATTTTTGTAGTCGCTGATTTTACAGCTAGAAATTTCATCTGTATGCTCTCTCTGTCTCTCTCTCTTTTTTCTCTTTGTCAGTCTGTGTGTGTCCTGCGTGATGACCTCATTAATTTTCAATCTGAGCAGGATTACATAGCCGACTGCCACGCCCACAATAGGGCAAGGCGCATGATGAATCTTTTCCTTGATTCCGTGCCACATTCCCAAGCCCCAATCCCCCAATCCTCCCCAATCCACTCTAATTTATGATGATAAATGAGTTTCAATCAACCGGCAGAAGTGAAGCCCACGTCGGCCAGTTTCCGTCGACGACGGCGACGGCGACGGAGAAGCTCCTGCCCCCTGACCTGGTCCAGCGATCCTGTAGAGGAGCAAGAACAAACGCAACAGCAGTCCACTGGAAATTATATGTATAAATTATACATAATTTGATTTGACTTCGCTCATTCTAGCGCTGATTTGTTCTTCTCGGTGTGAGGATTATCATTTGAATATTTATGCATTAATATTTCTTTTTTTTCAAATTTTTAGGCATTTTTTTGTGTTTACTTGTCCATCGGTTCTAGACTTTTTTTTTTGCATTTTTCCAGTAAACAATTTTTCATAACTGTCTAAAAAATTAAGAAATCAAATTAAGAGCAATTTGTTGGAAAGGGAATTGAGTTGAATTGAATTTGGCAACTCGAAATTTGATGTATTTTTGTATTTATTATTAAAAATACTTTTGAAATAAGCTAAAGTTAGGGGGGAAATGTAAGGTGGGAAATGAATAGCAATGAATATAGTCGAATAAAGTTAAACTACAAAATATATACTACATATTTTTGTATATTCGAAACCCCATTAGTAAATAAGAAAAGAAATTCATTAGAAATTAATTGCACAAAATGAATAACTTTTGAAATATCGATTATTCTGCATTTGCTTTCAGAGTCTGCTGTATTTTAATCCAGCAGCAAACTCTGGTGCCTTTCACCAGCCCAGCTCCCACCTTCTACCTCCTTATTCCACTCCCTCTCTCTGCCTGTCTTCCTCTATATCTGCAGTGTCGATTATCCTACCAATTTGTCTAGTGTCCATTGAACACAGGGAACTGTGTTTGCTCTCATTTCGCTATTTTGCTATCGTTTTTAATTTATTTTATTTTATATTGTTTTTTTTGCTGTTGCTGTTGCTGGTGTTACTGCTCGTGCAAGCTGCGCTTCATTGGGCAATTACGCAAGCAGCGATTTGATTATGCTGCAGCTCGCAATTGTTTTGACATTTAATCAAAGCGAGGAAGCAACAACAAAGCAATTTGGTAGGGAGTAGCACCGATTCGAGCACCAGAACCAGAACCAGCACCAGCAGCACAGTACAGTGTTCACTGAAAAGGACGTACACTGCAGGACAGCCATAAAATGCCAACCATACTCAACCGTCAAAATGGAAAGCAGCAATAGCTGTTCCTAGCCTGATAAGCTCGACTGGACACTTGGGTAATTGAGTAACTTGTTGTCTCCCGGGGACAATGCTTATCCAGGAGCTGTCTTGGTTCAATGTCCTCTTAAGACCTACCTACCCTACCCTTGCTCCTGTCCCGGCTCCTGTTCCTGGCTCGGCTAAATCCTGACGGCAGATCAAAGCGCGTTTTTATTTTCGGGGACAGTTGTTGTTTACTTTGCCCGCATGGTAGCTGTGGGGGACAAAAGTGCTTTTATTTCTTTTGATAATACGATATCTTGTATCTCTGTATCTTCGCATCTCTGCTGGCAATGCAAACTGAAGACCCGACAGCACCAACAACAACCAAGAACTCAAACAACAACACCAACAAGGAAATACTCCGATAATGTCAAACCAAAAGGCAGCTAAATTTGAGTTTGAAGTGCGACCTTGCGCCCTATTCATTTTCCCTTTCCGCTTCCTGTCCAACTATGCAGTTGTACAAATATATATATGTATATATACATATATATATAATATGACATTAGTTCAAAGTATTTTCTGCAACATTTTCTTTCATGCTTCGTAGAACTTTTCTCATTTTCTTGCTATTTTCATTCTCATTTTAGTTTTTTCTACAATATAACGCAAAAATTGACTTCCGCTTCCGTTGACTCGGCTTGGATATTATCAAAACTTTCATATATATATGTGCATATACATATGCACGCACTTGGCTCTTCATATTGCATACCCTGCGGTCAACCGCAATGAGTATACACGACTGTAGAGCGGCTGAATCTGAGATAGAAGCGTCTAGAAGATACTCATTATTTTTATATCACCGACTGTATAATTTTCGTCTAAACACATTTAATTGAATATAATCTAACTAATAAATTTAAAAATCAGATTTATGTACCCCTAAAACTAAAGAATATCCTGTTTCTACTATAGATTTTTAAGTTAATGTTCAATAAACCCCACCATTTGAAACTGTTACGCTGTTTGTAATTGTATTTAAAACATATCTTTCCTTATGTAACAAGCAATTTATCGATTGGCCGACTTAATTAAAATATATTCCCTGGGCCTGCAAAAAGTCACAGCGCTCGCTCATCATTTTAATTTACTCTTACCTCGAAGTTTGCGCCATGTTCTATGTGCATGTGATGAGCCGAAAGTCACCCTCTGCTTACCCCTTCATCCCCTGGAAATTGCTGAAACTGAGGACGACTGGCAACAATCATTTTATGTGCGTGTGTGTGTGTGTGTGTGTGGGAATGGATGTGGCCAACGTTGCGTATGCGTAATTAATGCCCTGTGGCTCTTGATAAACACGGATATGAACTTTAGTCTCCTTTAGCCAGCACTCACCTCTTATCTGCTATCACCGCATTCCCTTTTTAGCATATTTACTTTACCGTTACATTGCCTTTGGTCAAGATTTCAAGCATTCACTGAACCATTGTGGTGTTATTGTTGTTTAGATGTTTGTTTATCTGTTTGCAGATAGAGTCGGGCCATACCCGGCATTTAAATCTCTCAATGGAGGCCTTTCATTTATTCCTCACGAAGACTAAAGTTTTGGCTTTTAGCAACATATTTTGGTTAATACATATACACACATTGTATATGCGTGCATGAGTCTGCAAAGTTTCGAACTTTATTTAAATTATCATCTTTGGCAGTTTACGGTTTTGTTTGTTCTCCGCTCGCAGGCCTGCAAAACTAATTTAAGCTATGAGAAAATTCCTAAAATTTCCATGTGAGCTGGGTAGAAGCCGGAAAGCCAATTTCAAGTCGAATCGAATATAGTGGAAGCAAAACTTTGCTTGAACAAATAATTGCATGAAGAACTGATTTTAAATACATACACGATTTGAAGTGTAGTCAGTATCGTTCCAAAAATCAACCTATTGTTTAGAAGAATTAACTTTTATCTGCAAAGAGTGATTTTCACTCCCTTACAGACTATTGCACATTATTGACATTTCAATTGTCTCTGATTATTTTCGCAACCTTTGAGAACCCTATTTAAATTAAGCAGAAAGCAAAAGAAAAACATTGAGCGGAAAAGAAAAACACACGCATGCACTATAAAGGAAATTTGCATAATAATAGCGATTGCACACGCTTCAGGTATTAAACACTCTACTCCACTCGACCCATCCGAATTCCCCCCTCTTGCCTCCTCACCTCCAGCTCTGATTCCAACTCAATTTGGCCAACAGGAAAATGAGCGAAAGAAAATAAAAAAAAAAGAAACAAAAGCTTAATAAAAATAATAAAAAAGAACAAAATGTATAGAATCCAATTTTCACTTAATTTTCATCGCAGCGTTGCTTTCTTTGAATTTTCCCTAGCTCCCCTCCATCCTCCTTACTCCCCCTACTCTTCCCAACCTTTCCGATTGCTGTTTGCTACCAACGTTTCCCTGGTGCTGGAAAAGTAGTCGAAAACGCTGTCAGCGATTTTCATTTGCTTGTGTTGTTATGTCTCAAAGTATCAATTTGTGTATCATTAAAATAATTTGATTTTCACTCGCACATTCGACCCGATTCGAACCAACCCGACCCTAACTGAAATCCTGCACGGACTTTTTTTCGCAGCCCCCGATTTAAAATCTACTCAAAAGTCCTCGGGTTCTTATAATAACAGTAAACCTTAGCGAAAGTAATCTAATTAAGCATCGCCTTCGGCTGCTATCAATAATCCACATATTGAATTTCTTTCCTGAAACATTGTGTTTGAGTTCTCATGGGAAATAGTACGAAATTTTCTATTTATAAAATTCTTTTCGTTAAATCAAATAAAATCACATTCAGCTCATAGAATCGCATTATAATTTTTTTATAGAGTTTAATCAACATGTCTTCTTAAATAGCATCAAAATAATTTTAAAAATTTAAAATAAAGCCATTTTTATTAAATTTGTTTACCTACATTAAAAAATGTTTCTTAGGAAGATGTGCCCAACCGAATGACACATTTAAAATACTCTGTCTAATGGTTTTATTTTATTTTGCTTGTCGAATATCATTAATCAATTGGCTTTTAAGTGAACTACGAAACTGGACAAAATATAACCATCACAAATCAGCGATTCAAGGAGATTTAAGAGTGGAAAGGAGAACACAGAATGGAACTTGGAATGCGATAAATGGGAAGGCGACTGAAACAGCTGTTGGGCAAGACAAAATGTCTTTGCCGCCAAACAACTTGTCGGCGTTGAGGCGTTCATTAAAGGAATCAACCACTCAATATGCCCCTTGGGCTGCCATATTGTCCCCTCCCCCTGTTTCTCTCTCTTTCTCTATCTCTTATTTCCCCCCATGCTCGCGACAGCTGCCTGCGACAAGCGGAAAGAAATTTCAAATGCTTTTTAAATGCCGCAGCGTTGCCTCTTCCGCTTCTGAATGCATTTTTTGCAGACATGAAATTTGGTGCTATTTCAAAACATTTCCCTATATCTCTTTCGGCTGTCCAGGGTTTTGATAAGACAAAAAATATACACACGATTTGTTAACGATGCGTAAAATACCTATTGCTCCAAATTTAAATGATCCAACTTTCAAACTGAAAGAAATTATTTTTATATTAATGAATTGTCATCAAATTTATATTTATTAATTTTAATAATAGTTAATAATTCGTTTTAAGATAGTTAAAGCGAAATCAGAAATTTTGTGGAGTCATCTGAGAACAACTTTTATTTTAATTCTGCACATAGTCTCTTATATCTATTATACACTGCTTTCCCAATAGTTTTAACTATATATTCTTGATCAGCATCAACAACCGAGTCGATATAACAATGTCCGTCCGTCCGTCTGCCTGTATAAACATCTAGATCTTCTAGACTACAAAAGCTGGAGCCCACAAATTTGGATTGATAAACCTTCCATATGTCAGGCAGATCATATTTATTTAAAATTGTTGAAACGCCCCCTTCCGCCCGCGCAAATTGTAAAAAACTATTTGTAATACAATACAACTTGGAAAATATCAGAGCAATCGGGACCAAATGTTCGAGGTTCGAGTCCCAGCTAAGGAGTTTTTCTGTTTAGTTTTAAATTTTTTAAATTTCAAAAACATTTTAAATTAAGAATTTTAACTGGTATAGCTGAAAGGGTTGGGGTTTGTAATCTGACGTATATGTTTGAAGTCGCAGGTTGGAATCTGGTCAGAGAATTTATTTTTTTTTTCAATTTCTTTTTAAAATTTTAATTTATTTAAATTAATTTAAAATACAGTCAAATTCAAATGTTAATTTTGATTTATAATACATGAATTATTTATTATAACATACATTATATATTATTATATAAATTTTTATAATATAAGAAAATTAAAATATGTATTTATTTATGCACACACATAAATATATTTTTTACTTGTTTTTTCTTTGCATGGAAAATTCGCACTTCTAAAAGAATACGGGTCTTTTGCAGTCGGGTACCTCGACTGTAGCCTTTCTTACTTGTTTAATTAGATCAATGGACACGGGAAAGTGTTGGAAATCATACAAATTGTTCTCACAATAAACAAAGTTAGGACATTCGAATTCATGTGTGTTTTATGTTGTAATATAAGTATCTAACTATCGGGCATGGAGTGTCAAAATATTGGAGCTCATTACATTTGCTTTCAAATCGTAGTAACGATCAGTTCTATGGAGCAGAGGGGGTATGGGCAGGGTGAGGGGAGCTGGATTTTGTAGGAAAGTCAAACAAAAACCCAAAGAATAAAATTATGCACACTCGACGACGACCGAAAATCAACAAGACGGCATAGCAGCGAGTAGTGGGAAGGGAGACTTGGCAAACTAAAAATGAGGCATCGCAGCAATGAGATATTGACAGTAAGTTGACAGTTCGTCAGTGCGGGCAGTTAGTACGACAATTCGTACATACGCCGCGACATTATGTCTGACTGACATGACGTGACGTTACGTGACGCGTTGTAATATGGCGACGTATGGCTTAATGTGACCACGACGGATATCAACATCAACTCATAAACAAGTGGGTGGGCATGGAAAAAAGTATATGTATGTATTATGTATGTGGTATATGGAAATTGATTGTTGCAAAGCAGGCATTGACATGGGTTTTTGGGCAAACAAACAAAGCCAAAAGCAAGACCATAACCAGAAACCAGAGCTAACCGACAAAACCAGACTATACCCGAGACCAGAGACCAAATACTACCATACAGAGACCGAAGACCATAAGCATTGACGTGACAGCAGCCCATTTACTGGCGACAGGTTGGTCATTTGGGTTATGTGGTGCGTAGAAAATTAACCTCTCTTCGCTTATACATACACTATGTAAGTGGTGTTGTAAATTTAGCCTTTTTCTACACAAAAAGTGCCTGTCTTTTTAGCTTTATCTGTAATACACTAAATGGAAATCTGTTTCTTATGAAATTCTGTATTTTTGCATGTTCTAAAATTTTGAATGGTTCCTTATAGAGTAAACTTTTTAATACTAAGTAATTTTTCAAATAAATAATATACTTTTCAGGACAAATCTAAAATTATTAAATTTGTTTACTTCTGACAGCCTACTGTGTCTACACTTTTGTAGCAAGCAGTTGGCATCACTGACATATAGGCCATACGTAAACTATGACGTTATTATAAAGTTCGCTTTACATCGGAAGCAATGATGATATTATAAAGAGTTACGCCCCAGCCCCGTTAAGTTGGCCCCTACTAAATAATGTCCGTGCAAACAATTCGACAATTTCAGGAACTTTGACAGTTTGGTTACACCTACCAAAAAGAAAAAGATGAGAAGGAATAAAATAAGTAGATGTAACGAAAATATATAAATTTGTCTTCACTTGCGCTCCAAGTGCAGAAGGACAGCAGGAATTGTGGTAAGCCAAAAAGTGAAAATAATACAGAGACGGAGAGCGGGAGAGCGAGAGAGACAGTAGCATGAAAAAAGAAGGAAAGAAAATACAAGTAAATATCCTGAGCGAACACAATTCAATTTAACTTTCTTCATTTCTTTGCCGAGCTGTGTTATTTTTATTTATGTAAAGGCGCACTCATCCTCTGCCTCCCTCTCTTTCTCTCCTGCTCTCCCTCTCCTCCTCTCTCCTACTTTGTCACTCTGTGAGTGTGTGTGTGATACGATATTATGGCAATTTCCATTGGAGTCAGTCCCTTTCAAAATTAAAATGTTTCTTATGCACGAGAGATTTCTGATGGGCAAACGGTATAAAAGGT
The DNA here is from genome assembly GCA_020829145.1 of Drosophila nigrodunni. NCBI lineage: Eukaryota > Metazoa > Arthropoda > Insecta > Diptera > Drosophilidae > Drosophila > Drosophila nigrodunni. The sequence goes on from JACVCZ010000003.1 coordinate 16,295,928, forward strand.
AACGGCCTGGAAGTTACCGAGAATGTACGAAACACGACAATAACTGGAACTTTTGGGTGGTATGGGTTGCTGGGGAGAGGAGATAGGGTTTTGATGGGTTAGGGTAGTCGTAGGGAGCTTTCAAAGCGTATGTACATATATAAAAAAATGTTTATAAAATGTGTTCAAAACTCATGTCTATGCATGTCGACTACAAATAACGGTATAAAGCATGCCCTGTACAAGTATATAATGCCCAATATTTGTTCCCATATGTATGAAGTTGTTTCTGCTTGTTAACTGTTTTTCCTCAACCAAATACTACGTATTTTCGTTTCATTTCGCTTGTCCTACCAATTAATTACTAATAATAACCAGATCTGACATTTATATTGGTGAATGGCATGTAAGTTCATTTTTTTACAATACCATATTTTATACAAGATTGTTTTCATGCAAAATTAACATTCGAAAATTGAATTCAGATCCACAAATATTATACCAGTTCCACAAAAGCATACCTAAATCCATACATCAGCTACAAACCTACATTTAGAGTACTCTCAAGTGATTGTCCACGCGCTTGTCTCTGATATAATGCGACCTTTAAAATTGGAATTCGGACGAGGAGAAACAAAACGATGCGAAATGAAAAACAAAGAGAAATTTGTAAGCAAATCCCCACATGTCCAAGAGTAAATATATCGTCAAGTTAAGGCAAAATGAAGAAAGAGATGGATAAAGAAAGACAAACTAAGGAATAGATAGAAGGAGAGACGAGAGGCAAGTACAAAACGTCTCATTTGATTCGCATGCAGGCGGATCCCATAAATCTAACCTAAACTAGCGCTCGGCGCTCGCCGCTCAGTGAGTACGAGTATGTGCGAATGCGGGGAAAACAAGAGCACGAAATCACATTCGCAAAAATAATTAATATTTATTACCCGAGAATGAAGTATTATCAAATTGCATAATTGCTGTGTTTCTCATTCGACACGACAGACCAAACGACCAAACGACCAAAACGACCACTGGCAGCTGGAGCAGGAGCTTGAACTCAGACTGGAGCGGCTGACCATACCACCCGCAATTTGGGCGCTGCCTTCGCTGGGGCGCAACACCAAAACCTGAAACCAGGGACCAATAAAGTGTGTACACATATATTTTACTTGAACTTGGAGCCGGCTACTTGCGCGTAAATTGCTACTCTTGAGTCGACGGTCCGACAAACTTTTTGATATATGAATTAAGTTTTGTGGGGCCTCAAAGTGGGAGTGTGTTGGTGTGTGTATGTGTGTGTTGTTGTTGAGACATTTTGGATTTACGTTCTAATTAAAGAATTTTGGATTTTCGTCTTTTGTGCCCAGTGCAGTGAGACCCAAGTTCCGGCATGGCCAGCACCGGCTGAGAACCCCACTACCTGCACCACAACTGTACACCGCACCTATCGCCTACCGCCCCTCTCCCCCTTATGTGTATGGCCGGACCTGTGGTCGTGTCCATTTCGCTGGGTCGCTTGAAGGTTATTTATTATGACATGTTATTTAGGTTTCATTTCAAAAACTTGATTGGACACTTTAGACAGACGGTAGGTGGGAGAGAGAAGGGGCAGCAGATGGATCTCCGCTTCTTCATCTACTTCCACGTTTTCTTGTTCGTCTTCCTCTTTTTTCTTCTTCTTCTCGGCGGAAACGTTGCGTGCGCTTGTGTTATTCTACAAAGGTTACAAGTCGCCTCTTGCAGTGGGTATTCAAGGGTGTGTGTACGTGTGTGTGTATGTCCTGGGTGTGAATGTGAATTTCGAAACGGGTTCAAGTGGATACACACGCAAACAACAACAGAACAAGTATACGCACGAGTCATGGGGTCAAGATTTGAATACGACCGGAAAGGCTGCGTGAAAAAGTTCTGTAATCCTTTGTTATCGTCGCCAGCTCATATAGTTCGCTAATACCTTCGACTCGATTGCATTTCCCATCCGATATCAAGGCCCTATTAACGCCTAAAACTGTCCAAACTATAGCTGACTATTTACATTAATGTATGCCTAAATTTATAGCAAACATAAATCAAGCCCAAAGAACCTTCACAAATTTTCGAAGCTAACCACGAGGAAGGTTAGGTTAGCCCCCTCATACTTATTACTTACAGTTTATACAGCACAGACCAAAACAACTGCAACAACCAGTGATAACTCGCAATCCTTTTTAGTTTAATACAACCACAATTCTTTTATCTTTTGATTTTAAATTATATTTTTCTGCTTACTCACGTTTTTATGATTTCAATTACTCTTCTTCTTCAATCAGAAAAACCAACGAACTTGTTCTTTTTAACTAACTCTGTAATTGACAGAGCTACCAGACTGTTTTAATGAGCAGAGCTGTTTTGCAAAAACTATCGGTTGTTTTTTCAACACTTATTTTAAATCATGCACGTATCATCTGTGATCTATGTTATCGAGATTCGAACCAAATTGATTATGGTTGAATGCAAACCTAAAATATTAAAATATGTAACACATTTCATAAGCGTATTTAAAGTAGTACCATATATACAACCATTAATTTATCATACAAAATTCAAGTAGAAATCTAGTTACGCAGATTTTTTAATAATTCCTTTTTTATGGTGGTGTCCCTATTTAAATCAACATTACTTGACTGTTTAAATGCAAGAGGAAACGCAGGGGACTCCGTAATGAATATAGATCCTTGATCCGTCTATCCATCTGTCTTACTGGGAAAAATGCAGAAGTATGAAAACGGGTGCCACATGCATTGAGCGACAGGGAAATGGAACATCAAAAAACAGGTACAGTGATTCACAGCTTATTTGATACAGTGACTTTTTTAAATTTTGTAGCCCTTTTTTATCGAAACTGGGAGGTTTATCGAAAAAATTAAAATGCCGAGTAGCACGCAAAAAGCCATTCATCTCAAGAAAAAATGAGCTTAGCCGACTTGCCTTTGCCCAGGAGAATATTATAAAGGATGCCGCATTTTGGAACACAGTAATATTCTCGGATGAATCCAAATTCAACATTTTCGGTTCCGACGGGATGTCATACGTATGGAGAAAGCCTAATACCGAGCTTAAAAAGGAAAATCTTAAAGACACAGTAAAGCATGGAGGTGGCCATGTAATGGTTTGGGCTTGCATGTCCGCAGCTGGGGTAGGGAAGTTGATTTTTATTGAGGGAAATATGGACAAGATGCAGTACCTAGACATTTTAAAGAAAAACTTGCTCCAAAGTGCCGAAAAACTTGGTATTTCTGAGAATTTCCGTTATTACCAAGATAACGACCCAAAACATAAGGCCGCAATTGTGCAAACGTGGCTTATTTGGAACTGCCCACACGTTATGGCACCACCGGCACAGTCTCCTGACCTTAATGTCATAGAGAATTTGTGGGCATCTTTGGACAACGGTATTCGGAAACATAGGATCTCTAATGGAATGGGATAAAATAGCTCCTAGCTTCACCCAAAAGCTAGTGGACTCTGTGCCAAATAGATTGAAGGCTGTAATCAAAGCTAGGGGAAGCCATACAAAATATTGAAATTAGTATAAACGTTTAATTTAAGTATAATATTAAGACTGTATCAAATAAGCTGTTGGAGATTTTTTTTTGACTTTTTTTGTTTTTGTTTTTTAACGGCAAGTTAAACAACATGAATTATGAAATAAAAACATTTGTTTACTGAAGTGAAAGTATTATTCTTAAATATAGAATTTTAATTTTGTTAATATTGTTTATAGTTTTTGAGTTATAGCAACAGAAAAGTTTGTTAAATGCACTGTATCAAATAAGGTGTGAACCACTGTAGATCAGTGAACAATACATTAAACGCACTTAATTGGGGAATATTTTCTCCGTAGTATTCTCACCTTGCACCATCCATGGTGCTATCACATGCAGAGCAATACCAATTTGCAATGATATGTATAATTTGTATAAACGGTCAGTAAAAATAAGTCTGAGACCCCTGAAAATTTTGTGTTTTCTTATCGAAAAAGCCAAAGATGACAAAAAAAATTAAGCGAGAAAAAAGGGAAACTTCCATTTCACTTGATTTAACATGTTTTACTTTTAGTTTTAGTACTAAACATTTTAGTACCAGGATACCGATTTCAATAATAGCAGTATTATTCGGTCGAGCGTCCTCGACTGTACCTTTCTATCTTTTAATTTTAAGTGTTTTTAAGTAGTTGACTGGAACTTGAATATTTAAGTCATTAGGCAAATTAGGTTCATTCATCCGTTTGGTCAGGGACCAGATTAATTAGCATTATTAGTATTTCCTGAAATCATGGCTCCAGTGAAGTTTTCAATATATTACATTTAGTAAACATTCTGTACATACATTTCTATACCTATACTCGACCATAATGCTGAAATAATTTCATTCTTATTTTTATAAACACTGTTGAAAAAAACATTCTTGAAGAGGCAATCATTAAATTTTGATTATGTCCATGAATTGCAGGTTTTTCCTTTAAAAGAGAAAAAACCAGAAAAAATCTTTTAGTCGACTCACGACTTTGGGATACCCGTTACTCAGTTTTAATATGTTATTTACAATTGGCTATAATAAATATATATGTGCAATCGATTAGGTGGCTCTAGCTCTAGCTCTTATAGTCGCTGAGATCATTTTGTTCACACCGACGTGCAGAGGGACGGACGGGCAGACTTTAGCGACTCAGTCGTGTATGCTGAACAAGAATATATATACTTTATGGGGTGTGCCACTTCTCCTTCTCGCAGTTAAATACCTTGCAACGATTTCAGTATACCCTTTTAGTTCGACTAAAGTAAAGTATAAAAAAGATGTTAAATTTAAAAGTGGATTCATTTGAATTTTTAGACCATGATTCGGGAATAAACCGATTCAACAGCAGGCGACTTAATAGCAACCGAATTATCACAACTTGACAAAGATACAAAACGACAGACAGATTGGAAATGAAAATTGTTGGATTAACAGAGTGAAAGAGAGAGAGAGAGAGGGGGAGGGAGATAGGGAAAGAAATAGAGGGAGTGTGGGTAAAGGGAAGTGAAAGAAAATAATTAAAACGAACGAAATTAATTTGTTCCACTTGAGCCACCCGCCTAACAATGATATGAGGTTTTAGTTTTACTTTATGCTGATTGTTCGTCCACCTCAAATTGACCCAAGACGTCTGGGCCATCAACGTCTACATGTCTTGGCCATGACACATAACTTATGGCCAAAATGGTTGAGAATTCATGAAAAGAACTTTTGGCTGAAAATTAAACACTTTTTTTTGCAAGCTCAGCCACACTTCAAACAAGTGATAGTTTCATCGACATTCTACGTGCTCTATAGTGTATTATAATATTAAATGTATCAAAAGAAATAATGTAAGTTCTTTTAAAATGAAATTAAATACCAATATAATAAATAGTATATAAAATGTATATACATGTTTGGTGTACTTTATAACTAAGTGTAACAAAAAGAATATTAAAATCATAATACCCCATGCTGGGCTGTAATTACGGCTAATTTATCTAATATGTGTTCCGTCGGTCAGCCGTGTGGGCAGTTACCATGACACGGCATTAAATGTAAAACCAAATTACGGGAAAAAAATACAAAAAAAACTAAGAAAAATGTACAAAACGGAGCAACATTTTGTGGCAGCAAACGGAGGCAAGTCGTGAGTTGGAGACGCTTTATTTCGACGGCTTATCGCCAACAAATGTGCAACAATAATTCAGCTAGTATATGTGTGGGACGGTTGCTGTCGCCCTCCCTCTTTTTCTTTCACTTTTGTCTTGTCTCTCGGCCTCACTCTCGCCTACTTTGCACTTGTCCTATCTCCCTAGCAAGGTGCAGACGAGTCGGCGAGTTCAGAGTTCACCCTAATCAATGTCAACAACTTCACGCTTCGCTGTTCGAGTTATGTTGACAAGCCGTGCGATAAGGACATTTCTCTCGTCCCCTTTTTCCCCTTCTCCTTCTTGTCCCTCTCCTTCGTCTTCTCACACACCTGGGTCCCATGCTGTGACACCTGTGCCCCGCATTTCGCCGACCACAGCGCCTAATCCGCTGCAGCTCATAAAGTAGCTGAGTTATGTCTTTAAAAAGCAGCTACACATAGTATCTTATATACTATCTACTAAATCTTTTAAATAAAATAAATAGTGTTTAAGACCGGAAACTTTTGCTATTCAATATATTATGACGGATACCAATAAAATTGCTAAATTTTCCAAAGTTTAAATAGACCGGAACCTAATTTAAATTTTTGAAATCTATTCAATATATTATGACGTTTATAAATAATTCAATAACTTCTGTCATTTAGAGACTCCTAACATTTTTCATAAATAAGTTTTAATTTAAATATAATGTAATAATTTAAATATTTTTGAAATCTTTAAAATAGATTAGTCTACACACATTAAGTAAATTATTCAAGTCTCTCAGAATTGGCAAATTTAGAGACTCCTACAATATGAATTTCTTAAATATATTTGTTTAATAATTCGTTAATTCACGACAATACAATTTTATTCAATTAAGCCTTAAACAAATAAGCAGTTGCTGCAAAGTCTTGGCCCAACATCAGCAGCGGAGTACAGACTACGTGCCTGGAGACCATACAGCACATGTATGAATGGATACAAATCCAGTTTCATTAATCTAATGGATTTTTAAGACGTCCATTAGGCCGAAATTGTTCTAATATACGGGCTGTATAAATTACTTAATGCTGGACTGTGAAAAATATATAAAAATATAAAATAAATAAAGCAAAAACAAAAACCAAACCGTCAGCATAAAAAGGAAAAAAACAAGACTCAGAGCGGCTGTGGGTGGGGGGATGTAGTATCAGAGGAGAAAATTAAAGTGCGATATATACAAAAAAGGAAATGACTGAATAAAATGGCATAACATAAAAGTGCGAGAAAATTGCTACGAGCAAAAATTAAAAGGGAAAATCGAAATGAAGAAATGATAGAAGCGGAAAAACAGAGCAAATATCAACGGACGGGCTAACGGATGGACAGACAAACCGACAGAGTCTACTAGCCCCAGTTAGGCCTAATAGACAATAAGGGAATAAATACGATAAAATGGAATACGGGAAGAGTATTTTGTTGGACGAAAAATCATGAATAGATTTTGGTTTCCCTCAGTTTGTGTGTCAGTAATGCGTCGTTAAACTGTAAAAGACCGTAAAAAAAACACAGCAACAATAACGTAGCCATAAAAAATGAGTAGTCTTGAAAGAAGTAGAAGAAGCAGAAGCAGAAGCGAAAGCAGAAGGAACAGCACAAATGAGTGAATGAAGCGAGGCGAGTAAATCATTTTACAATGGGAGCCCAGTAGAGAACACGGTCTCTATAGGCATTTTTGGAGCTGTCAGCGGGTTTATGGCTTTTCATGAAGGACAATCAAGTAATAGCCGACGGTTTTACGATGACACAAAACTACATAATAAAAGATATATCAACGTTCTCTCTCTCTCTCTCTCACTCTTTATTCCTCTGACCAGTTGTAAGCGAGTTAGACAGGGGGTGGGTGATATCAACAAGCTTGTTACGCCCCCAAAAAGCGAACGAAAAAAAAAATAGATGTACTACCTAAATCGTTAGATTTGGCACGCCAATATATGCGATGCATGTTGGCAATCAGTCTTTAGCTTAACAATTTTCCATTTCTCTACACCCAACACCACAACACCCCTAATTTTACCCACATTTCCCAAACTGCGATTGTCGATCGAAATGTATGCGTAACACGCAAACTACTCAACTCCTACCAAAACTCCTGCTGCGCCGGCGATGGCGCGAAATTACTGTCACCTGAGTGGCCAAACGGTCTGTCAACTCGTCCTAGCACTCGTCCCCTACACTGCCCTGTACCCCCGCCTGACCTGCATGGCAACAAAGCCAAATTGGTTTTTATAGCACCTCCAACCAAAGCGCCATGGAGTGCAAGTCTTGGCTTTAAAAATACTCCTGAAATGTTGACACTGGCACTACCAAAAAGCCCTATGATATAGTTTTAACCAATTGTAATAAGTGTCTGTCTGGGCTTAAGAATAGTTTCTTTAAATGTTATTTTCATTTATTCGGGAAAAACCAGGTTCAAACAGGGCTCTACCATTGGCACTGCCTAAAAGCCCCATGAGAATTGATTTGTTTTCTTTAATCTAAATGAATTAAAAATGTTTCCTTTTGAACTGCAAAACTTAAAGCCCCCAAAAGAAACTTTTATTCACACCTAGATTTCATAGGCTCTGAAAAAGATTTCAAACCGCACTCTGGCTTCAATACATCGAGACAATGTCACCAGTTTAAACCTTTTGCACGCACATTTACAGAGATCAATTCGTCTTTAATGTAGTATTTATTCGGTAGCAGAGCTTTAATGTTTTTGATTTCATTCCAGTATTTTGTCCCCTCTTGATTGACAGTAATGGCATTTTCGCGACTCGTCGAGCGGAAAATGCTGAAAAGCTGAGCGCTGACACGACAACGCGAGTCAATAATAAAAATTGCATGTTGAGAGCACATTTGGGAATCCCAAGTTACACACACACACACACTGTCGCACACACTGTCGCACACTCTGCGCAGTCGACGTCGCTGTTGACACCCCGAAAAGCCAGGAGAATAAGCGTAAATGAAAACCCTTTTGGCCGCATTTTCCAGTTAATTTATTTTTGGTTAATTTCCTTCGTTTGTTATTTTACTGCCTCCACTTGGTGGTACAACGACCCAAACCAGGACCTTATCATGCCCATACCTTCTACACACACACACACACACACTAAACCAAACTATACCAGACCATACCAAACCAGACCGTACCATATAAAAGACCACACCAGCATTTATTGCAGTTTGACAGGAACGCACTGAGACAGCTTACGGAGCGAAGCAGGTTAATGGAAAGCATATGAAGACGACGAGTTATGCAGGTCAAGGAGTTGACTTTTCAGCTAAAAAAGCTTATAGACGAACCAGGGGTTAAGTAATGGACGGAGCTGAAGCAATCTGTCTTTAATGCAAGCTAAAATCTAGTTTTTACCTCGATCGTTTAACAGTTAAGGTCATACATAAATGGAAGAAAAGTTGTGCTCAAGAATCAAATCATGAAAAGATAAGAAGATGACTTATGTAATATAAAGAAATATAAAGAACTAAATCATTGAATACAAATAAAATATTAAAATATAAATAATCTTTAAGTTCAGCATCACACAAATGTTACATAAACATAGCTTGACATTTTATAGAAAGCTATTGAAGAAATAAATTTCGTATATTAAAGTTTATGTCCAACAAATAGTTCCATTAGTCGGATTAGTGCAACATCAAACTCCATGAACACTTTATGCTCCAATAAAAAGCAGTTTAATAACTTTTTTTAAGTATTTAAATACAGAAACTTATACTACTGTCAAGAGTAATGAAGTTTAAGTAAATAAAAATATAAAACTGGAAAAGAAATGACAAACATCAGAACTGGTTCACTGACTGGGTGACCCTGTAACTTGGTGTATGAGGAGATGCTGTCGACGTACGATATGTATGTGAGAATACTTATATATATATTAGCAATAATTTGAAGCATCAATTTTTTATTGCTGCTCGCAATCATTTAATCATCTGGAGTCATCAGTTGTCCTCTCTTTATCGTTGGGTGTCGACTTTAAATGGAGGGGCGCTCAAGGGGCAGGGGCTACTTCCATAGCGAATTTTGCACAGGCGTCGCCTTTGGTCGCGCCATCGGGCCATTTGACACATGTGTCAGTTGCAAGCGTTTCGGCTGCCAAAGTGCGAGAGTGATGTAGAAAGAGAGAGAGAGAGAGAGAGAGAGAGAGAGACAGAGAGAGCCTTTGGTTGACAGCTGTCAGTGTCAGTTTACATAATTTATAGATTTCAACGCATAAAAAAGTCATAAAATTTACAATGTTGCCTTTCAACAAAAACACATTCTGTGCCTGGAGAGAACTGCGCTCCTCCAGTTTCTCTCCACCTCCCCCTCTCCCAACCAAACCCCTCTTCATGCCACTTCTCTCCTCCAACAGAAGTCTCTTTTGATGCGTTATTTTTATGAGCGAAGACATCAATTTTCGCACAACTACAAAAACAATAATAATAGATATATAAATTCAGTTAGATATATACACAAGTATATATGTATGTGTTGTAGGTATATATGATTTTCACACACACACAACAGAAATCTCTTTCAATTCGTTCAATTTCTGGCCATTCGAAATGCTTTTGATTTATTTGTATTTATGTGATTCTTTTCTCATATTCAGCTTCAGCGATAAATCCTCGCACTCAACAAAATACATAAACGATTTATAGTTGCACAATCGCAACAAAAACAACAACAACAACGACTACAATAACAATAGTAGCTAAAACAGTAGATGTGCGCTCTGCCAGGAGCAAGTTTTCCGGTTATAACAAAATCCCAGTGCAACATAAATCTTTTATGGCAATATGTATCTTGGCACCAAACTGCGGCACAGCAACTAAGCAAGGCAACTGTGCGAGGGTTGCTCAATGCATTTGTGAGCACTACGTTAAGGGAAATCGATATGAGCTGCTTACAATAGAGTGCTGATTATACATATGTAGTTTATAAGCCTTGAACTTTAAATATTGAAGGCTGAGGCTGAGGAAAAGACGTTAGGAATGACATATAAATATATACAGTATTTAAAATTATAATATATTGAAAATTTACAATAAAGTACGAAACAAAAGTTAATAAAAATATTCTAAACTTAGTCATCAGTTAAAGTCTTAAATATTATATAAAAGGATCTTTTAAGTGAAGTTTCAATCAAATTGTTTCTTTTTTACCTCAAAGCTGACAACAAGCAATAGCTCAGAGTACTAAGCTGCCGACCTGTCACAATGAGAACTTATCATGTTGTGATGAGTTCGAATTTGGATGGGGATCCTGAACTATCATCTCTCGTCCGTATCACTTATATAACTTATAGTTATAACTCTCTAATTGTAATATTTATTCAAAACACATAGCAATGTCAAGTATATTTAAAAAAAAAATCTATACTTCAGTAAAACCTGCTAATTAGTAACAGTACACTGGAAAAATGAACGTTTTGTAAATTAATAAAAAATAATAATTTTAAAAAATGCAATGAAAAACAAAAGTCTGGTTTTGACAGTAGCTACTTTCATGATCCCTTTTATTTTAAATTGCATTATCCTAATCATTTTGTTAAGATTCCTTCTACTTTTATAGGATCATTCTTAAAACTAGGAGTATCCCAAATAAACTTACATATTGTGTATATTGTATTGTTTGGAAGGAATCTGATGGCTATGTCATGTAGACAAATGATTCAGCATTTGGCATAAATTGAGTAATTTGTATAAAATACTTCTAATCACGTTTCCAGAAAAGTAAGCTGTATCTTTAAGTTTTACATTGATTAATTATTATTATACCCTTGCAGAGGGTATATTGTTTTTGTCACGAAGTTTGTAACGCATTGAAGGAGGCGTTTCCGACCACATAAAGTATATATATTCTTGATCAGCATTAACAGCCGAGTCGATATAGCCATGTCCGTCTGTCCATCTGTCCCTCTGTTTCTATGCGAACTAGTCTCTCAGTATTAAAGCTATCTTAATGAAATTTGGTACAGGTCTGTATTCTCTCTGCACGCAGTTCATATGTAAAAATCGGTCAGATCGGACCACTATATCATATACATAGCTCCCATAGGAACAATCGGTTGAAAATGCTTAGTATGAACATTTTCGGTGTCTATTGACCGGTTTCAACGAAATTCACGCAGTATGAATTTCTAATATTGTCCCATCTGGTGACCAAATTTTAAATCGGACTACTATATCATATAACTACCATAGAAATAACTGATTATTAAAGCCAAATTAATGCAATACTCATGACTGCAAGGGTATTTAATCTTCGGCGAGCCGAATATAACCGTTTTTTCTTGTTATTATTATTTTTGTTTTGAAAATCATTTCCTAGCTTCCTAATGTAAACCAAGCAAGCTATGCATGAAATTCCATAAGAATCGTAAGAAGACTCAATTCTCAAGTTCATTTCAAAGTGAATTTATTAAATCGTCAAACAATCTTTAAAAGATTAAGAGAATTTAGAAAACTCAACGGAAATTAAACTTGAACGATGAGCGCGGAACAAGCTGAGAACGAGGATGAGAAGCCTCCTTATGCCTTCTTCTTTGGCGGAATGGGAGCTGCCTCGGCCATAATATTCTCGTCTTTGGGTGCCTCCTTTGGAACTGCTAGATCTGGAACTGGTATTGCCGCCATGGCCGTAATGCGACCCGAGCTGATCATGAAGTCCATTATACCCGTGGTGATGGCTGGCATTATAGCCATCTATGGATTGGTAGTATCTGTGCTTATATCTGGCTCATTGGGTCCCTCCTACACCATACGCAAGGGCTACATACACTTGGCTGCTGGACTATCTGTAGGATTTTCAGGACTAGCCGCTGGTTTTGCCATTGGAATCGTCGGAGATGCGGGAGTACGTGGCACGGCACAGCAGCCGCGTCTCTTTGTGGGCATGATTCTGATTTTAATCTTTGCGGAGGTACTGGGTCTATATGGGCTTATTGTGGCCATCTATTTGTACACCAAGTAATCATGTTGATGGAATTGGCATTTCCATTTATGCCTCATTAAAAAGTCCCGACACATGTGTGTGTATTGAACAGTCATTGGAAAAAACTTGTGGGCCCATAAAAGTGTTTCTTTTCTATAGGTTCCAGAGGGCGAATGCGGAGAAAATTCATCTAGCTTATGGACAAAAAGTACCGTAAGCTATAAATTCCCAGGCGCAACAAATCTGCGCCACCTTGTGCCAACTTAACAATCGCCTCGGTTCAGGGTCTTCCACTCACCCCATTTCACCCTCTTCAAACAGAAGCGAACCCGAGTCATAAAACCCCCCTGCTCTACCCCTACCGTTTGCTCCCCCTGGAACCGCTTTAGCAGCACAAAATATTCAAAATGCAAAACATTTTTCGTGCACAAATAAAAATGTCATGAAGCTGCTATATCAAAGCACGGGGAGTGCAGGGATTGAGCAGTTGTTTTTGTCAAATGAAGACAAGCTCCCTCCCCAGCCACGTTCCGACCCCCCTCCCTCTACCTTCCCTACAAACACTCCATTGAGTTGCTCCCAGCGGTGCCCCCGGCAGCACCAGCAGCACAAAATTTTCATTTTGTTTTGTGTGTTAACTGGAAAATGTCGTAAGCTAACCAATGCGCATTTTCAGCTTTTACGCTCCCTTTTCCCCCAGGCACCCCCTACACAGACCGCAGCTAGGGTTCATATTTTTCAATTTGTTTAATTGAAACAAGTGCGAAAAAGTAAAGAAAATGTTCAAATTAAACCGCAACTTCGATTTTCAATAATCAAAATTCGCTTTTGCGGTTTTTGTTTACTCTTCGAGTTGAACTCGATGGGGTTAGCCGAAAAGCATCGGGAAACATCGGAAAAAACCGCTAACCGCTGAGAGTGGGGTCATAAATTTTCACATTTTTGCTGGATAGCCGGAAAATTTAACGGCACATAAAGATAAACGTCGTTAGCAGCAACAAAACCATGGAAACTTGCTCAATTCTCAAATGTTCAGCAGATACCCTGTAAACAGACAGTTATGTGTAAAATTGTACCGTTTAGTCGATACCGTATCTTCCACACTTGAAGTTTACTTATGGAACATGTGTTACCTTATACCCCATGTGCCACCTAGTTGTGCTTACAGGGTATATTTGGGCTTACACAACTGCTATTAACGGTATTCGCTATCTAGAATGGGTAAACATGTATATCAGCTGCCGCATAAATATTAGAATTATCATAAAAAATTGTAAACTCTATATGGAAATTAGTTGCACTCGATTGGCTGCACTCCGTAGACAGGGAAAGCGCGAAAAGCGGAAAACTCACCACTGTTGTCTCTAGAAATGGAAGAGAGCTGGAAGTTTTACGGAACTTGAAGGAAACTTTGTGCGATTTTCTTTTCAATTTTAGTCTGCTCTTATTCAAAATTGTTAAGCGCCTTCTACTTCCAAGCATGGAACCGACTTTAAAACGCCTGCTAAAAATGTCACTAACATCGCTAAATACATCAAGCAGTGATGAAACAAAATGTTGATGATGTTGAAAGATACAATTCAAAGCCGACACAGCCTGCAAAGCATTGAATTTTCTACATTTTTATTTCTTATTTGGAAAATTACTGAAAATGGAGTTTTTCAGTCGAGCAACTCGATGTGAGAGTTCTTACGTGTTTCTTGCTTGACATCAGAGAGTTTTCAAAAGTCTGTCTGGAAAATAAAGAAAATTAGTCAGATTTTTAACGAACACCTTTAGGCAATTATTTCCGTTGAAACGATTCATCGGAGAATGGCTCACGCTGCCCAGGATGATGACAAGCCCAGTTATGCAGTTTTTGTTGGAGCCATTGGATCGGCTTCGGCCATAGTGTTCTCATCGCTGGGTGCCTCGTATGGAACAGCAATCTCCGGTGTTGGCATTGCTACAATGGCTTTGACTCAGCCGAGCTGATTATGAAATCCATCATTCCTGTGGTCATGGCCGGTATCATAGCCATTTATGGTCTAGTTGTCGCTGTGCTGATTGCCGGCACTATCAACGCCGATTATACCATACAACAAGGCTACATTCAACTGGGAGCCGGACTCTCCGTGGGCTTGGCAGGACTGGCCTCTGGAGTAGCTATTGGCATCGTTGGCGACGCCGGAGTTCGCGGAACGGCTCAGCAGCCACGCCTGTTTGTTGGAATGATACTCATACTGATCTTCGCTGAGGTACTGGGTCTATATGGACTCATTGTGGCCATTTACTTGTACACCAGACGTTAACTAAGTTATTTTATTTCATCTCATTCCGCATTTAAGTTCTTTCATTTCATTTAATAAACTTCTTTGAATAAAAAATGTGATCAATGTGATCGTATAGTTCAGAAAAAGTTCGATTGAACTATTCACTTAGGTGAACGAACAAAGTATATTCCAGAGAACGAACTAGAATGGGACCAATATCGACGAACGAACGAAGTAAATGACCGATTAGTTCGATGAAAATTGAACTACTGATCTACTCCTTCAATTGAACTACGATGAACAACTCTAGCTATGTGCTTAAGAACCAAAACCCTATCGAACTACTATCGTAAGGAACTATTCAAAATGCGAATGAAATGAGCGATCCAAACTTGGAACCAGTGCGTGTAGTTCTTTGGGGTTCATTTTCCAGGGATCCTACATATGTTCGTTGTTGTCTTTGTTGCCTAAGAAGAAATCTAGATCAGACTTGTGAATGCACTTGCTGTCGATCACATACTAGTCGAATTTTAAGTATTTTGGCTTATAAGTCATAAGGAAATAGTCGGTTTAAAACCAACTTTATGTTAGGAGGACTTGTTTATATGCCCCGCAGTAAAGTCGGAGTGGAGCAATCCAGATGTAAAGTCTTGTTGTTAAACCATTTACTTAGTAATAAGTGTCCACAGTCGCGTAGCGCCTTTATCGCTCTTGTTTCCTGGTGTAAATCTGCTCAAGCATCTGTCCGAGCGTTTCAATTCCATCGTTCCGAGCTGTGAAGACTGCAAATTAATTAACATCTGAAGCATCGCTTGTGCTTTTCCAGGTATTTAAGCATTTGCTTTTAACGTATTGTTAATCGCTGGCTGCATTTTAGGTCTATTTAATTTGATAAATGAGCCGGCAGCCATTAACATCATCAATACGAATGGCCATAATCGCACTTAATACTCAGCTTGGGATTTGTAGGTGTGTGGAGGGAGTGGCGGGAGGGTTGGAGGTACCTACCCGAATTGCTTGTTTATACAATTCCTCAAGTTGATGGCTGTCAGGGCAGCTGTATTCCAGATAATATGTTGATGTAGAGATGTGTGGGTTTATGCACCTGGATTGTGGTTCACTGGGGGTGGGTGTGGCTGAGGGTATGGGTATGGGTATGGGACTCTCTGGTCTTAGGCACTCGGCGCGTGTGTCATTTTTGGCAAAACTCAATGGCAATTGGCATTAGCGTTGAGTGTGTTTGCATAATAAATTCGATAACATAAAATATCGATTCGATTTAACCACAAATCTTGTGGGTGGTGTGTTGAGTGGTTGGGTGGATTTCAGGGCTTACTTTCGCAATGGGATGGATAGATGGGTCTTTGGTATGATTGGGATGTTTGGGATGTTTTGGGATGCTTGCGATGTTTTTCGGCTGTTGACACAGAAAGTAATAAACGAAATTTGCAATTTACTTTTGGATTCGAGGATTTATGTTTCACCTTCCTGCAGATAATTGTTTTCACTTCCTTTGCCACTCGAATGAACTTTTAATGCTGAAATAACAGTAAAATTCGTGAGCAAGAGGGTGGCCACACCACAAACACCCTCCTCCGACCATTTCGCACTCCAACCACCTCCCTTCCGATCCATATTGTATTCTGTTCGGAGCGTTAAGTACAAACGGAAACAGTTGAATTTTGCAAAATGCTTTTAACCCCGATCCCCCCAACACCCCTTCCCATCCCTTGCAGCACTCAGAGCCTGCCAAAGTGCTTAGTGAAATGGGTTTATTAAGAGCAAACACCTTTCCAAATGCCTTAAATAAATATATAGTCATTTACGCATTTTAACGACTGCTGCTTAGCTCCGAAAGTAACAGGATTTTAGTACAAAAGTCAAAGTGATTTCTCTAAGAAATAAGTAATTGTAACAATATTAAATAAACAATTAACCAAATGAACTCTACAGCTAAATATATGATTAATATTTTATACTCGCTGCAGGAATTGGGTTTGAGAAAAGTTTGTGACAGGCAGAAGCAGGCCTGGCAGACCCCATTAAGTATTGTAGAACTTCATTAAACCGCTACTGGATGGCACTTATTTCATTTGTCAGGTAATGTCAGACGATTTATTAAAATTCGAAAAACCAAATGAAAATTTTGTTCCTCGATCGTTACCATACACAGTTCTGTTAAGTTAACAGAGTGGGCTGCTGACTTGATTCGATGCTTACAGTATATATATTCTTGATCAGCATCATAAGCCGAGTCGATATAGCAATGTCTGTCTGTCGGTATAAACAAACAGATCTCAGAGAGGGTAATAGCTATAAGCTCGAATTTAGTCAGAATCGACTGCATATTTAGTCAAACAATACAAGAATATTTTATTATTATTTTTTCCATGCCACACCTCGGAAATAATAAATGATTTTTGTCAATAGCTTTAGCACTTAAGAATACCAATTTTGCTACGCAAGTTCCTAGAGGCAGCAAAAATGCAATGTCATTACAAGTTTTGAGCTGCCACGACCACTTTTCCCACAAGAAATACAACATTTTTCAAATTTAAATACCGTTTTCAAGTCATTTATTCTTATCGTACAGTATTGTTACATACGTTTACTTTGGAGATGTGAATGCCAGGCATTTAAAAAAAAGAAAAATGAGTTAATGAATAAAAAAACAATTAAAATTGAAAAAAATTCAAAAGATTTTTCGATGACACGCAATTTGTACATTTCGCACTTTTTTTTTGACCCCAATTTCTCTAAAAAAGAGTATTTTTGGTCTATTAAATTTGTCAGAAAAATACAATGTGCGTAACAGGCATTTATTAAGGAGGCGTGGCCTGTCTGTCCGCTGTCCGGATGAACACCTGGATCTTTTACACTACAAGTTTATTTCAAATTTTTGACACGCCACCTACCGCTTCCGCAAATTGTAAAAAAACAGTTTTCATTGCACTACAACTTTGAAACTATGAAAGCTATCATAACCATAACAGTAGGTGTATGGTACAACTATAACTATCCTCACCAAGTTTCATTAAGATCGGACAACTATAGACTTATAGCTCCCATAGGACAAATCGGTCAAAAACAAAAACTTTGTATGAAGACGTGTAGTATTTGCTAAGTGATCGCAACCAAACTCACACAGAATGTGTAAATAATTATTAAAAGTAACTTCACCAAATTTGGTCCAAATCGGACAACTACAACATGTGAAACAAATTGGTCAAAAATCTTAAAAATTGTAATTTATGTGTTTGAAGAAAAGTGGTAAATCAATGTTTATATATGAATGTTTTAAAAATGAATTTAATATAATTATAGAAATTAAGGGTTATAGCATAGTAGGGTCCTTTACTTATTGTAGTAGCCACAATGTACATTCGATAACCAGGTTAAAACGTGGCTCATTGGTAATTGGCGAAATGTTGTTGGCCATTAAAATTGCACGCATCGATTGAGGCAACGAAGTCACAGAAAAGGCCAAAACATTTGACTTTTATTTGGAATGTTGTAAGACCCCCAACCCCAACCCCTACCCTCCACCCACCACCCTCCAGCACTCCCCGTCCACAACAATAACACTGGCTGTCTGCTTCCTTTAGGCAATCAGTCAAGCGAGCATTTCAGCAGGCTGGATCTGGATGGGAGTCTGAAAGCCATCATAATCATCAATGTCATATGATTTTTGGGCTTAGTTCATTTTGTACTTAATTTCATTTTCTGTATTTTCTGCGGCTGGGATAACCAATGACCTGGAAATAATTTATACTCGTCTATAGCGTGTGTGTTAGAGTGTGTGTGTGTGTGTGTGTGTGTGTGGGTGGGGTGTAGTGGTTGCTTTGACAGGCTGTGCGACAAGGACATTTATTCTTGCTGATTTCATTCTATTGCCACCCTCTCAGGTTCGCCCCTTGACTGTCCTCAATAAATGCGAAATAAACACTAAATGTGTTTGTAGTTGCTTACCTACCGTACGCCACACCGCCTCACCTCCTCACCACCTCACCACCCTCAATAGCACCTCCTGACATCAAGACACTTCCTTTTTCCTTTTGGGGATTTTCTTTTTTCTGCTGATTTGGAGCTTTTCCTGTTGGCAACACCTCTGAGAGTCGCCTGACTTTTGTCCTTGCCTTTGGCATGTTTGTCCTTTGGTTTGCCATTCCTTTACCCCACCCATCCCTTCTTTCCCCATCCCCCCTACGTAACGCCTTAGCAATGAGTTATCGTTATGCGAGGGTTGCCAGTTGTCGATTTGTATCAAAACTTTTGTCATAATTTCAAAATTTCGTTTTTAACTTTTAAAGTTACCTTAACTTTAGTTACCATCTGTAACTGTCCTATGAAATATTGCATATATATAGAAAGTCATGTCTTAAATTTAGCTGAAATACTATTTTAAACGAATAAGGAAGGCTACAGTCGAGTGAGCCGACTGTAAAAGACCCCGTACTCCATCTAGTGCTAAACGTGCCTTAATCAATTTGCAACCAATATGTCTTATGAGAGCTATAGGCTACAGACATCCGATCCGGATCAAAATTGGTGAGGCTAGTTATAATGTTACCATACACGTACAGTGTCAATTTGGTCTCGATAGCTCTGTTAGTTCGAAACTTGTAGTGTAATGAAAATAGTTTTTTACAGGGTCTAAAAAACAAGTGCACTTTAAGCAGTAAATAAACTAGCAACCCTCGAGGAATACGCATCTTCTATAAATATGTCAATTAGTCGAGTCGACGAGTGTCCTTTGAGCGCCGAGCTTTGTGTTTTACCACAAAAGGAATCGAGTAAATTGATTTCAATTCCTCTGCTCTATATAAATTATTCATTTTGTCTTTTATCAAACTCGATTTGAATTGGTGTCTACGTCTAGTGTGGTAAAACGAAAAAAAAAATTACATTGTATGAATTATGATTACTTCAATACGGTTTCAATTTCGTTCTCGACAATTTCGCTGGAAATCGCAGGACTCAGCAGAAAAGCGAAAAGCGAAAACTGCTATCCCTAGAGTTAACTACAATCTAGTGGGCGGAGGTTGGGAAGGGGGCGTTGGTAGTGTTGAAAATCCCTCGGCAAATGTCAGACTGTCAGTCAGTCAGTCAGTCAATCTACAGAGAATTTTTGCTCAAAATCAAATTTATTTGCCAACCACACCAAAAATTATGACGATAAGAAGAGAGGGGAAAGCAAAACTGAAAAGGGAGGAAAGGAGGGAATGTGGGAATGAAGGAATGATGGAATGAGCAACTCGACAAGAAGGACAAGCGGAACGATTGGAAACACATGTGCGTTTTATTGCATTCGCAGAAATATGCGTTCCAATTGGATGGATCCACCCGCTCCTCCACACCACACCACACCACACCGCACTGAGCCACACCCATAACTATTAACGTTGTCAACGCCTTCTGCTGAGGGGTGGGGCTGGCCTGGGCTGAGGGAAAGGACATTGTCTGTTGGGCGCTGCCTTTTGTACGTTCGAGTATTTTTATTCATTCTATTTCTAAGGTTTTTATTTTATTTATTTATTTCGCTCGCCCCACGGAACGGCAAGGAAGGAGAGAAGAAGCAGAAGAGGAAGAGCAGCAGAGAGGAAGTCGCTACGAAGAGATTTTTATTTTATGCTCTCAGTATGTTGTAAATCTTGTCGCTGCTGCTGATGAAATGAAACGAAATTAAGAAATTTTTTCTATTTTTTTTTTTGCTCGTTTTTCGTTTTTCTTTTCTTTTCTCATTTTTATTTTTCCTTTTTTCGTTGTAGTCGTGTAGTCGTCGTATTTTTGCCTTTTGCAATTTTCTTGTAATGAAAGAAATGCCACCAAATGCGAGTGTGTTGCAGCCACCCCTGGCTTCCCGTCCCCGTCCGCGTCCCCAGCCCTGGGCCCCCTGATAGACGGTTGTTCGGCAATAAATGTCTGCCTGACATTCATAATGAAATCATTTGGTATTTATTATTTCGTTTATGTGGTTCCCATTTGAGATATTGCCTTCATTTTCTCCGTTGTTAACGGCGACAGTTGCTGCCAAGAAACTCACAGTCCCTCAAAGTCTCCACTCGTCTCTCTTCGTTTCCTTAAAGCCCCAAGCTTCCACACTGTGCTTTAATAACATTTTCTACAAGAGACTCCATTATCGTTCTTCTAGCTTCTTATAGAACTAATCTGTAAATTCATCCACAACTTCAAAATAAACTGCTTATTACAGGGTATTTGCTACTCTTGTTAAATAGTTGTCTTGCAAACATTCCTTTTAGTATTTCGCTTTCTTTGCCATGCTGATTTTTCTTTTTAAACCTTTGCTGGACACATACGTTATCTTGGTATTTACACCAGTCTGTCTCTTTCACACCCCCTCCCACACCTACTCTGTCTCTCTCTCTCTCGCTCTGCCTTTCTCGCCTTCGCGCACTGCATTAACCCACATTTTGGTGGATTTACTATGCACTTCCCCCTTTGCTGCCCCCTTTGTCGAATCAGTCTAAATGTTTTTATGTAAACACGAATTCCCCCGTTTACCTGCCAGCCCCCTTTCAAAGCGCCCCTCCCACCACCTACGCCCCTGTTCGCACAGTGCGCTGTAATTGTGTGCGCCTTTGTTGGCGTTGCAGCTTTTGCACTTTACTTTTGCACTTCCTATCTAGCGCTTTGTTTTCAGCAGGCAGCGACAGCGTCTCCGGAACCAAGGAGAACCGAGAAGCAAGAACTGGGAACTGTGTACTGGGTACTCAGTACTGGAACCGGGAACTAAGAACCGGGTCTGAATAGCTCGCTGACTTGAAGGGAAGTAGAAGGTTTTTTGCTTAGTTGTCGGCTTGAATAGCGGACAGCCTTAGAGAGCATGAGAGTGGATGTGTTTGTGTGTGTGTGTATGCGTGTGTGTGTGTGTGAGTGTGTGGGTGAGTGTGTGCTGTTGTTCCCTAATACAATGACTTAAGCTGAAATGTCAATTGGATGTGCTTGAAGCAAGGAGCAAAAGCAGCAAACCAAGGAGACGGCAAAGCCCACGAAAAAGGAAAGAAATGAAAACAAGAAAAAATGATTCACAGCCCCCGACTTGGGGAAATAAAAAGAAAGAAACGAAAACAAGAAAAAATGATTCACACGCCTCCTGACTTTGGTATACCCGATGTCAGCTTTAATATGTGAATAAAAGTATTATAAAATAATTAGTGCACTGATTCCTTTTATATAGTTAGCCGATTTTTAATGAAACTTGGTCAGTATGTTTATATACCTTTTTGACATATTTATTTATCTTTAGAGCCCATTTTCGACCGGTTATTCCTAGGGCACATAAGTAGTACTCCCTTGTTTTAAATTATCTCAGATAGCATAGCCAACATTAGAGTTTTCTCTAACAAATTGTGCTAAAAACACGCCCTAAAGTGGGTGTGTCAATATAAACTAAACCCAACTTGTACTGCATGGGCATTTTATCTTCCATTTGAAACCCCTTGGACTGTCAAGTCTCTGAGATCCTCTTTGGCTATATCAACTCAGCCTTTGATGCTGACCAAGAATATATATGTATACATATATATAATAAATATGGAGTTGTCCCTCCTCCATGCTACATACATTCCAACACCTCTGGTATACCCTTTTGACTTGCGAATAACAGGTATAATGATGAAAATACACCCCAGGGTAAATGGCAAAATGTAACGGTTCTCAGACCCGAACACGGACACGGACACTGACTAGGTCCTTCGTCCCCGGGCTCACATCGAAGCCCGAGACGGCGCTAAGGGCTATAGGAATTGCAAAAGATACGGCTACAGTGCAAAAAGTGCTTATGACAGCAGCAACACCCGCATGCCTCTCTTCTAAAATCCCCCCCTCCTCCTGCTTACCACCCCTCTCCCCACTAGTCCGCCCTGTGTGTGCTTCATACCGAAATCCTTTCTCTGGCTAATAGAATTCAAACGCATGAAGCCACTGAATAGGTTCGTTCTCGAAGCAGTTCCCGTTAGCACTCCGGTTCCTATTCTGTTTGCTACTCATCTACTCAGCTCTTCTGCGCTCTTTCCTGGCCTATGATTGGTTTCTGGCGAAAGCAGAAAAGTGAAAGTACGTGACACTACGTTGCATTGTGAGGAACGATCACGAGGGTTGTTCCAAACATTTGCGAAAACGTGCTAAATTATTTATTCGTTCCAAAGAACTCCTCAGTTGCATCTCAAACTAAGTTTCATATGTTGATTTGTGGAACATTCCACCATTTTAGATCTTGGAATGATGTGGCATTGGAACAACAGACACATGGAACACATTTTGATTTTTTTTGGAACTAAATGGAATTGAAATAACCTACAAAAGTGTTTCAATTTACATTTATTTAAAGCTATTTATATTGGCAGAGTGTTTAGTAACAGATTTGGAAACTTTAGTGCGTTGAAGAACTGGAAAGTTTATCAGCCTGGAACACATTAAAATTTTTTTGTTTTCATCCAATTACATTTGTTCTACTTCCATTTATCACTGTTTGGAATGAAATGGAAATAAAATAATCATCAAAATGATTGAAATTTACATTTGTTTATAGCTATTTACATGTCAACAGCTGTGGAAACTTTAGTGCGTTGAAGGACAGAAAATAATTAAATTATGTGGAACGATGTGGAATTGAAACAACTCACACTTTTTTCCGCATGGAATGAATTTCTATTTCTCTTGTATTTGTCCAATTACATTTGTTTTTCGTCCCATATTCACTGATTGGAACGAAATGGAAATGAAACATCCTACAAAATTATTGCAATTTTTATATGTTTATAGCTATGTACATAAAACAGTGTTTAGTTTCAGTTCCTCAGATGCGTTGAAAAACTGAAAACGCTGAAAATTTGTGGAACGATGTGGAATTGGAACAACTCACGCATTTATCCGAATGGAATTTTGCTCGTATTTGTCCAATTACATATTTTTTCCGTCCCATATTTAATGCTTGGAACGAAATGGAAATGAAATAACCTACAATATTGCTACCTACATGGCACAGGGGTCAATGCTGAGAATTGAAGACGCTAAAGAGTGATTTTGTTGTTCCTTTAATCGCTATTTCGAAGCCTGGAACGAAATGGAATTGAAACAATATAAAAGTGCTATCGTAATGCATGGTTTACGAACAATTCCTCAAACTGACCTATACTAGGCAACGCACTTAAAATTTTGGACTCTACCCCGGCCATTTTGGCAAGTAACTGACGACTTTGACGTGCTCAACGCACCAGTCGCTTGGATGGACCCCAACTGAACCTGGACTTGGAGCTGAAGCTGGAGCTGAAGCTGGTACTATTTTTATTTGTAAAACTGCTGGACAGCCAAGGGAGGGCTGGAGGAAGGAGAAGAGGAGAAGAGGAGCTGTCTATGTCAGGAACGGTGTAGTTTGTTTCGTAAGTTTAGCAAAAACCATTAACGACGCACCGTGGCTACTTTTTTATTCTTTGCTTTTTTTTGGTTTTGTGGGCTCAGTCAGTGGAGTTTTTGCCTCGTTCAAATTGAAAAAAAAAAGACGAAGAAAAAATGTGAAAAGCTGTAAACTTTTAAAAGTTTGAATCTTTGTTGCTGCTGCTGGACCCGCCCTGTTCAAAAGTTGGCCACTTTGGAGCTGAAGGCTGCCGCTCATTTGGTCAGACTCGTAAGGGACGTCAATAAGGATGCAAGGAAGGGGCACGGACAGGGACAGGGGCAGGTGGCACTGGAGTGGGGGCAGGTACTTTGCTTGGCTTTTCTTGGCCACTTCTTGACGTGACACGGCCCAGGCAAGGAAATTCATTTTGTCGCTTCGTCTAATGGCTGCGTAAATGACAAAGTGAATTTTCAGTGGATGCCAGCAGAAAATTCGTAGATTTTCATTTGTTTCCTTTCCTTCCCTTCGGAGAGGTCATTAATAGCATTATATACCCAAGCTCTAAAAAATACAACATTAAATTTAAGCAACAAAATAAGTGGCCTTATTAGAGTCTGCTAACACACATTAACTAAATGGAATTAAATGAATGAAAAGCTGATAACGATGACTTCCTTGTTCCTACCGCTCCCTCTGCCTTTCCTCATTTGCCCTTGGATAATTTTATAATTTTCTATACCCTGTAATGCATGCAATTTAAAGCGATTTGAGTGTTTTGTAGTACAACATATGCATATTAAATCAGTCCAAAACTTGTTTAATATTATTTAAATCCAAAGTCAAGACTTTAGCGAATACTCTCTGGGACCTCTTGCATTAAGATTTGATAAATATTAATCAGAATTCTTAGTCCTTTTAAATGCCTTTCTTATAAATACGAGTAAACTTGGCGTCAGCTTACCCATCTCGTGGAGGGGGGCGTGCAGTGGAGAGGAGAAGAGCGGGGCACTGTCACAGTCGTTTCATTTGTTGACTTTTGCCAACTGTAATTTTATTGTCATTCACAATTGTTTATGACTGCATTAATAGGCTGTGCCCAGTGACAGCTGTGGGAACTTTGACAAAGTGGGTTACGCACGCTAAAAAAGAGGCGTGGCCGGGCCTAAACCCAAGCTAACCTAACCTAACGTTACCTAAGCGGCGAACCGAACCGAACCGAACCCAACTTCACGTCGTGGGCGTTTTGCAATGCAATTTCCCAAGCCTGAGAACTGGTCGGACGTTCAAGTTTTGCATTATTCAGAGCCCAGAGTTGTACTCGTGTTATTAAAGAGGCGTTACCTGGGCCAATTCTACATCCATGTGTCAACCCGTTTCCCTTTTCCTTCTCTACCCTCTTTCCTCCTTCCCATCGATTGTGGTTCTTGTAGTTATACCAATCGGAATGGCAAACTAACAAATTGTACAAGTCATGTCATAAATGTTTAGAAAGTTAATTAATTTACAAAAAGATTCAAAATGTAATAACTTAATAAATAAACGAGTAAGAAAGGCAACAGTTGAGTGAGCAGACTTTTAAAGACCCCGTAGTACCCATTTGTACTATGGAGCTATAGGATATTGTTGACAGATCTGAACCAAACTTGCTGAAGATAGATGCCATACAAATCACATGTGGATTTGTTCCCGATAGCCAGTAGGGGGCGTGGCACCAGCTTGAAATAAACTTAGTCAGCCTGAAGCTCAGACGGACTTTCATTCCAAATTTAATGCCTCTAGCTCTTATAGTTTAAAAGATGCAGAACAGGCGGACGGACTATATCGATTCGTCTGTTGATTCTGCTTAGGAATATATATACTTTATGGGTCGTATAGCCTCCATCTGACTGTTACGCACATTTGCCTTCTGTCAATCCGAGTAGACAGCTCTACTCTTTTTGAGAACAGGGTCAAAAGTAATTTATTTACGGTTATTGACAAGAAACGTTTTACAGGTTTGTACTTTAAATAGTTTATATAAAATAGTATGTGCATAAAGTGAATTAAACTGTGAAAAGTTAGTAATAGAATAGTTTAACTTCTATTACTAGCCTTGAAGACAGATTAGAAAGAAGTGCAACAATTTAAAATTACATAAAGTAAAAGAAATTAAATTCCACACAAGAGAAGGTTAAAATAATAAAATGGGTTAAAGTGGACAACTGGACATAGAAGCTGTGGACTTAACTAAATTTTAAAAAAAACTTTAATGAAATAAAATTTACTTAAAGATTGAAAAACTGTAACTATTTCATAGAAAAAAAAGTTAAACTTAACTACTAAATAACAATATTCCAAGTATATAGAAAGTTTTATTATAAATCGCTTTAATGGAGCTTTTCAGGAAAGTAAAAACTGTAAATTGTAATACATTTTATATAATCTATTTAAATGTGTTGCACGTCAGGGGTGTGTGTGGGGGAGAGGAGGAGTGGGGGAGGGAGGAGTGGGGAGGGAGGAGTGGGGCATGGGGAGTGCAGGTTGTGTGGCCAAATATTAAAATAAATTTGTAATTCAAAAGAGCGTGCAATAAATTTCGACACCAAGCCCAAAGTGGAAGAAGATGAAGGAAAAGGAAAATATAAATAAGTTGACTCTATGCGGTTAGGGGTGGGGTGGGGTTGGGCTAGGTGAGGGGCTAAGGCGTAAGGAGTAGGGACTTTGCTGATTTGTGCTTGTCGCTGGCAAAGTACTTGAAGAATTACACACAATGCATGCATTATTCATGCTTACTTCAGAATTTGCGTTACAAAGTAAAAAATGTTGTAAGGACACTTGTGCCTAGCAGCCACAGCACACATGTGTGTGGGTGTGTGTGTGTGTGTGTGTGTGTGGGTGTGTGTGTGTTGGTGACAGCGAAAAACGGGAATAAGCAAGTGTGAATAAAAGCTAAATCTAAAGCAAGAGCAAAAAGTGCAGAATAGTCAAGTGAACCGCTGATAGATTAGAGTTTTTGGCCTGGTCTACACAAGCCATCTCCACTCCACCCCTCATGCCACTGGCATGCAAATTGGCGCACAACAAATGTACATAATCATGTCAAATGTCAGTTTGAGACGGTCACAACCTGGCCCCAGTCCAGCAGAGGAAGCGAAGGAAGCGCAGGAGCAAGCAGAAGATGAAGAAGAGTAAGTGCCTCAGCGACTGTAGCAGGCATTTTCAATTGCCACAGCACTGAGGGGCAGGAAGTACGGAAGGGACGGTGTGGGTTGAGGGCAGCGCTGCGGGAGGGATGTGGGCAACTTGGAAATGTGGTTAAATTGATGAGACCATCAAATATTGACAATCGCATATCTAATTCGGCCTGAAGGCATAACAAGTACCTTCTGCTCTTGGCATAAATCAACAGTCAAGTTATCAAGGACTTTGTCTTACAATTTCAGCTACCCAGAACTCCCGAGGGATGTGACCAGCTCAGACATTTCCACTTGTCGGTACTACTCCACTGAGCTGCGTCTGCGAAGGACTTGCCGCTCTCTTCCCCCTTCAATGTGTTTTCGATAGTTGATTACAAAAAATCACAATATTAATCGATAGTTTTGGGTACAGTTGCAAGAAAGCCAAAGGATTTGCTCAGCAGAGCTTCCTAGAAAATTATAACTTTAACTATATTGAGGTTATGTTTAGTTAGGTTAGTTAAGGTTAGGTTGAGGTTCCTAAGGAAGCCTCAATGTATACCAAAATCATCGAGCTCAATTGAATTTATAACGGAGCTTGCACAGTGGCCAATTTCGCTTCATTTATGCCTAAATTTAGTACACCAAGAACTGTTGGTACATTGGTACACTTTTGTGGTACATTTCAACTTAATCTGGTACAAGTTGGCGCATCAAATCGACTCTATTCAAATGTTTATTAGAGTGACTAATTTAATTAATTTTTGAACTAATTAAAACTACTTTTTTATAAGCATTAAATAATTTGAGGTTGACACAAATTTGGTCAAATGAATTACAGAATTACAGGCCATAAAAGCCAAGAGTTAAGTTAAAACAGTTTTAGCTTATCAGTACTCAAAGCTGATTAACTGCTTTTAACTATAAATTCCATAGTCGAGCACACCCGACTTTAATTTTACCCTCTGTATTGCTGGCAACTTTAAGCTGAAGGAAATCCGAGGAAACTGAAGCGAATTCCCAACTCTTATCAAACCACACACGCTCCCATCATCAACAGCAAAGGAAGGTTGAGGTCCACGTCCTTAAATTCAACAGAAATGGTGGAGGGACGTAGGGGGAGCAGTAGGAAAAACTTACTACATCATAAACTAGAAACATGTGGGGAAGTGCTTGGGTTTTAGTGGAAGTCGATGGGTTGGATGTGAGCTCGGTGGAAATTATGTTGATAACCTCACATGATCCTGACATTAGAGCTGCTCCAGCTTCTACTCCCACTCTGGCACTACTCCCGCTGTGGTTTGGGAGATGGAAATGTGCACGTACTGACTTAAGTATATTTAAGCATATGGAGGGAATCAAGTGAAAATCAATAAAAATCAAACACGTCTACACAAATCACATGAAAATCGATGTGGGACTCGGAATGTTGAAAGGGAGCAGGGCGAAGAGGGAGTGGGGCGTGGCATGGCAATGATTCCGATGTAACCGAAACTTAAAGGATTGTGAATTGAACTCCATACGCCCCCCTCGATCTACTCATCTGCTTGTTGTTGTTTTATTGGCAAAACGTGCAACGCATTATAAAGAAACCAATAAGAAAACTTGGCAGTTAAGCAGCAAGGACACGTCTGGATACCCTTTCTATGGGAAGCAGGCCAGAAGTGACTCAGCTGAAGTCCATACAAATGAAGCACCTTACGATCCCATTGGAGTAGTGTAACTCAAATTTAGTCAAAATAGTTTTACACCTAGCGTTGAGCTGGTCTATCATACCCGCTGCTAGGGTATAGCCAAGTAGTAGCCGTCTTTGGGCACTTCACAACGGAGCATTAAGTGGTCCATTCCCTGGGCTCGTTCAATCGTATCCTTCACTAGCTTTTCAGCTCTATTCTCTCAATTCCGCATTTCTTTTTATTACACGCTAGTAGCACCTCCATCTTTACAGCGGTACCATCGCTCCCTCTCCCTCTCTCTCCCTCCATCTCTCTCTTCGTAGTTTCCAATTTTGATTTTTCTTTTTGTACTGTTGTTGGAAAAGGATTGAGCCGATAGCTTAAGTGCCTTGGCCAAACAAACGCAGCTTTTAGCGGAATTTACTTCCATGTGGGATGCTCCTTTGATGTTCGCCCCCCTCTCCCCCTCCCACCCCTTGGAGTGCATTTGAGTGTATTACAAACGTCGGAACGAAACGTGTTTCAAATTTTATCAAAAACTTTTCCTTTCATAAGTTAAACACAAAGGCATTCAAAGTTTACAATAAATAAACCCTCTTCTCACTCGTAAGCTCCACTTAGAACTTGTTTTCAGTTCATCGGAACAAACTACTCAATCTTAAATTTCTTATAAATTTCTAATAAATTTTAATAAATTTCTTAGCTCTTTCTGGATACTGTAAAACTTGTGTATATCCTATATTTCGGTTTATTCGTCACTTAAGGTCAGTTTAGACTAATTGCTTGATCTTCCCTACGAAACCCATTAAAAAATCCCTAAGGTTTGTCTATAAGTATATGACTTTGGGCTATCTTAAAAGTGACTCAAGGGACACACTAAGTCCATTACTGATTTCAATTTATTCATTCTTAATAATCTTCAAATCATGTTTTGGAATTTGTCGTATTCTTTATTTTAGAAGACTCTTCCACCATCATCTTTTATATTTCAGACTCTGTACTCAAAAATAAATTAAAGGCTCCTTTAGCTTTGTCAATGCGAAATGTGCGTAAAGGGCAAAAGGCAAAAGGAGGCGTTTCTGACCTCATAAAATATATATATTCTTGATCAGCATCAACAACCGAGACGATATAACAATGTGTGTCTCTGACGGATTGTCTGTCTGCTCTTCTTTTAGTACACCAAGATCTCAGAGCCTACAAGAGCTATAGCCACCAAATTTGGAATCATAGTCGGTCTAATTTGTGATTATATCCACTTCGTTCCAAATTGTTGCCACGCCCCTAGCGCCCCTCGCATACTTAACACAAGTATATCTTATAGCTCCCAAGGTACAAATCAGATCACTGGACTGTGGCGTGTCTTACTAGTTATACCCTTGCAGAGAGTATTATGTTTTTGTCACGAAGTTTGTAACGCATTAAAGGAGGCGTTTCCGACACCATAAAGTATATATATTCTGGATCATCAACAGCCAAGTCGATATAGCCATGTCTGTCTGTCCGTCTGTTTCTATGCGAACTAGTCTCTCAGTTTTAAAGCTATCTTGATGAAATTTGGTGCAGATCTGTATTCTCTCTGCAGTTCATATGTTAAACTCGGCCGGATCGGATCACTATATCATATAGGAACGATCGGTTTAAATGCTTAGTATGAACACTTTCGGTGTCTATTGACCGATTTCCACGAAATTCACACAGAATGAATTTCTAATCGTATTCCATTTGTTGACCAAAATTCATCCAAATCGAACTACTAAATCATATAGCTACCATAGAAATAATTGGTGATTGAAACCAAATTAATGCATTATTCATGATTGCAAGGGTATTTAATCTTTGGCTAGCCGAAGATAACCGTTCTTACTTGTTTTATTTTAAGGTATGCCGTTTATTACAGGGTATTTAGGAGTTTTGTATGATTGTTGTATTCAATAGAAACAAACTAATGGGTATCTCCTAGCATGAATTCATTTCGTCTAATTATTCTTATAAGATTTCCATTGTGTTTAAAGTTTTTTACATGCTCATTACAGGGTATCTTTTAGTTATTTTAAGGAATACTCCCTACTTCCCAGTTAACTACTGACTTGTGTTGTATTTTTGAATAGTTACAAGTTTTTAAAGTGTGTTTCATTAAGCGACTTGCTTACAGGGTATCTCCTAGTCATCAAATCAGCTTATCTTATTTACTAATATTCTGAATTACTTCCTTATTTACTTGTGGAACCATTCCCTAGCTGCCTACAGGGTATATGCAAGTCGGATACTCATCCCACTGCTGCATTTTTATGAATTTCCAATTGGATTTTTCCCTTTCACATTTCATTTGGTGCATCGCTATTAGTTGATTCCAGTTATGTGCAGCCTTCGCGTGGGTGGGGGGTTGGCGGAGTGGGCGTGTCAGGAAGAGAACCAGCAAAAAAGTAGATTAAAATGCTGCTCGGCTCAGGAGCTGTCACTGTTTTAACGATTCATCTTAATACACACAAATAAAAAATGGCGCCAAATGCCGTTGGCCAGTCATTGTAATGTGCCCAGTCCTCCCACCTCCCCCTTCCCCCTGGGGAGAGCGACTATTTGTCAGTGTTGCCAAGACGCTGAGCTGCGGGCGGCATCGGGATCAGGCAACGCTTCTCTATGTGCCACAAACAACAAAAGTTCCTGCCACAAAAACTTGTCGCTTGTTTTGCTGCTTTTTTTCTTCTTCTTCTTCTTCTTATTTTTTGTCTGCTGTTAGAAGGTGGTGGGAGTGGCTGGACGGGTCGGGTCGGAGTGGGGGCGGGGGCTTTACACATGTCAGTTAATGCTGAAAAAATGTTTACACAACACAATTGCCACGTCAGTGTAAGGAAGAAATGGAGCAAGGGAGGGGGAGAGGGGGAAGTGCACAGCGTGTGGCAACTAGACACAGATGCCAAAAAGTTTTACACAGCTCCACGGCCTCTTCCCCCTCCTACAACGCCTTGAAGCACTGCAGCAAATGTCGAACAGGATAAAAGTCAGCAGCATGCAATTAATCAAATACATGATTTATATATCGAATTTAGCCTAGAAAACTAAAAAAGAATCAAGACAAGTTAGCACCGTTATTTTACAACCATAAACTAGTCCAGCTAGGCAGCTAGACAGGCAACACTACTACTAATTTATAATTAATTTGTGTTTTATTATTAATTATTTAGTTATTTGCCGTTTTAGTTGTTCATGCTTATTGGAATCCGCTGAAACTCCACTTGGCTTAATTCTAGTTAGAAAAAAGTATAAAAATAGTATACTCTTGAGCATGTTTTGGTTCAGTTGCTCTTGAGTCAAAATAAATGATCAAGGGTACTCTTGAATTTAAGAGCAATTTGTTTCTGCTCAAAGAGTGTAGGAGAGCCAGAGAGAAGGAGAGCATGCGCTCGTTGAGCGTAATATAACAACAGCTGATGTTGCGGCACAGAAACATATGTTTGCCACACCAAACGTGTGCAGCGTTAAAAGTCACTCAAGTCGTTAGGCATCTCAGCAGCAGCAGAGAGTCATGAGAGCCAACTATCTCTCTCTTTTTCTCTCGTGCAAACCATCTTTGTCGCTCTTGCTCTGCTAGCGTCGGCGCTGGCGCATTTACTAGCAGCAGCAATTCACGGCCAAGGGGAAAAGTCACTCACTAGTTAATGGGCAGCGACGCCGGCAGCGCTGCTCTGTCGGAAAATTGCTATAAAAGCAGACGAATACATTGCCGGCCGGATAGTAGCTTTGGAAAACTGCTCCGCCACAGAAGTTGCCGCCCTAGCTCCTCTCAGCCGTCAGCCGCCCAGCGTCAGCCGTTGTTGTGTCGTCCATCCTCCATCTTCGTTTTTTATAGTCGTCGTAGTCGTTATCGTTGTTGTTGTTGCGAGCTTTTTTCAGCTGGCAACAAACCAAACTCGCTCACCCACACAAGCAAAGCCCACACAGACGCAAAGAGGCACAGCTGCAAACACAGCTGTAACGAAGAGTTGACTTGAATTGAGTTGATTTCAGTTGAGTGGGGTTGAGTTGAGTTGCGCTGCGCTGCGTTGAGTTCAGTTCAGTTTAATTGAGCGACTCAGCGACTCAGTGGAAGAACGAAGGCCTATCGACATTTCTGGCTGTGCTTGTCCGCTCAGTCAAGCAGCGGCCGCCGCACGCAACACAGCAGCTCCACTCGATACGCACGGAGACGGAACGACGCTAGCAGCAGCAGCATTAGCCATTATATATATATATAACACATACATAGACCACACGTACAGAAATACCAATACACATGTAGAACTTTAATTAATTCGCAACAAACAACAACTCAACATTCAAGTGCTGTGCGTAATTTTAAAGAGCAAAGGAAAACTAAAGAGAGATAGGGTGAGAGAGCGAGCGAGCGAGCGAATAAAAAAGACGGGCGGCAGTTTCGGCTTTTTTTTTAGAATGTATTAAAAATTTAAATGTTTAACTAGAATAACAAATTTAGTTGTTGATACTTTTTCCAATTATTTGTTAAACGAGAAATCAAGAAGGAAATAGCAAGAGATAGAGTAGGCAAAAAACAGAGAGAAACAGGCAGTAGCTTCAGTCAGAAAATTGTGTGCCGTAAAAACGTGAATTAATCAAATAAAAGCAAAATAATAAAAAAATAAATAAATATATAAAATAAAATAAATGAACAACGCAACACATTCAACACAGACATGAACACATAAAAATCAAATCAAATTCTTGTGATTAAAGTGCATTTCTAATACATATAAACATAGTTATACACACAAACAAACACACACACACACATGTTTCAACTTAACTATCCATAAAACGCAACGAAAAATCAACTACAACAACAACAGCAACCGAAAAGTAAAGAAATCCAAATAAAAATTTTAAAAAGCTTCACAACACAAATTCCAATTGGAGACTAACAAGACGCAACGAGTGAGATAATTCCAGTTCGAATACTGCGCTGTCCGTCCCCGCTATGAAGATGGAAGTGCTCTCAGTACAAAATCACATTCAGGGACAATTTGGTGTAATTGGTACAACAAAAGTAAAAGGTAAGTTTCAAATAAAATTCAACTTTAGTTTACAGTTTTTATGTGCTGTGCTTAGTGACAAGTTTTTTCAAGTTTTCCGAGTGTGCCCTATAAATGTAATTGCTTAAAGTGGGACCGAAAAATGTTTTTTATAAAAATGTGTTTTTAAAGAGAAATCAAGTTTCCTGTTTTTTTTAAGTCTATTATTTTCAACCTTATAAAACGGTAAATAAATTTGTTTATTATTTCAATATGAGCATAGAAATTCTGAGATTGTTGTAAAGTTTCGTGGATTCAAAATCATTTACAAAAAAGAAAAATCTTTTTTAAAATCATTGTGAAAATTGGCTAAGAAAAATCACTTTAATATTGACTTTCAAATAATCTGAACAATAAACTTTCTGTAAACTAAGTGAAAATTAAAATTTTGACAAATTAGGAAAAAAGTTGATTCATAATCATAAATTATTTTTTTTTAAATTTTTTTAATTTATTGAGAAACTATTTAAAATTAAACAGATTTCAAGTTTAATTCCAAAATTGAGACATTTACTCAAGAACCGATTAGAACCGCTTCAAACCGGTTTATCCTAAAATTTACAATTCTCTAAAACTGACTCCTTTATACATGTATTATTTTATTACTTTTATCTCTAATTTGCTATAATTTTAACCAGAAGCTGAAAGAAATCGTATGAAATTCCGCCTTATCAGCATTTGTGACGCAAAAGCTTTGAGAATTCCTGTCAAAATACTCATTCATTAAAAATTATGCTTGTCTTTTTTAATTTTTTATTGAAAGACATTTCGAAACATTTGCTGTACATATTTTTAATGTGCCGTGAAAATTTTGTTATTTTTTTATCGCCGCTTTTTGATTCAATTAATTTTATAGCGTATGGAACATTTTATTTGACGTTCTCACAAGAGAAAATTTGAGGCCTTTGAGTGACTTTGCTGGTAGAATTTAGGCAGATTTCAATTAATTGATTAGTTTAAATTTAAATTAAACCTAATTTTAACTTAATGCGGGGAATTTAAGAAGTGATTATCGAATAAAACATAGCAAAAGTTAAAGTCCATCTGAAACACGAAAATTTGGAGCCTTTTGAGTGACTGATGGTAGAATTTAGGCAGATTTCGATTAGTTTAAATTAAATTTATCAAAATTGTAACTTAATGCGAAGAATTTAAGAAGTGATTATCAAATAAAACAGCAAAAGTTAAAGTCCAACTGAAAACGATAATTTTAGACCTCTTGAGTGACTTTAATCGTAGAATTTAGGCAGATTCCAATTAATCGATTAGTTTAAATTGAAATTTAACACAATTTTAACTTTATACGACAAATTGAAGAAGTGATTATCGGGTAAAACAGCAAAAGTTAAAGTCCAACTGAAACACGATATAAATGAGCTTGTGCTTTGGGGTTGTACAGGATTTGGTTTTTTTTTAACTTTCCTTTTGTGTCCTTCTTGTTTTTTTGGGCGGATAGAAGCACTCCAAATCTGGTTGATGCATTTTTTGCCTCCCTTGAAAGCATATCCTGTTTTGTTGTTGTGTCTGACTGTTGGATTATGCAACATCCTGTTAATCCCTGTCACTTTAAACTTGGCCAAGGCAAATTAGACACGTACACGTAAACCAGGGACGTCGAATCAGGGATTGGGATTGCAACTCGGAATTGGGAGCTTGTAAACCGACCGAAAATTCCAAACAACCCAAAAGCGCATACAGGGTGAGTTTGGGTGTGGGAGCACAAGAAGAAGAAGAAGCTTTATGTTGACTATGGCGACGACGACATGCAACAACATGTCGCCTCACAGACACATAGACTTGCACATGCATGCAAAAACATGCTCATATGCACACCTTGCCAACCGGCTATTTCCCTCATACTCTCCCTCTGTCTCTCTTTTTGACTTTGTCTCTCCCTCTCTCTCTCCCTCTTGGTCCGTCTCGTTCACTCGTCTATTCCAGTAATGTGTGTATTTGCAGTCAATTTAATTTCATGACTGACTGAGCGCATGCAATTTTATTTTCGAAGGACACACACACACACATACAGACACATGCATGCAAATTGGTGTGCGAGTGTATGAGTGTGTGGCTAGTCATGCATATTCATATGCTATTCAAAGTCGGAAATCTAGAACCCGAATAATGTTGTTTAATAAATTACTTAATTTGCTTAGTCTGCAATCTTATTTCATTATGTTTAGTTTAGCCACAGTGGCTCAAACATTATTTCGAACAGTGCACAGTGAAAGCGTGTCGAAAAATGATAATTTACTGTGAACGGTAATCCTCGAATACATATGTACATACATAAGTACTTATTTAAGAATATACACACATACATATATGTTTGCTGTCTTTCTTTGGCTTCGTGTTAACCGTTATTCTTCTCATTTCCGATTATTCATCGATAACTAAAGCATTTTAAATACTTGGAACACGGCCACACTGATCACAGATCTCAGTGTGTGATAAAAGCGCGAGTTGTGCATACTAAATTTATACATAATTAGTTTGGTGCAAAATATGTGTGTTGATTTAAATGCGGCGGAGCTTTCAATGAAGATTCAACGTGTGGTTAGAGTAATCTTTACAAGGTATCACATCCATCATGTTCAATCAAGCATAAGTTTGTTCTGTGTTCTGTGCACTCTGAACCTGTTTCGAAAATTTACACTCAAGGCCACGCACACACCTACTAACAAACGCCAACGCACACAAACACGCATAATGCAGTCTAAGCAACGATTCCATCCCTCGTTCTCACCCACAGTCCACATGCACCGGCAACTGCTATTTGAAAGATGAATTTACAACAAAGTGTGCAAACAAAGCTTTGACATAGGCTGCAGTTATGTATGGCTGCATTCTGTATACATATACATACATACATGTTTACTTATGAGTGAATAAAGCAACAACAGCTACTTGTCTGTATGTGTGTAAGAACATATTCGTGTATACGTGATGCTGTTGCTAGGCTGTTTTTGTTATTGCCGAATGTATGGAATAAAATAGACAGCCACAAATGTCGCGTGATGTGCCAGCTTGTGGACCGAAGAGCGAAGTAGTGCGGGAGGGTGGTTCCTCTGTGGCTCTCTAACAGAATCAAAATTGCATTCGTATGTGTGTGCATGTGTAATTAAATGTGTATGCGCTCGTTTGTCTATTTCCATTTCGCTTTCGCTTTTGCCTTCACACAAACCCTTTTCATGCGGCACTTGACTAAACTCAATACCCACCACACATGTAGGCACCAACACCCAAACGCACGCAACGTAACACGCTGCGAGAGAACGAGAAAGAGAATTGCAAACATGTGCCGTTAATTTCTTAATTACGCGGGTGTGCACAGCCCCTAAAAAGAGAGAGAGAGAAAGAGAGGGCGTAAAATATCCATTCAGCCAGTGTAATGGAATGGGCTGGTTGCTGTGTGAACAAAGAAGAAGAGCAGTTTTCTGGAATGGGAAGGGGCTTCAAGAGTTTTAGCGCTAATTACATGACATCGTCGAGTCAAGCCAAGTAGTTAATTTGTGCATGGTACAACAGTAAGAAATTTAACTGCTTTTTTATTTACATACTACATACACCTTA
Source organism: Drosophila nigrodunni (assembly GCA_020829145.1). Classification (NCBI taxonomy): domain Eukaryota; kingdom Metazoa; phylum Arthropoda; class Insecta; order Diptera; family Drosophilidae; genus Drosophila; species Drosophila nigrodunni. The sequence goes on from JACVCZ010000003.1 coordinate 16,333,629, forward strand.
AACAAACTCTCTTTCAACATGTGTACACACATATACAAATATGTATGCATGCACATTTGTGCCTATACATCCGTGGTTTACATACACACATGTACTTGCATGTGTTTTGTGCATGTAAACATACATTGACAGTGGTTAAAAATCGAATTTTTTATATAAATGTGGACTTGAATACCTCAAACAACTTTTAATTTAAAGGATCTGCTTGCATATTAAAGCATACGCTTTTAGAGATTTAGTAAAATATACAATTAAGAACTGACTTAAGGTTAAATAAAGCATAAAATTAATATATGAACAGACACCGTAACGAGTTTTCAGTTTATACTGCATTTCCTGCATACTTGGCCCACTGTGTGGCTGCTGTGCTGAGTTCAGCCTCGTCTGAGCTTTTGTATTTGTATACTTAAGTATTAAAATAACAGCAAAAGAAATTAAAACTGTGCAGCCAAAGGCAGAAGAAAAAGAAGACACATAAAACAAGTGATGGACTGTTGAGAGGGGTAGGGGGACGAGCAGCAATGGCAAACTGCACGGCCAGGCAAGCGTTAAAGAAACTGCTGACTAACAGACGAATGAACGAAAGAGCCAACAAAACGGATGGAACGGACGCGCAATCGTCAGCTGGAAACGTTGAGGCCTCTGCCTCATGAAGCGAAAAGAAGAGGGTAGAACAGAGCGGTCTGGTTGGGAAGAGGGGGACGCAACACATTACCTAATGGCTGGTTGACTGCTTCAAAGAGGGGCTAGTGGGGAGCACGCGGCGAGCATTGCGGCTGTTTAAGCGAACGGCTGATATTCCAGCTGTTGTTGCCAGGTGATTTTATTGTGCCCCGCGCCCTGGAAGCCACTGAGTGTGTTGGCGAGCCTGCGCACTGTGCATAGACAGTGAGTGCAAATTCGAGCTTGCGCAAGCTCCACAATTGCTTCTCTTGCTCTCTCTCGCTCACGCTCTCTGTCTGCAAATGACACAAAGAGGAAGAGTGAAAGTTTTTTTTTTTTTATTTTTTTGCCGGTGGCAACCAGACATCAGCTGTTTTTTTCTTTTCTCTGTGGTTTTGTGGTTAAATTTTTTCTGCCGGTCAATGTTTGATGGTAACTAAAGTATTCCATTTTTGCTCTTCTTCCAAAATTTCAGACTGGACGAGTCCGCTGACTGCACCAGCAACAGTAACGGCAACGGGCGTCGCAGTGTCTGCACTACCAGCTGCAGAGGTGAACGTGGCTGACGTGGATACTGTGGATGTGGACGTCGACGTTGATGTTGTGGATGGTCATCCAGCATCGGTGCTGCACATGCGTCAGCATCAACATCAGGCGCTCAATCAGGCTCGGTCTCGCCTCTCCTCATCGTCCTCATCCTTATCGGCGGCCACCAAGCCTCCCGCCTCCCCAATGGCCGCCAGCTTCGATTTGCCCAACGGCGGCAACGCTACCGCTACAGCGGCTTACATGTCCAATGTACTGCAGGCAGCACCACAGCCCACGCTGCCCGCCTCCCCGATGCAGTCGACAGCGGCCTCGCGTTTTGGGGCCATTGACAATCTGGACGATGTAAATCCTGGCGCAGTGCAAGAGCTTTCGCAGCGGCTGGAGACAAAGCTTCGCGACGCTAAGAGTCGACATCTCTCTTGCACCGAAGTGACGCTGCCCAACGATCTCACTCAGCGCATTGCTGCCGAAATCATTCGCATGTCCGAGCGTGAACCATGCGGAGAGCGCGCTTGCACCATCTTTATTGAGTTTGAGAGCGAGCCGAACAACATTAGGTGAGTACACGAGCAACGATCTGCAGCTGTGCTTTCTCGCTCTCGCTCTCTCTGACTACCGTTTGAAAGCTTTTGCTGTCGGTCGATTAACATACAAATTACTCTCTATTCGCAGACGCATTGCTTCGTTCAAGGTTGATCCAGACACAGTTTCCATTTTTGAGCTTTATCTGACGCTGAAGCAGGACAAGAGCGGCTGGACCTCGCTACTGCCTCAGTTTCTCAAGTAAGTCCAGTGAATACAAATGCATGCACATACACATAGACAGAGTAAATTGGAGCTTTTTAAAAAGTTTACTCATTTTAAATTCTCTTCGCAGAAATCTAACACGTAGCAATACGATTTTGATCAGCCCGGATTTCACATTGACCAAAAATAAGCTTTACTCCTCCGAGTAGAGGTAGCAGCAGCAACAACAACAACAACACATGAGGCATGCAGATGAAGGGCGTGGCGTGGGGACGTGTGAGCGTGAACGTGAGAACGCTGCTTTAACTCATTACATAATCCCTCCGAATAAGTAAATGATGAACAAAGATGAAGTTGAAGATAAAGAAGAAGAAAAGCAGCGGTAAACAACTTTGGTGAGCTTTCACGTCGGCGTCTGCTAAGAAATCATACTCAAAAAGAAAAGAAAAAAAAAACAAGAACAAGAAACAAACAAACCATAAAGAGGCAAACTTTGGACCACAATTCAACTACTCCAGAAAAACAACAACAACAATTATGTATTTTGAGACCTAAAGAAAGAAAGGAAAACAAAAACAACTAAAAAACAAATCATCTGCAGTTGCAGGCAACTCAAAACTCTTATTGGACTGACTTTTTGGCTTATAAAAAAAGGAACTTTTTGAAAAAAACAAAACAAAAACAAAAAACGAAGAAATACAAAAATATTGAAAATATTACAAAACACAAAAGTTCACTCAGTGAACGGTTGCCGGTTATCCGTTTTTTTAAACACACCCAGAGGAAAGATAAAAGAGAAACGCAGATAAATGAGGAGAAAAACAAAAGAGTATTAATCGAATAAGCTAATGTATGTGTATATCGGATGAAATACAAGATACAGAAACAGATTCTATATAATGTGGTAGTTGATATATGCATACGGGTATGTATATGTGAACGTGTACATATATGTATGCATATATATGAATGTTTTTCTTCAAGATCTTATTAGGCTATAAAAGCTCTTTATATACATATATAGATATATAAATATGAAGAATCAAACACAATAAGCAAAGCAAGAGTAGAGAGAAGTTCAAGAAGAAGTTGCAAAGGAAATATATAAAAAAGAAATAAAAAAACAAAGTTGATGTGATATTATATAATAATTATAAATATAAAAACCAACAAACACACACACACACACACATACACTTAAAGGATTTGATTGATTTCGTATTATCCCTATGTCTCAAAGTAAAAACCAGAGAGAAAAGTTAAGTTAAGGAATACCCTTAATACTACAATAAGTTCTGTTCTCATCTAAATTTCAATTAAGTTATAAATTAATGTATTCTCCTCCTCTTCCCTCTCCCACAATTTCTTTATCATGCAGAGTTCCAAACTCGGCAATCACTTCAGATATATAATATAAAGATACACATTGTGTATATGTGTGTATATGCAATGTGTATGTATTTATATATGTACGGAATATTTATAATCATTGATGTGTTTCTAGCTTAAGATTTTAATATTAAAAACAAAAAGAAACCGAGAATTCAATGTGTGTAGCTGTGTATTTAACGGTAGTTTATTAAAAAACAAGAGCAAAAAACAATAACAATTGGCATACATTAATCAATAATGATATAAATATAAAGTATACATATATTTAATGTTTAATACAGTGGGGCAGCTAAATGTATTTTAGGGTAAAACAACAAAAATACGAAAAGATAAGAGAAAACACAAGTAAGAATTGGGAAACTGTTTGGAAAATCTATAAAGTCATCTGTGTTAATAAATTTTAAAATAATTTATAGCGTAGATTAACTAAAACCAACAAATTTAAACTAAAATTGAACAAAAATTAAAGAACAAAAGTTGTACAATTTTGATAGCGCTGCAAAAAAAAAAACAAAATCGAAAAGAAAAGAAAACATTTCAAAATATCGAAAGCTACTAGTATTTTCACACACATTTAAGCTAAATTATAATTAATAATTTATACACACACAATCAATCAAACAATCCACTTACAAAAACAAAAAAAGATCTCACAAGGAAAAGAAAAATCTTCGGCTATGACGAAGCTTAAATACCCTATTAAAAAAAAAAAACAATAAATTAATCACTCACTTCATTAATAGAGACAACAAATTTCGAATTTGATGACACTGAAAAAAATCCCACATGTAAATAGGGCAGCAAAAGGACAACAAGAAAAGAGTAATAAGCGTATTTAATAAAAGATTTAAACAAAAACGATGTGAACATAAAATCAAGTGAAAAATAGAACCATGAATGTGATCTATTTAATAATAAACAAAAAAGAAAAAAAAAATACTAGAAAAAAAAGAAAAGTTTTTGAAAAAATTAAGTTCTTATAATTTTGATTTCTATTTAAACACTACAACTCTTATATAAATGTAAAACCTTTTAATTTGTAGAACTTTAAAATATAGTTTGCAACAAATAAATTGTTTATTTTCTTTGAATGCCACACTTGAAATGCTTTTAAATACTGTAAAATACTGAATGCAATTATGAGAATTTTTAAAGAACGTAGATCCGCAATACGCTTTTAATGTTAAACCAAAAACAAAAAAAATACCAGCTGTTTTGGTTTGTAGTATTTTATGCGAGAGAAGGTCCAACGAATTTGAGACGCGAATTTTCAGTTGATTTTCCAGTGGATGGGTGTAAAATGAATCTTAGACACGTCCAGTGCTCCTCAAAGTATTTGTAAACAATAATGATAAAAACTATTGATAAACTAGTTATTTACAATGTATGTATATGTGTATGTGCATGTGTATGTGTAGAATTTTTACATAATCCTATGATATGAAGATAAATAGTGGGTGTATGAGTGTGCGAGTGTGTGTGTGTGTGTGTGTGAGTTGAAAGGGAACCAATTAAAAAAGAGAACATTTTGGAAAAACCAATCAATCAATTAGAAGAACGCCTAAAATACCATATATTACAAAATACTAGAAAATTCTATTTAAAACAAAAAAGATACAATAATAATACTAATATTAATACCATCAAATTTATGTATGTACTATTACAAATATTTAGAACAGAGCAACATACTCCTCCAGAAACCCCCCGTACCCCCCGTACCACCCGTACCCCCTTCTTACCCCCTAAAAACACACAAAACATTTTTGATATCGAAAAACAAAAAATAATTTAACAATTTAAGCGATTATCCCACCATGTGATTTATAAGTGAAAACAATAATTTGAGATTAGTGTACTTTGTTTTCAGAAATAATTTTGTTCAATACTTAACGAAGAACAAGCATTCTTTTTATGTTTTAAGAAAACAAAAATTAATTAACACATTTTTTTTCTCTGAATTCTTAAAAATCCAACTTTCATTGCTCTCAAAACAAAATAAAATTAAGCGAAAAATCTTGAGATATTTAAGTTTGAAATTGTTGTGAGAATGGAGTTGAACATAATTGAGATATTTAGTAGGTATGGAAGGGAATACTCTATGTTAAAAAAACACGTAGCTATTCTAAGTAAAAGTTTAACAATTTCCGTAAAAAACAACAATACAAAGCAACTGTAAACAAAAAATATGATATACTATATATAACTATACATATGTGTATGTATGTATGTAAAAAACAAACAACAAATTTAAACTTTAGTAGCGCTTAACAAATTCTAGCAATTTAACAAATTTTAATTAATCAAAATATGAAATATATACAAATATATATATTATATATATATTAAAGAAAAACAAAAAAAAAACCAACAAAACAAAACAAATGCAACAAAACTGCAATTTCATTTTTCTCTGTGTAAAAGTTGAGTAAACAAAAAAATACAAATAAAATTTTTTAAATGTGCAACTGCTGTTTTCACTAAAGCTTTTTTTAATAGGGTGTGTGTTTTGGCTAAAGCTTTCAGCTGGGACACACACCAACGTAAGCGGTCAGCTGCGTCAGCCAATTGCAGCCAAGCTTGTGCACCCATTTTTGCATTCCGCTCTGTCCCACTCTAACAATCCCAGCTGAGGCGGCTGCGAAGTTCGAACCAATCAACAGGCAGACAACAAAGCTATCGGCTTAAAGTTCGGCTCTGTTTTCACAACAACAGCTCAAGCTGTGTTATTCGTTCCTCGTTGCTTGGCGCGAACGGACGTGTCTCAGTGCTGCGCTGTCGGTTCGGTTTTCAAAGTATTAATTTTATCGCATTTGCTTTGCTTTTCGTGCGTTTTCTAACACTACGACGCATTTGAAATAATGCTAGTTCTATAGTTCTATGATTGGTAGGTAAAATCGCACTGCCCATCTCGCTCTTCTGTTTGTATATACTGTGCTTGTGTGTGTGTGTGATATGTTTATCTGATAAATCCAACTGCTTCTTGCCCTTCAAATTGTCAACGTTATCGGCCGATATCTAGTCTTTTGTTGCCAACTTCCTAGCGGTTTTCATCTTGCCGCAAACTCGGTAAGGAATTTCCAATTGCCAAGCCTAATGAGTGTGTGTGTGTGTGTGTGTGTGTGTGACAGTTTAAGTAATTCATATGAATACCAATAAATGACTAAAAATACTCGCATGCAGATCTTTAATCTACCTCAACTGGAAACTAGGTGCGGTGCTGTGCCTTGGCCAAGTTAGCAGGTAAATAAGCTAATCATTGCCTGGCAATCAGTTAATCGCGCAACGAGGACGAAACCTAAACGCAGATCCAATTAGTCAATTCGACTTAATTGACAATGTCGCCCACTGTAACGCCGTTCCCACCCCCTGCCATACATCCTTGTGCTCTTCTTATGTCTTCCTTACTCTTTACACACGTTGGGAACTGGGGGGCTACTTGAAATGAATAAATTCTTTATTTTCGTACTCAAATAAATGCCCAAAATTCTGAATATTATTACTAAGAACTGAGATTACAAACTAAGAAATTCATTGTACCGACCTCGACAGTAAAAACATCCAAGTCACCACTTTAAAGAGATTAATTAGGGTTAATCAAATGCACGGTATTACGTATTTGCTTCCTATATAGCGTTATATTAATCAAACTTTTTTAAATTATTGAGTTTGAGGTGATGCTTCACTTCGGGCTTAAAGACCTACAGTCAGAAGTTTTTCTAGTTATTCCATAGTTGCGAATTCTTGTCATAATATTTATGCAATCTTCTGTTTTATTTGAATCATATGCAAAGCAATTCCCAAGAATCTGATGAAAAGAGACGACGAACGAACAAAATGCACTTTTGGTGGCCAATTCAGTTAGTAGATTCAGTGCCATGATACATGTGGTTTCTTCTCCACCTCTTCTTTCGCGTTCCCCTTTCTTGCTCCGTACTCTTCCTCTGGCAATTCTTATAGTTAAGAGCTGAGAAGTGTCTCTGTTTGACTTTTTATTAAGCAATTTCAATAATATTCAGTAAATTCGTGGAGAATCTAAAAGAAATGAGCTTTAAGCAAGACTTTTCTCAAAGCTAAGAATTTTTGACTGAAGTTCATTAAAATAGAAATCAAATCTCTTGAATTCAAGAGAAAAACATATATTTTTTAACATTTAATATTTAAATAATTTTAATTTATCTAAAAGAAATATTAAAATATAAATAAAAAGAAAAATATTTTCTATTAATCAGATTAGAGTCAGAGTCTACCGATTTTGGCATTATAGTAAAATTAACTCTAATTAATGTCAAAATGAAGCCATTTTTCGTGGCTTTTGGAATCTTAAGTTACCGCCTGGCGCCGTAACCGAGCCAAGTCCAGTATTTACCTAGAAAGCGAGTCTGTTAACCTTTTGTGGCTCCAAAAGCTTTTCCCTGTCTCTTTTTTGTGCTGACTGGCGTCTGGGGATCGATGGATGAATCATTTGTTGCGTTTTTTGGTCAAAATATTATTGTAATTTTCCAATTGTCACCTGCATTCCCAACGTATCAATTTGCAATTAAAATTCTGCACTTTTTTTGTCTTTCGCAGAACGTGCCCTGTAACTGAAGACAGACGCCAGGGAGAGACAGAGAAAAGGGAAAAAGTCGGAGGGGAAGCAACGAAAGAGAGCATGGAGTACAGCAGCAAGAACAGTCTTGAGCCTGTGGATATGGACGCCAGCCTCAATAGTGATGGAGCCGAATCCTCGACTCAACCCACACAAATCACCTCCATCGATGGATTCTTCAACCGCAAACGTGGCAGGCCCCCAAAGAATCGCTTTGTCGAGGTCTACAAGAGCGTAAGTAGAGCTTTAAAGCTAAAAAGTAGGGACATTAAAAGTTACTCTCTTCCCCTCCTGTTAGTTGGATTCCGATCCAGTGGTGCCAATTTCTTTTTTCCCGACATTTCTAGCCTAAGTGTAGCTCCGGAAAGTTTAAAAAAGTGAGAAGTGGGAATCTAGCTTTTTAAAATTAAACAGATTGCCCAAAAACTTAACAAAATTAAAAAAAATTTTTACACTACAAGTTGTAAAAAAAAATCGAAAATACAATAAATAGAAGATCTTGTCAATTTTCGGTAACTTTTAAAATTGACATTTAGCAAAGATTGAAAAAAATGGGAAAAAAATTATTAAACTTTTGTTTGTTTCAATAGTAAAACCATTAAAAAACCGTTTCTTTAGAATATTTTCCGAGGTTTCACGGCTTTATCGGTCAGATATTCTAGCTTTTTTTCTCCCACAAATTTGGCAACACTTTTCCTATCCTCATGCTGATTGCTTAAAGTTGGATCTGGAAAGCTTCTAGTGAGCTTTTTGCTCCCTTAAGCTTAAGTCAGCACTCTCCCTTCTAGACCTATTTCAATTCTGGCCAATTAATGGGCTATAAATAGCTCTTTGTAACTGTTTCTTGGTCTACAGTTCAGTCAAAACTCCCTTCCGTCCCCCATCTCCCCACCTATAACGACCGACTTTAGTTTATAATATTACCAAAAAAAAAAAGAGAAAAAAAACACAGAAAAAACACAGAATACCGCAAATGGCAATGGACAAAATATTTATTCAAATTATTCGATTCATACACACACACACACATACACACATGCACGCACATTCAATTGCGTGTACTTGGCCAACACCTGTTCCCCTTACCCCCTCTGCCTGCTTAAGCCGCCGTCTTTGCCTGACGCGTGGGCTGGATAATCGTAAACATACACACAAACGTACACAGACGCACACATACGTAGTAGACAAACTGTGCTCAAAAATGTAGAAATTATGAAAATGACAGTTAAAAGCACAAAACAAATAATAACCCCGCAAGTGCAAGCGAGAGAGAGAGAGAAAGGGAATAAGAGAGGTGGGGTGTGCTCAGCTAGGTTACAGTGGTGTGTGTGCTGGTGGGGGAGGACGGCGACAGTTATCACCATTCGATGCGGCGCAAGTGAAATAAAATGCGGAAACACTCGTTGTCAATATTAATATGACGAATATGGCAAAAACCAAATCCGAAAACTCAATTCAACACACGCCACATAAAATGCCACATTAGGCCCCAATCGACGCGTCAGTTTCCCCCTTCTTCTTTGCCGCCTCTCTTCATCCTTCTCTCTGCCTCTCTTCTTATCCCTTTAAACTCAACACAAACTCGAAGTACACTGCAGCACTGCACGCAAATAGGCGCAAATTCCTTATTACATTGAGAGTGCATGAGTGCATGTAAGTGTGCATGTGTGTGTGTGTTTGTGTGTGTAGTGCTGTAGTATGCATTGTCTTAGGAAAGGGCACGCCTAGGCATAGACAAGTAAAAGAGCGCAAAAGAGAGCGTAGAAGTAAAACGAAGAGCGATGAATAAAAGAATTACTGTAAACAGTGCAGTGAATGATGATCGACTAAAAGCTTTGACGAAGTGCGACGAGTGTAGAAGCAGTGAAAGAATTGAGATGAATTTATTTCTGATGTTTTTACTCCAACATATTTTTAAAATAAATGAATACAAAATAAATGCTTATCGTTATGAACTTAACTTGTGCATTGTTGTCGAGGGCTGCACATAAACTTCTAGTGCAGTGAGGAATGCGTTAAAGAAAATTCTTGACTAAAAACTTATAACGAATTCTGCTGCTTTACTTTAGTGGCGACCCTCTGTGACCGCCCTCGATCATCGAATGTGACGATTAAAAGGAACGACACAACTACAATAACTTCTATATATTGTCTTTAATCATATAAGGTGTGTGTACTTATATGAATGGCTGTGAGTGTGTGTGTGTGTGTGTGTGTGTGCAACTTATCAGGTAAATCCAAACACGTTTCATTGTCTTTTCAATCTTTTGGAGTAATTATTATTATAGACACAGGCCAACACTTCGACTTGTTTCTACCCTGTATAAGGCGAAATTTAGATAAATTTGAATCTTTTGAAAGTCTTTTCAAACCAAGTCAAAATTAAGCGGTGACTTCTGTTTGTGTTTACTGCTTTCGTAATGCCATTTTTGGGTAGGGTATCTGAAAGTTGCCATTCAAAACAGTTTTTTCAAAGTATTTTTTCTGTTGTTTCTCTTTTTTGTTGTTGTATTTGGTTTTTATTTAAGTTATTCTCTTTTTGTTATTGTTATTTTGTTTTTTTTTTTTTTTTTTTTTTTGCCTTTTTTTTATTATTATTATTTTTATTATTGATTTTGATGCGTGAACAAAATTTAAATAGTGACATTTTGGGCCAACAATGAGCATTAACAGTAATTTCGGAAATAATAAACTGGTTGCGACTGTTTGTCATATCATTCCAAAACTATGACAAGCAACAACAATGTCAAGTACAATAATTCCAAAGCAACTGAATGAAACGACACCCAAAATTGTCAAGTGGATGGAGGGGGCAGGGGGCAGGGGGCAGGGGGAATGATTAGTTCCACACAAAGTCCCTGAAAGACAGACTGATGAAACCCACCTAATAACTTTCAACCCTCTCGCAGGCCCAACACTCACCTCAAGCCATATTCACCAGCTTCAAGTTGGAGAAAAGTGATCAGAGCAATGCTTCCGGCTTGGCAGCTCCCCAAGAAATCACAGAGCACTCAATAACTTCACTGAGACTGCCCCAAAGCAGTCAGATCCCAACTGATCTCACACCTAGTCGGACCAGGAAAAGAGGTCGCCTTTGGACCCTAGAGTCCCAAAGGGATCTAGCCACGATGCCCAGCACTGAGAAGGCCAAAAGTCCTACAATCCCAGAGTCCAGCCATAGCCGTTTACCAGATCAGGTGAGTTTTGAAACTGGAACTGGAACTAGTTCTAAACTCTGCCTCCACTCTGCTTCCTTAGGTAACTTTGAATGCCGCAGGTGTGGACTCCTCTGCAAGTCTGGAGCGGGTTTCGGGTATGTAGAACCCTTGTAATCGTCTAGGAATCACCATTGACCTTCCTCCTACTAGTTGTGCGCGCAGCGGGAACTTTTTACCCGGAGAATGCCGCGGAGACAACAGAGAGCAGCAGGATGACTGAGAACTCTGCGGCAAGCATGGAACAACCGGAGGATCTGAGTATGCGCGGTAACCCAAAGGAGCCGACGGATGGGCGTGGCGAGCCAGAGGCGGGGCTGAAGCTGTTGCAATTCAAGCAGCTCATCGATTTGTACCAAAGGCAGTGGCTGCTGCCGAGCTTCTTGGCTGCGGCCAGTCAACAACCTGCTTCCCTGGACATGCGTCTGTTGCTGGAAAATGCGGCACAGCAGAAGATGCTGCTCCTCAATGCAGCTGCAGCGGGTGCCGTGGCAGCGGCTGCTGCAGCAGCAACAACCACAACAACAGCAACATCGGAGGAAGTTTCTGCAGTGCCCAAAACTCCCACAGCACCTACAATAGCGGGCCGTGCCAAGCGTAGCCGGGAGCAGGACATTCCCAGGGGCTACCTTAAGTTCCGGTTCAACGAGGACTGCGCCTTCGAGCGGTGCGGCTACCGAAATCACCAGTCCCACTTCCACTGCAATCGGCGTGACTGTCACTATAGTTTCTGCGACAAGACCCGCTTCGTGCAGCACACAGCACGGCACGATCGGATGGATACGCTCATGGGCGACGACTTTCGGCAGTTTCGCGCCAACATGCGTTGTGGCGTTGTCGACTGCGGTTACGACACGCCCCCCTTGACAGCTGGTAGCTCCCGTCCAGGTAAGTGTGCTTACCGTGGCACTAGAGACTTTCCTCTCTAACTTTTCCTGATCCCTACCTGATTCCTAGATGAGCTGCTTTCCTCTGGCGCTGTTCCAAAGAAATCCTCGCATTTCCACTGTCGCAAGTGCGATTACGTCTGCACCGATTCCAACAAGGTCGTGGCCCATCGTCGCCTCCACATGAGGCTGGAGTATGTGCGCTCCGCGGGATTCCGCAAAATCGCCAGTAACGAGTGCTGCGATTCGCCGTCCTGTTCCTACACACTGCGGCACACGCACTACCATTGCATCACCTGTGACTGCAGTGTTCTCTCCCGCGCCCAGTTGGCCAGTCACAGGCATCGCATCAGTCACTCCACCAAGCTGCCGGAGAGCCATTCCTCGGAGTTGGAGCTGGGGAGGGATCGGGACAGGGAACGGGAGCAAGAACAGGAGCAGCAGCTGGCTTAGCCTTAAGCATCGTTCATTAAGTCAATTAAAGCCATATCTACAAAAGTTGCACTTTGTTCTGGATTTGCTAACTCCTTTTAAGCTTTGGGAATTACTCTATGGATTGAGTTTTCACTCTTGGGGATTGTTTTTCAACCCCTACTTCCATTGGGTGGTAAACACAAGTCAACTTCAAACTCAGAATGGAATAACTGATTAATTTTGATTTTATTTTAATTTAAATTTTATGAGATCAGAATCAGACATCTTTAGCCACATGGAGCAAATCAGTCGAAAATAGGGCATGTGTATGAAGACATGTAAGTTGAGCTACCGCAACCAATATGATGCGTATATGACTATTGTAACCATCCTTACCAAGTTTGATTTGGATCTGACAACTATATCCTATAGCTCCTTTAGGAATAAAAGGTCAAAAATTACACTAGAATAAGTACGGGCTCCTTTACGGCCCACTCGACTAGCCTTTCTTACTTGATTTGATATTTGTTGAAATATCAGCCGATATTAATTGCAAAAGCGTTCTGCTCATTAACAGTCTGGCAACTCAATACTATTAAAGAGTTGGTAAAATGAACAAGTTCTTATATGAGTTTTCATAAGAAAGAAAAGAACAAGATTGAGGCAACAACGCGAGTTTGGAAAAGAAAAGAATAATACAATCGCAAATATTTAAAAAGCAATCTTTTGTGTGTTATTATTTGGGTGTGGAGTCTGGAAATCCTGGAGCAATAAATTCATAAGTGGCGACATTGCTGGATGGTGGAAGCACTTTGGTTTAAGTGAGATCAAGACGCCACTGTTTATCTATAGGTTATGGGCCCAGACCACGCCACTACTGCAGCTAAGTAAACGTTTTATTATATATTTTTTCTATAGATATTAAACATGGAAAAACAAATAAACGTAATATAAAAACAATTTGATGGCGAAAAGTATGCCATCTGGAAATTTCGCATAAGAGCACTTTTTAAGTGAAATAGACGCATTGAAGGTTATAGACGAAGAAGTAGAGGATACAGAAGAATGGAAGAAAATGGAAAAACGCGCAAAAAGCGTAATTATTGAGTATTTAAGTGACTCATTTTTGAGTTATGCTAATAGCACAGATTCTGCAAAAAGAAATATTGCAGAATTTGGACTCAATATATGAAAGGAAGAGTTTGGCTTCGCAATTATCTACACGCAAGCAATTGCTATCTTTAAAGCTAAAGGAGATACTCAGTTATTAATTCATTTTGCTTTGTTTGACGATCTCATTGCCGAATTACAAGCGTCTGGCGCCAAAGTCGAAGAAATGGACAAAGTTTCACATTTATTGCTTACTTTGCCATGCTCGGACGATGGAGTAATAACAGCGATTGAAACATTGGCAGAGCAAAATTTAACTTTGGCATTCGTTAAAAACAGACTGTTAGATCATGAAATTAAATTAAAAAAAATATTAGCAAAGACACTAGTTTAAAGGTAATGCAAGCTGTAAAGAATGATTTTAAGTCTCAATTCTCTAATAATAATATTAAGAAAAACAGTAAATTTGTGAAAAGAATGGATATAAGACTCAGAAGAAATGTTTTCATTGTGGCAAACTTGGCCATCTAAAAAAGGATTGTTTTGCATTAAAAAGAGGAAAAGAAAATAATGAAAATGGCAAGCAAGCACAGATGACCAATGCACAGGTTCAGGCAAGTAACCAAGGAATTGCATTTATGTTGAAACGCGCAAACAGTGGACATAATGTTGGATTCTTACTGGACTCTGGTGCGTCTGACCATTTAGCCAACAATGAAAACTTATTTAAAACTATAACTGAACTGGGTGAACTGATAAAAATTTCTGTGGCTAAAAAATGATGTATATATTTATGCAATCAAGAAAGGCACAGTGGAACTGTTCACAAACACAAATGAAAGAATTGAACTTAAGGATGTTTTATATTGCCCCCGAAATACCGGAAAATTTGATTTCAGTCAAGAAGATGCAGGAAGCAGGCCTTACAATTGTATTTCATCCAGGAGGTGTATTTGTTAGAAAAGGTAATTTGGAAATAATGAAAGGAAATATATTTGGAAATGTTCCGCTGATTAATTTCTTTTTCTAATAAATTGGCTTGTGTTGCTAATGCAAAGAACTTTAGTAGTTATAGTTTGTGGCATGAGAGGCTAGGACATATAAGTAAAGGGAAGTTTTCAGAAATAAAAGCAAAAATATGTTTAATGATACCGAAATATTAAATAAAGTCCTACCAGAGGATGAATTGTGTGAAGCATGTGTAAAGGAAAGCAGACAAGATTGTCTTTGAAAAGTTTAAGAATAAAGACCATATAAAGCGACCCTTATTTGTTGTTCATTCTGATGTGTGTGGACCAATCACACCATCTACAGTTGATCATAAAAATTATTATGTTGTTTTCATTGACGAATATACGCATTATTGCGTAACATATCTGTTGAGTTATAAGTCAGATGTTTTTGCTGTCTTTCAAGACTATGTAGCCAAAAGTGAAACGTTATTTAATTTAAAATTGGTTCATTTATATATTGACAATGGCAGAGAGTATTTATCGAATGAAATGAAAGAGTTTTGTATTCAAAAGGCATAAGTTATCATTTAACTGTTCCACATACTCCGCAACAGAATGGTGTATCCGAAAGGATGATTAGAACTATAACGGAAAAAGCTCGTGCTTTAGTTATAGGGGGCAAAATCCAGAAATCTTTCTGGGGTGAAGCTGTGCTTACGGCTACATATTTGATTAATAGAAGCCCAACTAATGCATTACGTGAATGCAGAAAACACCATTTGAAATGTGGCACGATAAAAAGCCATGTTTGAAATACTTAAGGGTATTTGGTTCGACAGTATATGTTCTCGATAAAACGAGAAAACGAAAGTTTGATGACAAATCATGGAAAGGTATACTTGTCGGTTATGAACCAAATGGATACAAAGTATGGAATGTGGAGGATCTTATGGAGTGTGAAAAGGTTCAGGAGAAATCTGATACTATAATATCAGAAGTACAGCCTAGTGAAGTGGAAAGTGCCGATCCTGAAATGTCAGGTGTTTTATCTGAAAATAATGAAAGAAACTCTGAAGAAAGTGTTCGAAAAAGCGATAGACTAAAAGAAAAGCCTAAATTGTCATATAGAGATATGATTAAAAATTGTGTAATGCATGCAGAAACTTATATAAATACTGTCCCAACTTCGTTTGATGAAATTAACAGTTGAAGTGATAAGGTACAATGGAAAGAGGCTATCAATGATGAACTTAATTCTCATAAAGTGAACAAAAACTTGGTCACTAGTTGATATGCCTGAAAAATAAGAATATTGTAGATTGTAAATGGATTTTTACAATAAAACAAAATGAATTTGGTAAACCTGTGAAATATAAAGCAAGACTTGTAGCGCGTGGATTTACGCAGGAGTATTTAATCGACTATGATGAAACATTTGCTCCAGTGGCTAGAATTTCAAGTTTTAGACTAATAATGTCCTTTCAAACCAATATAGCTTGAGAGTACATCATATGGATGTGAAAACTGCCTTTTTGAATGGCAACTTAAAGGAGGAAATATATATGAAAAGTTCCTCAGGGGCTGCAGTGTAAAAGCAGCCAAGTATGTAAATTGAATAAAGCAATTTATGGTCTCAAGCAGGCGGCTAGATGTTGGTTTGATGTTTTTGAAAAGGCCTTAAAAGATACTGGTTTTAAAAATTCACCAGTTGACAGATGTATATATATTCTTGATAGAAATGATATTTTAAAAAAATATATATGTGTTGCTTTATGTAGATGATCTGGTTATATGTACAGAAAATATTCATACAATGAATAAATTTAAAGCATATCTTATGAGTAAATTCCAAATGACTGACTTGATGGAAATAAAGTATTTCATAGGTATTAAGATTGACAGAAGAGATAATCAAATGGAACTTAGTCAATCAGCTTACATAAAAAATATTCTACTGAAATTCAATATGGTCGATTGTAATCCTGTCAAATCTCCACTTCCAGCTAAACTAAATTTTGAGTTATTGAACTCAGATGAAAAGGATGATAGTCCTTGCCAGAGTTTAATTGGATGTCTTATGTATGTCATGCTATGCACAAGACCAGATCTGAGTATATCTGTGAATTTGCTAAGTCGATATAGTCAAAAGAATAATAAAGAGCTTTTGGCTTTGTTTAAAAAGAGTATTAAGATATTTAAAAGGAACTATCGACATTAAATTAACATTCACAAAAAACGAAAAGTATGACGACCTTTTGTTGGATTTGTAGACTCAGATTGGGGTGGAAGTCAATTAGACAGGAAAAGTACTACAGGGTATTTGTTCAAAATGTTTGAAACAAATCTAGTTTGCTGAGTACTAGAAAACAAAATTCAGTGGCAGCATCATCAACAGAAGCCGAATACATGGCACTCTTTGAAGCTGTTAGAGAAGCTTTGTGGTTAAAATCTTTGTTAGAAAGTTTGAACATAAAACTAGATCAGCCAATAAAATCTTTGAGGACAATCAGGGTTGTATTAGTATAGCTAATAATCCCTCTTGCCACAAACGCTCTAAACATATAGATATAAAGTATCATTTTTCCCGTGAACAAGTTGAAAATAAACTAATAAAGATTGAGTATATTTCCACAGATCACCAACTTGCGGATATCCTGACAAAACCGTTGCCAGCACCACGTTTTGAACAGCTTAGACGAAAGCTGGGTCTAAGCGACTGACGGACATCAATGTCTCAATTTACCATCATATAATTAATTCTGAATTTAACTAAATTAATTTTTTAAAAGTTCCTTATGAATTTAATTTTTGCTTAAGAATATTGTTATTCAATTCATGCAACGAATGTTGGATCAAGTGCACTCCCAGAGAAAAAACTCGAATTGTAGCTTCAATTATAAATAAAATATTTTTATTTTAAAATATGAGCACAGCGCTTTTGAGGAGGTGTGTTGAAATATCAGCCGATATTAATTGCAAAAAGCGTTCTGCTCATTAACAGTCTGGCAACTCAATACTATTAAAGAGTTGGTAAAATGAACAAGTTCTTATATGAGTTTTTCATAAGAAAGAAAAGAACAAGATTGAGGCAACAACGCGAGTTTGGAAAAGAAAAGAATAATACAATCGCAAATATTTAAAAAGCAATCTTTTGTGTGTTATTATTTGGGTGTGGAGTCTGGAAATCCTGGAGCAATAAATTCATAAGTGGCGACATTGCTGGATGGTGGAAGCACTTTGGTTTAAGTGAGATCAAGACGCCACTGTTTATCTATAATATTAAAATGTGAACTGACACATGTCCTTTTTGGTCATTGACAAAATTATTAGATAACCATCCAAGATTTTCCTGTAAATCTGTTTAGTTTGGTTGGTTCCCAAAACAGAGTAATTCAAGCTGATCAAACTGATTTAACTAAAAATTTTAACCCTTTCGGGACGGAGTTTTATTTAAAAATCCAGAAAATTACAGAAAATCTTTTTACATATTTCGAATCGGGACAAAAAAAATAATATGTGCATACTAGAAAATCCTGAAATTGTCATTTTATCATGGCACATATAAAAGTCGTTTAAGTTTACATTGGCGATAACTACAAAATTAACAAAAATACAGAAGTTTAAAAATTTCTTTGACGTATTGTCTCAGTAGTTCCGAAAGGGTTAGGATCTATACACACAAAGTTTGGAATGAAAGTTCGATTTTAATGTACACAGATCATGTTGATTTACAATTTTCGACACGCTCAACACCGCCCCTCCAGATTGTCCAGATCAAAAAACTTTTAATTACACCATAACTTTTCAAGCTTTTTTTTTAGGTATCGCGACAAAATTTACAGTTTATTTGTACAAGTTTTTAGAATCGAATGTGTCGAAAGTTCTTGATTTGTGTGAGAAAATTAAGTGTTTGTTGAGCTATTTTAATTGAACTTATGTCAGGATTGCAGATTATTCATTCCAAGCATATCTATACCTATATCATAGAACTCCTATAGGACAAACCTATCGATCATTTATTGTTTTTATGAAAGACTTTTAAAATCTTCTATTTAATGAGAGTTGAAAACTTGAACTCGATTTCGGTTGCGACGATTAATGGACCACAGGTGGATGTACTCCAGTAAATAGCGCAGAAAGAGGAAATAGAACAATTCGGAAATGAAGACGACGCTGAAACCAACCATTAAGCTCAAAATGCCGCCAGTCAATGCTGAAATGAATATCAAAAAAGTAAACATAATTCCACTGAGGAATTGATTTCAGTAATTTCCTTTTTATCCTCGAATACCTACACATGTACTCGGTGGGACCTGTATAAGAGGACTTGATGTTGCTGCGAAAGAAGTCATCGTGGTGATAGAAATTCACTACAGCCAAATTGTTGCGGATGTACTCGGTGGAGAAGTGTTTGAGGTACTCGTTGGTGGTGCGAATTCCTTGCTCACTGAAGGGTATGGCAAAAGGGTCGGGGAAGTAGGAGACGTCGTGACAATTGGCCAGACACAGCTCCTTGCAGGCTGCACTCTCCTGGTCCACAATCTGAAACTCCGCCCGATTCAGACAGTCGAAGTGAACCACGTGACAGACGCTGGCATTGCGATAGACCAGGGGCAGGTGGTAGGGAATACACTCGCAAAGGCGATAAAAGTACTGGGCATCACACTCCGCCTCGCAGTTCCTACGAGTATAATACCTGTAGAAGAGTAGTTCCTGTTCGTCACTGAAGATGCACTGACGTTTGTTCCGATCGATGCTGCGAGTATTGGGCATAGCCTCGAAGCTACTAGGCACCAGTCGAAAGTTAGTCTCGTGTCCCAGCATTACCGGCAGTCCCGACTCCTTAAGCTTGGGCTGATCGATTGAGTTGTAGAGCAATACCTAGAGAAGAAAGAACTTGTAAATGAACGTCTAAAAACCTGGGACCCCTTGTTAAAATGTCTTTATCAACAGCCGAGTATCAGAGACTATAAATGAAAGATTAAGGATAACAACCCTTATTTAGAAAATGAAAGACAGTCTCAGAGACTATCAGAGCTAGAGACACCAAATTTAGAGCGAAAGTCAGTAAGTAAACCTCTAAAAACCCTTATACCTCTATTACCTCTTGTTAAAATCATCAACAGCCGAGTCTCAGAGACTATCAGAGGTAGAGACACCGAATTAAGAATGAAAGTCAGTAAGTAAACCTCTAAAAACCCTTATACCTCTATTACCCCTTGTTAAAATCATCAAGAGCTGAGTCTCAGAGACTATAAGAGCTAGAGACATCAAATTTAGAGTGAAAGTCAGTAAGTAAACCTCTAAAAACGTTTTCTACTTCTATGACCCCCTATTGAAAGTGTAAGTCTTACCTTAAACCCTTCTCCATTTGTGGATGAACAGTAGTACTCATCAGTGTGACCGTTTAGGATAATTTGCAGCCCGTTGGAGACTCCAGTGCCAATGCCCCGTCGTGGATAGAAGCCAGCGGGCAGTTGCTTTGGATAGCCATTAATTGGGTTCCAGTCCACGGCGATATCCGAGAAGCCCTTCGAAGATGTATAGTCCCGTATGTAAGGAGCACTAGATGAGGTAAGTACCCTGTTATAACCTTAAATCCAGTAGTAGAAACAGAAGTGGAAATCAATTCACCTGAATTTGTAGAGATAATACGGATGCAGAAAGTTGAAGACACAGCAAAGACCCTCGTCCACGAAGAACTCCCGGAAGATGTCGGTACAAGGTATGAGATTGTGCCCAAAGATGCACGAAACTATCATTTCCTCACACTTGTGACTGACACTGACTATGAAATTGGCAAACGTATCGTTTTTGCTTCGAGGCTTTACCGATTTATACTCCGTGAAGTTCAAGTCCTGAAAGCACGCCTTCCTAAGCATCGCGTATTCCAAGGATCCACTGCAAAGGAGTTATCGAAAATCATTCCACTCTCGGTGGCGTTCAACTCGATTTCACTCACTCTTTGAAGTTGACAACTTTGGAGTACTTGGCCTTGTTCATGCTGCAGACTGTGATCGCAGGAAAAGGTATATCCTGAATGGACGTCATCTTGGAGCTAAAGCCGATGATAACCGGGGTACTCTGCCATTTGTTGAAGACATTCACTGCCAGATTAATGGCCACGCAGACGGATATGATGAATATTTTACCAAAGTAGAGCTGCACCCATCCGGATAGGTCACTATTCCAGATATACTTCATACCCTGCAATGATGTACTGCCCAAGAACTCTTTTGTCTTCAACTCGAGCTTCTTCCAGATTTTTTCAATTACTTGTTTTCGAAATGCCATTCCGATATTGTCCAAACTCCAGAGGCAACTAAAGGAATTGAATTCATTGCGACACACCAAGTAATTCTTATTACCAATTACCTAATCGACTCCTAATCGTTGTCTGCTTTACCTCAAATTTGGTTCTTTAATGATGTGTTCTTTCACATTAAGAACCAATTTAAGTACTTAACGTAACAAACTCGTTTTTTAATCAAAGCAGAGCACTTAAAGATGGGGTAATTCTTATTACTTATAAAATTATCTAGATGTAATTTCTAACAGATGTAATTAAACTTCACATTATTCACCTGTAATTCATACGGCAGGTGTATGATTTTTCAATCGTAAGCAAGGTTGGCCAGTTGGTGGAAAACGATATATAGTACTTATACGAATACTTATACCAATACTAATACTAATACTAATACTAATACTAATACTAATACTAATACTAATACTAATACTAATACTAATACTAATACTAATACTAAATACTAATACTAATACTAATACTAATACTAATACTAATACTAATACTAATACTAAATACTAATACTAATACTAATACTAATACTAATACTAATACTAATACTAATACTAATACTAATACTAATACTAATACTAATACTAATACTAATACTAATACTAATACTAATACTAATACTAATGCTAATGCTAATACTAATACTAATGCTAATGGTAATGGTAATAATGCTAATATTTATACCTATACTTATACTTATACTTATCATTATACTTATACTTTTGACTGCAATCAAAATAATAGTGAAACCAAAGATTTTTGTTAAAATTGCATTTATTCTGTAGATACATAGTTACATGTACTGTATATATACTTATAAATGGTATGTTTACAAGCAGTATCTGTGTCAATGTACGCGTGTGTGTGTGTGTGTCTCAGTGTGTGTGCCTTTGGATCGCGTATTGCCACTTGGCCAAAGCTTACATAACTAATAAAAAACGGAATACACTGGGGGTAATAGGGGCTAATGAATCACGGACTGATAAGTTTGTATATATATATATATACATAAGTATAATTTATACAGGGTCCGTTGTAAACACATGGAACAGAATTCAGCTGGGTCTGGCTGGACAGGGAATAAACGGTATCCACTGGGAATTCTTAGAATGTAATAAGTGTGACGTGACTTCCTAGCGCCCGTTCCAGTAGCCAACACGTCCGTTTTCAAAGGCCAGATTGATTCGTGGATGTGGCAACGGCCTGGATGGCTGTAGTGGCTCCTTGAGCTGCGCTGGCGTTGCAGGGTCATCCTCAAAGTATAGGCTCTGACGTACAAATTCTAGGAACAGCGACTGCGAGTGCTGGGCGCACTCGGGCAGCTTTGCCAGATTGTCGTCCGTGCAGAGTTTCTGTACGAGTTGCTCGCAAATCCGCGTGTTTGTGTCCACATCGAACAGCGGCACACCAAAGTTCACCTCCAGCAGGGTCCACTCCTCGGTGCTGGACTCGGATAGCGGAGACAACCCGGCGATTTCGTTAATGGGCAGCTCCACGGAGCTCTGGGAGACCAGAGCCCCACGATTACAATTAGCCAACTCGCTGGCCAGCAGCTGGGTGCAATCCGCCGAGGTGTAGTCATTGGCAGGGCCGTGTTCTGGAGTCGTCGCAAAGTGATTCTCGTCGGGACTCTTCAGTTGGTAGCTTGTCAACTGGTCTGCATTTGGCACATTTGATTTGGTCACCTGTGAACGCTTGCGCTGGGGCATCTTAAGCCTCACCTGGAGCTCATACTCCTCGCAGCCCAGGTCAGGCACGCCAGTGTTTAGAAATGTTATATAGCCGCACTGGTGTTTCAGGTCCAGGAGCCCGGCCAGCTTCTGTACGGCTCGATGGGTTGCCCACTTGGCCTGGCGTGCGTCCGAGGCTTGGAATGGAAAGGACTCGTAGTGGAGTTGTCCGGCCGAGCGTATGCCGTAGCCCTGGAGCAGAATGCAGCCGTTTTTCAACTGCTCGTTCAAATTTCTAAAGTTCTCCGAGTTAAGAACGTAGGCATCCGAGTGAAGGATGTTCACCAGTAGCTTGCCATAGCCTAGGAACAATCGGGGCAGCGTCTTCAGCACTGTGCCTCGGCATAGCAGCAAACTGGGTGGACCGTAGCCTAGGGAAATGTTAAAGGAGTCGGTGAGTATTAATTTATAGGTAGTCAACGATGTTTACCCACCTGTGATGTGGTTGTAAAAGAGCTTGCTCCACATGGTCGTCGCGTCGCAGCTGCGCATGAACTGCCCGAAGAATGGAATGCTAAACATGTGGCTCAGAGTCGCCGTCAACGGCGTTGCAGACACAATGAGCTTGTACTTCTTCTCCAGCACCCGATCCCGCGTCTGCCAGTCGAGTCCCTCTAGGCACTCCAACCGCAGCAGATCCAGCCCACCAGGGAGCAGAGGACGCAGCGAGCAGATCGTGGATCGTAGAATCACTGCGTGGGCAAAGTAGCGTGAGACATCCCCTTCGCCCTCGGCATCGAGCAGCGAGACCTGTTCTAGTTCGGCCAAGAAACTGTCAAGACTTTCCTCGCACAGTTTTCCCACTTCGAACATGGTTACAGCATGGTTCTTCAGACCCGGTGATAGGTTCCCCATCATGAGGAAGGCCGTGAGAGTCGAGTCAAAGAGGAAACCCACTCGCTTGCCGCTCTTGGCGGGCACAGCCGGAGTTGAAGCTATCACAGCCGGCTTGTTGGTGGTGGTCGTGCGCTCGCTGACGTCCTCCAGCTCGGAGCTTAGCTCCTGGTCGTCGCTATTGTTGTGGTGTGTGGGCGCAGGGGGCGTGGCCATGTTGGCAAAGCTAAAGTCACTCGTGTTGCCGTCGGACGAGAGATAACCAATGGAGCTGCTGTCCTTCTCCTTGTCCTTCTCCTGCTTTGGCGTCTTGGGGCTCGACTGCTGGTCTAAATCGAAGCTGCTGCTTGCATGCAGATTATAATTGAGCGGAGTAATCTGTGGTGTCTGCGGCAACTGCTGATCATTGTAGTCCGCCCAACTGGCATGGTGTTGCCCGGCCTCGTGTTCTGTTTGTTTGCGCTGGGCAAATCCCAAGCGGCAGATGAAGCTTATCGCTTGCTTGACACTGTCCAGCTCCAGCTGGAGCATCTGGGCCAGCTCAGCGATAGTCATATGCTCATCGGCGCTCACAAAGATCTTGTAGAGTAGATTCTCAAAGTAATCACCGCTCACGCGATTCATGACAAAGTTTCTCAAGGGTGGAATGCAAATACGGTCCTCGCCACTAATCGGCACATCCAAGTATACAAGCCCCTTGCGGTACAGACTCTGTACCACCTGGTAGTCGCATTTGCCCGCGGGCTGAGCACCAAAATCAATGAGATCGTCCAGCAGACTGCGCTCCGCTGGCGTCACCAGACGTATGTCTGTTTCTAGAACATAGCCGATGTCCAGACGCCACCAGGGTTCCAAATGGACGCGCACGGGCAGCCGGGGCAGAAAGTCAAGCGGATTGGGCTTGGCACTGAAGAGTAGCGATCGCGGCGTGTGCGTCTTGAGCTCGCTGATCAGGGCCAGGTACTCATTGCGGCCTATGCCCAGAACCCGCAGACAGTCCGCAGCCGTAAAGTTCGGCAATGTGTCGTAGCTCTTATCACTGCGCAGCAGCTGGCTAAGCACATCCAGGTAATAGTTGAAGGGCGTCACACGCAGCCCTTTAGTGACAATGTCCGCCAGATGGTACGGGAACACGCCTAGGCCATTGATGTTCTTCTGGATGAGCAATTCGTAGTAGCGCTGCTCCTGGCGAAATACTTTGGAAGCCAAATTGCCACGGAATCGTAGTTGGTTTTTCAGACTGTAGTTGAACACGTACTTCTCGTAGTCACGTTTGTTGTCGTGCAGCACCGAGCGCAGATGCACCGGCAGCTCCTGCCACGCGACATTCCCTCGCACGCACAACTGCAACTGCATCTGACAGTTGCCGCTCTCAGTCGCCGCTGACTGTAAAGTCGACGTCATCGTGGTTTGGATGTTGAGTTTGTGTTACAATTGTTGGAATGTTTACCTGTCGTTCACCTGACGCAGTTTAGTGTTTGTTCTTGTTCTTATTGTCTTTTGCTGATTTTGGGCATTTCATGTTGTTACACTTGCAGGTCGAGTTATTTACTCTTTTTTTTTTACACTTTGCTGCGCTGTTTGCTGCTTAGTGCTAACTTTCTTCGATCGTATTCTTATTTTGGACTAGAACTCAAGCAGGCAGAAAAATGAGACACAGCTGATAAAAACATTCGTCTGATGTTTTGCAGCAGTTACTCAACACTCTTTCGATAACACCCAACACTGAGTGAAAATAGTACATGCTCACTACCCTCCGTGTGTATGCTGTTGGTATGGTAGTTTTAAAAATGTATTCTAATCAGAATTTATTAGATAATTTTCTGTAAGAACAAAAGTAAACACAGCGCTCTAAGTAAATATAAAGAACACTAAAATATGTGCATTTCATTTGACAACTAATTATGAATTTAAAAATCGATAGCCAAGAATCTTATCGCGCCTAAGCAATATTCGATTGCTGGCCTGGGCAGCACTCAGTGTTGTGTGTTTGCGAACATTTGCAACACTTGAACTCGATGATTTTCAATATTAAAGGCACTCTGTTCTCTCCCTTGACTGCGATTTTCTAAACACAGGACTTCAGTTTAAATCTCAAAACGAATAAATTTATGTTATGTATAGTTATAAAGTTGTGCAAATAGTGTGAAATCAACTGCATTCACAGTGGACATTAAAATGCAACTACAGTGCAAAAAGGCGAAGGGTCATTGAGAGAGTGAGAGAGAGAGTAACAGAAGCAACGAAGACCAAAAAAAAGGGACATCGACATCGATTTTTTACACCCTTTTTGTGCATATTTTGGCGTTGCAAATTAGCACACAAAGAAACATAAAACGCGAAGGGGAAACGAAAATCCTACGTCCAAGGAGGAGGCACCCAACACTATTAGCTGTTATTGAACCGCTGAACGCAGCGAAGATCGCTCAATGAGCGGCGGAGGCGAGGAACACGAGCAGCAGCAACAGAAGGCGCGGCAAACAACGCCGACATCGCCGTCGGCGTTGCCCATGCCACTGCCGTTGCCAGGCGTCTCAAGGTGAACTGATACTTTGAAATATAAACTAAAATGAAGTTATGCTAATTGGTTTATTGTACACGCAGCGCATCGACTTCATCGGCTGCATCAGCAGCAATTGTAGGTGGAGCTGGAGGCGTACCCGGTGGTCGTGCCACACCAGAGATGAAGCGCTCGGCGGTTAGAAGTCTTATACAGCGCTACTTTCATCAGCTGCAGTCTGGCTGTGGCAATGCAAATTGTACCAATGCCAACTGCGCTTCCAGCGGAAAGGTGGCACCAATGACACCAAACGAGGTTGCAGCCCGTGCACTTCAGCTCTTCTCCCAGGACGCCCAGTTGTGCGAGAATGCTGCGTCTACGTTGGCGCCGGCGCCAGCAGTAATCAGGTGAGTGGCACAGATGGAGCATTGTGTGTATAAGTGATTACCTCCATTGTAGTCCACAACAGGATGTGGATATGCTATCACCAAACGACAGTAGCAGCAGCAGCAGTAGTAGCAGCTCCACCAGCACAATCACCTCAGCCAGCACCACAACAACCACCAGCACACAATCGCAGTCTCAATCACAGAACGCCTCCGACCAGGCCAAGAGGCCGCCCATTCTCATCGATATGCTGCAAATCACGACACCTGCTATAGCAACAACGTCATCCGCGTCGGAGCCACCAGCCCCTGTAACTCCTCTAACGCCTGTCACCATCACTGGAACAGCAACAACCACAGTGGCAATAACACCTGGTGAGTCAGGTGCCTGCACTCCAACGCTGCCACCTGTCGAGTTCCTAGATGCCGAATCTTTGGAGACACTCTATGAGCAGTGCCTGGCTGCGGATAGCTTTGATAGACTCTATCAAGCCATAAATAGTGTGTTCTCGAGCGTTGATCGACTGAGCAAGAGTTTCGTGTGTCGGCCTGGTCAAGAGCGTAAACACCTGCCGCCAAAGGAAGTCCCCAGTGCGCTGAACAAAGAGCAAATGCGTCAGCTGGAGGGGAGCACGACAAGGACGAGGACAGCACACAACGGAGCGAGTCCTTGCCGGAGGAAAGTGGTGAAGAATCGCGTGAGGAAGGTGAACTAAGCGAGGAGCGACATGTGGATGAGGATGGTGCCAACGAGACGAACGAGGATGACAACGATGAATACGAAGAGGACGAACCAATGGGGCCATCAAGACAGGAGCATCTAGAACAGTTTTTAAACAAAGGGACCAGGGTGGACTTTTATGGC
The DNA here is from genome assembly GCA_020829145.1 of Drosophila nigrodunni. Classification (NCBI taxonomy): domain Eukaryota; kingdom Metazoa; phylum Arthropoda; class Insecta; order Diptera; family Drosophilidae; genus Drosophila; species Drosophila nigrodunni. The sequence continues at coordinate 16,360,784 of JACVCZ010000003.1, forward strand.
TTGCGGCGCGTAAAAAGTTTGCTGTTCGGCTCCTCCTGCCAAACCATATCCGATAAAATCACCAACAGCGTTATCCAACTGGTGGACTTCATACGCTATCTGCGACACTACAGACAGGACTCTTGGGAACAGGTTCTTCACTGTCTCGTTATCTGCTTCGATATGGTCACAAACAGTGAGTGGAGCTACACCTTATTCTTATTTATATGCCCTAAATCAATTCTATTCCTTAGCTACAGCAAACAACAGTGTCATGGACATGGAGTATGTGGATCGAGTGCTGCCAAAGCTTTGCCATGCGGCTGCTGCAATGCCAGTAAAGGCACAGGCGCGTCTGGCCAAGATCTGGGCCGAGTACTGTCCGGATCAGTTGCAAATGCTCTTGTCCGCCTGCCAGCAGCAGATAACGCTACAGGTGCTTCTCGACGAGGAGTCTGTGCGGGAGAACGAGCACGTCATAAGCGTCACCAAAGTACTAAAGGTAACGAAGGAATTCATTTCTTTTCAAATCCGTTGAAACTCATGGCTTCCATAATCCAGATCGTTTATTATGCCAACATCCTGGCCAGCGTGTTGGAGCGTCCCTCTTGTCGATCGCCACTGCAGGATCAAGACGAGGAAGAAGGTGCCGCTGCGCCCGAAGAGCCAGAGGATTTGTTTGTCTACAACTCCTTGCAACATCCGCACATGCCCAAGTTCGCGGAGGACCCTCTGGAAAAATGCCTTCAGGTGTCGTATATAGACTGTCGCCAACCCCTTGTGCCGCTCGAGGAATTCTACAATGAAGCGCTCAGCGAGCACATCCAAATGCATCAGGATTATCTCTCTTACAAGACGCTCGCCATGGAAAGCGAAATGGGATCCAGTCACACTAATTATTTTTGCTTTATGCTCTATGGCTTCATCCTGACACCGGCCACTAAGGTGGAGGCACTGTACTATGATTGTCGGATGCGGATGTACAGTGAGCGCTACTCCTCCCTCTACTCGATACTCAACAACTTTGGCCAGGATGGCCAGGAGGGAGCTCGGCCAGATCTTAAACTGATCGTGCGTCGAGATCAACTCATCAATGATGCCCTCATCGGGGTAAGATTGAAAGAAACTCCTGTTTGGAATATATGGATAATTTTCCGATCTTTATGTAGCTCGAGCTGGTGGCGATGAGCAATCCCAAGGATCTTAAAAAGCAGCTGGTAGTGGAGTTCGTGGACGAGCAGGGCATTGATGAAGGAGGCGTATCCAAAGAGTTCTTTCAGCTTATTGTTGAGGAAATATTTAATCCTGCCTTTGGCATGTTTGTGCAGCAGGAGGAGACCAACAACATGTGGTAAGCTACCAGGACAACACCATCAAACTTTTTTGATTTACCATTCGATTTTCTCATTCTCCATGCAGGTTCAATGCCACCCCCTTCGAGAATGGCGCACAATTCACGCTTATTGGAATCATCATTGGCCTGGCCATATACAACAACGTCATTCTGGCTGTGAACTTCCCCATGGTGGTCTATCGCAAGCTGATGGGCTATCGAGGAACCTTCTACGATCTTAGTGACTGGAGTCCAACGCTTTTTAAAAGTCTGCAGACCATGCTCGACTATCAGGGCATGGATATGGAGGAAGTGTTCGAGCAGACCTTCAAGATCAGCTATAGCAATGTTTTCGGCGAGTTGGTGGAACACGAACTGGTCCCACATGGTAGCGAAGTACTTGTAGGCCAACACAATAAGCGGCACTTTGTTAATTTGTACAGCGATTTCCTCCTTAATGTGAATATTCAGCAACAGTTTAACGCCTTTCGCAAAGGATTCGAAATGGTCACCGATGAGTCGCCTCTGAAGCTGCTCTTCAGGCCGGAGGAGATTGAAAAACTGGTGTGCGGTAGTCGGGTAAGTTCCTTAGTCTCCTGCTTCCAGTTTCTAGCATTAACTTTGAGTTTTTGCGGGCATTGCAGGAATTCGACTTTGTTGAATTGGAGCACTCTACAGAATACGAGGGCGGCTATACGGAGGAAACCCAAATCGTTCAAGATTTCTGGAGTATTGTACATGCCATGCCAAACGAATCAAAGCGAAAACTGCTGGAGTTCACGACAGGATCGGACCGAGTTCCTGTGGGAGGATTGAAGTGTTTACGACTGTTGATCACACGTCATGGACCCGACAGCGATCGTTTACCCACTTCACACACTTGCTTCAATGTCCTGCTGCTGCCGGAATACAGCAGCAAAAAAAAGCTAGAGGAGCGCCTCCTCAAAGCAATCAACTACTCCAAGGGCTTTGGCATGCTGTAGTTGTCTCAAGGGAGTTAAATCCATACCTCCAGCATCCAGCATCGCAACTGAAACCACCTCCGATTAAATGATACGATTATTACGATGAACGATGAATGAATTGATAAGTTAATAAGTTGATGAGTTTTAGTTTGTTTTTCAGTTAGTCATTTATTTTTGATACAATATGTTCAACTCAGACAATATTTACATTTATGTGTACATGCTCAACGCCGCGCAATTACAAGCTGGCTAAGCAAACTAAAAAAAAATTTATAAAGTCGCTCAGTTATTTGTATATATGATCAATTACACAAATATGCCCATGCATTCATGTAATTGCAAATGTATTTAATTTTGGCTAAATAAATTTTAAGTTGTGCGCCAACAAGTTCATTTTGTCTATCGTTCGATAAGTCGCTTGACCGATACACTATCGATATCAAGCTGCAGCTGGCCTGAGGGAATTTAACAACACTGCTAACTACCACTATGCTCGAATTCTGCTCGCAATTCATTCATGTTTTGTGCGTTGTTGTGTTTGGACGTGTAGCGGGGAAACACGCCAATTGTAAATGTAAATAAAATTCTACTCTCGAAATATGCAACAATTATCGTAGCATCGCTATCTTGTCTCTTTAAATTAGTGCAAAATTGTGTGGGTGTGTAAGTGTGAGTAAAATAGTTTACGCTATGCATAACCATAAACAATGCGCATTGTTATTGCGCTCATCCGCGATGCTTGTTTTGTTTTTGGCGTCTCTGTTGTTGTTCGTGCAAGGAGCGCAAACAAAATCTGATGCCGATGCTGACGCTGGCGTTGTTGCTGCCCCCGAAGTTGTTGTTGCAGCTGCAACTGCAGCGCCGTCCAATTTGAATGGTATGTTCCTAGTATCTATTACAATGAGTTCATCACTGGAATTAGCCAGGCACTCAAAAATTTCAATTGCCTGCATTTAACGGTGCCTGATCCAACACACTCACATACACACATATTCTGCTTTGCTCTATGCGTTCGTGAATGTGTCAGTGTCTTCCGATTGCGGTTTTTGTTTACATTTCATTTCTCCCACCCCCTTCTCACGTACTTTGATCCATACAGCGGTTATTTACAGCTAAACCGCTAAAAGATGTACGATAGATGTTTATTTTACTTTATCATTTTATAATTCTCAGTAAACTTGGTAATAAACTTTCGCTTGCACAAATTCTTTAAGATTTGTTTGCCCGAATGCATTTCTCAGCTTCCGTGTCCCTGAGACAAAAATTAGGTTATCTATATGTATGCTCCTGTTTTCTGATTGGATAATTGAAAAATGGAAGCATATAAATGATAAGTAAATGGAACATGTGTACAACTTTATACATATGTGTGTATATATGAACAAATATAATATTAATACATGCTCATTCCTCCAGAGTTGATTGTAAACAATTTTTATACTCTCTGCAAGAGTATATTGGGTTTGTGCAAAAGTATGTAACAGGCAGAAGGAGGCGTGGCAGACCCCATAAAGTATATATATTCTTGATCAGCATCACAAGCCGAGTCGATATAGCCATGTCCGTCTGTCCGTCTGTCTGTCTGTCTGTCTGTCTGTCTGTCTGTCTGTCTGTCTGTCTGTCTGTCTGTCTGTCTGTCCGTCCGTATGAACAAACAGATTTCAGAGATGGTAAGAGCTACAAGTTCGAGCTTGGTGTCAAACGATCACATATTTAGTCAGTCAATACAAGAATCTTTTTTTCTTTTCGATGCCACGCCCCATTCGCCCACAATGAGCAAAAAACTAGACACACCTCGGTAAAAATCGATGTTTTCGGCAAATATCTCAGTAACTATGGCACCTAGGATCACCAATTTGGGTACGGAGGTTCTTAGCGACAGCATAGTTGCATTGCCATTTAAAATTTTGGACTGCCATGCCCCCTTTTCCCACACTTGAAAAACTTTAAATGCCGTTTTTTGCGAACTTGTTCTTATCGTACAGTATTGTAGTGTATAATTCGTGTGGAGACTAACTATATTAAACTATACTGAAAGGCGCATTAAAATCGGACTATAAACAAGAAAACTAGAAGCGTTACAATATTGATAATTGAACGCAATATCAACCCATAGGTGCAAGCGAGATAGAAACACACAAGCACATGTTCGAACGATTTCGCTGCTTGTGTGTCGGCAGCGCTGCCCGCGGGCGCTGACTGCGCCGAATACACACATACATACATGCATGCATCGTATATTGTCAAACGTATGTGTATTCGCATACAAACAAACAGATGTGTGTTTGATTATGCTTAGATTGTTTTGTTTCAACGTGTTTTAATGCAAGTAATTCAGATTGTAATATCTCGATACCGATTTTAATAATTTAATCGGGACAAATGCAGAGAGTATTATACGGTCGGGCGCGCTCGACTGTACTTTTCTTTCTTGTTTCTAAATGAAAACAAAAACTTCACCCTATAAATATCAGCGACACTCAGTACATACCCTATAAATATTAAAATCTGCAGTATGTGACAAAAACTTTCAGAATGTTCACAAATAAATTACATGATAACTACAAATTTGTATTGAATTTTATTTAAAAATAAATTTCATAAATTGCTTGTAAAAAAGTGGTTAAGTTAATCAAATGATAAACCTTTACTTACTTATCCATTTTTGCCATATGAGAAACTAAGTTTTTCTACATAAACAATTATATTTCTGTTTCATTGCGAATATCCCTATAAAACTATTCAAATGTGGGAATGGCTATAAAATTCCAAATATCTTTTCATTAGACTATATATAATAACAACTCACACATTTTTATTCCAATTGAATAGATAAAGTCAAAGTCTTTACTGTGGCCAGTGAACCAACTGATGGATATCTTCGTTACATTCGATCCATGAACGTCTACGACATTGAGGTAATCATAATCATAAGACATTTTAAATTTACAATACTTTTAATATACATTTGATCATTTTATAAGTCAAGACAGTTCTGAACTCTAAGACATTCTTAATGGAATAGAAAATGTTAAAATGTTCATTAAAAATCTATAATTTGTTATATAGTAAAAGTTCTACTGGGTTGAATAGTATTATACTAATCAATTTCAATAGAATCTTTAATTTATATAAATCAAATTTGACAGAAACCTTTGTAAATCGATTTGCAATTCTACTTTTTTCTATAAGAGTGTTTTTATATTGATCAGTTTACCGCTAGGTTCTTTAGTTAAATGAGCTCATATTGTTTTATTGGAATTTTGATTAAGTGTCGTCAAAAGAGTTTCCAATCTCAGTTTTTCTGTGTATATGTTATACACGTACACATACACACATGTTACTCTTGACAACATATCTCGATATAGCGGCACACTTTTATTATTGTATTGAGTGTGTACAAGTGTGTGTGTATGTGTGTCTTTGCGCGTATGTAGGTCCAAGCATCCGGCGTTGTCATCCAGATGAATGACTCTCCATCTCTGATGTGTCTCACACAGATTGGCTGAGGCATTATGGGGCACCGAACCATATATAGTGCACACATGTTGACTTTTCGATTTTTATTTTCTAGTCTTTTAATCACGTAGCCCACCCTACCCCCTTCTTCTTCAGGGTGGTGTGAGGGGGGAAATAGGAACCATTCAGTTGCCAACTATTCTGGGGCTATTGATAGCTTAGAACTTTCCATTTATGTAGCTCTCTTATCACCAAAAGTTGAGCCCGGTTTCCTTATGTCAACTGATCTTTCACAATGCATACATACATAAATACACATACACATACACATGTATTGACAACTACATTTTGAAACAAATGTACCCAGACAAGAAAAAAAAGTGCTGATAAGCCGGTTTGACCGGCTATTTTATTAAAAGTGATTCCAACTTTTCAAATTTCATACGAATTTCGAGAAATGTGTGAACTTAGACATTTGAAACGAAACCTTTTTAGACCCCGTATTCAAAAAGAGTTCAGGGGCCTATTAGTTTGGACATTTTAGTTAGGACAGTCAACAGTCAAGTCCATATAGCAATGACCGTCTGTCCGTATGAACACCTGAATCTTAGAGACTATAAGAGCTAGAGCCACCAAACTTGGAATGAAAGTCCGTCTATATGGCAGGCAGATCAAGTTTAATTACAATTTTTGCACCTCCCTAAAAGGCAACAAACAATTTCCACATAACTTGGAAACTTGAGCTATAACAACAAAATTAACACATGATGGGTATGCTAAAATGAGTACTGTAAAGTTGATTATTTGTATCGAATTTAACGCATTTGACTGAGTGCCGGGCCTTTACAGTGGGCTGGTACTACTATAAGATTTCTTAATGATACACGTTACTCGTATAATAAGAGGGTATAGTGTAGTCGTTGGAATTTATGTAACAGAAAGAAGGAGGTGTGGCAGACGCCGTAAAGTATATACATATATTCTTGATCAGCATCAATAGCAAAGTCGATATAGCCATCTTTGTCTGTATAAACAAAAGGATCTCACAGACTATAACAGTTAGTGCGTCTATCCAATTTTACATATGATGTATATGTCCATGGCCTACAATACTGATCAAGTTATATCGAAATAGGATAACTACTCAAATCTATAAGAACTTTTGTAAAGAATGGGCCTTAATATTTCCTAAATATGAACAGTGAGAATAATTCCTGCTTTCAACAAGCTTTCTTAATGAAATTGACACATAATACATTGATCGATAATATAAACATACTGACCGAGTTTCACTTGAATCGGACGAATATATCTTGTAGTTTCCATAGGAACAATCGGTCGAAAGTATGCTCAAAATATAAATTTGTATGAAATTTGTTTGTGTCTATCAAGCTCTCTTAATTAAACCCCCTAGTGTCTGTTGCCTAAACGAAAGCACTAATATTATAATCACACCCCATTGTTAATATGGGCGACTATAGCATTCTATCTTGTTATTTGTTTATAAAATAGGTCAAAAATTTATTATTTTGTTAAAAAAAAAAAAACTTAACTTAAACCCTACAAAACTTTACTCACTTACAGGTGACAACTCTGGGCATGGGTGAGGAGTGGAAAGGAGGCGACATGAAGTCGGCTGGTGGTGGTGTGAAGATTAATTTGCTGCGCAAAGCCATTGAACCTTTGAAGGATTCTCTGGATACCATTGTCCTGTTCACAGACAGGTAAAAATAAATTTAGTTTAAAATATTACCCGGTACTATTTGAAATTCATTTTCCTTTCCAGCTACGATGTCATCGTAACCGCCACGCTAGAGGAGATCGTAGAAAAGTTCAAGGAATCTGGAGCTAAATTGTTGTTCTCGGCTGAAAAGTTCTGCTGGCCCGACAAGAGTCTGGCCAGCCAATACCCTGAGGTGGAGGCGAAGGCATCCCGTTACCTGAACTCCGGAGCATTCATTGGTTATGCACCACAGGTATATGCATTGCTGGAGGAGAGCATCGAAGACACAGGAGACGACCAGTTGTACTATACGAAAGTGTTCCTAGACGAGGCAAAGCGGACTAAACTGGGCATGAAGCTGGACACGCAGTCGCGTCTCTTCCAGAACTTGCATGGCGCCAAGACCGATGTGAAGCTTAAAGTGGATCTGGACTCCAATCAGGGCACCTTGCAGAACCTGGACTTTATGACAACTCCCGCTGTTATCCATGGCAATGGGTTGAGCAAAGTGGATCTGAACGCTTATGGAAATTATCTGGCCAAGACATTCAGCGGCATCTGCACATTTTGCCTGGAAAATCCCTTGGATTTGGATGTGAGCCAAGTGAATTACCGAATTCGTTAGAAGTCTAAACAAAAGTTTTTGTTTGCAGGAAAAAAATCTGCCAGTGATTACACTGGCCCTAATAGTGCCACAAGCTGTCCCCTTCTTTGATATGTTCCTAGCCAGCATTGAGAAGCTCAATTATCCCAAGGACCAAATGCATCTCTTCATCTACACAAGTGTTCCACTTCACGACGAACTGATCGAATCCTATGTGACCAAACATGGCAAGCTTTATAAGAGCGCCAAGTTTGTGCTCTCCGTGGATGAGCTGGATGAGAAAGCGGGCAGACAACTAGCACTGTATGTAACTTAAATAGATTTCCCTTTGATAGTCAACTAACATATACCCTCTAACTGTTGCAGGGACAAGGCGCAGCTACAACACAGCGATTACATATTCTTTGTGGACGGCGATGCTCATATCGACGACAGTGAAGTTCTGCGTGAGCTGCTCCGGATGAACAAGTAGATATGGCTATAAATATTGATTACCTAGAAGAATAATTTTATATGTTGTTTTGCAGACAATTTGTGGCTCCTCTGTTCTCAAAGTACCATGAACTGTGGAGCAACTTCTGGGGCGCACTCTCCGATGGAGGCTACTATTCAAGATCCCATGATTACGTGGACATTGTGAAGCGAGATCTGATGTAAGGATTTACTTTATTGCTTAGCTTTGTAGAATACAGGGACTGGAAAACGTGTTAATCGAAGGCAATGGAGAAATCGGTCTTAAAGCTACGCCTATCAATGGAATACATGTTGTCTGCGGTGCACTCGTAGAGTCCCGCGTCCATTTGGGTAGCCGGATCAATTTCGATCTTGGACTTGACACGATCGTCTCCAATGCGCCACTCATGCACGTGCATGTATAAATGCTGATAAATCTCAGCGCCATCCTTGTACCAGGTGATGTGCGGGCGGGGATTCCCCTTGGCCACGCATAGAAAGGCAATCTTATGTCCCAGCACGTACTCAAGATCAAAGTGCGATGCCTGCAAAATTTTAGCCCCCTGTAGAGATATGGGAAATGGGATAATTGGATGATAACATTTAGTAATGGGTGTGCTCACATTATTGTTGTTATAGTACTGATCCGATTCGGGATCTCGGTATTTCCCAGTGATGGGCAAACCAATTTGTACTCTCGACTTGGTGCGTCCACGGCCGCGACCACGACGTGCCTCGCTCACCGGTGTGATCAGCATCATTAGCATTGCTAGGCTCAGACCCAGACAGATGATTGGACTCTTCACTCGCATCCTAATCCCAAAGTAGAGCGGCTTTGTTGTGCGAATCTCGTCTCGTCTGTGGTGCGACTGAATCACCAACAGTTTGTGCCCCACCAAGCATTCTCTGACTCTGTGATTGTGTGTATGTATCTGTGGTTGTGCCTCATCTAATTTGCCACAATTGGCGTCTCTTTCATTTAATCCGCACAAATCGCACAGTGGATCGCACAGTTGGATATCATTCTCAGATCGCTTTCGATGCTTTCGGGCTTTGCATGTTTTGCCACATTTCACTCAATTTCATTTGATTTGATTTGAGCGCAATCAGTGCACAAAGGCCACCTCTTTCGTTGGGTGTTTTTGCTATCCAAAATGTGCTACACGTCACCGTGGTGCGAGTCATATTAAAACTAACTTCAACTGGCCTTATCAGATGTCTAAAACAAATGATATTTCTGAGTTTTGCATTTATTTGATAACAATAGTTGACATTCAAATCTTTCTAGTTCGTGATTAAAATTATTTTGAACCACTGTGCCAATGATATAGTTGATCAACGACAGTACGTAACTAAACTGTTTTGCTTGTGGCACTGGCACAGTTGATTCACATATTTGCTTGCACACATTTTAATAAAATAAATGCAAAAATATTGTTTAAATAAGTTAATTGAGACTTTTTGTCCCGCAACGCAGACCGAGAACCACTACGAAGAGCGCACTATAGCAGAATAGAGAAAGGTCGAGAAAACAAGTAATCGTGTGGACGTAAAACAATAACGCAATAAAAGAAACGAACTTGAAGTTTAAAAGTTATATGAATGTATATAGCATATGTGTATATATAAAGAGTACCATAGAGTTCAAAGGAAGAGTATACAGGTTTTCAGGTAGTTCTTAAAAATTAACCATAGCGTAGTCTGTCCGAAAGCCTCGTCGATCAAAAGCATATTCATTATCGGCCTGGCATTCGTAATAACCTAAATATAGACAGGTGATTTAGTTAATATCGAATTGATTCAGAACGATTTTAACGCTTACCCGCATCCATTTGTGTTGTGGGATCAATTTCCATTTTGGACTTGATAATATCTGGTTCTGGATGAGACTCATGTACCTGGAGTATGAAAGACATAAGATTTAAATTCTAAAACCAGATCAGCTCTCACCTGAAAGAATCGGTGTTGATACAGTTCCGCGCCATCTTTGAACCAAGTTATAGTGGGACGGGGCTTACCTATAACCAGCATGAACATATATATTCTTTAGAACTTTTTACTTGATTAATACACACCCTGTGCCATGCAGAAAAATGTGATTTTGCGTCCTAGTGTATAGTCCAGTTCGAAATGCGATGACTTGATAATCTTGGCGCCCTGAAATCGATCAAGCCAAGTCGATCAGTTATTAAACAAGTTAAAAGTTATCGTAGTTTGAAGCTTACATTCTCGTGGTCGTAGTAGTTGACTGCATCCTGGGATCGGTGCTGAATGACAACGGGTTTCTTGCCCGTGTAATTCCGACGGAGCACGTTGCGTCCTCCAGTGCTTCCTTTACCAAAATAAACAGATTACTTGTGATGTTGTGGTTGCGTAGGAACTTACTTTGGGACTCCACTTGGCAGAGATCGCTCAAGAGCAGCAGACAGAGCAGCGAAAATGCTTTGATTTTGCAGTGAATAAACCAGGGACTGAACATTTTGACGATCTGTCGGTCCTCGTGTCTCATCAGAGAATGCGTTTGATTTGTCCCCGAGATCAGCAGTGCAGCTTGTTGTTCATTCTGATTGAATTAAATTGCGATCCGACTCTCCCTCTCTTTGTCTCGGTCCCTCTCTCTTTTTGAGCAATGTCGCGCTCTCTTTACAATGCTGCAAATTTAAAAATGCGAATGATGATGGAACAAGGTAGACGATCCAAATATGTAAAAAGAAACACATGTAAAAGGAACAAATAGAGTCTCTAAGAAAATATTTTTTATTCGTTAAAATACAAAGTTTTAATAGTTCGTAATGAATTAACTATTATGTAGAAATAACATTATTATTCATAATAAGTTTAATCATTATCTAATGGTTTCAAGTGAATTTATTGTGTTTAGTGGCATTTCAAATTATTCAGTTTATTTTTAGGCTTTAACTTATGTGGCTTATGAAGCTGAGTACAGCCTTCAGAATTGATTTTTAAATTTATTTATATATATGCAAACTTTATTCGTATTTAAGGATAAGCAGACCAAATGTATCTTTATCGATATATCTAATAATTAACATCTTATATGTTTTGATCAACTGTTTCCCTGTCTCATTTCAGATCAACTGTTTCCTATCTAAAATCGGTCTATGTCTCATTTCAGCGGCATGTTCAACGTACCACACGTAACGAGCATTTACCTGGTCAAGCACAGCGCCTTTGAAGCCATGAAATTTCATCACAAGGAATTTGATCCCGACATGGCCATGTGTGAATCTCTGAGAAATGCCGTAAGTTAATTAATCAATTGATTGTTAGATCGTTTATCAACTCTTTTACAATTCTAGGGTATCTTCATGTACATCAGCAATCAGCGCTATTTTGGTCACTTGGTCAATGTGGACAACTTCAATAGCAGCGCTGTCCGTCCCGATTTCCACACTTTGTTCACCAATCGTTATGATTGGACTATCAAATACATCCATCCAAATTACTCAGCGCAGTTGAATGAGAGCATGGTCATACCTCAACCCTGTCCAGATGTCTTCTGGTTCCAGATAGTGACGGACGCGTTCTGTGATGATTTGGTGGCCATCATGGAGGACAATGGCAAGTGGTCGGATGGCAGCAATCATGACAAACGTTTGGAAGGAGGCTACGAGGCCGTTCCCACCCGCGACATCCATATGCGCCAAGTGGGGCTTGACACGCTTTATCTGAAGTTCCTGCAAATGTTTGTGCGTCCCCTGCAGGAGCGCGTTTTTACGGGCTATTACCACAATGTGAGTGGGATCAGCTAGTTGATGTTATGTTATTTATACCCAATTATTCTTGTAGCCTCCACGCTCCTTGATGAACTTCATGGTGCGTTATCGACCGGACGAACAGCCCTCACTTCGCCCCCACCACGATTCATCCACGTACACCATTAACATAGCAATGAACCGGGCTGGAATCGATTATGAGGGCGGAGGATGTCACTTTTTGCGCTACAACTGCTCCGTGACAGAGACCAAGAAGGGTTGGATGCTGATGCATCCGGGTCGCCTAACTCACTTCCACGAGGGACTACTTGTGACCAACGGTACTCGCTACATCATGATTTCGTTTATCGATCCATAGATGAATGTTATGAATTCTTCTAAATGTAATACTGCCATAGCGGTCACTCCAAAGATTTCATTTTAAGTGTGTGGAGTATTTAAGTCAATCTCGAATCAAATTTATTCAGTTTTTGAAATGTGGCTTATTGTCTTCGTTGCTGTGCGTTTTGGATGTGTTTATGACCAAACGCATCCATTATTTGCCTCGAAACTACAAGGTCTGAAATGATACTATTTACTAATTAAGTTTGTTGTAAGTTTTTTGAAAAGTGTTCAATTCTATTAAACGAACAAAGCAATTTAAAATAGTATTTTATTGTTTATTCATTGTTAAATAATCGTTTGTTGTTAAACATGTCTTCCAAGTTATTTTAATAGTACCAAACGATGTTTTTTATACTTTCAACGATAAGGGTATTATGAGATTTTAGCGTAAAAATGGAACAAGTATGAAAATATATGATTGTCGATTTAACGGGCAATCGCCACTTGGGAGACACAGGAAGAACTTAGTTAACTTTGAATTCATGGTAAAAGCTTTAACAAACCATAAATTTCGGTAACAGTTTTTAAGTAACGATTCCAAAAACTGCCGAGCTAACTGAAAAAATAAATTTTATTGAAAAATTTTAACTGTCAATAACAAATTTCGAAGCTTGCGTCAATTTGAATTTAGCAACAGGCGGGAAAAAATGCTGAGTTGGCAAAATTGACGCGGAGATGCCCTTAAATGCACCCACGGATACAATTGCATTTCTATTTCTAAGACTGACAAATACCTCGACTTTCATTTCAAATTTGATTGTCTCTGAGATCTATTTGTTTATAAAGACGAACATTGCTATATCGACTCGGCTGTTGGTCCTGATCAAGAATGTATATACTTTATCGGGTCGGAAAAGCCTCCTTCTACCTGTTAAGCATATTTTGTTCTGACAAACCTACTGACCGCTGTACTCTTTTTGAGAACGGGGTCTAAAAACGCAGGCATAAAACAGAGAACAAAATTTGTTTGAGCAATTCAAAACACTAAGCAAGCGCGTACATGAACTGTTGGTGCGCACTGTAAATGTGCTTGCGCAGCGGTTTCTTGCTTCCGTTTCGTTCCGTTTCGTTTCGTATCGTATCATTCGTATGCTTTTTAGTCGCACTCGGAATAACAGTACGTGCGGGTGTCTGGGAGCGTAAACGATGCCGTCGCAGTCGCAGTCGACATAGCCGTCGCTGTCTCTTTGAATTTACATTCAGTTCTAGCTTGGCACTTGGCGCGCCTGGACAACGCAGAGTGCGTTTGGAGTGTTGCCTTAAAAATAGTCCCCACTGAACAAGAACTGAAATAACATAAATGGCAACAGCTCCGTCGGTAAATTTGTTCGTGTGTGCGTGGGTGAAGCTATTAAATTAAAAATGTGTGTATATTACTCAAATAGGCTGAACTGGAAACGTATTTTAAAACGCCGCATCCTGTGAAAAGTGAAACAAACAAAGCAGCAAAAAGGCAAGGCAAAAGTTTTGTTATTGCTAGCAGCAGCACAACCAGCTCTCTCCCACTGTCTCTCTTTTGCGCTCTCTTTTTCGATTATTTGTCCGCATTTCGGCTCATTCGATTTTCCTTCTTCCTTTTTCCGCGTGTGTTTTGCTGCTGTTGTTGTTGTTGCTGCTGCTGGTTCTTTTTCCTGTTTCATTCTCCTACGTTTTTTTCTTGATGTTTTACTTTATTATTTACATTTTACGGCTGAATGTGGTGGCAGTTAGAACTGGAAGGGGAAGTTCATTTCACTCACACCTCACCTGATGTACTTTCGGTTGTTGTTTTTGTTGTTGTTGGTTTTGTAGCCTGTAGTTGCTTTGGCAACAACAGTAGCATCAACAACAACAACATTAGTTAGAGCAAGCGAAGCATACGCTTTTGCTTTTATTTCTCTTTTTGAACACGAAAGGAAGGGCACAACAGAACGTGTTATAAATAAAAAAGTAACCGTTATATTTGTAATTATCAGTACAATAATCAGTTCAAGAAATATAAAGACGATTTCATCTGCTTAAACCGGCGAAAGATCCACCGAAATAAAATCGAAAGTTGCTCTTATGAGCATGGAACAGCAGTCGGTCTGTAAAAAAGAAACTAGGAAACGTTCAATACTCTAGGTGAGTGCACCGATGTGTATGTGTGTGTGTGTTAAGAAGTGGAGTGTTGGTTTTACCGTTCTATTAGTGTCGTGTGTTGTTTTACAGTTTCTTCTGGGGCACACACCATTAAATTAGCTAAACAGCTGCTAATTGAAACGAAGGGTCGTGAAAATAGAATTGCTAAAGACGGACAGGAGAGGATAGGAAGAACAGGCGACAAATTTATTAATGGATTTTACAACTTTTCTAATAAATCTAAAAACTGTGCATCATGTCGTAGAACTACCTGGGGAGCAATACATCAAAGATTTTTAGAAAATTAGAATACTATCCATACGAATTAAAAACTACATAGTACAATAAATATAAATTTTCAATTTAAAGTGATAATTAAAATTATAGAACACAAGTTGGATTTTATGAATTGATTTCCTGAGTGAAGTCAAATATTCTCTAATAATCACATAGGTGATTACTTTTACTTAAATGATTACTACCCATATTGTGACAATATCACAATTAATTATAAAACTACCAATTATGTTTAGCACTTATTTTATTAACAGTATTGGGTCACAATTAAATTTTCCGTAGAACTTTTATTTTTAAGAGAAATGTTTGAATTATGCCCCAATAAACTTTTAACCAAATCAGGACAAAGACAAAAAGAACTTTGGATGTGCCCAGGTAAAGCTTCTATGATCCCCACACATCATAGTATGCAAATAGTGTGCGATGAACTTTTGACTGGCTTGGTTTTGACTGAGTTCCCTGTTCAAACCTTTTGACACATGTGCGTGCGAAATCTGCGAACACAATAATTATTAACAATGGTTCCCCGCACTCCGTTTTCCCAACTCTCTCGGGGTGCGGCGCAGCAACTACTACTAACACTACACATACACACTGACACTCTCGTACATCAATTGGGACATGCGGGAGGCGATTCGTCGCCCTCATACCCCGGGGACATACGCAGTGCGACACAAACGGCCCTGGAACCTCCATGGCTCAGTAACGGTTAATGGAACTTGTATCTGTGCGTGTGTGAAGGCCCGGAGGAGTCTAGTAATTTGTGTCACGTTTTTATTTTTCACGCCGCAAAGGACGCCTAGATAGGGGAATAGTAACTAGACTCATAGTTATACATACATTTGTTTATGACCTCCACTCGCTGTGATTACAACAATTAAGACCGCGTAAAACTCTTATCCGCAGTTTTTTCCTTTTTCAATTTTAATTTTTGGACACTTCTTTAAAGCTTGTTTCTTTTTCCGGCACTAAAATATATGTAGACTTTCAGTACATCTTGGGTTTTTTTTAAAATGGATATTTGTATAGTTTTTCATAATTAAAATAAATACATATTTTTGCTTGTAGGGAACCTAGCCCCTGTTACGCACATTTCTCCTCTGCAAGCCCAGTAAACCCCTGTACGTTTTTTTGTACGGGGTCTAAAAATAACAAATCATATACAGTTTAATATTCTAAATATAATGACGTAGTTTTATCAAGAGGTGCATACTATAAAGCTTCCAAAGCAACTATAGCTTCAAAAGTATCAACGAAAACCGCAATTTTTGCATTAAGTATAAAATTGATTTTTATATTGTAAACATAAGGGTTATGCACCACTCTTGTGCCAAAAATAAGTTTTTTTTTAGCTTCTGTATATATGTAATCCCCATGAAATAAAGTGTGGAGTCTTGAGTTTTGATATAAACTTCCTAACTTTTGCCTTTTATCCCTAAACGATAAAAAATAGACCAATACTCCAAAGCAGAATCGGCTCTTTTATATAGATTAAGTATATTTAGAGACCAGGATTTCAATAATTTATCCAATTTTACAGTTTGTGTTCCTGTCGAATTCGTGGAGATTTTAACAAAGTCTTCAGTGTTGACTTTCTACAGTGTTTTCAGTCGATTAAAAGAAACTGTTAAAATTTTTAGGTTATAGATACTTCTACTTATATTGCGTTTGTAAAGACTTTAGCCCAACTTGGTTGTACTGCTCCATTTTCTTGTCGAGCTTCATTCAGCTTAACTGACAGAAATCACTTCAAAGGCAAGATGTTTGCTTGCCTTGCCACAAAAGATGACGAAATATGTCAGAGCAGCCATCTGTATGTCGTTTTGAACTGCTTTTCACACTAATCAAAATCGCACACTTGGCAAACATGGTCGAAAAACCTTTAGACTGATGCCAGAGACAGTATTCTGCTAACCGACAAAATTCACCGCAAGCAATTTGAGTTAGTCCATAATTGACTGGTAAGAAATTGGTCTGCATTATCTTTGGAACATTTAAATGAAATGAAAATCGAATAGAAAAAATACCCAAAATGTCTCCACTGTCTTTCAATCCCCTTGTCATAGCATGATTAGAAAATAACAGTTCTTTATTTTAAATTTAAAATCTTCTTTCAGTTTGTATAATTTATATAAAAACTCTGGCTATATGAAAATAAGAAAAACTTGAAATAATTTATTTAATTAAAAATCTTAATCAGATTTCAGTATTTAAAGTAATTTTTTTTTGATTCAAAACAATAAATTTATTTACATGAAAACTTCCCTTACAGAATGCTTAACCTTTTACTAAGATAAACTAATGGAATATTTTTTTAAAGCCAAACCTTAATGTTTTAACAATTTGCCAGTCCTTGCCAGTACAAGAGAAAGGCCTGAGAAGTAGCCTGTCTAATGTAGACATTGGAGAAATTTTCCGGTTGTGTGGTTTGAAGCGTTTTGGAGTGCTTTGGTAGTAGTGAGCTTTATAGTCACGCAAGTCATTTGATGAGCTCGCTGGTCCATTTTGTTCTGACTCCTTTCTGGCTAAAGCAAGTGACTGACAGCTGCGTGAGTTGAAGTGAATGGTAGGAAAGGGAAGGGTATGTATTGAAACAGGAGATAAACATCAACATGGGAAGCAACGAGCAGGAAAAGGACTTCACTCAATTTGACAAACATGACACAGAAACCCCGGAGCTGACTTGCAGTTTAGACAGACAAGTAGAAGTAGTTCTGTTACTACATTCTCCTATCTTTTTAATACGCAGACCCTCCCAGGGAATCCACCCGATCATCCTACCTGTTCCCTCCACAGTTCTGCGTTGGCAATTAAATTTTTAAAATGCCATTTCGTAGCCTATTTCGAGTGTCTGGGCGAATAAAAAATGCCTGGTATGTGCGTCATAAAACCAATAGACTGCTGGGACTTGGGAACTAAAGGAACTAAAGGCGCAATATTTAGTAAACTAAACGTAAATTGAATTTGGTGACATGACTTTTTCACGACGGACAAGGTAGTTAACATTTTTGAATCCTAGAGAAAACTCTACACTTTAGACCATCAGGCACTACACGATATAAACACGCGGATATTTAATGTATAGGGTATCTTCGGGTCGAGTACACAATTTATTGTATTTTAGCTGGAGTTTATGTGCAGTTGTGGCAAGTTGCAAGCTATTGAATTTTTTGCACCTTTGTTTTGCTAGCTTCTTTCGCTTCTTCCAAGCGAACCAAGTGGAATTTCCCTCCCTTCCGGATTTGGATTTGGCTTTGGCCATGTCGCATTAAAGGACCGCAGTGTGGAATGCAGTTGGAAATGACTACTCATCTTGGCTGACTGTCAAGTGGGTCTTTTCGACCTCTCTCTCTCTGTTTTTCTCTCCCTCTCTCTCTCTCTCTTTCTTTCTCTTGCCCTCTGGGCCGCAGTCCAATTCGACTTGAACTCATTTCGCTAGAGACTTTTGCGAATTTCTGCAAGCACTGCAATTTCTCATATTGTTGTCTTTTCTTTTGTCTCTGTTTTGTCTTTGCTTTGGTAATTTAATTGCCAATTTTGAAGATTTTTCACTTTCTGGCCCCTTGGGTTGGAAAATGAAGAAAGAAAAAAAAACAACAATGAAATGACAGTTTCTTTTCAATAGTTTTCGATGGAAAACTTGGAAAAGATATAATAGTGCTTGCCAACTCTCACGATATACGCTTCAAAAGTCCTTGAAAGCATGCAGCAAAACGAAGACACTTAAAAACACTTAAATTGGGATTAGGGGACTAAAATATGGTCTGTATTCAAATGAAATTTGGAAGCTAAACGAATTTCTTTTAAACTTTTTAAAGTTAGTAAGCGGAAATTATAATAAAAAAATCTATAATCGGTCAGATCAGTCACTTCTTGTATAGGGAATGGGTGTGTTCACAAACGAATCGCAACTTCCGCTACATAAACTTATGGGTACAATTGTATATATGATAGAACACATGTAAATAAGTCAAATATAATACTTGAATATCGCTATGTTGTTCAAGCAGAACAAAAACAACAAGTTTTGAACAATACAAATGAGTTCAAAGCAAAACAAAGCATACGACATGATAAATGTATGGTTATCAGTTATGATGAGGGGTAGAGAGAGAGTGAAAACAATACTTATCGTTACCCAAAGGGTTAAGCGTACTTTACTATATGAAACTATATACCATATACCACATACTAAATATATTTATAAAAGTTTATCACTTATGGACTTTTAGCAATCGTTTTTTCGTGTGTCATAAATGGAGTATAAATATGTATGCATATGAAATAATTAAATGGTTCTATGATAAAATTTGTCTTTTTTTTAATTATTACACTACTGCATAGTGTCCAGCCAAAATAATAAGTTTCATTTAATTTGCTTAAAAATTCTTCAAAATTGCGTATTTAATGTTAAAAGTAAAGGTTATAATTTAGGCACTGCTTGATTTAGAGCAGGGTTTAATAAAAAAGATAGATAGATTACAATCTTATCGTATTATATTCCCATTATTGTCGAATAAGCTCTTATTAAGGGTAATCAAAATAATGCGTAGCCTGTAATTAGGTTTATGACCACAATATAGTAGCACTCATCCCGTCTAATAGATAAGGCTCATGAAAAATGGGGCAATCAGGTGCTTTTGGTCTAATGCAAATTTGACTTGGGAAATGTGATAAAATTTATTTTATTTGCAGAGATGTCTTAAATTGAGTGACTAATTCTAGTGTTAGTAATAGCCGTGCTTTACTCATTTATTTAAACTTTCGTCTTCTAAATGATTAATTAATGTGACTTTAATGCATTGGAATTCGCTCATCCACTTACTTTTACTACCATCCCAGCAGGGAACTTTAAGCAACTGTTGCATTCCTATGTTTTTTGGAACACTCCCAACCTCTGAACTTGGTGTGAAAGGTGGCGCAACAGTTACCCCATATATCGGCCATGTTAAGAAATCCGTTGCCTATGCGTGCCTGCGATTAATGACAGCTTTCTCGGTTGAGTTCCTTGTCCTCGGCTGAGAATTCGACAAAATCTTTTCACACCCTGAATTCACAACAGCTATCGAAGAATGGAAAATTTGTTGGTATAAAGTAACTCCATTCTTTTGTCCGTATTTTGTGCCATCCGAATATTAATTGGGCCCACTGTGGCCAACTGACATTAGCCTAATGACCCAACGATAAGCCCTTATGCCCTGCCTCACTAATTTGTTGCCATCAGTTTTATGGACTTTGAGTTTTCTTTGATTTTAGGCATTTAAGCATTTAACTATGAATAGTCGAAATATTTTGACTGTCGAGATATGATAAATGTAGTAAGCCAATCAGAAAGAAGGGCAACCCATCTTGGCAATTTCATTTAATTTTTTTTTATATCTTATCATTAATAGATTAGTATCTGTTCTTTTCAATTAAAAATTATACTTATGGACACACTTGGGAATATTCATTTTTAAATTCTTTCAACTCAAGTATTCTCAATTACGCAATCAAATAATCAAAATCTAATGATTATTTTCAATTCGGTTAATAGTTCAGTAACAAGTAAATTGTGTTTATACCCTGTAAATGAAAACGAGACTTGACCGCATACATGTCCGTATGAACGCTTAGATCTCAGAGATGGTAAGAGCTACAAGCAGCAAATTTGGAAATCAAACTACTTTTATGTGTAGACAGATCAAGTTTATTTCAAATTGTTGCTACGTGCTCTAGCATTAAGGAAAATGTTAGAATCAACAATTTTTTTTTTACAAATGGCATTTTACCGACCAATTTGACCTAGGGGAGCTATATAATATAGTTGTCCGATCGCAAATAAACTTGTTAATTCATGATGTACACATAATGTTTGAGTTTGGTTTAGATTGGTAAATTTGCACTATATGTTTTTATCCAATCTTTCTATTTTCGACCATTTTGGAAAATAGTTGTAAAATTCGTGCTTGGTAAGCATAGTTATTATGGTACCACACACATAATAGGAGCGTAGTAACTATATACAATAAACTTGATATGATTGACAAATAGATGAATTAACGTTCCAAATTTGGTGGCTTTAGCTTTTATAGTCTCTAAGATCTAGTTGTTTATATACTGACGCTCTATCGCATATTTATGTTCTGACAAAGCTAGAAGACTCCTAAAATAATCAAGCTATCTAACTATACATGAGAGACAATATACTCTCTTGAAGAGTTTTATAATAAGAGTAAGAGCTAGAAGACTCCTAATATAATCAAGCTATCTAAATATACTCTCTTGATGAGTTTTATAGCAAGAGGAGTGCGGTCAAGTCGCTGTACTGTCACAGGGTAGTCTACGTCCGGATAGCCCGAATGTTCTTTATGCTGTTATTTTTTTTTATATCTAATCGGTTTGGTTTAAATTAAAAGTCAATTTGACTTAAGATGTTTGCAGATACAACAGTCTGAAGTATTTATAATTTTTCACTTGAGAATCAAGCTTTGATTAGTTCGAAACTATTATCAAAAGATTGAAATCGTTTGCGTGAAATGAAAATAATTCAAATTAATTTGGTTTCAATGTTTCTATGGTTGCTGTGTTTATGAAGCAGTAGTTCGATTTGGAGGAAATAATAGCAATTGCCGATTTTCACATATGAACTGCGTGTTTTGTCAAAATAGCTTTAAAACTGAGGGACCAGTTCGCATAAAAACAGACGGACAGACAGGCTATATCAACTCGGCTTTTATGGGGTCGTCGACGCCTCCTTTAATGAGTTACTAACTTCGTGGCTCAAGGTATAATTTCCTCTGCAAGGGTGTAAGAAAAACAGATTAAATAACGTTTTGCTTGAACTGCTGACTTTTTTACAGTTTTTTGACTGTTTTTTCTTGTAATGTTTTGATTACATTACAACTATGTAGCACGTTTTAAAGTTTCTAAATGGATGATATATGACACTATCCGAGTAGGTACTCAGTAACAACTTGCATACATAAAGACATTAACATTAAGTTTTAAAAATATGATTTTTGCCAACAATTTCCTGTACACTTTTTTTTATTATTTTTTATTTGATGGACTGTAATGTGTGAGTGGGTTCTAGGTCATGTCTTGGAACACAAATCAAGCAAAGAATAGGCTTCTTCACATGACTCGCTTTTAGTTTTGAGTGTGTTAGCACGTGCATCATTTTCCCATCTTCCTGTTCCGTAATATATTACGCAATTGTTGATTCTGCCCACATGCGAAACCCCAATTTCAACAGCCCAGTAGGGCAATTTTTTATGGATTGTCTGCCTTCGGGATTATGAGCAAAGTGAATTGAAATGGAACTGTGAACAGCACTCGCAAAGGTCATTTAAGTTGTGCGCACAGCAATGTGAACGAGTTCCAGACACTTTTAAGCACTTTACTCTATACCTCATTCTACAAACAGTGGGTGTTGATATACAGTTAGTTCGGCAATGGGAGCTTAGGTTTAAAAAATGTTTTAAAACATGTCCTATAAAATTTTTTTTACAGTCGACTCGTTGTACCCTTTCTTACTTGTTTCATACGATGAATAAGTAATAGTAACCATTTGGTTGGGAAAATTTGTACACTTTATAGGTCCAATTTAGTGTTGGTTAGTGGGACTTCTACACTTTTTTAATCACAGACTGTATTTCAAAACAGGAAAAGAATAGTTGCTAAAAGAAATTAGACTAGACCGGAATCACCCATGCGGAATTGTTGCAATTTAAACTTTACTCTTTTTTAATATGTTTCATTCAAGGCCAGGCCATGTTAACTGTAAGCTACATTCGAGTCGTTAAGTGCAACTTACATAGTATCCAGTATTGTGCTGTTTCCGTTTTGTGACCAAGTAATCTAAAAATTAAAGGGGTTTATAGTGATTGTCAAAAGATACTTCTATGTTTTCGTCTAGTCATCTTAGATTATTTTCGATATTTGTCATGCCCCCTTTCATACGCTAAATTGTAAATTCCCCAAGCACATCAACAATTTAATATTTTTTTTAACCAAATCAATCGGAAAACAAAAACTGTTAGACTAAAATATAAATTAATGCAATTTAATTATTTTTAACACTATAGCCCACGCACTGTATGCTTCGCCAGAAATGCGTGGTCTTTTATAGTTCACGCGACCAGCTAGTGCTTCCATCAGAAATGTTTTACATACCTTTTCCTCCATAGATGTTGAGTTACTCTGCAGTTTGCACCTCCCAAAACACACAAACACACACATTTATATATCTGTGCCTTTTGTTGTTGCTTATGTATGTGGGGTCTTTCTAGTAGTTTATGGTGTGTTTGTTTGCCCCTTTTATTTCCTCTTTTGAGCATAGATTTTTGAAGAGACAGGCGGCTGAAATTGTCATGTAAATGGAATAAGTTCTGGCACTAAATTGTTTTTACAGCGACTTTTTGCTTAGTTTTTGACTTTATTGTTTTAACGTTTTGCTAAATGAATTTTCATTTGAAGCTTTTCCGGGTGGCACAAACAACACAAACGGCATTGACAGTTTTCAATTTGCTGTAACACAAGGACCCAAACATTAATTGCAATTTTTGGCTTAGGGATATAAGAAGATTGAAAATACTCGGTACTGCAAATTTAATTTACTTGTTAAACAATTTAATAGAGAATTGCTTTCCAAAACTAGCAAATTTTAAAACTGAACAGTTGTTAAAAAGTAATATTTTTAAAATTTAAAATTCAATTTAAAATTAAACTTTAGTAACTGACCTCGCTTTTCGTTTATTATTTCCTTTTCTACTTGGATTCAATTTAAGTTATAGAAATAAGATATAAGCACAGTTCCTAAGCAAATTGTGTATTTTAGATAAAAATTTAATCGGTGCCAAGCATTACCAATAACATGAAAAAAATAGAAAATTTAAAATCAAGCAAGAAATAAAAGAGTGTAAAATTGGACATTGAACTTTAGAACAAGCAAAAGGAATCAAATGGGTTTTAAAATGCTTAAAACACGCGAACAAATCAAACAAAAAGTATTCACGCCCCTTTTTTAAAGGAAGTAGTAGACTTTTCGGCAAAGGAACATCCGAAAATATTCATTGAGTCAAAATGACTACAAAATTATAGATATCTGTGTGTAGGCCCTCTGTGCTGGTGACAAAAGAAGACTCTAAATATTGTTTTTAGAAATACTATAGCTTTGAGGATTAAAGTTTCCAAAGGTTGCTATATATCTACATTGTTATCGTATCTATCTGTATATCTCCTTTAAAACTTAACTGTTTCATTATGCAGAATTGAATTTTCATCATTATATAGCTCAAACCACTACTTTTTCTTAACAAAGATGAGGTATTTTCCACTTCTGCTTTCCCACCGACCTTCCTTTTGCCCTTTAACACTTCTGCTTACCCCTGTAATATTCCTCAGGCATTTTAACCATAGAGTAACACAAATTGCCAAAGGAAAACGCAATCAAAACGGTTAAGAGCTGGAAACATGAAGTGAAAAGATTAAAACGAATTTTAATGCTTAATATGAAAGTGTTTAAGTTTAAACACTTACAAAAGTTAATATGATAACTCTTTTATAGATTGTTTTAGATTTACTTTATTAGAACGCCACTCTTAAAAATTACTTAGTCATTGAAATCAAAGCAATTAACAGAAACTCAAAACTTGTCACATGTAACAAACTGAATGTTATCGTTATCGGGATAGTTATCGTTATCTTAGCTTATTTTCAAGTTGATATAACTGTAATTGGCAAATCACAGCCTTTGATCAATTGATTTTTAAGCCTTGTTGTCGACTTAAATTGCGTTCAATAAATTTTTCCCAAAGAACCCATTAATGTCATTCAATTTTGTTTGCATAAAGAGTTGTACGATTTTATCGAAATTTTAAAAATATATGTACTTATAAATGGGGCGTCTGCTAATGTTATCTACACCGTCGCCTTTCTGTCTATCAACTGCTGGTTTTTTCCAATGACGCAATTACTTATAAAGAAATTCCTTAGCAAAAGATTTATTTTTTAAAACGCATCAATTGCATTTCTTATTTGCAGGTTTTACGTGGACTAAAGATAAGAATTTGAGAATGTGAAACATATGTAAGTAAATTAAAAATTCCTTTCAATTCAGTTATTTTTAACACAAAATATATAATGTATAGTTTCATTTAGACAACATTCTGAAACGTGATTTAACCGCCCCGCCCAGAAAAGCCGCCCAGAGCGTGAAAATCAATCAGATGAAATGCACAAAGGAAAAGTTTACAAAAGCTTCTAAAAAACAACAGAAAAAACAACAGAAACAAAGCAATCGAAAATATTGCATGCAAAGCAAATGCTAATTTAAACTATCAGCAAAATTATAAAAGCTAAAAGGGAAATATTCAAAAATTGCAATCAAAACTAAACGAATGAAATCAAAAAACCAAAGAAGAGTTACACGGCCAACACGTAAAAAACAAATACAACAACAAAATTGGCACAAAAACAGCTACAACAACAGCTACAGCAACAACAACAAAGCAGCGTCTAGGAAGTAGAAGAAGAATCATGTTGCTACCACAAGCCAAAGATATTAAAAAAATGAGTGGAACAGTGAGCAACAACAAAATGGGACTGGGTAAATCCATTAAAATGTACCTGACCATATTCATAGCCACGACCTGTGTCTACATGGTGCTCTATCAATATCACATGTCCCGACAGCCCCTCGCCGCCAACGAGGTCATCAAAGTGAGTAGCCACTCTACGCTGTAGTAGTACACACTCCTCTGTAGTAAATATTTAGTTAATAGATAGTGACATTCTTAGTACATTTCGTCGTCGCCTCTGAATAGTTTGGTTAGATAGCACATATTGATATAACGATAGCGTAAATTGCACAAGTTGATTGCCTTTGTATGTTAATGTTTGACCTTGAAAATCCTTCAAGTTGAATGTCTTGGCTAACTCATTAGCACTTTTAATATAATTAGAAAATCATATCATGTAAAGTGTTGCAAACAGTTAGTAACAGTGCTAAATTAATTTTTAGAAGTAAGGCAGTTCAAATAAGTAACAGTAGAGCTATAAATGGCGCTTCATTTTCCTATGGAAACTTGTAAGATTCAAGAACTTATTTATTTTCTCTTAAACATTTTTTCCATTGGTCTCGCTCAATTAGTTGTTTTGTACTTCTCTAAGTGAATTGAGCAGCTTCTCTTTATTTTAATTTTATTTATTAATATATCGGTTTTTAAAAGTTCCAAAGAACTCTTCTTGGAAGTAAGTTAAACTAATGATGCAGAATAAAACATGGTATTTAGCTTAAAAGACACTTGGTTTAGTTTTATTTTTGGATTCTATGCTGTGAACTTTTCTAAAATATTTTTTGTAAGACTTCTATTAAATTTATCAGGAATTTCTATAATTATTTTTGGGAACAAATCTCAATATATTATTTATAACTTGAGATTTATTTCCAACAAATAAATAATATTCTAGGAACAACCAGTTTTTAAAATATTTTTCATTTGTCGCTATAAAGTCTGCTTTATATTCGATTTAATATTTATTTAAATTATAACATTTACATTTTACTTATTTGGTTACTAACATATTTATACCATATTTAAGTTGTTAGGAAAATACCTGTGTAATTATTCATTCTACATCAATTCTGTATTGTAATTGCCTTTTGTTTTGTTCTTTCTCTGTGTCTCTCTCTCATTGGGGAAACTACTTCCACTTTTCCCAATGATATAGCATACTAATAAGTCGTCATCATTATCATCGACCTCATCCATCGCATCGTATTTGTGGTCGTCAGTCAATGCGAGTACCAGGGAGGACGGACAGGGGCAGTTGCAGTTGCATGCCCCAAATATGACTGAAGTGTCGTCTTCCCCACTTGCCACCATAGCTGTGTCTTCTATGTCCATCTTATCGACGGTTTCATTACCATCATCATCATCATTATCAATAGCATCAGATGCCAAAAACAACACCAACATAAAAACTTCATCTTCAACAACAACAACAACAACTAGAACTACAGCAGCTGCTGCTGCCATGCCAACGACAGCAGCAGCAACAACAACATCGACAACAACAACAACCACTCAAAAACTATTAACAACAACAAAAAGAACCAGCCACGCCCACAATTCAAAGGGAAACATCAGGGGCGTCGCTCATAAAACTCGCCCAACATTTATTGCCCTTACCGAGCCCGTAAATATTCTTAAACTGAACTAATCTATAACACTTGTTATCAACTAACTAATTAGCTTAATAACTATATTAAGTATCTAATTAGTTTAATTAGCATTATGCATGTGCATCCAAAGCTTTATCTGCAGTTTGTTTTCGCCTTGTTTCACCACTACACAATTTAAAATAACGAAATGAGTTTTCACTAATGTTTTTACTAATCACATGTTCAATTTATTTGCACGTGGTCTTAGTTTGTATCTATGTAGTATGTATGTAAGTATGTATGTATTTATCCTTTTTAGTTAAGTTTCCCCGTTTCGTTTTTTGATTTCCAACTGACCTTGTTGCTGTAATGTCGGAAAGCATGAAAATGGGAGGTGTGTGCTAAGAGAATGAACTCAAAATCCTGTGCCCAAATAGAATACAAGGAGCTGTTGTGAGGGCCCATAACATATATGAGTGCATTCATGATCACCAACTGCCGAAAAATGTATAAACCATTTTGAGAACGGACCTTTTGGAAAAGGTTACAGTCTTCATTCATAAATCTGTCTGAATATAATCGGGTTCGGAAAAGTTTTCAGAAATTGGAGCTTATTAACCAAACACACTTATTGTTTATTAACGTTGGTTTTTAGACTCCGTAACCAAAAAGAGTATAGGGTCCATAAGGTTCTTTAAATAGGACAAACTTCACACATTTTTTATATGGTTCTAGTTAGTTTGTCATTACTAAATTTCGTCCGATTTGAACAACTATAGCATGTTTTCATATATGTATGTATCATGTATCATGTGTGTATGGCAGATTACATTTAATAGCTTAATTTATAATTTCAGAAGTGGGGATAAACAGATGGAGAATTAAACTATATATAAAATAATAATATGTATTCGCAACAAAATGAGTCGTCATTTTAGTTATAGGCCAGATTACAAGCCACAGTCTATGCTGGTCCGATCTGGACCAAATATGATCAAGATATGTAGAGTCATGATATTCAAATAGTGTGTGAGTTTGGTAGTGACTGGGCAATTTAAACTAAATGTATTTATATAAATCTCTAATTTTGTTCTTTGGGAGTTCTAGGATATAGTGGCCCGATCTAGATCAAACTTGGCGAGAATAGTATTTCACTACTATACTAAGGTAAAGGAGGAGGTGTAGTAACAATTTGAAATAAATTTGATCTGTGTATACTAAGAGAACAAAAACAATCTTTCCATAAAAAAAGAATATCTACATATAAATCCAATAAAGAGTTTATTATGTTATCATGATGGCTATAACAATGCATTTTGTTTGGCCAACGAGGCATTACCAATGCGATCGAAGTGGGTTACATATTGTAACGTTTCGCACACCGACTCATGAATTTACACCCCCACACTCATTTGGATCTTTTTGAGTGCATAATAAACAGATATTTGTAGTTTCTGGGTTAATCAGTTTGCTCGCTTGACAAAACACTCCGTGTGCCTTCCTCTCCTCTGCCAATTATAAATGATATGCAAATAAAAAGATTTTCCATACAAAATACTGCATTGAGCCTAATTTGAAAATTGCTCATTGCGCATTGAAACCCGTAAACCGAAACCACAAAAACAACAACAACAAACATAACAATCGCCATTGAGTTCCACCTACTCTAGGAGGTTGTTCCAGTTTCGGATCTGGGGCTCTGTTGCTCTGGGGACAACTGCTGGGTTGTAGATCTCTTTGTGATCCAAATTTTCTGAGTGCAAGCCAATTGAAAAAGATTCGCGTTGCATTTCTGAAGACAGACTAGTTTGCTAGTTCTAGTTCTAGTTAGTTGTTCTAAGCCTGTAACTAAGGCTGTTCTTTAGTCAATGTCATATTTATCTTAAAGATTGGAGGCCACAGCACAGGGTATACTCGAGAAACTTTATGAAGAACTTTTTGGCTGTAATTTTTAACGCTTTAATGGAGCTGATTGGAGGTTTGGGTAAAAAGAATTGTCGACTAACAATTTAATTAAGTATTTAGCGATAATAACACACATTTATTATCCAATTTTTTATTTATTGTTACCATAATAATACTTATTTAAATGTAATTTTAAAGCCAAACAATTTATTTATTACAATGGACGCTTTAACTTACAGTGACTTATAAAAAAAGTTACATAAATAGCTCAAATGTGATGTTTTCAGCACATTCAGCCTTTTTTTCGGTTTCGTCAGTTAGTTTGAATACTCTGTAAATAAAAAGACTTAGGCCAGTATATAAGCAAAATTTTTATACAAATGGATTTAGTAAACAACTCTTTAATTTTGTTATTTCTTCTATACATTTTGTAATGAATTACTTTTATTTAAAAGCAACACCATTTATTTATTACAATGCTTAATTTAACTTACAGGGTAACTGCAAGTCGTTGCTAGTTATTCTTTGCATCTATGCAAGCTGTATCTCAGTGCACTTTATTTATTTGAATGCTTTTGTTATTTGCAAAAAAATTCAACAGAAAATTCATTTGAATGCATTTTTGTGTGTCAACAAAGAACAATTTGCGACTGTGTGTGTGCGTGTGTGTCTCTGTGTGAGTGTGTGTGCCCTGCTTAAAGTGTAACTTAGTAGTACACAAACTGGACACAGACACGCAGCAGAGTAAACCCGGTCAACTAGTCAAATTGTGAATTAATTTGCATAATTGCTCTTAAAGGGAAGCCACGCCGCGTGTAACGCACTTCACACACACACACACACACACACACACACACACACACACTTGGAATAGATAATTATATAGTCTTAGTTAATACTATCCACCTATTTCTGCTTCGTCCTCCGCAGCCGCCCCTGTACATCATCACGCCCACTTATCGACGACCGGAGCAGCTAGCCGAGTTGACTCGACTGGGGTATACCCTAAAGCATGTGGTAAACCTGCTGTGGCTTGTGATTGAGGATGCGAACAAGACGAATCCACTGGTAGCCCACACCCTGGATCGCATTGGGGTGCCCTATGAGTACCTAGTGGGTGAGTATTGCCATGAAGCAATGTGATTCAAGTGTTGTTAACAAACTCATGTTGTCTAATTCCAGCTCCTATGCCGGAGCAGTATAAGCTAACGAAGCGTGCCAAGCCCCGAGGAGTCTCGAACCGGAATCGAGGACTCGATTATCTACGCGCCAATGCCACTGAGGGCGTACTGTACTTTGCTGACGATGATAATACCTATGATATTAGCATATTCGAACAGGTGCGTTAGTCCTCGCTTGAGTTGAAAGCGTTATTACTGACTGAATTTTTAAATATAGATGCGCTATACGAAGAAGGTGTCCATGTGGCCAGTGGGCCTCGTGACCAAGACGGGAGTCAGCAGTCCCATTATCCGGGAGGGTAAACTGGAGGGTTACTATGATGGGTGGATCGGTGGACGAAAGTACCCAGTGGACATGGCTGGGTTTGCAGTCAGCATTAAGTTTCTGCACGAGAGACCGCAGGCCAAGATGCCCTTTAAGCCGGGGTACGAGGAGGATGGCTTCCTGCGTAGTCTGGCACCCCTGGACAACTCCGAGATCGAGTTGCTCGCCGACGAGTGCAAAGAGGTAGTAACTTGTGTACAACTTCAACATTCATATGATAAATTGCATCCCAAACTAATCCTGTTGCAGATACTCACTTGGCACACACAGACGAAGAAGAATCCTGCTGCACTTGCTCTCAACATGACGAGATATGGGCACACGAATCTGGCGTTCATTGAGAAGCATCTGGTGCGACCATAGAGGTGTTAGGGATTAGGAGGATTGCTGGTTTTGGTCCAACAGTAATTATCGGCAGTTAGTTACTAATGTAGAACTATACTTGGTTCTTAATTGCGAGTGAGCTCACAAAGTGTCCGTGACTTTAACCAGTTGTACAGGGTACAATAAAGGCTGTTGAGGTCGTTTCTTTATACATATATCGACTATCATTAGTGTTGCACAACGTTAACTAAATACGAATATAGTTAGGCTCTAAGCGCACAGGGTTTATACGATTTTTGTAATCATGAATAGAGAATTAGCTTGGTTTGACCCCAAAATCAGCATCATCATCGATACTCTCACATGCAGTATAAGTATTTAAGCATTGTACATTAATACTATAAAGATTAAATCAATCGGAAAATTCATACACATATAAATAAACATGTATATATTTTGTACATACTTGCCTAAGCCTAAGCCTAAGCCAACCCCTAATTTAAGATGATAATTTTAAATATTTAAAGACAAAGACGTATTTGAGTGCATTACTTTACAAAAGACAACATTTTAGTTTTAGTTAAATTTAGTTATTTAAGCCGATGAGATAATGAAATCGATTTCATGTGATCATCTCGTATAAACCACTCAAAACAATACACACAATTATGGTTTTTGTTCCTAATATATCAGTTGGTATTATATCACAAATTCAACTTAATTCTTAAACATATCTCGCTTATATTATTATATTAGTACACTCTACATTTGGATCATTTAGAACGAAGAGAGTCAATAGTTCAAGGCCGAAGCAATACACAGACATTCTCGAGTATGGGATGGGCGTGGCTAAAGTCGGGCAAGTGCACACATTTATTTATATTCCAGTGCTACAAAGAAGCCCTTTCGAAGTGCAAACAAACAGCAGCTCAAATGTGGGGTGCAAACCATTTAAATAATGCATGTTGGCACACTTGTCTATCAAGGCGTTACTTCAGACAGACGGACAGAGTTTTATTCGGGACAGACGGAGGCCAATGGTTTGGTCACATGGTCTGTGCTGGGCTGGGCTTGGCGTGGCTATGGGTTAGACACCCTCGTGGAACTCGAAATCGCGTGCCAATCTGATGGCAAGGCAGTAGTAGTAACAATTGAAGCGGGGAAGAGAGGGTGATAAAAAAAGAAACAGCAGTTTGAGAAATTACCGAAAAGCCAACAGCATGTTTAGGAGATAATGGCCTTACTGATGGAATTCAATTATACAAAGTGGTAAAAGCAGAAAGAGAAAGTCTAACCAATAGTTATTCAATCGATATTCAGTTAGATATTTAACAAAATATTTAAAGCTCTTTGCAAAAAGTATAAATATCTCAATGAACTTAAATTACTCTAGATATGCAACATACACAAATGAGAATTACTAAATATTTCTACAATTTATACATAAAACTAAACATAACATATTTATCTATGAGTATTTAACGATAAACAATATTAGTTAGGAACTTACAAAATTACAATCTTAAAAACATTATTGATTCTAATAATAACTAACTAATCTCAAGGGTAAATCTTTCGTGGAAAACATAAAATATTCTTATTAAAGATATGAAATGGACTATAAATCTTACAATTCTCAAAACAATTTCAAACTTAAGAAAAACTTTAAATTTCGAGTAAACGACTACACTCTTATTTAAAAAATGCATACTATAAACATAAATACATAAAAATAAACAAAACTCTTCAAAAGTGAATAAACAAGGAACTTCAATCATTTTTGTGTATTTCAAAAACACAGCAAAACTTCAATAAATATCTTACAAATGTATTACAATAAATATTTTTCTAAATAATTTGCATTAAAGCTATTTGATGGATTTGGATTAAAGGGGTTTTTTCCTGCGTTGTCTTTTGTTTGTTTTAAGCTACAGAACAATAACAATAAGGAACAACAAAAGCGCAACTTGACTTGGGACATTATATAACGATGTATATAGATGTAATTTGAGCGAGTTTAATTAAAAAGTCAACTATCAACTATGATACTTTGGCTTGATTTTTGGGTAATTCTGTTCAAACAAGTAAGAAAGGCTAAAGTCGGGCGAGACGACTGTGAAAGACGACGTACTCCATACCAAATACGCAATCGTCGACCGATGTGTCCTATGGAAGCTAGGCTATAGTTCTCTGATCCGGATTAAACTTGGTGAGGATAGTTATAATATAGGTATACACATAGTGTGTGAGTTGGGTTGTTTTAGCTCAACTAACAGAACATGTCTTGATGAGAATGTCCTGTTTTCGCTCGATTTGTCCACTTTTTTAGAGCACGGGTTACAAAAACCTATAGACGTAGCTATCCAATTGGGATAAAACTTGGTTCATCCAATTTCAAAGTTAACAAAGACATTCTCTGTATATGCCAAATCGTATATACGCTTTCCTTTCCGAGATACAGATTCAATAACACTTATATATCACTTTTATTCATATATAAAGAAATATTTGAAATTGAAATTTTCAGAATATAGTTTAAACATTTATTTCTCAATATTTCTATAACAATTTTCAAAGCTTAATTTTAAAATTTTGATTGCTGTAGTTCTAAGTACGGTTCGATCGTCTAGTGGCGTCCAGGCGGCAACTCAATTCAACTCAACTGATGAAATTCCTGTAGTCGCTCGTTAGATGAGAGGCCTCGGTAACAATATATCCGCAATATTTTACGTGTATTTACCATCGCTGGAATTTTGGGTTTCCAAAATTCGTGTATCTTTTTAAAATACCCTTTAAAGTTCAGAGACAGATCGGCAGACAGTAGAATTCAACTAAGTGCAACGATATGATAAGGTTAAGGTTAAATAGGAACTGTGCAGGTTTATTTGTTGTCAACTAGTAAGCATACTACTGAAGGCACTAGACATTTTTTATAATATACCGTACAATAACTGTTAGTCAATAACTATTTAAAGGATATAGAATATTTGTTATACTAAAAGATCTAAAAGATTGCTTGAGTTTAAATAAAACTACGTGAGAACTAAGAATATTGAACTTAAATGTTAGTACTTTTGACCTTATGGGCACTACGAGGGGAGTAGAGGAGTGTTCGATGAATCTATAGAGCTACGAAACAACTTACTTGGCCGAAATCGCTTGAGATATAGATGTACGTACGTGTATGTACGCGGAGTATTGGGAAGTTAGGGTATTGGTCATTCGCCAAGAAAGTTGATTTATATCATAGATTAAGAGACAACATAACAAGCTGACATGCTCGATAGTGTAAGTTTCAAGCTCAAATGCTAACTATAGAACACTCAATTAAACATGGTTTGAGGCTATCTTCAGGAGAGTGAGAGAGGGGGTAGAGAGGGTAGCAGAGAGGGGACGTCTCGTACTACTGTGTGGTACTAAAAAGATAACTCAACATCGATGGCTGCACGTGAAAGCTTATAGTTGCCTCTTCCCACTTGGTATGAATCAAACGCTGCAATGGCGTGTTGAGCGTTGACTCCTCCTTGGCGACCACATCGTTGCCAGCGCTAGCACCACTAGCACCACTTGCACCACCGCCGCTAGAGCTGGCGACACCAACAACCCCGGCAGCAGCACCAACGCCAGTGACAAGCGTTTCGTCCTTTCCCGACGCGGTGCTCTCCGGCGTAATTGGCTGTCGCTCCAACATGACCAATGCCTGCTCATTGTACGTCCGGTTATCGATGGTCATCAGTATCTGGTGCCCCGAACAGCTGTAATAGTTCACATCAAATCGCGACTCGGCATGGTAGTTGCGCAACAGATCCGGATTCCGGTTAAAAATGACACCATAATGCCCCGTACAGCTGGTTATCCAAATTGGGTAGTTGGGTGTCTTCAAGCGGGATCCTGGCTGTCGGGACTGATTGACAGCGGCCTGTGGAACAAGATGAGATGCAACTCTTAAAGAAACAAACTATGTATCCACTTGTAAAGGAATTTGTTTCGTGATATAATTTATACCCAACTAATTATGTGATCAAATTAAATTAAAATAAATTAAATTAAAGTTTTAAGTGACTCACGCTGGCGGACTCGATGTCCCAAAGCAGTAACCCGATCATGCAGCGCTTGAGGACTCCGTACTGGGGCACAGCCTGGAATCGAAAGGTAAATTCTTCGTCAGGATCAGCGGTGATCATTTGGTTTCTTTGGGTAATCACATAGCTGTTCTCATCGCCCACGTTTATTACACCGTTGTGTATGTAGGGTGTGGCACGCCCTGTCAGCAGCAAGGTGACTATCATCAGGGAACCCTCCTCATGGTTGCTCATTGTCAGCGGGGAGCCCTTCGTGGAGTCCAAGTCCGTGCGAACTCTGCGATGCATTGGAACATTACAAAAAGAGATTAGAAATCCATAAAACATTTCTCGCATATGTTTTATATCACATTTCAATAAATTTTAGACACGCTCTACTGCTGAAATCTTACTTTCCCATCGAACGTGTGAGAACGGCGCTATAAAGAAACAGCAGAGTTCCCGGAGTCTCCTCTTCTGTAAACTTTTTGCAAGCAAATCAGACAAATAGTTTATAGTTTGGCAATATTTCAATTAAAGCTTTGAGTGAATTTCTTACGTATTTGAAATTTCGCTTCATAAAGTGTTCCAGTTCTTCGTTGGGCGATAGTGTGAAAACATAAAGCTATGGCGGGAGATAAGAAATTTTAAATGTGAATCTTTTTATTTGGAAGTGTTCTGAATGATTTTCCAGCAAACGCTGTTTTATTGGGTTAAAAATTGCCACTAAATTGAACTGATATAAAACAAAAACATTTTGTATTTTTTAAAGGTTCTCCAGATAATTTAGCTTAGCTTGACGCAGTAAGTAAATCAATAAGTAATGGGTTATGCAATTGGCAGACTTACCTTCTCGGTGACCGTGTCATGAAAGTAACTGGCACTGTGATCCACAAAGACCTCATCCTCTGAGGGCAGCACCATGGTCACCTTACCCTTGTCCGAAATGGTACGAAGTATTTCGATTAACGCGTTAAAAAGCGAATCACGTTGCATTTCAGCATTGGCGAGCAGTGGGCTAGAGGCAGAGAAATACTTATGGATTAGTATTACCTGCAGATTAACAGAATTGGAGGACGCACTCGGCACAGCTGCTGCGACTGCTCTTGCGGGCAAAGAGCAGATACTTGAGGACGAAGCCCTGCACCACCGAGAGCAAACCACGTGTAGCGTTCCGAGGACATCTCAGTCCATAGGCTAGTTCCTCCTTGGGTCCAGCTCCGAAGACAAAAGATGTTTGCAGCCACTCGGCTCGCATTGGGATGGCTGCAGTGCCAAACACCAGTTTTCGTAGCTCCTGGAAGAAAAGTTTACGAGTCCCGAATTGGAGAGTCTACTTGAAGAATCGACACGTTTACCGTTGCCAGCTCGGGGGTGATGGGCGTACCGCCTTGGGTAATAAACTCCTTGTTCATTGCTAATCGGATTGCTAAGTATTTGGGACTTTTGTGCTTTTCCGGTATTCTCCTTTCCTGCTTTTCCGCTCTGCTAATGCCAATTTCCGCTCAAGACCTGCGCTACGTTCCGCGGCTTGTCTGCAAATGTTTTCTGGCTCCAGCTGGCCATAGACTGGCTTCTAAGCCTGCTCTCTGCAACTTCCAAGCATTTGCCTGACAGCCCGACATTTCAGTCGTTTCACACTTTAGCGTTGATTTTTAATTTCATATTTAGTTCTGGCCCTAAAAAAAAATCATCAGTAACTAGAGTGACACATACAATGGCGTTAAGTGCTATAAAAGCCAAACAAAAATGTCAATTCTAAAATCACTCAGAAAAAAAAAAAACAAAATTCTCTAGTCTCAAGTCTTATAGTCTATCTCTCCATCAATTTTAAATTATTGGGAAGACCCATCCTTATAAAACGATAACTTGGAAACTACTAAAGCGACTACAACAAACTCACACACTATGTGTAAATAATATACCTATTTTTACCTCAGTCTGGTCTGGATCGGACAGCTATAACATATAGTTCCCATAGGGAGAATCGGTCGGAAATTGCTTATTTGTATTGAAAATGCGCAATAAATTAAATACGGGGTTTTTACGGTCGGATCGATCGACTATAGCCTCTCTTACTAGTTTGGAACTGTTTCTCCCTACAGAGGAGCATACATATAAATTAAAATATTCCTTTGTATGACTCCAGATTAAGACAAGCAGACCCAAACAAAGGAACTTTACTTTCAGTTGTCGTCTTGGTTTAGCACTGAAATATTCCAATAGCATTTAAGACAATTTATGTCTTACATTATTTTTTTTCGCAGTTTTTTAGTGTGAAACATGCATAAAAATGGTTGTGGAGTGCTGAGAACGATAAAATTGATTCTTCTAATTAAAAAGTTTTGCGCGAGTTCCACAAAATAAAACAGTCCACGTAGATTTGAGTATGTTTCATGTTCAAAGATACACATACTTGGAAGATGAACAATTTAAAGATATTAAAAACATCGAATAAATAAATCCAATGCAGTCGGGAACTAATGTTTTCGATCAAACTGGGACAGTTACGAAGAAGGATTTGGTAGCTTCGATGGTGACTGGTCTGGAGAAGATTTACTGGCTGATCACTTCAAGATTGCTAACTTAAGTAATGATTACCATTCTGTCAACTTAATATTGCTTAATATTTTGAATTTAGATGTGAATAAAACTAGAGATTAATCAATGAGAATTTTCTTATTTGAGGCCACTGTACATTTCGACCAAGGCTTTGAGGACTCGACTCGCTTGTCTGTCAGTCAGCGAAAGCAACTTTAAATGAAATTGAATTGAATTTAGCTCTGTGTGCACCACACGATATACTTCATATACTCGAAAGTGTTATTTAGGGGGTCTCAGTGGGAGGCCACTTGCGCATACAACGTGCATTCCATTGGACGCCAAGATTTTTGGCATGTTGATGCCTGCCATGGCGCCCCACACAACCGGATATGTGTAGTTGTGGATGCCTATTTGTGCCTCTTGCAGGGCAGTTGAGTAATTAGATACCCTATACATCAACAGTTTTGCTCGAAACTAGAACCATCAACACTAAAGTGTTTCTTATAACAAGCCAAAAATAAGCAATTTCCATTAGATTTGGTCTGTTGGCGCATAGTTATCCAATCAAGACACAATTTGGTCAAAATACATAAAGTCATGTGCACATAATGTGCAGTTTGGTTAAGATTTTATCAAGACTACCTAAGGACTCTGAATAAGCTCTATAAATTGAATTTTTAAAGCTCGTTTTGTTTTATGTTGTATTCATTTTACAGGGTGTGCAAGTAACCCATATACTCACATTAAACGCTCTGCTAATTTAAATCTTCTATTGATTCGTTGTGTTTGTAGCTCCTAAGTGGCAGTGAATTTTGGTTAGCAATAACGGTTTGAGTGAGCCAACCTTGGATAAGTGAAGTGCCATTTTACTAAACTACTTTATGTTATTTGTGACCTTAAGAGAGCAAAACGAAACTTTTTTCTAAAACATTACGATATTTAAATGTTAACAATAGGCGATTTTAATCAATCTCATTAGCTTATTAGATATTTACCAAATTTACTGACTCTAAAATATATTTAGTTTTCAACACCCTAGACACTGAAGCAAAGCACTTAGAGAAATACAGTATAGTCGAGGTGAATACAGGACGCTGTTTATTTAATATTACCGAATGCAAATTTCTTATAAAACTACAGAGAGAGATTACTATTGTCGCCTCGAGTCTTAAGGCTCCCGTTACACAGTTTCCATATCTTCTTAACATGGCTTTCCATGCTAACATTTATGACTTTATTATTGACCGTTTCTGGGTGGAAAAGCATAGATATATCGCATATCGGACGTTGTCCGATTTGGGTGAAACTTGGTTAATACGGGTACTCCTTATGCAATTTTGTTCGAAATAATAAATATAATAAACAAGTCAAGCCGACTGTAAAAGACCCTGGACTCATTCTAGTGCGCAATATCCTTACAAATAAGTAATTCTCGATCGATTTGTCCTACGGGAGCTATATAATATAATTGTCAGATTTGAGACAAACTTATTGAGAATAGTCATAACCAAGATATACACATAATATGTAAATATGACCACGACAGCTCAACTAATACAACTCGTTTTAATACAAATATACCATTCTCGACCGATATGCCCTATGGGTGCTATATAATATAATTGTCAGATTTGAGACAAACTTATTGAGGATAGTCATAACAATGATATGTACATAATGTATAAATGTGGTCACGATAACTCAACTAATACTACTCGTTTTAATACAATTATCCCATTCTCGACCGATATGTCCTATGGGTGCTATAGGATATGGTTGCCCGATTCGTATCAAACTTATTGAGGATATGATACCATACACATAAGGTGTGCATTTGTTTTAAAAACATGTTTTGCGTAAAATCCGTGAACACGAAACAATTATTTGAACATGACAGTATTTTTTTTAATAATAAAATATTTATATTTTTATCATTTTATCTGTCGGCAAATTGCAGAGGGTATTATGGTTTTGTCATGAAGCTTGTAACGCATTGAAGGAAGCGTTTCCGACACCATAAATATTCTTGACCAGCATCAACAGCCTAGTCGATATAGTCATGTCCGTCTGTCCATCTGTTTCTATGCGAACTAGACTCTCAGTTTTAAAGCTATCTTGATGAAATTTGGTGCAGATCTGTACTACATATCTCTGCACGCAGTTCATATATCCGAAATGCTTAGTATGAACATTTTTGGTGTCTATTTCAACCAAATTCAAGCAGAATGAATCGGTTCCCATCTACCA
Organism: Drosophila nigrodunni; assembly: GCA_020829145.1. Taxonomy (NCBI): domain Eukaryota; kingdom Metazoa; phylum Arthropoda; class Insecta; order Diptera; family Drosophilidae; genus Drosophila; species Drosophila nigrodunni. Next base: position 16,400,553 of record JACVCZ010000003.1, read on the forward strand.
TAGAAATATTTTGAGATTGACACAAAATTAACGCAATATGCATTATTGCAAGGGTATTTAATCTTCGTCGAGCCGAAGCTAACCGTTTTTTCTTGTTTTTATCGAACTCGGTGCGTTTCATGGGTGCGTTCCATGGGCCGCAAGTGAGCTGTGGCTGTGCTATTTTTAAAAACTCAAGTATTTTTACCTATCGATATTAGAATAAATAATAATTAATCGGGAACTTAGTCGTGAATCCAAAAAATATGATTTAGTGATGCCAGATCACTAAACTCACACTAAACTCTGGAACTTTCAGGAGCACGGGACAGAAAATACTGGAAATTAAGGTAATTATTCATTAAAATAAGACGTAATAAAGCAATACACAGGCAGTATTCAAAATTAAACCAAAGTTAAAACTGACGATTCGCCACATCGCCGTGCATATCGGCATGTGAGCACACTATTCCCTATGGAATTTAGTGTATATCTGCCAATTTCCGTTGAATACCTGTTGAACGCTCTATGACTTGACGGTTAATGTTCCAGCTGGCCAAGTTTGTTTTAGCTGCTTTATATAACCAATATAGTGCATTTGTGCTAACGTAAAACTAGAAAAATTATGTTTTAAAATGGTAGAGTGATGTGGACAGTTGTGGACCACCGGCAGACGTGGACCACTCGAATTTTTCTGAGACTAGTGACATCTATAGTATATATGACTAGTATATATGAGACTAGTGACATCTATAGTATAGATATATATAGTATAGATTCTATACCGTGTACGCAGATAATTTATTACTGACATCATCTATGTTTTAATAAGAATTCGGGCATCATGCCATCGATTTCACAGCGAAAGTTTTCACGCTTGTGACGTGATTTGGCATTACATTTTCACTGCTTTTGGTCAGGAAAATATGCAATTTTATAGTTTACAATATTGTTCAGGTAAATATGCAATTTGATAGTTTACAATATTGTTTTCAGGATGCGAAGTGACTTTTTCTTATTATTTACATTGTTATTTTGTGAGACACACGTGAAAAAAAGACGCTGGTAGACAGAAGTGGACGGCTTAATTATTGCCTTTCTTCAAACCGTACATTATTTCTATAAATTATTGTTCCAAAAAGGCAAAAAACTCCCAACTAGCGATCGAATATGAAAAATTTATTGCTGCCATTAATCAAGTGAGGAAGTTCCGAAAGGTCGCAAATGAAAGATAAAGTGTACAAGTAGTACAAGTATGCTTATTTTCACACGCCCACTTATGGCGTTCTAAGATCATTCAAGTAAAAGTAGCACATTTTAGAATGGACAACTTCTTTGTTAGCAGTCTGGCTGAACCAAAGTTACACAGGATGTAAATTGTACATGCCAAGGGTGTAGATACATATATTCACCAAGTTTGATCGGACAACTATAACTAAAAGATTTTTTCTTTAGAATCGGTCGAAAATATGCTCTAAATATTTGATTTAGTATGAAAAACCTTTGACTTTGATCAAGCAATCTTAATGAAACTCACACATAAAAGTTTAGTCCATAATATACCATATCGTATAACTGACATAGGAATGTCCGCTATAAAATTCCCTTAAATCATGAATAAGTGTGAATAATGATTTCGTTGACCAAGTTATCATACTCAAACTCACTAGTGTCCGTTACCCAAACGATCATACCCCAATGTTAATAACATCTTCAAACCGAGTAACTGATTCCTTTAGTCACGAGGTGACTATCTTGATAATTTTGCAAATTTTATAATGAAATAGTAAGGACCTTCAAAAACCCTCCAGTTGGGTGGTTCATTTCTGCCTGCAATTTCAAAAAAAAACAAAAAAATCTCAAACTTCTTTGAAAAAAAAATTGCTTCGAAACTTAATACAATTGAACAGGTAGACGGAGGTTATATATTCTTGTTCGATTTACTTGTTTTAGACAGAATCGGTCGAAAATCAAGTGTAACTGTGACTGGGCATACAATTTTATACACTATACTGAGCAAGTATCATAAAAATCGGACTACTATATTGTATACCTGTCATATGAATTTATGAATTTCTTTGAAAAACTATTGTGTTACCAATCCACCTCAATCAAAGCCATTTATGGTCAAGCTTGACCGAGCTCGGGACTCGATACTCGTGCAGAAATCGTACACTATGCGATGCGATAAATCGATCTTTGTATAACTTTTCTGTTTCTCACAAATAAGAGCTGTTTGGCTCATGGTACGACTCTGTGCATTTGGACTAGGAAATCAAGGATTGTCGCGGAAAGTTCGACAATGAAGATTGACGTCTATCGATGAAATCCCGTGCCAAACATTTCTGTAGTTGTTCATATCCACAAGTCATAGGAATGACACTAATGCAGATCAAAACATATATGTAAATCCAAACATATATACAAAATGCTTATCACTCTTATTTTATGATTTGCAATCGGCTCTGAATAAACTTAGAATCTAAACGGGAGTGAACGAGACAAGTTTCCTGGTAAAAACAGTTCAGTAACGAAGCGTCAGTCAATCCCTACTTCCTCTCTATTTCTCTCTCCACCAATTTTTGTATCTTCTCAGTCATTTAGCCAGTAGCGTAGCCAGGCGACTGTGACCTGTGGCTCCACTACGACTCCTATTTGATTACATTATTTAAATCAGTTATAATATAATTTAACAATTTTTAAGATAATTAATCTTTAAATGACACCCCCTTAACTACGCCCCTGTGCGAATAAGGTTGCGAACCGAATGAGCTTTTGATAGAACTGTACCTTCAGTTGCCGTCGCGCGTTGGCACAGAAAGCATCTTTGAGTATTTAAAATAATTTTAGTGCTTACAATTAGTTTAAATTCACTGTTATTAATTCCAGAGTGAAAATGAACCGTCGATGTTGGGGAGTAGCGATTGTGATGAAAGTGCTTCTTGTGATCGGAATCGCAATAATACAATTTAAAAGGCCAGGTCGAAGATGGCGAAGAAACTTATTTAATGATTCAAGATACTTAGGAGATGAACCCAATTCTTTTGAGTACAGCGAAACAATCTTTGAACAGAGTTCTGAAGATTCCTATAAGAACATTGATGAAATATTAAAAAATAAACCATTTATCGACCCAATGAATTTATTAAATGGCGAAAATAACAACAACTTGCAAGGCGAACTTGACACAACAAAGAGTTCTGAAGACTTTTATAAAAGATTTAATAAGATATTAAACGAAACAGAGAAAAATGAATACGCAATGCAGTCGGGAATTCCTGTTATCGATGAAAATGGAATAGACACCGCGACAAGTTGCATTCCCGCTGGAGACGCTGCGGGTGTTTACACCATGAAATCCCCGGAGTTTAAAGCTTTTGAAGTTTTCTGTGACAATGGCTGGACACTGATCCAACAGCGAATCAATAAATCCAAAAGTTTTGATCCCAACTGGGACAATTACGAAGAAGGATTTGGTAGCTTCGATGGTGACTTCTTCCTAGGTCTGGAGAAGATTTATTGGCTGACAAAAGCCAATCCCCACGAGCTCTATATAAGTTTGGATTTCCAAAACGGAACTAGAAAACTCGCAAACTATGATCATTTCGAGATTGCTAACATAAGAGATGGCTACCATTTTGTCAATTTAGGTGCTTTGTCTGGTAACGTCACCAACGATGTTTTGAGAGATTTTCGAGGTCCAAAGGTCTCCGCAAAAGATTGTGGCTGGTGGTAAGTGTGACAGTGTCGAGTGTATTCAAAGTATTCACACAATAATCGTTATTATATTTGCAGTAATTTGAGCGATCAAAAGTATAAAGATGTTGTGAAAGGAAAAATGCTGATGCGTCCGAAAAATGTTTAATAAATCGAAGTTAGTGAATATAATTTTTTCATAATGCAATTCTTTGAACTTGAGTTAACTGTGAACTTCAACTAATGTTTTAAGGACTCCATAGTCGGTGTAATAAAGTTAAAATCAAGTTAAGTTATACTGAGTCATGTGTGCACATGAAAATTGTACTTTATATAGTGTTATTTAGGGGGTCTTCTGTTGGGCACCATGAGATTTGACATATTGATGTCATTTATGCCCTGGTATCTTCGTTAGCAATAACGGTTTAAGTGAACCCACCTAGGACATTGATAAAATCATTTAATATTTCCTAGACCTGAGGGAAGTTAAATATAAACAAAAACGCATTTTCGAGCATGTGCTTGTGTGTTTCTGTCTCGCTTGCACCAATGGGTTGATATTGCGTTCAATTAACAATATTGTAACGCTTCTAGTTTTCTTGTTTATAGTCCGATTTTAATGCGCCTTTCAGGATAGTTTAATATAGTTAGTCTCCACACCAGTTACCATAGTTACTGAGATATTTGGGAAAAGTGGGCCAAAACACAACTATTTTAACGAGGTGTGTCCAGTTTTTTTGCCGAAAACACCAATTTTTCACTTTTTTTTGTTTTTGTGGCGAATGGGGCGTTCGAAAAAAAAAAAATTCTTGTATTGACTGAAAATATCTGATCGTTTGACACCAAGCTCGAACTTGTATTTAATCTCTGAAATCTGTTTGTTCATACGGACAGACGGACAGACAGACAGACAGACAGACAGACAGACAGACAGACAGACAGACAGACAGACGGACAGACGGACAGACGGACATTATATCGACTCGGCTTGTGATGCTGATCAATAATATATATACTTTTATGGGGTCTGCCACGCCTCCTTCTGCCTGTTACATACTTTTGCACAAACCCAATATACTCTTGCAGAGAGTATAAAAATAACGCATTTTCAATCTGTCAAGCATTATTTACTGTATACCAATCACAACTTAAAGCGAATAACTTAAATTTACATACACAAAACTTTTGCCATAATATTTAACACTATATAATTTATAAGTTTTATACTAGTGCAATTCTTCCAGTTTGTCCAGTTTACTGTATACCAATCACAACAACTTAAAGCGAATAACTTAAATTTACATATACAAAACTTTTGCCATAATATTTAACACTATATAATTTATAAGTTTTATGCTAGTGCAATTCTTCCAGTTTGTCCTGTTGCATTATGTCGCGCATTAAGGTTCTCGCGGATTCCGGCGCACGTCCAACAAAATACAGTAAATTAAGGTAATAATTCATTAAAATTGGTCGTAATGAAGCTATCCACAGGCAGTATTCAAAATGAATGCGGCGACACAACCAGCGTACGGACTGAATGGGTGAACTCAGGTTACGATCATAAAGACATTGCTGGGCATAGCGTGCCATAACTTGTGGCCGATTTACAACATTGCCGTGCATATCGCCAATGGATCGAACAATATTTAAGTTTCGACTGCAATTAAATTTAATAATTTTGTTTATACTGGTTTAGTTTAGTTTAAAGTTTACTCACATAACGAAGAGCATGCTGCGTGGCATTTCCTTCAATGTGCTCATGATGACATCAAAGTTTTCCTTGGCTATCTTTCGTATATGCTCGAGTTCCTCGTGGGTCAGTTTGCTCTTCATTGGCCCACTCCGCAAACGGATCGGTTGCTGAAACAGCACCTCAGCAAATTTAATGTGTTCAGCAATGTCAATCTTTTTAGCTGCCGCTTTCATCTTTGCCTCGTCTCGTAGCACTGTTGCCTCCCAAAACTCACAGAGAGGACCACGCACGTCACCTGGTAGCTCTTCGTAAAGTCCATGATCCAACAATATAATTTCTGATCTTCCATTTTGAGAGTTTTTACGCACAAAAACTATAAAGCAATTATGTTCATTACTTTCCTGAGAACTTTTACACATTATGTTTGATTACCCACTGTTGCCAGGATGCGGATCTGCGTGCACGAATCCAGTGTGGAAGATTTGCTTCCCAAAGATAGTATATAGCTTGTTGTCAATATCAGCCAAACTCATTTTAAGCTTCCTCATCCCTTCAACATCACTGATTTTCAAGCCATCCATCCATTCCATTGTTAGTACACGCTGTCGAACACAATATTGAGTTTGGAGTACACTTTTAACACGGATGCACCTACCGTTTTCGTTTGTGGCCAGTAGACTTTGGGTACCACGACATACTTTAGCTTCTTCAACTCCTGAGAGCATCTTTCTGCATTCTGGCCTTCCTGTACAAAGTTAAGTTCATGTACCAGATTTTTCCGCAGATCATTCAAGATCCAACCAAAATTATAATTCTTAAATACGAGCTCGATCATGTCCTGCAGAAAGATAATTGTGGCCACGTCGCTGATGAAACGCTTCTGTAAGTCGTTATACTGGACTTTAACTGCCACCTGCTCGCCGCTATGAAGCCGAGCCTTAAAAACCTGGGCCAAGCTGGCGGCCGCTACCGGCTCGTAATCGAACTCTTTGTACATCTCTTCGGGCAGCTGTCCAAAATCCGAGCGGAATACTTTCTGTATATCGGCTTTTGAAGTCGGTAGACATTCATCCTGCAGCTTGGCTAGCGTACTGGTGTACTCTATGGGCAATATGTGATTAATGGCCGCAAATCCTTGACCCACTTTTATGTAGAGACCACCATTAAGCAAACATGTTTCCAGTAGTCGTTCAGCGCTCTTTTGGTGCAGCAACTTTATCTTAGTCTTATAATCAGGATCATCCTCGCCCAATCGGAAGTAATCGAATCCTATTAAAACGGCTGTTTTCACCGAGCGCACGAATCGTACGGACGATCCGGAATAGGTGAAATCGTTAACAATGCCATCGTATGCAAATGCTCCAGCTCCAATCAGGGCAAACCCCACGCGTCCAAAAGGGAAATTTCTCCAACTGCGATTAGATATGCTTTGATGCGCTGCTAGCCTCCTGCTATGGAAGTGTCTTATTCCGAAAGTTGCGCGACTGGCAGTGCCAAGAATTTGTGACAGATACTAAAAAATTAATACAGATAGTACGTTTTATAAAAGAAACCAAGGAAATTACTTACTGAAGTACGCTGCATGTTCACGCACTTTGTTTCAAAACAATGGAAATCAGCTGTTTAATTTACCGCAAGGTCAACTGCAAATTGATGTATGCATAATTTGCTTCTTAAACCAACTTGCACTCCAATTTAACAATTTGGAAGACTAATTTAATCAACAAAAGTAATCAATCCATATAATTATAGAATTAGCAACAGGTAATTTTTAAAGATTCGGAATTTGCATTGAAGTTTTTAACAGTCTGGCAGCTTTGGCCTCATCATCGATACTCGATAGACCGCAGGAACGAGTACATTGCCTTCGAAAGATATATAGAGTTGTCAGTTTATTAATAATCAATTCAAATAAAGTACCCACTATTACTTTTCACTTTGCCAGTTCTACTTATTTAACCATTAAATGAATTAATTTTTAATTGTTCGCTTATGTTTAGCGTGTGAATGTAAGCAACAGCTGTTTGTTTTGCTTTCCGATTGTTGGGTGACAACCCTAACATTCTGTATACGAACGCCGCTTTGTTTGTGTTTCGCCGACAGCCGTCAGTCGAGTTCATTTCGAGTTCTTTTTATAGCGTGCAAGTAAAACAAATAAAAATTGTTTACCCTTACGTGGGATTTGTGTAGATAAAGAAGAAGGGCCTGCCCCGTTCAATAACCGAAATAGTGATTGCCGCACCTTAGCCAGAATGTCGGGGACTATATTGGAGAATCTTAGCGGACGAAAGTTGTCCATATTGGTCAGCAGCTTACTGCTTTGTCAAGTGGCCTGCTTCCTGCTGGGTGGTCTATACGCACCACTCCCCGCCGGCCATCAAACCGTGTTGGGGACCAAATGCCGCGATATGCCTGGTCGTCAGAATGACACCAGCTTCTTTTTATACTCTAGAGGAGCTGGTGCCTGTAACCCGGTTCCGACAGAAGAGATTGAAGACGATTTACTCAAGATGGCTAATAAGTTGGTGTATGTCTTTCAAATGCCGCTACCCCGGGACAATCGAGTACTGGACTACAGCCGTTGGCAACAGAATCTCATTGGAGTGTTACAGGTGAACATCGCGTACCTGTCATCATCAGAGCTACGGGAACCACCCAAGGACTTACAACTAACTATTGACACACGTCTCGCGTATCGTAACAATGACGATGCGGATCAAGACTGGAAGCTGTACGCACACAGCGTGGAGCAGCGCTATTTGGACTGCCATCCAGAGCATGTGCATACCAAGGAAACGCTGTATTCCTGTGATATAATTCCATTGTTTGAGCTGGGTGCACTGCATCATAGCTTCTATCTATTAAATCTGCGCTTTCCCATGGACACGCCCAAGAACATAAATCTCCAAGTTGGACATATGCACGATCTCACCTTGACAGCAATATACCAAAACGGCGGATTCACACAGATTTGGCTGCTGCTCAAGACACTGCTATTTCCATTTGTGATTGGCATCATGATCTGGTTCTGGCGACGTGTACACATACTTCAGCGTTCTCCAGCTCTGCTGGAATATATGCTGCTCTACTTGGGTGGAGCTTTAAGTTTCTTGAATCTACCTCTGGAGTATCTGTCTTTGGGTATGGAAATGCCCTATATGCTGCTCTTGAGCGATGTGCGCCAGGGCATTTTCTATGCCATGTTGCTCTCATTCTGGCTAGTCTTTGCTGGCGAGCATATGCTTATCCAGGACTCTCCCAACAAATCAACCATTCGATCCCGCTACTGGAAGCATCTCTCTGCCGTCGTTGTTGGCTGCATTTCCCTGTTTGTCTTCGACATCTGTGAGCGTGGCGTTCAGATGCGTAATCCATTCTATTCTATATGGACTACTCCGCTGGGCGCCAAGGTGGCCATGAGCTTCATTTTGCTCGCAGGCTTGTCGGCTGCCATATACTTCCTATTTTTGTGCTTCATGGTGTGGAAGGTGTTCAAAGACATTGGCGACAAGCGCACTTCTTTGCCATCCATGTCCCAGGCGCGACGCCTGCACTATGAGGGTAAGTTTCACATTTTAAGACCCAGTACTCTAAAAATGAGTAGAGGCGTCTATTAATGTCATTATAACTATGCTCACCAAGTTTGATTCCTAGCGGACCACAATAGCCTATAGTTACCATAGGACAAATCGGTCAAAAATAAAATAATTGTATGAAGACATATAGTATTAGCAGAGCGATCGCAACCAAACTCATAATTATAACAAGTACCACACCAAATTCGGTCCGAATTGGACAACTACAACATACAAAATGATGACAATTGTAATTTATGTACACAAGCTTGAAAAAAAAAGAGTTAAATCAATGTTTATCTACATCAGCCGTGCTAATAATCAAGCGTAGTGTGGTCCAAGTGGAAGAGATGTCTGTAAACATTTTTCGTACTTGTATGTAAACTTAATGTCTGCGGTTCGAGTCCCAGAACAGAACGACATTAGACTTCTAAAAAGTAGAGCGTAGTGCAAACTGGTAGCGTCGCGGTATGTCCTCGAAACTGGATTCACAGGATTAAATCCTGTCACGGAATTATTTTGTTTATTTCATTTATTAAATTTTATTAAAATTAAATCAAACGACGTTTTTTAAAGCAGGCTCGCTCGACTGAAGGCTTACTAACTTGTTTAATCTTTTTTTTTAAATGGTAGGCCAATATTTTACTCTCCTATTTTCTCATAAAGGAACCTAAAAACAGTATAAGTTAGTTCAAAAATGTCTAATGCAATGTCGGAGGCGACTATGGATGAGCCGCAATCAGCGTGCTTCTTCTGTGTCATGGGTGTCACATCAGCGATTGTTTTCACGGCGATTGGTGCTGCCTATGGAACGGCCAGGTCTGGTATGGGTATAACATCGATGTCCATTAAGCATCCCGAGCTTATTATGAGATCCATTATACCCGTTGTCATGGCTGGGATCATTGCCATCTATGGTCTGGTAGTTTCCGTGCTTTTGGCGGGTCAACTATCAGAGCGTTACGATAGTTTCCGAGCCTTTCTCAATCTGGGTGCTGGAATCGCTGTGGGACTGTCCGGTATGGCGTCCGGCTTTGCCATTGGAGTTGTGGGTGATGCCGGAGTGCGGGCATCTGCGCTCCAGCCCAAGCTGTTTGTTGGAATCGTTTTAATTTTGATATTTGCAGAAGTTCTGGGCCTCTATGGCCTGATTGTGGCCATTTATCTGTTTACCAAGTGATAGTCCTGTATTCCAAGTTTGATTATTATTTTTGTTGCACTTCGCACATGCATAAAATATAAAAGATTAAAAAATTTTTGTTGTTCTTTTATTTTTTCCAGGTCTCATCTATCGCTTCAAATTCCTTATGCTGGCCACTCTACTGTGTGCAGGGTTGACCGTCGCTGGCTTCATCATGGGCCAAATGGCCGAAGGACGTTGGCAATGGAATGATAATATTGAAATTCATCTGACCTCTGCCTTTCTTACCGGTGTCTATGGAATGTGGAACATCTACATCTTTGCCTTGCTCATACTGTATGCACCTAGTCATAAGCAGTGGCCCACAATGCACCAAAGAGATGAAACGACGCAGTCCAATGAGAACATTGTTGCTTCCGCCGAGGAGATTGAATTTAGCAATCTTCCATCCGACTCCAACCCCAGCGAAATCTCATCGCTCACCTCCTTTGCCCGCAAGGTGGCCTTTGATTAAACCCAAGATTAACTTCCGATAACGAGCCGATTTTGAAATACAAAATAAAATTGATATTTTGTGGAAAACTGATTCATGGATTAGATCGAGATGGCCAGAACCTAATGCTATTCACTGCAACTCAAAGCTCAAAGTGTTTAAGCGTCTTTTGGATTAGTTTCACATACATTAACCGATACATTTCTTGCCTAGTTTTTCGAATTTTAGCTACATAGATATATATAAACAACAAAAACATATACATACACCTAGCATTTAGAAAATAGTATATATTTTATGTCTTTCAATATCAGCATCTATGAATGCATTTTATTAAAAGATTTCTCTCCATGTATTTTTAACTGATATTTGTAGTAAATGTGTGTACTTCTTCGCCTCGGCAGTATTATATATGTGAAAATCTTTTTAACTAGCCAGTAAGAATCTATTGTCAAACATTTTTAAAAACTATATTTAGATATCAATGCATAATTTTTGTAACTGATAAACGTAGAGCAATTTTTCACTCCAGTAGCAATGCAATGAATAAACAAAAGCAATATTCAATCAGAATGGATTACATAGGTTTATTTTTTTTTTGGTGGAATGGATGAATGTAAGGATTACCAAATGATTCGCTGCGGCGTGCGGTAGTTCTTCCAGTAGAACTCTTTGGTGAAGTATACATAAAATGTGGCCACGTTAAGAAGCAGATGTACGCCCAGTTCCAGCCATTCGGCGAATCCTTTACGTGTTGGCCGCGTATTCAGCCGGAAGAGTATGTACGGCACCAGGAAGTATCGTAATTCGAGCAGACGCTGGAAGCACAAACCAGCAGCAACGCTACTGGAAACATCACTTTAAAGCTATCAGGCATATGCCGGAGTCCACAGTAGAGCAGTGTCAGTGCAACCACGTACAATGGAGTCATGGCATACCGGAACCACCAGAAACGACCATAAAGCCGACTCCACACATAGAAGGTATAATGGCGGTTGTCTGCCAGAAGATACGGATGCACCACGGTATTGAAATAAACCACTAGAGCTATAAGCAATGTGACAGTCAAGGTGAGCCATGGATGACGCCGCAGCAACGTCAAAGATGTTTTTAGCTGACGCATGGAGTTGGAGATGCCAAACCCAGCTACAAATATTGCAAAATAGAAGATCTGAGGCAAGTGTATTGCGGCCTCGTGGGCATTTTTATCGCCCACAACAATCGATCCATTGATGCAGATGAATCCAATGAACGGCAATATAATCGACACGTAGAAACAGCATTTGGCCAATATGCTCAAAATGCAGTTGCACACCAGTTGCGGACTGCCGAGCAGGTGCATCCACAGCTACGAGTACAGGGAGAGCAGTTAACACTGTTTGAAAAACAAAATATTTAGTTGCTTACCTCGCTTCCAAATATTCGTATTTGCTTGCTACGATCGGGATACATTCTACCGCACTGCTGTACGATTGTGTCCAATATGGTGATGCCACAACACATGCACACCCAGACGATGTTTGTCTGGCGCATGAGCACACTTGCCGCTCCGAAAACTGCAGCAGGCAGATGCGCCTCCTGCTGCCAATAGTTGTAGAAAAACAGCACCATGGTCAATGCCAAGGTGTCCGTATAGTAAAGATGGCTGAAAAAATACAATGGAGGCAGCACAGACATCGTTATGGCCTCATGTGCAGCATAAGCGTTGCCTCCAGTTCCAGCCAAAGTGCGACGTCGTATTTTGTATAGCAACAAAATGTTGATTCCAGCGCCGGCCAAGCTCAGGAGACGTAGGCCAGTAACTGTACAGGCATTCAATGGTTCAAGTATAAGCGCTAGGAAATACAAGCCTGGGAATGTGGTGATTTTTGAGTCCCACTGAAAGATTTACGGTTGACATTAAGGTTGCCATGGTTACCATCGGACAATTAGTACCACATCGAATTGTTTACGACAAAATGCTAAGCCCTGCGGAATGTGAAACTCTTCATCGATTATGTAGTCCGAGGTGCTGTTGACCCGCAGGAATAATGGTAGTGAGTACAGCACAAAGCCAACGGGTAGCACTATTTTCCATGATCCGTTCATCATCACCTTTCCATTGATCGAAGGCTTATCATCCGCCTACTTTTTCCGTTTGGCAAACTTTTGTTTATTTTTGGATACCGACACCGGGCCCTGCTATCGATAGTTATCGACAGAACGCGTATCGATTTTTAGTATTTTTCATTAGTATTCAGAGAAATGAACACGAATCTTCGGTCACACCCAATGTGCTGAGGCCGGGGAATGAAATAAACAAGCAAAAAACAATGGCTAATAAAGCAGTGTTTACAAATGAAATAACCGATTATATTATTGACAGCGTCCGTGCTGCTGAATATGTGTGGAATCACGCTAGTCCACTGTACAAACTAAAAAGCATGAAAGGCGATTTTTGGATGAAATTAACCAAAGAAATTAACATTAAGTTTCAACCATCTGTCCCGCTTTCTCATGGTAATTTAAAATATTATTTATTTTATTAAATTGATCATTAAATAATTTAACACTCTCATTTTTATCAGGTGATGTATCTAGAAAATGGAACAACCTAAAGTCTTACTATAACTACGAATGCCAGAGAGTTATGAAGGCCAAGCAATGCGAGTATGTTCCCAACATGGTAGATGTTGATTGGAAAAATAAGTCCAAGATGGACTTTTTGGTGAAGCCAACTAACTCAACAAATTGTAAAAGAATCAATGTATGTATTAAGCTCTTTATTATTTCTATCCAAAATAAGAACACACATGCGCAACAACACACATTATTTTAATTTTTATTGCGTTACGACACAACATTGTTTCGTACATTGTCATCATCATTAATTTCATTGCACACAAATTTGTTGTGTGAGCGAGAAAGCTATATTCACATTCAAAAGAGGGGCATCGATATAAATGAAAGAAAAATACTAGTTTCAATAATTAGTCGATAAAAAAATACCGAAAACTTTTATTTAAATTTGTTCAGGATCTCTATACAAAAACAAACACTGCGGACGATGAATTCTTTAATCAAAGTAATTTTGAATCACAAGACGAGTCCTGGTCTGGTGACACTGGAACACAATCCTCATTTCAAGTGCCGGAACTTTCCATTGAAGCGGAAGAAGAAAAATTTAGCAACATTTTAAAGGTAAACACACTTCTAAGGTTATTATTTTCGTTTAAATATATATTTCATTGAAAACAGAAAGCAGAACTACAACAAGCATCGAGTACACCCAAATTGGAGGACCAGCATTCAAGGAGTTTACAGGACGCACATTCCTCAAATAAACTGCCGATTTCATCTTCTGACGAGGACGACCAACCATTGAATAACAAATCCTATGTAAATAAATTTCAAGTATACTTTATTATATATATAAATAACATAAAAAATGTATTCTTTAGAAGAGGCCCCGTGAAAGTACAGAACGGCTTACATCTATGGTGGAAAATTTGATTGAACACCAAAATACCCTGTTTGCAAGGCCACCACATACTCTGGAGCATCCAGAAATGTACGCGTTCTGGGATAGTATAATCAAAGAGATACCTGCTGAAGCGCTGCCAGAAATAAAATTTGAAGTCACGGCTGTACTGCACACAATTTATAAAAAATATAAGAAATAGCTTAAGCAAATCTACATGTACACTAATAAATAAGATTAATGTAAGATGTGTTGGTGTATTTTAAATTCTTCCTTTTTTAACAGTTAAGAATATTCATTACATTCAGTTAAAAATACTAAATTGTAATGTTACTAAAAAATCCCGACTCTCAATAAACAGCTGTTTTTTGTTTACGGCTGTGTTTTTACATGAGTTGCAGTTTCAACTTAACAAGCAGACAATTCGAACTGTGCCAATATATTTATTCACATAATGACAATTAACATTTTAGATCTGAATGATGATTGCATCGCTTGTATATTACAATATTTGCCGATTGACAATCACATGCAATTTTCCCAGGTATGTCAGCGATTTCTTCACGTTTGGAAGGATTACAGAATGTTAGTCTACAAACGCCTGGAACTTGGAGCTACGACTTCGAATGGCTTAGACACTGAATTGCTCATCCTGCGCCAAATAGCACCTCATGTGAAGCACTTGACGGTAAATTTGAACAGGAACTTTGAGTGGAATGAAAAATGCAGGAAAATATTCGTAAATTTATTGAAAAAAATGTTTGACCTAGAGCGTGTTATATTGTGGATTAACGACAACGAGCCCTATCAGACCTTTGAGCCCATATTCCGGTCACTCGAACATTTACCAAACTTAAAAGGAGTAGCAACCTATCAGGACAGTGAGTAAAATGTCGAATACTTCATGTCCATTAAGCAATTCGAAATTTATCTGTGCAGATGAGATCGTGGATATTTTGTACCAGTTTACCGATTTCAAAGAGTTTCTAATGGAATCCGAAATGAGTAGAAACCCACTAATAGAAACCATCGAATCTCATACAAAGATACGTCTATTGGTTTTAAACAATGCTCCCATTTACCCAACTCTAGCTGATCTTGTACAGCACACAGCCTGCATCAAGGAACTTAACTTCCGATTGACTCAAAGGCCCGAGGAATACACTCCCCTTGCCAAACTACCCAACTTAAATAAGCTGCAAATCTTTGGCAATTGGTTACATCGAGCTGATCGCCCAGATATAATGCCTCTGGTTACTGCAGTATCCTCGAATCTATCAAATAAGCTACACTCGTTGACCATCCATGTACCGATTCTTGGATACGCCGAAACATTGCAAATTGTGCGCATCAAGGGATTGCAACGACTGGATTGTTCATTCACCGATAGTAAATGTCTGGAACTGATGGTACAGCTCAAGGAACTGACCCATCTCTTTGCACTGCTTCCCGCTTCCCAAAACATTGACAATCTCTTCTTGGGTATACTTGAAAATTGTCGTAATCTCGAGTGTGTACAAATAGACTCACCTAATCTGAGTCGGAATATTATTGCCAAAGCATTCAGTGTACTGCAAAAGATTCGTGACACAAAGAAAAAAAGCCCACTAATACTGATGCTGGGTAACAGGACTGTGACACTAGATCAAGTAAGTAATTTCTAGTAGAATTTCATCAACGTCGTATACAAAATGAGTGCGTTGTCTTTTACAGTGGCAGGCAGAAAGTTACGCGACTGAATGCATAGCACTTACTATGTGAATATAGCTGTATCCGTTTGTTTGTCCGTATGATCTCAGAGGCATTAACCTCTAGAGCTACTAAATTTTGATTTGCATTCGCAACATTGCACTTGTGTTATCTTTAACTTACTATCGCATTACATTCATTTTGATAGATAGCTGCCATAACACAACTCGAAGAACTCATCATTCACCGTCGACACGCTCGACTGTATCCTTTTACTATTACTACTATCAGCTAATTTAATAAAAATTATTTTCTTTTTTATTCAGGAAACCAGCAAATATCTAACAGTATTCTGGTGACGCTTGTTCCTGCTTTGAATGAACACTAAAACTGTTTTTACATGTAAATATGTAATATATATTAAATAGTAAATAAAAAACACGTTTTAATTCTTCGCTTTATTAAGTGAATTTACACATTTCGATCTTTAACATACATACATAATGATACATTTATAAATTGTAACAAGCAATACAACTTAATGACTACCAAGAATCCTTGGCCCAACGGCAATTGGAACTGGTCAATCAAGACTAGAGGTCTTTGTGTGATCAATCCTCCAAATCCAAATCCAGTTCCAGTTCTGGTCATGCGTTAAAGAGCAGCATTAACAAACTCTAGCTTTAAGCTCTTAGATAAGTATTATTATAGATAATGTTTATAAAGTGTAGTACATAAAGTTAAAATTTTAAATATTTTGTTTGGAATTTAGGTTCTTGGAAAATGTGTCCGCTTCAACGATGGATCAGAGTAGAAAGTCCACCTTACGCTGTCGTTGCTACTTATTGACACTCCGATAGATCATTGGAGCTGAACGATCGTTTGTCTTTGTGTGCCTCAACTTTATGGTTGCAAATTGTGAAGCACTGTAAAATAATGACGAACTTTTCGTAATGAACTGCAGATACATAGGTGTTACCTGGTCCTACTTGCTTCGTGTGGATTGAGGCTTGGATTAGCTTACAACGGGCTACTACGACTTATTACATACGCTTTTGGATTAGTGGAATTTGGAATACGTGGAGTCCTACCCAGGGGGTTATCTTTCTATCAATAGCCTATGGAATAATTGCGGTAAATACCGCGTCTGCTGCAAATACAAAGCATACGTATACGTAATATTGTGTTTTGTGTGTGTGTGTGTGAGTGTGTGTGGAATAAAAAGAGTGACTTAAGCCTAAAGCAAAAAAATAGAATATAATAGATAATGGATATGGTAGATGTTTGTGCTAATCCTAGAACTGTGCGTTTGGCAAGGCACCAACAATGGAAGAAATACGGCATTTGATGCTGTAGGATGAGCAAAAAAGTTCTCAGTAAAGGTCTCTAAAATAAGATAAATACTGGAAACAAATAATATTCCGTAAATATCGGATGTTGGTAGCTCTTTAAGTAGTTTTATCCCAAATTTTGGCACACGGTTTCTTGGTAAAACTAATTAATTTTGACTTGAAAATGTCGATGATAAAACTAAACACTTTTCCACTTTCCCCAATCCCCCTCCGCCTCATGCTTCACTCTTCTATCGCCGCCACTCTCGGCGCATTTTCTTCTCTGGTAAGAAAACGGCGAAACCATATTACTGCCATACCCACTCTTTCTTCTACTCTTCTTTTCCCCTTGCCAGTTTCCGTTCGTTTTCCTTTTACTTCAGTTTGGCCCCTGAGGACTTGGTAGTCGTCATGCTATGCTGCTCCTGATCCCAGAAGTCATACCATGGACCATAACTCTTGTTGCCAATATGAGCTTTTAGATTTCGCTCCAAGGTGGCACTGCTGTGATTGTTGTTGCTGTTGTTGTTGTTGCCGCTGGACGAGGATTTAAGCAGACGCGTGCGTGGCAGGATTGTGGCAGTGGGTGCACCCGAATTCGATGTGGAATTACGAGTCAAAGTGCTGTCCTGATCCTTCGAATTGGATTTCTTTAGCGTATTCGTTGCCGTCGTCGATGTGGACGATCGAAAGGTGTGAAACTCCATTTGTGGTTGTTGCTGATGCTGCTGGTGCTGGTACTGCTGGTGGTGCTGACGCCTCAGTTTGTCGTCCTTCCGCACCAAGTGATCGTTGATGACGATGCAGTCATAGGGATCCGAGCTGGTTGACTTAAGCTCCGCTTCAGACTCGTCCTCGCTGGTATAGTACTGCTTGAGTATATCTTTGCGCTTGAGTGTTTTCATGACCAGGCCGTGATTGCCACCGACTCCATTTCCGGGATTCCCATTGCCATCATGCTGCATATCATCAAAAAAGTTATTCACATCGCTCAACTTCAAGGTTCCATGGTCATCGCTCTCTCCTTCATCCGTGGAATGTGGAAACTGTTCTTGCTGTTGCTTTTGCTGCTGTTGTTGGAGTTGGTGTCCTGTTTTGGGGCGACTGATTGTTTGGGATTTGTGCTGCGGTGTTGAGGACGATAGGGATGCTGAAGCCGATCCCGATCCTTGCTTGTCCAACTTGCGATGGCCATTTCCATATTCCATCTGCTGTTGGCCGCGGCGTAATGTGGTCATTCTCTCGCTCTCCGAGAGCTCTTCGATGTCAATTTCTATGGTCTTCATGATCTTCATTCTCGATTTGGGAGTGTACCCGCTGCTCCTCTGCTGCTGCTGCTGTTGCTGCTGTTGGTGTGGTTGTTGTTGTTGTTGCTGTGTTGGTGGCGCAGCTGGACTGATGCCATAGATGTTCTCATCCTCATCCCCATATATTTCTGTGCTCGTAATGCTGTCCTTGCGTCCTCGTCCCTGTTTCTCCTGTGACGAGCTGGAGTTATTCGATTTGGTCAACGTTCCGTTGCCATTCCCATTTCCGCTCTGGTCTCGGTTCTCGTCGGGACGTGGCTCATCGCGCATCTCCTCCATATTGGGAGCTGCGACCAGATCTCGATGCTGCCAGAGCGACATGCCTGCCAATATATCCTCCCCACTGCGACCACCGCCAAACTTCCAGAACGACTTGGTGCGCTTCAACCCGGCACTCGAGGCCTGCAATATCTCGTCATCGGAGGCAATCAAATCGTACCTCATTTTACCTCCAATGACACCGCTCTGCCTGCTCAGTCGGTGTAGACTCTTGTCGTCGATCTGGCTGTCCACGCTGTTCCGGAAGTTGCGGCTCAGAGTCCAGGATGCCACATCCCGTGGCACCGTGTGAGTATTCGTATCCGCGCGACGTCTTTTAAATTATTTTATTGGGTTGGATTGAAGGTGGTTTTTGGGTTGAGTGTGTGGGTGTGTGTTGGCGGTTAACGGTTAGCCGGTGGTTAGCACAAGGGATGCAGCGATGATGGAGTGGCAACAAATTATACATATACGCATACATATATGTATATAATGATGGCATACATGAAATCAAAAGAACAGTAAATATAACGAAACCAAAATAAATCAAAGAAACTAATTTTATATGGGTGCGGATTAGTGACAATAGCAGCGGTTGCGGTTGACAAAGTGGTGGGTGACAGATTTTCTCTATTCGCTGTTGTTGTTGTTGTAAATTCGGGGGGCTAGTTTAAATGCTTAATTCATCGAATTATTGATAATTAAAATAGTATTTATATAAAATAAGATAAACAATAATAAAATAAATTAATTCAAATTAATGCAATAAATCTTTTTAAATTCTTCAAAAATGTATTTCAATTAAATTAAGGAATTTAAAAAGACAGAAAACCTGTTCGGCTCTGCGAGGATAAATACCCTTTCTGTCATGCATTGATTTGGTTTCCTTACTAAGTAGGAAATAAAAAACTTTTCATACTAAGTAAATTCCAACCCATTGTTCCTATGGTATCTATATGATATAGTACCCCAAGCTGACCGATCGGACGCGTGCAGAGAGAATACACAACTGTACCAAAATTCATGCATTAAACTAAGAGACTAGTTCGCATAGCAGTAGAAAAACTGATAGACACGCCTCCTTCAATGCGCACAAACCTCGAGACAAAAATAAAATACTTTCTACAAGTGTATTAATTCCACATTGCTTTCGTTTTAATACAAAATTTATAGTTGTAAGTTTAAATATAAAAATTAAAGATTTTCTGGAATTAATATTTTAACTTCGAATTTCGTTCATT
Organism: Drosophila nigrodunni; assembly: GCA_020829145.1. Taxonomy (NCBI): domain Eukaryota; kingdom Metazoa; phylum Arthropoda; class Insecta; order Diptera; family Drosophilidae; genus Drosophila; species Drosophila nigrodunni. The sequence goes on from JACVCZ010000003.1 coordinate 16,420,419, forward strand.
TAAGAAATCTTTATACACATATAATATTTTTTAAGCTGATTCCAGTTTAAGGTGACAAATAGGTTAAATAGTTTGTACACTGTAGATACTTTATCTACTCTATCAAACAATGTTTGTTACACGAGAAATAGTTGAAGCAGATTATTTAAAACTACTTCTACTTACCATAGATGTAACCATGCTGATTATTAGTTCCAACTACTATTTAAATAAATTGATTAAAATCAAGCTTTAAAGCTTCTAAGATTTGCAAGTTCAACAACAACAGCCAGATAGCAACTAAATGTTATCGATAACTTACCGTATAGGCACACGCTGTGTGGTTGGTTCCTCGTCGGAGTAGTCCACCTCGGGCTGTGGTGGTGGTTCGTTGGCGAATCCGCTGTCATTGCTGCTGTGCAGTGATGTCTTTGCTGCCGCTGCGGACTTTGAGGACGATGGAGTTGTCATGGAGTTCTTCGTAAAGAGTTTAGAGAAGTAGTTTAAGCACTTGCTGAGATTCACTGGTGAGGATTATCTGCACTTACCTGTGCTCCGTTCAGCAACTTTTGCTTGCGCCTTTCCACAGCAGCGGGCACTCCGTTTGTGGCACAGAAACTCTGTGAACTATTCAGCATACGTGCATTTTTGACCTTGACCCTGGCCCTGGCCGTTGGGCACTGGAGCGGGTAGAGTTGGAGGCGGACCTGGACGGGGATTAGCAGCGGAGCCGGAGCGGTACTTCTTCTGCTGCTTAATGGTGTCCCCAAACATGCGAGTGGGAGACGACTCCTCGGTGCTGTGATTGCGGCGTCTTCGGTATGTGGCATCATTGTCCATAATCTCCAACTGCGTCTCGTATTGTTGTTGTTGCTGCTGCTGCTGCTGATCGTGGTAGCTGCGCAGTCCGCTGACGGCGTTGCCACTGCGTTCGTAGCTCATGTGCATGTTTTCGTAGCGACGACCGTTAGATGGCGCCAGCTCAAGGCTCTCGGCATTTGTGTAGGCCACGGGGAACCAACCAAAGTGCTGTGTCCTCAAATTTTCTCCAAACTGCCAGCCCTTGGCCTTGTTGCCCACCAGCGCAATGCGATCTCCCTCCTCAAAGGACAACTGGTTCTCCCCCGAGGGCATGTAGGCATACAGTGCCTTTACCAAGGGTCGCTGATCCCCGCGCTCCAACTCGCCGTGAGTCAACTGCTCCTCTATGATCTTGTGTTTATTACCTGACGAAGAAGCGTTTGTTATGGAATAATTTACTAGTGACCTAAGAGACAATTCACCTGTGAGCGGAGCTGCACCAATCATAGCCAAATTGAAATCGGACTTGGCACGCGGCAACGAGTTCTGTGCGTAGTGCGTCGATCCGGAGCCACCAGCTCCCAGACTCTCGCGCTCGTGTAGCGTGCGCATGTCTCCATAGGGCGCATCGATGCTGCGCGACTTCTTCAATTGGGCCCCATGTCCGGGTAGCTGTTCGTCATCCACGTCTTTGATGCGCTCCTAGAAAAAGGAAAATGAACACAAAGGTTTAGAGCGCGTTACTTGATAGCTCTAGGAACATGTATGACAAAATCGGTAAGCGGAGATTGTGCGTTCTGACTGATTCACATAATTATAAACTCAATAGGCTAAAGAAATTCGGTATTTAGTCAGACAAAGACTTTCTTTGGGATTCTTTATACCGTCTCTTGTTTTACAGCATAAAAAGCTGCAAAGAGTCTGATTATTTTGCTATACTCGTACGTAGAGTGGTCCGAAGACAAGTGGGAGGTAGGATGAAGGAGGAAGAAAGGAAGCATAACTCACCAGGCGACGAGTATTGCTGTTGCTGCTGCTGTAGCCGCTTTCATATGCGGCCGGTGGAATAATCTCACGAGAAGCGGCAATTTCTTGCCAATTTTCGAAATTATTATCAATTACTGTCTTCCCAGTTGTGTGGTAGGCCATCCAGTGCTTGGCTATCGAGCATTGGCGCTCCAGAACGAAGCCATAACGACGTCGCTCCTGTGTCATGGCCTGAGAATCAGGGAGTAACGCAAATTTCATATTCTGTTATTTGTGAGACTTTGGCAGCAAACTTACATTTTTATAGCTCTGATCACAGAAGACGTCAAGTTTCTTTTTTTGGTCCTCCAAGAGCTGCAAACTCTGTGGGATTAGTTAAGTTTAGTAATCAAAGTCAAGTAGATAATTAGTAATTCTTTCAAGGACGCACTCTTAGCTCCTTTTCGGTATTTTCGGGTGTGGCCTTTTTCTTGCGCTGCTTCTTCATTGTGGAGACAGCTTTCTGGTAGCTCTCCATGCGCACCTTGTGCTGCTGCAGAAACTTCTTTTGCTCATGCTGCACTACTTTCGTGTCCTTCTCCAGGTTTGTCTCCAATGGCACCAACAGATCCACATAGAAAGCCTTCAGCTGAAACCAAAGGCATAAAGGTCAGAGAGACTTTTGAGTCTGTAGATTTGATTCACTTACAATATTCATCTGCTGCTCCTGAATCTCCTTGTTCACATTCACAACGCTCATTAAAGCCGAACCTGTTTAGAAATAGAATTTGGTAATACCTCTACTACCACTCTCACTATCACTATCATTTGCGTCTTACCAATATCGCCCGTTCCGCTTTGTTGCGCGTTCATTGCAATCTTGGCCAATGCTTCATTGAATAGACGCGAGGCAGTTGCAGCACCTGTTTCACGGAATGCAGTGCAAATCGGTTAACGGTAAAGCTATATTAAAGTAGAGTATATGATGCTTACCATGTAACGCCTTTAGGTAGCTTTTGCCCGCTGCAATTAGCTGTCTCGCTCCTGGATTGAATCTATCGAGTATATTCTGCAATTGCACAAGAAAAGAAACAAATTTAAAGATTAATATATGATAACTACACATCATTTATGAGCTGACAGCGACAGATCATTTAACATAAGTAATACTAATACATTTTTTTGCTTTTCTTTTCTCAATTTCATTATATGCTAAATATCACATACGTTAACATCTGTCGTAATGCCTTTTTCACGATTTGCTGCGGGCTGTTACAGTCCGTTGTATAAGTCTCAGCTAGAGCCAAATCATGTTGTGATTAACAAAGGCCCAGACTACGACTACGACTTGGACTACGAAATCGAAGTCGACTCGACATCATTAGTTCCGCGTAAGACGGTCATTAGAGATCTACGGAGACAGTGGGACTTGCAAGAGATCGTAATGCTCACTGCACCTGCACATTTCCTCTAGCTGTTAAATGGTGAATGGAATACTTAATTTTAAAATACTTAGTAGACATGCATACGACACGACGCCTATACTAGCCCGAGCTGGTAATCTTATAAAGAAAGTGGATTCGAGCAGTGTAATCGCTTAAATATGGGCTAAAGCCATAAGAAATTACTTATTTAAAACAATCACAACAAAAAATTAGTTGACAGAATTATGGTATGAAAAGTCTATAAATATATTTACCTGAGATCTAATAGACTTAGACTTTCTTCATAGAAATCTTAGAATTTCGTTAATATTTATAATTTATATTTGTAATTTCCGTTTAATTAAATATTAATTATAATACTGACATCATTCGAATAGTATTTCTTTATTCATTATTCATTGTTTAACAGCTTGGATCACTTCCTAATCAATAAATCTGATGGTGAATCATTATAGCAATTGACAAAGACTACAAAAAATGTTAAATAAAATAAAAATGAAATTCATAAACGGTTTTCATTTAAATGTTAATGAAGAAGAACTTAAACAAGTGCTTGTCAAGCAAATAGTAAATTGTTAATCACCAGCTGCAACTGAATACAATGATGAGGGCAGAGAAATAGAGTTGGAGTTGAAGATACAATTTAAAATGACGTCAACAGAGTTTAAATCCTCTTGACTCCTGGGCGTGGCTTTGGTTCATATATAGAAAGAAGTTGTAAAATGGATATACAAAGCATTTTGTTGTCTTTCAGAACACACTCGACTATACAACTATTTTGACAATAGGGTGTTGTGAGTCTGCATACTTTGAGCATAATTAATTTCAATGTGCTTCATTATTGAACAAATATTTTTGCTTTAAAGCTAAAATCATTTCCGATTGCCACAGAGACACTAGACACCGAGTACTAGACACAAAAGCGCAGCACTCATGACTCTGAATACAATGAGCCGTGGCCAGGCCCAAAACAACTACAATAACAAACAACAATTAACAACAAACTGTCAAAAGTTTTAGCAGCCATAAAAAAAACATTTCATTCATTTGACATTTTTTCCTTTTTTGCTTTTTTGAGCACCGAATACAGTTCCAGTTTCTGTCAAATAATTCAAGTACAATGAATTATTCTTGAGGCAAGAAATACTTTAAGTTGACAAACTTAAAGATGTTTTTGTTTTAATAAACATGAACTGTAAATATTTGTAAGAACTATTTAAATTCTTCAAGCCCTTCTTATTTTATTGAGCTCTTTCCAAAAGATTTTGGTAAAAAAAAAAGAATCAATTTCTCTGGCTTTGACTTTTTCGAAAACACATTTCAAATATTCGACAATTTGTTTATTTCCAAGTTTATTTTCATTTTTATTGACTGGTAGCGAAGCGTGGGAATGAATGCACTTACAATTCACTCTACTCACTGTTTACTCTAAAAAAGCTTATGGAAACAACGTCAAGGTCACAAGTCGGGTTATACTACTATTACTATTAACATTACTATTATTATTGCCTCTACGATGCCCCCGTCGAGTTGTGCGTCGAGTGTTTGCTTTAGTGATTTATTTTAAAAGCGATATTATCGCTAGGTTGGGCTTCGTATAACTACCACATATCTGAGGAGACTTGGACACTTGATTTTGCTATTGCTATTAAAATGCTTAATTTGCATACTACTCGGATTGTTCAGATTAGATGTCGAGTGCACTGAGCGCAGTGCTTCGTAGCCACGACGTAGGTTAAGCTACAAGTTAGACTACTAATGTATCTCTGAGATACATTTTGGTTATTGGGGTTATCAATGTTGTGAGTGCCAGTGCGAGTGCGAGTGCTTTCTGCGGTTAGTTGTGGCTTGTGATCATTAGCTGAGCTTGAAATTACCAACCTTGGTATTACTTTGCAGTTGGTAGTAGGCTCGGTTCAAGGTAGTATAAATAAGTTGAATGTTTTTCAGAATTAAAGAGTTAAATTGGCTTTTATGCCAAAGCTTGCAAAAGTTTAGTAGAGGCTGCTCTGAAGTTAAGTAAATATTGGTAACTAAAATTGAATATTGTCAAGTAACTGATTTTATTATTCCAACGTGTTTGCATATCTCATTGACTAAATTAAATCACTTGAATTAAATCAGTCAGTTAACTGGCTAATGGGGTTATCAAGTGTTTGTTACATTTTCCAAGCGTTTTCCTAACCTACCCCAGTTTTTTTCTCAGTGGCTGACGCAAGAATGGTTTATCACACTTGCAAATCGGTTTTTGCCAACGTTTAAGCCAAAATAAATTGGGGCTGTCCCCGTGTGGCAGCCGTCTCTAATCGCCGCTTAACATAAATCGCCAAGTGAGCTCAGCATATGTAATTTTTTTAATTAAAAACTAAAGCGCCAACTAACAAAATGATGGAAAAAAGGTCGCAATGCGGGCCAACAATTTTGTTAACTGTTTTCCTTGTTGTGAGCTGCAAGGTGGCGTCAGGTGTCTCCATGTGTGAGTGTGTGTCTAAGTTTGTGTGTGTGGGCCTGGCCATAATTCAACGACGCCAACGAAGCTGCCACACCTATCTCGAGGCATGCGAGAATGCAATCTTACAACAACAGCACGAACAACCGCAATTATGCCAATTAGAAAATGAAACTCGCAAAACATAAAGAAAAAAATAAAAGAAAACAAAAGCAAACACGCAACAAGTACAACAATAAAAGCAACAACAGCAACAACAATAAACACAAATTGTTGACAAAACTTTAACAGAGGCGTCAAGGCGCAACCGAGCCTCCTTCACCTCCATCAACTGCTCCACCTTTAGCACCACCCAGCAGCCGAGCAGCGTGAAGAGTGCGTGAAAACCGTTGGAAAACTGCGTGTGTGTCAGTTGTAGGGTTTCCACCATTACCATTACCCCTTTTCTGCTTCTGCCGCGTACGTTGACCCAGTTCCATGAGGTCTCTGCTCATATGACATGATTCTATCTATGAACCGCCTTCCACCTCAGACTCCTTACCGTTTACACTCTAATGCTGCAGCCCTAGAAATGCCTGCAATTTTCATTTATTTCAATTGCTTTTCTTGATTTTCTTTTATCTCTTAACTCGCCCCACGCGGCCCACTTGCAGACCAGAAGACTCTTGAGTGGCTTCTATTACACTGTGGCTCCACCTGGTGGACAATCACAGACAATCTGGAGTTCATGAGAATTGTCCATGGAATGTGCAAAGAGTGACCAATCTTTTCAGCTAATCTAGGCTTTAACAAAGAACCCACTTCAGTAAAAATTTGTATTGCCATTTCAGTTTTAAGCTCTGATTTTAACTGATCGCTCAAAGTTATGCTGTGCATAACTTACTAATATAAAAACCATTTATAATCCAAAATCTATATCTCAAACTTACAGTTAAAGCTCTAAAAACACACTTTTAGAAAGGCAAAACTGACCAAAAAAGAAGAAGTAGAGAAACTACTTGAAAAACAAGAATATAGTGATCAATTAATTGATTTAAAGTATAACATTAATTGATAGATGTATCACAATTGAGCTATAAACCAGTTAAAGGCTGTCAGCTTACCAGATGAGGAGAGCGGGGTAGGAAGAAGGGGAAGGGGATCTGACATAATATCGAGTTGAATGCATAAATAATGGAGCATTCAAAATAATCATAAATATGTTTGTTTATAAGGAAGTGGTTTGATTAATGCACAGTTATTCATCTAAATCAACTAAATCATCATTATTGCTTTAATTATTATTAATAATCATCATCATCATTATGATCATTTTAGATGTTTGGCGACTCCCAAAGACGTTCGTTTCCTGAGTCTTTTCACGAATTTGTCACCATAATTAAATAATATTTTTTTTTCCTTGTTTTCGCATTTAGTGTGTCAAAAAACAAATGAAAAATGCAAATGTTGCTCAAATCGGGAAAATGCAACAATATGCTACAGCATGAAAAGCTGTTGCCTCCAAAAGACATACAAAAATTTCCGCAATTTTCAAAGCTGAAAAACCGCAGAAAAAAAATATTCAAAAGCAGACAAAAAAACAAAAAAAAAAAACGAAGAAAAAAAACAGCTGCAAGTTGTGAAAACTAAAAGTTGCATAATGAAATAGATGCGCGAAATGTGCAACGCCCGTGTGGCAGACCCACCCCTCCCACGTGCCCCAGCCACAGGCCTTCGCTTCATGCAACTTCATGTGGCAGATGCCACACTCAAGAGACTTGCCAAACTCTCCACACATTTTCGTTGTTTCGCTGTCGCTGTCGACGTCGACGTCGTTCGAGTTTTTGTTTTTTGTTTTTGTTTGAGTTGCTGCAATTGAACTTGTTTGTGTGGTTTCGAATATAATGTGACCGGCAGCAAAACAAAACAAGCAAGAAAGTCGGGCGAGCCGACTGTTAAAGACCCTGTACTTACTCTAGTACGCATTTCACCATACAAATAAGTCATTTTTGAACTATGAACAATGTCAGCTATAGGATAAATTTGTCTGATGCAAATCAAGTTCTGTAAGGGTATTTATAATGTTATCATACATGTACGCACATCGCTTTATCGACTCGGCTATTGACATTCTTCAAGACCATTTATACTTTATAGTGTCGGCCACGCCTTCTTCTGCCTGTTACGCACATTTCGCTTCTGCCCAAAATTGGATTTATATGCTACCGAAATTCACTTTCAAAAACTCTCAGAAAGAAATGCGATCCACTTAAAAAGACTTTACTGCCCTTAAAAGGAAGTTTATTCCGTATTTGACTGTATTTAGGATTGATTTAACTATTAGAAGACACATAATGAATATAAAATAGATTATGAAAAGAAATCGCTTATGTTATTAGTAAACTTATAAACTTATATGTATTTGCAAATTAATTTTATTACCTAATTAAACTGCTATAATACCAATAAGATGTAACAATTGAAAATATAATAATTTATGTTTATCTAGTAAAGTGAACAAAGACTATTGCACTATATATGGTAGTTTATATTTTTTTCCTTAACTTAAAATCAGCGTATAATTAACAGTAGACTTTTGTATGATTTATGAAACTTTTAAATAAAATTATGATCACAACTTGAGTATGATGAAGAAAAGGCTTGTGTAAATTTTACATTTATTTTGTATGCCAAATTAAGTGCTTTATGATAAGCTATAAAATTGTTAAAACCATAATAACATCAATAAAAATGCTCTATTCTTGTTGTTGACGAACTAAAATTTGGCTAATTTGCAAACAGTTGTTTCCATTTGAAGACCAAGCCAAGTTCTTTTTAGTTCCCTTTATCCTGCTGTTAGCAAAGTTTTAAAGCCAACTGAAATACATTTATGTTATTTATGTAAAAATATAATACACTTTGTCTAGTCTAGGCCAATATAATTCACATTGTAAATTCAAACATAACGCAAACTGAATGTCAAAATATAAAAGTTCATTGTAAAACTCAGTGTAACAAATAGTCTTCACATCTGTGAGATCATTATGTAAGCTGTAAGTATGAAATTAGTGATAAATAAAATAAACGGTTAATAGAAATGGCCTTCACGCGATTCGCTGTCATGTCCCGTGTGGCTGACTTGGCCCAAAGTCAGGCAAACTAACATGAGTGGATTTCATAACGAAAAATTGTAATACGACTGAACTAGCTCGAAATTGTCTAAAAACAATATAAATTACTTTTTAAGGTATTTTTGTAAGATTAAATTTAGATTAAGACAAATGTAATTGAGTTAAGTTTTAGCTTTGACCGAAATCTTTTTTGAATTGTTTTAAATCTATTCTTATATAAAAGTTGTATCAATTTTGTAGTTTTATTGCTATTTAATAGCTTACATACTTAGAGTCGAAGATGATTAATTAAATATCTAGACAAGTTTTAGACAAGTTTTTAACTTTTGTATCCAACATGCGAGGGCAGCTCAGTTAATTTGAGGGGAACAACCAAACAGCTAAGCAACTAATGCCATTTCTCGAGTTATCAGTATTTATTTTATTTGTAGTTAGTTTAAGAGAACAGTCAAACCAAGCACTTTGAAACCCAAATATTAAACCAAAACAAATAATTTAAGTATTTATGTGTTTTTCCTTTTCCAAATTAACCCTTTGGAGAACAGTCCTCCGAATAGATTACCCTTTTATTTTTGGAGAAGAAAGGGTCGTAAAAAGCTCATTTGAAATTCATTATTACCTCTTAAACCACTTAAAACTAGCACACGAAGAAGGGGGACATAGGGACAGAGAGACAGACAGGCAGACAGACAAGACAATGGGTAAGAAAGAGCGGGAAGTACTTACCCTATAAACGCCATCAACAAGTTTTGTTATTTCTTCGGCCTCCATTGTTGAACTTTTGTGTGTTCCCCTTGTCGATGAGTGGCTAGAACCGGGGAGTAGTGACTACAGGTAGCCAGAGGTAGCTACTGAAAAAGATACCTTAACTAGATTCACTTTCAGCTGCAGCGGCCAGGGGCCAACTGGGATTCGAATTGGAACTGCACTCTTTTTTCACTTTCTAAACTGGCACACAAAGCACACACACACACTTAACTGTGCACACACGTTTACACTCACACACACTAGTCCACAAGCCGTTGAACCGGGCCAAAATGTAAACTTGTAACTTTGACTTTCGGCGCAGAATCTTGGAAATCTTGTTTTGAGCCACTATGGATAATGTCGTGACTTTCTTTTCGGCGTCCGCACGAATCTCCAGCCACGTAACCCAGCCAAAATTAAATGCCAAACGAACACGCTAAACAAGCCAACTGTTTTGTCGGCTTTGCGGCTTTTCGGCTACTCGACTTTTTTATAATTTTTTTACTTTTTTCACTTTTTTCTTTGCTCTTGTACCGAGCTACACGAGCTTCAGTTTTCGATACGTGATTGAGTTATTATCGCAGGCACTGCAACGAGAAGATAATGAAGAAATGTTAGTGCGGGTTTCTTTAAAGGAATTCAGAGTATGTTTAAGTACTATATGGTATTCAAATTATCTATTATAATGATTATTATTTTAGATGATCTAAGAGACTATTGAGCATGAGAAGTTATAACTACATCACATCATCAGTTGATACTGATCAAGAATATACATGCTAAATAGGCTATGGCACGCTCCTTTAATACATTAATACATTCGGGTTTCTTGAAAGGAATTCAGAGTATGTTTAAGTACGGTATTAAAGTATGGTATTAAAATTATCTTTTAAATTAAAAATTTATTTGATTACCTAACATCTAAGAGACTGTCAAGCAAAAGAAGTTATCGCTACATCGAATCATATTTTGATACTGATCAAGAATATATATGCTAAATAGGCTATGGCACGCTCCTTTAATACATTAATACATACGGGTTTCTTGAAAGGAATTCAGAGTATGTTTAAGTACTTTATGGTATTCAAATTATCTATTATAATGATTATTTTATTAGATGATCTAAGAGACTATTGAGCATGAGAAGTTATAACTACATCACAACATCAGTTGATACTGATCAAGAATATACATGCTAAATAGGCTATGGCACGCCCCTTTAATACATTAATACATACGGGTTTCTTGAAAGGAATTCAGAGTATGTTTAAGTACTATATGGTATTAAAGTTATCTATTATAATGATTATTTTATGAGATAATCTAAGAGACTATTGAGCATGAGAAGTTATTGCTACATTAAATCATCTGTTGATACTGATCAAGAATATACATGCTAAATAGGCTATGGCACGCCCCTTTAATACATTACTAGAGTCTTGTAACTAAAACACCAAATTGCAGTATATACCAAATAAATTTACTAAAAAATACCATAGCAACCCGAAGAACTTTAATGAATTTATTAGCAACGAAGTTGTTGGATCAATAATCGAAGCTGAAAAGTTTTAAATAAAAATATTCCAGGAACAAGATGAGTAAATTGGATGACTTATTGGGCAAAAAGAAGACCGTAGTGCCAGTTTTAGACCTAAGCCGTAGTAATATTCAATCTACGGAGGAGTTTAAGCGGCTCATGGAAAAGGTACCCGACTATAAAATGCGACCGATTAAAGTGCGAGCCGATGAGATTAAAATAAGGGAGAAGGACTACGGATTCAAGATGCCCAAGAAGGAGATGCGAAAACTTTAAAGAGCAACGGAGAAAGGGAGACGCACTTCACCTATGCAGATCCCGTGCCGGGGGAAATGAAGGACGTAGTGCTAATGGAGCTCTGTGCGGTGCCCATTGACTGGAAGATGCTGACCACTCTGAGGCCCAAGTCCAAGCAGGAGGAGGAGTACTTCAGCCGTATGGTCGAGATGGGAAAACTGGAACTGAAGACCGAGGCGAAGGACCGAAGGAATTTGCACTCAACAATTGCATAAAGAAGATTAAAAACAAATCGGGAATTGTCGAAACACGACTCATTACCTGCGAATCGTGTGGCGAGGAAATGTGTTGGGGTAAACAACTGTGTGTATTACAAATATATCAATTTTACCACTTACTATATACTTTAACAGGAAAATCCTGTGGCGACTTCAACTATGATTTGTATATCCGCGTAGAGACCAAAGTGCTCAAGCCGAAACCATTGGCCATATCGTCCAACAAAACCAAACTGAATGGACGTAAGAAATCAACTGTAGGTGGCGCCAAAGTAAAAGCCAAGAAATCGGCAAATAGCAAATAGTTTTCAAGTCGAAATTAGTATTACTTTAAGCCTAACACCCCGAAGTATTTGTTGAATAAAACGAAAGATAAGTGGCGCCTAGGTAAAGCTGAAAACTCTCCAATTCAAACAGTTTTAAATTGCTTTCCAGTCAAGTTCTTGCTCAAGAGGCCTCTAACCATTTGTCATTAAAGCTTTTAAACCCCGTAATCAAAGAGATCAAGGGTATATTAGGTGCGTAACAGCCGTCTGTCTGAAAACCTACAGCTCAGAGACTTTAAGACCTAGAGAGTCAAATATTTGGACCTCGACTACTGGGGCCGCCGTGTCCAAATTTACACAACTATATCCTATAGCTCCCATAGAACAAATCAATCGGGAATTACTTATTTATATAAAAAACGGCGCAATAGAATGAATTAAATTGGCTCGCTAGACGGTAGCTTTTCTTACCAGTTTTGTTATATTAATGTTAATTGTTTAATTCAATTTTAAATGTCCAGCAACGTAACTGAAAATTTACAACTTTTTAGCAAATCTTAAAACAAATTCCTACTCTGCTATAAATTTAAGATTTTAACTTTGTTGTGATTTTTTGTTGTTCAAGGCAAATTTAAATAAAACAAAAAGTATATCAATTTACTAATTAAAGTCACGTGAATATTATGGTTTTATTGTTAAAATATTTTACCCTTAACATGAAACAAAAATTCCACAAATGCAAATGTAAAACAGTAGAAATTTTTTCAGATATTTTCTACGGCTATTAACAGTCGAAAGAAACAACTTTTGCGGTTTCACAGCTCATGTAAGCAATAAATGTTTAAAGCCGGTTCCCAAATACACTTCCAGATGATCTTTTGTAATATTGTGGATTCCAAACTATGTTTTATTTCTTTTTAAAATAGAAAATCTACTTTTTTAAGCAAAAGGTTCGCATACGACATAGCAAACCAGACCGAACAGACACTGCTCAAAATGAAATGACTAAAATATTTAAATTGCCACTAAACAACAGAGGCAAATGGACATTAAGGTGAAATAAACAAGCCAAGTCAAGTCGTAGACGCTGACGGCCGACGGCGGCAGTTGCAGCGACTGCGTTGGCGACAACATTCCCAGAGGCAGTCCCCTCACCTGAGCTTACCTTTCCCTGCTCTAACTTGCATAAACTTACTGCAAACATACACTCTCGGCTCACATAAGTGGCTTGAAGCTTGTACAGCGATTATTTTCCTCTCACTCTCTCTCTCTCCCTCTCTCTTTCTCTCACACTCAGTCTCCCTCTCTTACTCCCTCTCTCACTTAGTCTCTCTTTGGTCTTGTTGCACAACGGGTGATTACTAATGAATTGGAGCTGGAGCTGGAGCTGTAGCTCGACTTGCTTTGAGCCCAGCTCTGTTCTGTGTTGAATTTGACTTTGCGTACAGTTTTGTTCAGTCGATAGCTCTGATTTATGTAGTTTATTTATGAAAATATCTATTCGCGCTGAAATTGAAAACTTACTTTGAATATCTAATTTATAGCACCGCACTACAATACAACACACACTACCGCACACCACCGCACTCCACATGGGGCCACTTCGTCAATGGAATTTCAATTGCACCACCGCGGTTATGGAATGAAACCAAATCCTAGCCAAATAGCTGGAAGTGCTATGGGCAATACAATACATACAACAACAGTACTGCCAATTAAGACTTTTAAGCAAATATTTGTCCTATGTTAAAATTACTAGCCGTTAATCTATTTGTATTTCAGACCAAACATTTCGTACCAAACAGCACAATGCAAAGTTTGAAATTAAAATATATAATTCTGGTTATGTTTTCTTCTCTTGACTAAGTCGTGTTAGCATCAGAGTTACTGGGTATCAAAACTCATAAAGCTTTCATGAAATTAACACGTCACCAACTGGGTCTAAGCCACTTTTCTCCACTACGATCTACTTGCAATCGGTAGCGTAGGCCTCACGTCTCAGCAGAAAAAAAAAAAACAACAAACAATAAAAGAAATGGTAATAATAATAAAGGCACGATGAAACGGAATTTGTTTATCGGAAATCTTATGAAATCTTCGTCGCAGTATTTCAATATTTGGAGATGAAAGATAAACAAATCTGGGGATATGCATATGAGAGTGAGAGTGTGAGTGAGAGTGACTTGATGTATCTCGGAAGTAGGAAAGAAAGCTGCTGCTTGCATGTATTTTTGTATTTTTTGTCATTGCTAAAAGTATTCGCTTCAGTTTGCCATGCCCCGCTACGCCCCAGTTAGAATATCCAATGTTCAAGTGTTACAACTAAAGACTTAGGCAACGAACTGACGAGGCATACAGCATTCCACAAAGAAAATCACAAGGTTGCACCTGGCACACACAAGCAAGCATTCTGCGGTCAGCACTGTCAGCTGATACCCTGTGAAGTTGTCGCGCTTGACGTAGCGAGCAAATCCGAGATACAAACAGCGAGTATCTACAAGTGCCTGTATCTTGCAGATGCACAGACACACGTTCTTATGGCTGCAGTTTATAAAAAACCGCGAGTTGTTCCAGCGTTTAATTACCTGTCGAGCTGTGCAAAAAACAATATTTAACTATTAAGAACGAGGCCAACATGACACTAACTAGCCAAGTCAACAGTCAATAGTCATAGATAACCGCAGGTTCAACACTTGCCAACAATCGTGCTGGCCCTGATAACAGCATAATTCATGAGTAAATAATTTAAAATAAATAAACTTTGTAACAAGAAAATTAAATTGGGTTATAACAAAATTTAAATAAAATATATTCCAACAAAACAACCTATAATTGTGTCAGTTAATCGTCTTTGTTGATAGGCCAGTTAAATTGCTTTGAAAGAACATTTAAGAAGTTATTCATGGAATTAGATCTAAGACAGTTGCAAATAACTTTATTATCTTTTAATTCAATTTAATTTAGAATTACAAATAAATCTCCTTGTGCTGAGAAACCAACTCGTCAAACATTGCAGACCTTACAAAACGAAACATTTGCTAACTAATTAAAAAATAAATAGACTTAAGCTTTGATGGATCACTTCCCTTTGTAGAGTCAACAACTTTCGCCAAATCAAACAATAACAATTTAGCAACATCAAATAGACGACATCAATAGTCGGTTGTCCGACAACAACTACAAAGGAAGATGCATTTTTAGAGTCAAAGCTGTTATTATCAAATGCTGATCATTAAGATTTCGCTATAACACAGAAAACTGAACAGGTCGCGGCGTGACGATCAAATTGCAGCTCATGTGAACATGTGTGACGACAACGACAACAACAACAAAGGCTGTGAAATAAAATTAAACTAAAGACTCGACACTGAACAGCTTAAAATTGAAGACAGACAATGAACAGACATGAGCAGGCAAACTCGAGGCAAGCGGAAGGGGGAGGGAGTAACTAAATTGCCGTAAGATATATTTGCAAATGAGTCTTAGACTCAACAGCAAAAAAATAACAATAACAGTAACATTGTACAATGTTCAGCAATGCAAATTGAGAGCCAAAGAGTCTGTGGCCCCCATTGAGCCATTGCCCTCCTCTTCGCTACACCCCTTCCCTTTCCATTCTCTTCCCCTACCCTATCCATGCTCCATACCGCTACATTGCTCCCCATTCAGCTCTGTTCAGGCACATTATTGACAGTGAAAGTAAAAGTTAAAATCATTTTCTTTTGGGCTGTCGAACCGAACTCATAACCAGAGGGAGCAACGCAGAAAAAAAAGAAAAAACAGTCAAACTACAAACTCAACGCGGCAAATGAAATTTACATCTATTTAGACCCGGTATTCAAAACGAGCAGCGAAGTATTATTGGTTTGTCGAAGCGAAATGTGCGAAGCAGGCAGAAGGACGCAGAATGGGTAGAAGGGGCAGAAGGGGCAGAAGGAGGCAAAAGGAGGCAAAAGGAGGCAGATGGAGGCAGATGGAGGCAGAAGGAGGCAGAAGGAGGCAGAAGGAGGCAGAAGGAGGCAGATGGAGGCGTATCCAACCCTATGAAGTATATATACTCTTGATCAGCGTCAACAGCTGAGACGATATAGCAATATCCGTCTGTCCGTCCGTACGAACACCTAGATCCCAGGAGCTTGGGTCACCAAATTTGGAGTATGGTACCACTAAAACTATTTTTCCCACACCTCTTATACCTCCCAAAGGTCTCACTGGTCTATAATTGTTAATTTATATGAAAAGTAGTACTTAAACTGATCTCAATAAAACCCACACAATGTGTGTATAACATGAATCTGAATACCCTTCCTAAATTTTATGCGGATCGAACAACTATACTCTACAGCTCCTATTCGACAATTTAGTCGAAAGTCGGTCTTTTTCAGTCGACTCACTCTACTATAGCCTTTGCTATTAGTTTCGTCTAGCTCTTTTCATTTTTCTCATTTATTTACAAGTTTTTGCATTGCAGAAAACTGGTTTTGAAGGCACTCTCAACATAACCACTTGATTTCATTGCATTTTTTAAATGTTTTTCTGCATAAACAAATTTCAACAAGTGGCAAGAAATAATGAAATAAGCAACAAAGATTTGCGATATGCCACGAACTAAATATGTTATCTATATATTTAAATAACAGGATTGCGAATATAGGTAACTTTGAAACAGTTAGTTGGGCATTTTAACTATAACTTAACTACAACCCAATTAATATTATGCTCAAAAAAAACTGAAACAATTGTAACTTCAATTTAAAGGTATCTGATTTTCGTATGAATTGAATTGCTTGAACAATAAATAAGAATTCAGTTATCTTCGTTTCGCAATCATTAAAAAGCATTAATTTAGTTTCGTAACACAAAAATATGAGTACCACGTGTTTCCAATGGCTTATTCCTTCAGTAATTCCCATATATTTCCAATGGCTTGTTCCTATACTAGCTATATGATATAGTAGTCCGATTAGAATGCAATTTTGTCAGCATATAGGGAATGATAGTAAATGCATCTTCTGTGAATTTTGTAGAAATCGCTCAATAAACACTGGAAGTCGTTATACAAAGCATTTTAACCCATTGTTCCTATGGTAACTATATGTCCGATTTGAAGGACATTTGTTCAGGGAGTTCGATTGCGATAGCTCAAGAAAAGCTTTATTTTTCTTATTTTTCGATCTGTTCGGTTTAAACATAAGAACTGCAGTGCAGACTGAATACACATTGGAACCAAGTTTCACCAAGATAATTTTAAAACTGGGGAGTAGTTCGCATAGAAACAGAAGGACATGTCTATATCGATTCGGCTGTTGGTGCTGATCAAGAATATACTTATAATTAATGGTTCGGTCCCTTCTTCTGCCTTATGACGAAAACATAACAATTTATATATATAAATATATTTATAATATTGTAATGTTAACATTATTGGCAAGTACTTTTACAGCGTATCTGCTAGTCGAGTTGTCGAGCTCTCCTTGCCAGTTGTCTGGCGTTCTATTAACCCACTAGTTATGCTTGGTGCTGCTGCAGTTGTGTTTTCTCGCAATTGGCCACACCTACATAACTAGTACTGCCTTTCCATGGGCAACTGGGACCCGGACCCGAGCCCGTACACCGGACCGATCGTGACTTCATTTGGCAGCGTTGCGCACGTAGCTGCCGCATTTCTGGAATCTCTCAATGTTGTTGTCGAAGAGCAGAGCGAAGCCGTCATAAATTAGGTGTAGATGGCATCTCAAAGACCCGTCCCGGCATCTACTCTCTCTCTCTCTCTCTCCCTCTCTCTCTCTCTCTCTCTATACTATGCAATTTAATTGCGACACAATGTTGCCTTTAACAACAACATCCAGTAGGTGTGCCACCGCCTCCGCTGTCTGCTCCCCTCCATTCCCCCTCTACTAAGCCACAGGCAGGTAGAATTAGCTTTGCTTAAAATGTTTATAAACCACGTTACAATTCGCATGTTTGGGCTTTATATATTATGCAAAATCAATTAACAACATGTGAGAACTGACAAGAATTTAGTTTAAACAATTTAAATAAATATTTTTAACATTTCAACAGCTTTCAGCTCAGATGAATTTACATTTACCATAATTGTATGCATAATATGTATGTTAAACTGAATATATCTATATCATATACATATATTAATATATTACTACAAAATAAATAAAACTGCATAATTGTCCCTTCATCTTATCTTCGAACGGCTAAACGATGGCTAAACAACACGAAAGTCTGATGTTTGAAAGAAATTGGTTGGAATATTTCAATGAAACAGATTTGTCTTTGGATTTGTCTCTACAAATGTATTGAATCGACTGTTGATGCTGATCAAGAACATATAAGCCACATAGCTTTAAAATTCTCAGTCTCTGTATACGCTTTTAAACCAGAAGTTAAGAGCGTATACAGCAATTCTTTACCCATTAGTTATTTTATTTCAAGCTTAATATATCCGGTCACTAAAAAACTCTGCTAATGCTCAAAGCTTTCAAGTAATCAAACAGAATCCAAACTTTTACTATAAAGTGAACAGGCTGAAACCTGACTTTATAAAGTACACATTCGAATGAATAAGTAAATCTAAGTATATCACATAAATCCAAGTACAGAACCATTTAAATAAGACAAGAATTATTCAATGACTGCGTCAGTACCAAAGGAATGCGACCTTGAGCTGTCGTCGTCGTCGTCGTCGGTCTGAGATGTCGTGACTGACGCGAATTCAAACTCCAGTCGCTGGTTGGGCTCAGGTTGTTCAGCTGCTGCTGTTGGCAGTGCTGTGCTGTGATTTGCTGTGCTGGGGCGAATAACAAGTACAAACAAGCGGCAAATGATTTTGATTTTGTTTTCTCAAAAGGTGTACTGACAATAAATACAATAAATCGATGAATCAGAGGGAGAAAGAAATCAGAGCTCAGAAATCTAGAGAACAGCAAAATAGCTCAAGACTCTCAATACAATAAAACACGTTTGATGAAGATGAAGATTGAATATCTGTCAGATACATGTATTGCTACAAACGGCAATGTGGCAACTAACCGCAGCAACAACAACAGCGTTCACTTTTATTTTCTGCAGTGCAACCGCAAGAAGAAGAAGTAGAAGACGAAGCAGAAGCAGAAAAAGTAAAAACCAAACACAAAAACAAAGCGAATGACACAAAAAGCCAAATAACAAAGATCAAATGTTGAAGTTATTGCTGTGGCACAAAGAAGAACAACCGCAACAAGTCTGTTGTACTAATTTTAGTTGCCTAGCTTAGTATGATTCATATCTTCTGAATTTAAACTTATTGGCAATTTCTTAGTAAATTAAAATCATTTATTTTTAATCTCTTCGTCACTTTTTCACAGACTTGACTCTTTTATCTAAAATTCCTATTGCAATCGATAGTTTTGAGTACTAAATTTGTTCAACACGTCAGCTAAACTAAATATATCCCAGTAATAAAATTAACACCAACTTGTTATGGAAAACATTCCAGAAATACCGTTACAATTGAAAACTTTGATAAATTTTGGCGAGTTTTGTTTGATTTGTTATTATTAATGTCAAAACTAATAATTTATTTATTTATTCTGTTGTATTTGCTCGGACTTTAGTGAGTAACTAACTGAGAAGTCAATGAACTATGAAACAGGTTAAAATTGATTTATGCAGACGGAGACCCAATTACATACATTTAATTAGTGGAGAACCATTGGCCAAA
Source organism: Drosophila nigrodunni (assembly GCA_020829145.1). NCBI lineage: Eukaryota > Metazoa > Arthropoda > Insecta > Diptera > Drosophilidae > Drosophila > Drosophila nigrodunni. The sequence goes on from JACVCZ010000003.1 coordinate 16,439,951, forward strand.
CTAGATTAAGATTGTTATTTACAGCCTGCATAGGAACAAATCTGTGGTTTGTGCAATTCTTTGAGCAGAAACTATGAAAAATTTAGCACAGTTTTAACAGAATTGAACAAAAACCAGTTTTCTAAATTGATCCAAGCAATTTTAATCCAATGAAATTCGAAACATTTCTGAGCCAAAAACCAGTTTCTATTGTTTTTGTTTTTGTTTTGTTTTGTTTTGGAATAAATCGTTTAGCATTTGTAATATGCGAATTCCCTGTAGAGAGTTCAAATGCCAAAATTTCCTTTATTGTTGTTGTTAATTAATCACTGCCGCTTTAAATTTCTAATTATACGCAGAGTTCAACGGGCTCAACGTTTTTTTTATTTTGTTGATTTGAAATAATTATGAATACCACAGAATTGGGTCTTAGTGTTGTAAAACAGCCAACAACTATTTGCCGAATTAGGCAAACAATAAAATAAACATTAATTAATCAAGCGCCAAAACAAAAGACTTAGGCAACAAACTTAAATCGCCATTGCAGCTAAGTGCTGCGTATTTTCAGTGGTGGAAGTGTGATGGAAAGGGACAGGAAGAGAGTGAGGAGCGCAAGAACTAGAAGATAAAATAGAGTTTCATATGGTCAGCAAAGTGTCAATTCTTAACATTTTTTAAAAGCCGTTTTAAAGAAAAGACTTTAACGAATGAAAGCGCGAAACTGAAACTGAAAATCTCATAATTAGCAAGCGAACGAGAGAAAACTTTAGAGACGTCGAGAGCTGATGTTCATAGAGTTTTTTGGAGTTGAAGTCTTGAAGGTGGACTGTTGTTATCCGAGCATTTAATTAGCCATTTTCACACATTTCACTTTCAACAAGCTGCCAAATTGTCCGAAATATCTAAGCATAGCCGACGATTTCTTCAATGAAACGCAAAAAAGCCATTAACGATGAAGCGTAGGTTGTGGGTATGCCTGAGACTGGCACTGGCACTGGCACTGGCAGTGGCCGTGCTACGGGTACTGAGGCTGGGACTGACTTTGAGTTTGAGTTTGACAAGCCTCTTCAGGCAAACTCTTTGCATTCGTATCTATATCTTTATCTCTATATACATATATTCAAATATATATTTTTGGTCTGTCACATCAAGCCGCTTCCTCGGTTTAACTCTTGACTCCGCCACAGCAATCGCCAGCGGGGACAACGTCAACAAAGTCAGCAAATAGCAGCGGCAACTCACTTTCAAGTGGTCAAGTCAATTTCTTTTTTTCTATTTACGTTTTTGTTTTGGTTTTTCGGGAAAATTGGCTGCTAATTGAAAGTTTCCCATTGCATTGAACTTGGCCATAAATTGTGCCTGGCAATTGGCCAAAGAAACAAGAAACAAAAAAGTTTCCACTCGAATTTCAATTTATGCCCATAACTCGCCCACTGAGGTTTTTTGCTCTCAACTTTCTGCCCATCTCATTTGATTAATAACACAATTTAAACACTGGATTTTCTAGTTTTTTTTTTACTTGTAATTTCCATGTCGAAATTCGCGCATCATGCAGGTAAAAAATAACAAAACACTTAAGTGTCGAGTACCTCGATGAGCTATGGCTAATGATGAGCTCATAGCATTCGACTCGATTTTATTGGCTTATTGTGGCCATAATCATTAGAAGGGAATAGACACAGTGAGTGCCTTCAAAACAGAAATATCTTTAGTAGTTTTATTAATAACTATTAGCACACACATTGGCAGTCCGTCAGACAAGTCTGAGATAAGTCTGAGATAAGTCTGAGAATAAGTTGTTAGGTAAACCAATTAGTAAGAAAATTAAGCAATATTATATAAATTATTACGAATGAAATTTAATATAGTAAATTTCTTATGCTACTAAAATATTTTCAAATATTTAATGTTAACTTTAGTGACTATCGGTAATCCACTTTCGGTTAAGTTCAGCGTGAAAGTTTTTCCAACTGTTCAAAAGTTGTCACGACGTTTTTGGCATCTTCAGAGTTTCATAAAATTCTAAAAACAATGGATATTACTGTTTCTATTTTTTGCACACGCATAAACCCAAATAACAAAGTGACGATCGTTTGAACTTTTACTTTTTTTTATTATTATTTAAAGTGAATGGTGGCCAAAACGATGCCTTGAAGTTGGCAGCAAAGGGGAGTGAATATACATATGGGCATTACCATCAGGCAGCCAAAACCAAAACTTTACTTGCCACTTGTCACTTGGCACTTTCTGCTTGCTGCTGTCTGTGAGCCACAATTGATGCCAAGCTGAGCCACAAAAAGAGTCAACGACCGAAGCTTTTTACCAGCCGTTCATTCAATTGCAACGCATGCTAAGTAAATGGGCCATAATCAGCATTAACGTCTCATCAACTAAACGATTTGCCAGGTTATTAGCCACTTTATAGACCAGATTCCATTTAGCAAGTTTAATGATTTACAATGCAATCCATGAGATACGAGTGAGACAAATGGCAGTTGAGCTTTATATGATTTGATCAGGAAATTTAAAAGAAAACTAAGCAGAAGAAGTGGCCAAAACTATACAAGTGTCGCACCTCTTGCCAACTGAGATACACATTTAAATGTGCACCTCTGGCCGTGTAGACTTCCAGATGATCAGGCTCCCAATATAATATAAAGTATATTTTCACCTACACAATTTTTCAAGCAATTAAATAAAAGGTAAATGTGGCACGTCATAAAAATAAAAATAATTCCAACAATTGTTGCTCGACGTGAATCCATAAAAAGACACACAGATTGCTAAAGGAGTCATACAATGTTGTTGTTTCTGTTGTTGTTGTCGTCTGGGGTTCAATAAATTGAAAACATGTTTTGTTAGTGCCTTAAGAAATAGTCGAGCTACATAAATGTGTTTTCAAAAGATTCCAGTCTCAGGTTTATCAGTTGCAGCTCTGAATTTTGTTTTGAAATCGAACGTTATTTGCGGGTCTATAGAAATTGGTATCGGTAGAATGGCCCATGGTTTCCCAGTAGCTGTGGTACAAATTTGCCAATCACTTGAAGGCGTGTCGCAGTTGTTGTCGTTGTTGTTAGTGTACAAAAATTCCAAACACTTTCATTATTTTATTTCCATAGAAAATCAATCAAAATGTTTCGATACGCTCCACACTCGACTGTCGAAATGAGTTCATTAAAAAATACTTAATCAAATAGTTTGATTGGAAAACTCTAAGATTTCCACATTTGCTAAAAAAGCTAATTGTTTAATTAAACTGAAATTAATAGAAAAAGTGGAGAATTCAAAATAAAAATCACAAATTGCAGATTTTCTTCAAATCGTTTGAATTTGTAATTTGCAATTCATAGTTTAAGCCCAATTTGACTTATCACGCACATGGTTAACACTTGTCGACCCACATTGTGAGCTTCCATCTCAGTTTTGAGCCTTGAGAGTGTGTGAGCCAAGTGAACCAAGTGACCTAAAAATGATCTCAAAACAAGAGACTTAAAACCAAAAGAAATAATGTATTGGAAACGAGAGTGTTCACACCTAAAAGGCTTTGCTGCAGACTGAAAACTGCGAACTGATCTAAGTATTTGGGGCGAGTATAGCGAGCGCTGACCGTACAGGTGAGCCCCCCAGACCATACAGACCATACCGACCGACCAGACAATACCACAAACCCAACCCTCAAAAATCTGTGCCAATTTCAATGCAAATCGCATTAAGGCAAATATTGTAAAACGACAGCAAAAAGGCAATGAAAAGTAAAAAGGTCTGCTCGACTACGAGATACCCTCCACACAGCAAACTAAACAGATTTAAGCGAAAGTATTGTTTGCTTCTAATCAATCACGAACTGAGGTATCAGTTACAGGGGGCATAGGACGTAGACATTGGGTGGCAAGCGTTAAAAATAAATAAATAAATATTAATATTAAATTTGATAGTTCCAGCTCTTTAGGAATCTAGGGTTCCGAGCGGCCTCAGATTCTGCTATTAATGGGAATTAAGACGCCTCATTTTACCTATTATTCAGTTTTATTTTGAGTGGCATACCCCTACATTTTTAGACCGTGTACTTAAAAAGAGTACAGGGGTCTATTGATCAGTGTAAACCGTCGAGACTATTTACCATCAGAGAGAGCTAAAGACACCAAATTTTAATTAAAATTCCGTCTGATTCACAACCAAACTCACACATTATGGGTGTATCGTGATTATAACTGCCATCACCAAGTTTGGTACGGATTGATCAACAATATCCTATATCGGTCATATGTTGCTTGCTTGGCACATGTAAGAGCAGGTTGCAATCTCGCTGAGATCAATTCAAAATGAACTTGAGCAGAGCACCGAAGAGAGCATCAATCGCTCATGGAAGAACACTTTATCCTGTAGAACCTCAAGAATAATGTGTAGGCACAACACCCACCTCAGCCACTATATACTGCACCTTTCACGGAGGGAATACAGGCTGCTGGTGGGTATACTCACAGCTGATGGCCTTGCAGTCAAACTAAGAATAACTGAAGATGAAAACTGCAGGAAATGCAACGTGCTAGAAACCGAAGACACATTAGAACATCTGCGATGCCACTGTCCCGCTCTAGCCCCCACTAGGTTAACGTGCCTAGGAGCACCAATACTATGCTCACTCAAGAATACCTCTAAAAGAGAGCCCGGGGAGCTGTTGGCCTTTGAAAAGCACTTTCGCATCCTTTAGGACTACAAGTAACTGATTCCTCCATGACTAGACTACTAAGGGTCACCTATTGGCCCACGAAGGGCGTCCGGCTTAACCTAAGCTAACCATGTTTGAATGGTCCACTAGACTGGACTTTCTGAATGAATCGGAATACTTTAACTCCTATATATACAAGGCAGTATGGAAAATCGATTAATAACTGGAATTTAAATTAAGAGACGTTAGACATATTCGATATTCGATATTCGATTTTCGATTTCAGTGGCCGATTAGTCGATAGGTGAATTGCGTTGCAGGTTGAATGCTCTGACAACTTTCAATGCAAATGGAGTTGGCTCAAAGACTGGTTACAGTTAGTCAGTTAAGGCAAGGAGGTTAAGGAGGGCGGTGGATGGGGGATGGGAGATGTGGGATGGATGTAGTTAACTTGTTGGAGTACCAAGTATCATTCAGTTAGCTGCTTGAATAACATGCAACAAAAATGTGGTTAATGTGGTTTATTATTTGTTCGATGCGATTTGAATCGATTGGATTTGTTGTTCAATTAAACTGAGTTATGCACCTGTGCACTAAACCAATTAAGTCAGTTTATGTTTATGTATAAATTCATGTACTTTTCCTTATGAACAAATACAAATACACATACAAATACATATATTTAGCCATTTGTTTATGTATTTATGCTGGAATTTGTGCAGTTAACCAGAAGTGAATGTAGAATTCCAGCTACTTTACCTTGAGCAAAGGTAAACAACGGTAAATAAATAAATAACAATTACAGTAGGTTATATAATAGAAACTGTTTAGGATTTTTCCCATTTGTATATATTTTCTTTATACTGTATTAACCAAATGAGTGAAGAAAATTCAAGGAAAATGCTTGTTAAGAGCCGGCTTCAGTAATTTTAATTTTTCCATTTCCATTTCCATTGCCAACAACTTGAATTACAGCAACAGCAACAGCAACAAACCCGTCAAGTGGCAGTTTGTTTTGGCCAAGCTGATGCCGCATATGAAACCTGGCCAAAATGCTGATGAACTTGTTTGCAGCGCCTACAGCCGCCAAAAGCGCGAAAAGTGAATGGGCTAGAGCAGCGGGGGGGAGGAGAAAAGTGGGGAGGGGTGTATGTTTAACAATTTGGTTAAAGTTTAATAAACTTTATGAAATGTTGTCTTGAGTGGGAATTGCAGTCGAGCCACAGTGTGACTTCAAGTTAACACATGGACACCTGGACCCCTGGACAGACGCATGGACAGAGTTTAAACACACAGATGTAGTCCCAAAAGAGGGTCCAGCAACCCGTTGCCTGATTTGATGAAATTTCTCAAAAGGAAAAACACACAATCAGGAAGTTTACCGATACCGAGCATTAGCATTAGAAAGTTGCTGCACAAAATCAACAAACAAACAGAAAACCGGAATAACAATTCACCAAGTTTACAAAAAGTTTATAATATTTTCAGTTTTTTTGGCATTTCATAATATCTATTATGCTCGATCCCCTCACCAGCTTAGTATGAAAGAGATACTTGTCCAAAGTCCTTTAAATATATTTCAATTTTGAACAAAATGGGTTCCAATTGGGGTTTTATTTCCCTTATTTCTGATTGGACATTTTTCAATTCTTTCATTTCCAAATACCCAAAGCAAGAAAAAGTTAATATTTCCAGTTTCTTGGCATTTCATAATATCTGTTATGCTCGATCCCCCATCAGCTGAGTAAGAAAGAGATACTTGTCCAAAGTCCTTAAAAATATATTTCAATTTGGAACATAATTGGTTCCAATTGGGATTTCATTTTCCTTATTTCCGATTGGAAATGTTTCAATTCTTTCCCTTCCAAATACCCAAAACACTGAATTTCAATTTTGCATTTCCAAGTTATCTTAATATTGAATTGAATTGAAACATAAAATTTGATTCTTTTTCTAGAATTTATGGTATTTGTGGAGCTTGATGCACTTGCAACCACAGCAACCGTCACCTCCAGCGCCACTTGGACAAAGTGGGTGGGCTAGAGCGGAATACATGGGGAGGAATATTTGGCCAAGATGTGTTGTCATCATGAACCCACATCCGTATACAGATGGGCAGAACCGTGGCAATAATCACATGTTTGGCAGCAGCTCGAAGTTGTATCGAAATCGAATGCTTGTGATTCGAAGCTGAGATTATAATTCTGATTAATTGAGCCACAGTGTAGATCAGTCGAGTATGAGTTGTTGAGTGAGCTCCCTGCAATTACGGACTGCAATCCATGCAGAAGCCAGTAATGAACTAATAACCGCACAATTAACAGCCAACAGGGGCTGTGGCTATGGAACCAGTTCCGATTCGGATCGGAATGAAGAGAAGAGAAGAAAAGAGCAGAGAGAATTTTGCGATTGGTATTCGAGCTGCTCAGTGTGTCGAGAAGTAACCAAAAAATGTTGTTCTCCGTTGAAATATTTTTAAGGCGTGCTTATTTTTGCTCAATAGATTCTGTTGTCTTTAATGACTTTTAAGCCATTCGCTATCGGCCAAGAGGGCCAAGAGTGGCAAGCCAATAAAGCTAGCCAACCTGGCCAGGCTAATGGCTTTACCTGCCTTTTGTTCCACCAAAGAATTAGCTTTCAAAACTTTTGTCGTTAACTTTTTACCATGTTCTGCATTCGATGTTGGTAAATTGGTAAAACACCGCTAGACTTGGCACAAAAGGTAGCAATAATGAACCTGAGCTACCTGGGAAAACAATCACAGTAGACCCAACACCTGGATGGGGTCCATGCAAAATCTTAGCACCTGTTCAATAACCCTAAATGGGTCAAGCGTGGCCAACTGAACAATCTGATTAATTAGCCTCAATTTCACACGATTAAGTTAAAGAAAAGATATCAAATCAAAAGAGGAGTTTACATGCCAATTTCTAGGTCTAAAGGTTTAAATTTTATTTTATTTCAGAGTGTGTATCCACAAATTTCAAGTACTCCGCATTTTGGTGAATTGTAAACATCTATAAAATTATTTTAGTCATGATAAATTAACATCAATTGCTGTAACGCAATTAACAAAAATAAAAGATATAAAAAACAAGGAAACGAAGCATTAAATAAACGTTTCAACAAAGAAAGGAGAATACGAAAACAATGAAGTACAAATTTAAAAAATAAAAATAAAAACAATCAGCAAAAACAACAAGAAGAAAAACAAGAAAAATAACACTTATAAGTGTGTGATTGTAGCCCAAGAAGTTGAGCGGCAAAAACACACCTTTGAGATGATAAAAAAAATGGTAAGAGAACAAAATAAAAGGTTCAATGCACGCAAATCGGATTAAGCAAAGAAATTAAATAATACAGCATGTAGATACATAGATACAATAATATAGAAAGATAAAAGATAGAGGAAGCTCTGCGAGTGGAGAAATGTGAAAAGCAAACGGAAAGTATGAAATCGAATCGAATCAAACCGAAATGAGTTGAACTATAGAACTCCAGAGCTCCAGAACTGACAACGGGTGTTAGAAACGAAACACCAAAAGGAAGCGACGACAGGAAGCAGACGGAAAGCAGACAGAAAGAGGACAGAAGAGGGCAGAAGGAGAATTAAATCATTTAGTTGGGGATATGAGAAATGTGCCAAATTGATTGACTTGATTGAAACTATTTGTTTTCTTTATTTTTTAAAAACATTTGCTCACCTTTCTTTGCACTTTTGTTTCAAATTGCGTAAATCCAACTTCCATTTATGGTTTTGTACCAGTTAACACCACATTTACACATTTACAGGTACACATTTAACAATGTTTGCTGCATTTGTTAAACTTTGTCACATTTGATAGCGATTGGTTTTTGGTTTTTGTTTTTCAGTTTTTAACCGTTCAAAACACGCGCAGGCGTTACGAGCTCAACTTTGAATAATTTGTGGTGAGCAGAGCAGTTTGCTCAATCGACAGCCATAAACATTGCCAACCGAACGCAACGAAGCACAAAACTCAACTGAACACGACTACGGCCACGAACAGCTCTGCTCAACCACGCTCAAAAGCTCGTGGACGGCGCTCCCACTGGCAGTGGTGAAAAGCTCGGCGAGCATAATTGGCATGCCTTCAGTTCCGATACTAGAGCGCGCTCAAAGCTCAAAGCTCTTTGGCGCGCGTGCATTACGGGTCCAATTGGAAAATTAATACTTGGAAAGCTTTTTTGTGTGTGCTTCTTTTGTAGTAGTTTGTATTTATTCATAAGTTCGGGGCTATTGCAGTGATATTGATCGAATTTAAAAACTCTAAAATGAAATTTCAACATAGTTTTGTAATTTGTGTGTGTGAAACAATTGCACTGGACATCATGAGGTTTGTAAGTGTTTGAGGTCTAAAACATTGGGTAAACAAAGGTAATTTTCTGGGGCTTGTGGACTTTGCTTGTTTACAATATCATCAATATAGAATACATTTTATATATATTATAATGTAATAAACAATATCTAAGTATACCAATAATATCAGTTATGATCAGACGTTCTAGACGTTAAGTAAAATGCTTCATTATCTTTTCTTTTCTTAACTTTTTTGCTTAGTTATTGTGAGTAATTTAGTTAAGTTTAAATTTGTTATTTGCAATGTTTTTCTTTTTTTTAGGATATTTTTCTCGTTTTACCTTTTTTTGCCTTTAGTATGGCGATTTTTGTTTCATGTTTTTGTTTTCATAACGTGTACAATTACAAAACATAAATTAGCGTTTACACTTAATAATTGAGTGGAATTTTAGGTAGAACCCATTTCGTTTACAGCTACAGCGCAGAGCACATACATCATTCCGGCACTCAGTAAAGCAGTGACCGGAACAGTGACTATCCAGGCATAGGCGATGTTCCGAAATAGGTGCCAATCGACACTACCATCCTCTATTGGTGTCCCATCAGCTACGTCCTCGGCAACGTCGACTGCAGCTGGCCCTGTTCCCTCCTTCTGCTTCTTCTCGCGCCCCGACGCGCTCACGTGTCCCACGAACACCACCGAGCCGACTTTACAGTGTGTCGTCGAAATGGGCAACCCAATCTTGCTGGCCAGCAGTACAGTGATGGCGGCGCCAATTTCAATGGTGAAGCCACTGAAGATGAGGAGATAAAAGTGAATTAGTCCGTACTCTATTATCCGCAACTAATACTCACGTCGAGGAGGTGATCTTGGTCAGATCATTGCCAATGGTCTCAATGACGCGCCGTCCCCACAGCCAGAGACCCACAGAGATGCCAATGCCACCATAGATCAATATATAAATGGGACTTTCCGCCTTTTGCATAACCGATCCCTCGCGATAGATCATAAAGAGAGCGATAAGTGGTCCAATCGCATTACTCACATCGTTGCCGCCGTGGGCAAAGCTGCCAAAGGTGGCTGTGAGAATCTGAAGGAATGAGAAGAGCATCGAGACTTCAGGGGTCTCCTCCCCACTGCTGGCTCGTCGTCCGGCAGCTTTTTTGAACTCCTCCTCCTGTTCATTGAGTGCATCCTTGCTCTCGATCAGTGGCACTTTACTGGAGTTGGGCGACAACGTTGAGCTTATCATCAGATCCAAGCTGCCGGCACTTTCCACCACCTGTAGATTGTTATTTGTCGTGGCTTGCGGATTTCTAGCTGCTCCGACTGTGAGCATCTGTTGCTGCGGCTGCTTGTGCTCCTCCTTGGGGGACTGGACGCGCTTGAAGCATTCCTGGAGTTTACGTCCGTTCTGGTGTTGCTGCAGCTGCTGTTGCTCATCGATGTAGTTCAAGCTGGTGACAGTCAGATCAGTATTGTCCAGACTAGCCTTGCCCAACAAGTCCTCAGCCTTGCGAATAAGCTCCGGATCGATTTTATAATCCTCCCCAGGAGCATTATTGTTCTTAGCTGCCAGACCAAACGGTGCGAGCTTAAACGTCTTCGGAGAATTGTCGCTGAGGGAGACGAGCTCGGTGATTTCGGCAATAGCCGGCAATGGTTTGCCCTCGCTAACCAGCGAAAGCGGACGGCGTTGTTTTTTGGGGCTTCCCGAGGGTGATGATTCTAGTAGAGAAAAGGGAGACCGGATTAAACAGAACAGCAGTATTGAAAGAGTCTCTGGACATACCTACTGAGTCCTCAAACTGGAACTTAACCGGGTTCTGAGCACGCAGCTTCTTGGCAATCGAACGGCGCTGCAAAGGCACCACCACCAATTGGGTCAGCAGAGCCACTACAAGGGATAGACCCACACTAGCCGATAGTGCTATCCAGGTTGGTATGTTGTCCATGTAAAGCACTGAAGAATAGAAGAGCTTGTTTATAAACTGGTTTCTTAAGCCAAATCGGACACTACATACACTTGGGTCCATCGAGCACTACACTGATCACATTGATGAAGAACGTGACGCCGTAGAAGATCGGCAGCGAACGAAATCCAGCCTTTAGAGGCTCCTTGGCCCGCAAGATAAAGCGACGAATGGCCAGAAAGAGTAGAATGCTAACCAGACCGCTCATCACCGGCGAAATGAACCAAGAGCCCACAATGGTGCCCAGCGTGGACCACTTCAATCCCTGCAAGCCACGTGCCACCAGCGAGAAGCCAATTGTGGAGCCCACAATGCTGTGAGTTCCCGAAATGGGAAGCTTAAGGAACGTGGCCACCAGCAGCCAAACGGCACTACTCGCCAGTGCGGCCACACAGCCTAGCATGAGCACGTCCTCGGAGCCCTCGTAGAGACCCACCTCGAGAATTCCCTTGCGCATCGTATCCGACACTTTGTACCCTGCAAAATTATATTTATTGATAAATTTCAACTGTAGAAATTTAAACACGTTTTGTAGTTACCAATTAAAACAGCGCCAGAAACCTCACAGATGGTGGCCAAAACGCAAGCCTGGCGAATGGTTAGAACGCCAGAACCCACGCTGGTGCCGAAAGAGTTGGCCACATCATTGGCCCCAATGCCGAAGGCCAAAACAAATGCGATTAGAAAGCCGATAATGACCATCCAAAGCAAATCTCCTGAGTAAGCCTCCATAATTGTCTTTGTAAATTGTTTACACGCCACTAAAAACTATTACTTATTCCCAAAAAACCAACCAAAAAACACCCTTACTCACAGGCACCTCTAAACTGTCTGTTCTGAACTCAACACAAACTAACGGGTATAGAAAGTTGTAACTAGTTTTGCTTGTTATTTTTAATGGGGAATGTAAGGAAAATAAATATGAGGGTTTATTTGTGCAAGAAAGAAGTTAATTAAAAAAATACAAAGGCTAGAATATTAAATGATATATACGAAATACGAAAAATAATCTTAATTATTAATAATTGAAAATAACTTTTCAAATATTCTCTAAACAGCCATATTTGCGCTTAGACTTCATTGTTGTTATTTTCATAATGAAAATTGAAGTACAGTCGCGTTGTGGGGGAACACACACACACACACAGACAGACACCCGTATTGACGGACAGATACCCTTTGAGTGAAGATTGAGCCACTCCGCGTAGAAAGCTAAGCTCTAAAATTCAGTAACAAGCCTAAAAGTATGCAATAACTTAATTAAAAAGAAACTAGAAATTAAGATTGGCAACACTGGACACTGGACTTCCGATAAGAATGAATATTTCTAATAAGAAGCTGTCGATCTCCCTGTTCCTACTAAACTCGAAACTTCTGTTTAATCCTTTGATGGCCAGCAAAAATTACAGTTCTTGTAATTGGGACTAAACGTTGTTGTTTTTTGTTGTTGTCTAAGTGGAGTTAGTGTTGTTCTTGTGTTGTTGTTGTTGTTTCTCCGAAGTTTCTTGTTATGTTGAATTAGAGCTGATGGTAGTCGAGTTGATTAACTGCAAAAAATTCAATAAAAAACATTAAATTTTTCTCAGATCTTAAAGACGCGTTCAGCTATTTACCTGACGTTTAGGACAGCATAATTGTTTCCACGTCAGAGAGATATTCACCATGTCTGCAAGAAAGTTGAGACAAAAACAATGCATTAGTTATTTAACATATAGCTGTATAACTTAATTAAACAATTTAATCACTTTTGGTTTGTTTCTAATTCTATAGATTTGCGATGCGTAGTAAATCCACATCGAACCAGTTCCGGACTTTGTTCTATTTGTAGAATCGTGCGCTTTTCAATTAAGAAATCAAATGAAATGAAATGAAATTGAAAAATTGCACATTGTTCAAATTGTTGCAATTTATTTTGTTTATATTTTTGTTTGTTTGACTTGAATTTTTTGTAGGTTGCGCACCGCTGATCACGTGGTTGACAAAAAGACGTAATTGTAATTGTTCCCAGTTCCCCGTTCCCTGCTCCCAGTTCTCTGCTCCCAGTTCCCTGCACATTGCCAATAACTGTTCATTGGCAATCTTCTCTTGTCTCAATTCCGACCATTGAAACAATAAATTGTTCATTTCGCTCAATTGCAAGCATTTCTAAAGGAATTTCATTTTGATTTGGGACAAGTTTTGACTATGCAAATTTGTCACTCACGTTTTTCAAGATTATCAAATTCTTTAGCTACACAAAATGAAGATTCTCCGTTTAAACAGTTTTAACTTGAACGAATGGAGTTTTTCTCGTGGATTACGAAACATTGTCGCCGTATCGAATGTCATTAAAAATTCGCTTCTAGGATTGGGTATAAAAGGCAATTTGTTTCTATAAGTTTTATTAAAATTCAATTCAAAATGAACTTTTATCTGACAACTGGAGTACTGCTATTAGCACTCATTAACCTGTCCAGTGGGCAACCAGAGACAACGAACTATCGTGGTAAGTTTTGCGAATTGAGATCGGCATTGATCGGGAATGATTCAATCTTGTATTCTCTTTGTAGGCTACCCCAATAAATGGTGCGCCCTCAATTTGGGTCCAAGTCATGGCGGAAGATGTTAAGTCGAAGGAAATGAATTTAAGTAATTAAATTTCCATTCTTCTATATCGAAATAACAAATATGTAATCAATTATTGTTGAGCATTTATAAGACTCTATGAATTTGAAACCTTTCATGGACAATGGGCACAACAAAGGCAAAAGGGAACTAAACACACACACACGCACACAAGCGAGAAGGTAGAGGTCTGTAGGGGGTTGGGTGTTACTAACTGGGACATAGGACAATGGCTGTTTGTCCTTCAAGGACGCAAACAAACGCTCACACCGCACTGACATATGTTCGCAAATTTTCCATAAGTGCCCCTCCCCGCCCTCCACCCTTCCCCCCTTTCAACACTTTTATATTTACACGACCCGCAGTAGTAAATAATCAGAGCCCAATTTATAGCGTTTTTTGAACTGTTCTAAAAATAAACTCAAAGCACGCAATATTTGCTGCAGGTTTTAAATTCACTGCAGTGGCTCTAAAACTGTTACAGCTGTGCCGATTCACAGGGGCTGCCAAACCTTGTTCGCATAGTGTGCAACTGCATGACGTCATGGACTAGTCCATGACTAGTTGTAGTCCAACATGCTTGCAAAGGTTTAAAAAAATACAGGGTATGCTTATTTTATGACGCATTTGTTAAGGGATATAAATAGTAAATAGTTTTCAAACTAAATATAAATTAACTTGCGCACAAACATGAATAACTCAGTGTGCCTGATGCACAGTGGGGCAATAAGTATGCCAGCAAAAGCTGAAAAGTTTTGTATTTGATCAACGTTGGCATTTTTACAGGGTATCAGTTGGCAGTAGCCTCTTGCATGTCTCAACTACCGACTGGCGTGGAGTGGAGTAGAAGCAGGTGCAGGCCGAAGCGAAGAGGTACAGTAAACACCCTGCCAAAGACAACCTTGACAGTGCAAAATTGCATTTAATTCACGTCTATTGATTTAATTTTCCGCAAACGAACAAGAAAAGAGGACTACGGATTTGGAAGGGTAGGAAAGGGAATCGACTGCAAAAGGCTACAGTAAACCCACAATTTAAAGGCTTTAAGGACTTGAATCGTTCTCCATTTTTAGTGTTTTAATTTTTCGGGGTTGTTTGCAAGTGGCAAGTTCAAGGTCAAATGGGTGTAGCTGCGAAACGTTCTTTTAATGAAAGCAGGTTAACTGGACACGCCCAGTGGCTGTCAAACCAACGAATCCAAGCCGATGGCGATGCCAGCACTGCTGCTTCCCAAACTAGGGTCAGTGAAGCGTCACTTCCAATCGAAATCAATAATATGGAATTGGGAATTCGCTCATGTATGCACAGTGCACAGTGCACAGTGTGTCGCAACAATAACAAAGTAATTAACAGACACGTGCAACATAAAGTGCAACAACAACTCGACACTCGACACTCGACAGTCGACACTCAGAGCGAATTAATTGGGTGGAAATTTACAGAACGAGCATCGTGTAAAAGTTCAAAGTGATTGATAAATCTTAAAATACAGTGTTTATTGGGCAATTAATCACAACTTAACAGAAATATCGATTGTCTAACGGCACTCATAGGTGGCTAATAAAGCTACAAACTGCACAGTGGACACACAAAATAAATCGATTGAATTATGCTTTTCACATATCTAAGACTGTTAAACCGACCGAACTTTAGCATATTAATAAAAATTAATAAATATAAATTCACTTAAGTTACCATGTTTTCAGATAAAACAGAACCGTGAGAACTGAAACAACTTCAAAGTCCTCAATCGAAAGTGTTCCATTAATGGGTAAAAAAGCGATTTTAAGCAAAACAGCTTAAGCTCTACAATTCTTATTGGACTTTAATACACTCACAACTTAACTACATAGAATAAAAAAGAGAGCGAGAGAGTGACACAGGAACAGCAGCCTCCCAGCAACGAAGGTAGACCAAAAGAAAAAGAGCAAATAGCGAGAAGGTAAATATTAAAATGAGAGTAAAACAGTAAGAGATTATAGATGGAGCCAGCGATATCCAGATAGATCCAAAATCTGATTTGTTAGGTACTAAAAACAAAGGGACGGAGGCAGACGATCGGAAAGGAGATTTTTTAGAAGGTGAGTTAGATTTGAGGACTGTACTTTGTCAACAGTTTGAACTGCAGTGGACATTGTTCCGTCTCCCTTGCCATCTCCATCTCACTCTTACACCTTACTCTCCTTTCGCCGTTGCTTATTGGCAATCGTTCTATTTACTTATGATATCATAAATACATACATACAAAAACGTTGCTTGTTTGCAACTAAGCAAGAACCCACACACACACACACACACACACACACACATACACACACAGATGCTCTCCCATATTCACATACATACATGTATTTGACGTAAGCACGAGGAAATAAATTTATATTATGTATGTACATATGTTTGTGCTTATTCGCACGTGTTGCACTGGCTGCGTCCGTGGGTGTGCCATACACTCCAGAAACTAGCCAACACAGCATGAAAATCACGGGCCTAAAGCATCCTCCTTGCAGTTACTAGCAAGCTATTTTAAATACATTTTGTCTTAGTTCTTATATTAAGTGATTTGCCGATTTTGCTTCACTTCACGATTCAAATTCCAATAAGAATTTTGCACCATTTAAGTTGGAAAAAGTCGAGATGGCGAGACGATTGTGAATCATGCTATTGGAATGAGATGGAGGAGTGTCCGTAAGGGGGTAGCTGTAGGGTATGTGTTTTAAGAATGACGAACAAATTTCGAAATCAAATGAAATTAGTCTATTAGATTTGTCATGTGCAAAACAGAAAGAGGTAGAAATAGCTAGAGCAGGACAGGGTTGTGCGCGTCGTTCTTGCTTCTGCACAGCAGCTGCGACGCAACAATGAAGACACAACAACAACAAACTTGAAAACAGCTGCATATTGGCAAACAGCGCATGCCAAACTGTAAGCCTTTTTGTGTGATGTCTGAAAGGACTTTACTAATATTCATAACTGTACCAGCAGATATTTAAGCAAAAAACACATGCTATTTAACTGCCCGGTCCATCGCCCATCATTTGCTATAAATTATTGATTTTTCTAGACAGCCGAAATGCTTTTGTTGTTATAGGAGGAAAAGGTTTTCAACAATTTCGACGATTTCATGAAAATATTGGTAAAAATGTATACAAGCACACTCATACATGCACGCAGACTCCAGTACACACAAACACCACACTTATTTGCAGACCGAGACACGCGGACTGGAGAAAAAAAAAACACGCGGCGCCAGGAGGACTACACAAGGATACATAGAAGTTTTTGGACAAATACCCCACCTAAAGGCACACGCACACACTCACACACACATACGCGTGCACTTATTGAACAGACTGCAGAATGATTTATGCGGCCTTTATGCGAAAATGGTATTTAGTTGTTTACTTCTTAGTGTACTCACTTGAACAGCAGCACTTATTCAAATCACAATTTATTTGTTGAAAAATTAAAGCGTAGTGAACGCGCGCGCACAACTACGACCACCGGCTTGCTGGGTATAAACGATGACACTAACTATCGATACGACTTTTGCAATTAAATTATCGTTATCGTTAACAAATGTACATTAACAGAATTGCTCCACAATTAAATATGCAGTCTCGATAACGATTGGAACGTAATGATATGTCCACTGTTAAGTAAAACTTTATTTCACTTTGTTTAATCACAACAAAAACAATCGTGACATTACAAAAGCGTTGAAGAAAATTTCAATCAAATTTCTTAGTTGTGTGTGTGCGTGTGTGTGTGTGTGCACAACCAATCAAGTCGCAATGTTCCAATTTAGTGGCTTTAACATGATGTTCCCAGACGGCGGTCGCAGCTTCCAGGCCACCTACAAATGTTTCTCGGTCTCCATGCTTCCGGGCAACGAGCGCTCCGATGTGGAAAAGGGCGGAAAAAGTGCGTAAACCAATTTGGGGAAAGCATGCAATTTAAATTTAAAGAAATGATTTGTCTAATTTTATTATCAGTCATCATGCCACCATCGGCACTGGACACGCTCACACGACTGAACGTCGAGTACCCGATGCTCTTCAAGCTTATCAACAAGAAAAAGTCAAGGACTTCGCACGCCGGTGTTCTGGAGTTTGTGGCGGATGAGGGCAAGTGCTATCTGCCGTATTGGATGATGCACAACCTGCTGCTGGAGGAGGGCAATATTTTGAACATTGAGAGCGTCTCGCTACCCGTAGCCACGTTCTCCAAATTCCAACCGCATAGCACCGATTTCCTGGATATAACCAATCCCAAGGCGGTGCTGGAGAACGCCCTGCGGAACTTTGCCTGTCTCACTAAGGGCGACGTCATTGCCATCAAGTACAAAAAAGGTTTACGAGCTGTGCGTCCTGGAGACGCGTCCCGGCAATGCCGTCACCATCATCGAGTGCGACATGAATGTGGAGTTCGAGGCTCCGGTGGGCTACAAGGAGCATAGCGAGCAGCCGCAGACCTCCAAGGCTGGTGGTGGCCAGGCAGCTATCGCCGGCACTGAGACCGCTGACAATGGCACCGTCTTGGAAGAGGTAGTTGAGACCTTTCAAGGATCTGGAGTGCGTCTCGATGGCAAAAAGAAGAAGGAGAGCCAAATGGAGACGCCGGTGCTTAAAAAGGCTCTGCCACGAGGTGTCCCAGACTATGATTTCCAATTCGGTCTGCTACGTTTTGATCGGAGCATTAAACCCATTTGTGATCGTGCCCAGGAGGAGGCAGAAACAGCTGGCGAGGCCGGAAGCGATGCGGATAGCTTCCATGGCACTGGATTCTCCATGAAGAAGACGCGCAAATAGCTTGTAAATCTCTAGTTGTTTAATGTTGCACACGGCTCATAGGATATAGAAAATAGATCGGAAAAACAACAAAAACCAAAACTAATTCTTAAATTACAAATGAAGCGTTAACTTCAGCTCCTGCTCCTTGGGGGCGGGAGGAGGCGTTATAGTTGTCATCGGCGGCAGTTTGCGTATCTTGCGTCCATGTTTGCCCTCCTTTCGCTTCCAAAGACCCGACCGCGGTCGATTTCCCATCTCCCGCATCCGCTGGGCGCTGCCCACGTGCTCCTTATTGTGCTCAATGTTGGAGAGGCGCCCAACGGTGGCCATGCATGTGCGATCGAAGGCAAATTCCCGCTTCGAGGGCAGCTGCACCACAACCTTGTCGTCGAATTTACGCAAAATGGTGCCAAAGGTACCAGCGGCATGGATTAGATGGCACTGCTGTCCAGGATTTTTCTCTAGGCAGTGTATCCGAGTTCCCACGGGCAGAGCCCCCAATGGATAGGCATCACCCTCGTTGGGACGCACTGCCAAAAAAAATGAGCATCAGTAACAAGCTTTGAATAAACCCGTAGAACTCTGAACTCACCTGGTATGCGTGGGATCAGCCGTGAGGTCTTAAGTATGTCTCCTTCGCGCATATTCTCGGTGGCCAATATATACTTGAGCTCATCGCCTACGGCGACTAGGGCCACCTTAGCAGTGCGACAGCCATCCCGAAGCAGCTCCACCACCCGCTCCTCCTGCGGTGTTCCCTCATGGGGTCCATCCCGGACCCATTTAATCCAGCGATATTGCTGTTTGATGCCACCGCCAATGCCCTTTGCGACCATGCGACCTGTGACGGGATCTCTGCCAGCGAGATGTGTGATTTTTAGGGGCTCCACTGTGTACTCTTCCGGAAAGTGCACAATACGCCGAAATTGTTGACCAGCGCCGGGTTTTGGTTTTTCAACATATTTTGTTTTAAAGCGAAACTGCTGGATCGCTGCTACTGCACCACGTTGTTGCGGCTGCAGCGTCAGTGTGCAACTTGCTAGCATGCGTGTTAAGCTTTGCATTTTCACAGAAAAATCTTTTAAAAATTAATTTATTGAAAATCTCATGCAAACTTGTTACGAAAACCGATGGTTAACAGATTGACACAAGACTGTTAAAAACAGCTGTGAACTGCAAGGTGAATGTGTGACCAGCTTTGTTTTTAAAAGCGGCAAAACTTGGGTGAAAATAAGGGCCTGTTCCAGGGCTGCATAGTAAGTGATTATTCTTCTTCTTCTTAATCGTCACGTCGTGTGGGCAGCTGCTGCGGAGCGCGCTGCAGCAAATAAGAATTGAAAAAACCGCATTAAAATTGTGAAAAGTGTTCAAATTACACATAAAGTAAGCTTAAATTAACGGTGTAAAAATTTTTGATAAAGAATACGGGTAAAATTCTCAGCAAAAACGGCAGAAGAAAAAGGTACGAAAAAAAATAATAATAATAAACAAGGCAGGCGAACGAGGCAATGGAAAGAAAAATAATATACACACGCAAACATGATGTTGATACACACACATATGTATATATCTTTGTACATATATATAAGCACGCACACAAACACACAAACGCTCAGTAGCGAACGACGAACTGCACGAAAAAACGTGTTGTGTGCTAAATTTTCTGTGCAAAAAATAGAAAACGCAAAAACAAAAAACTAGCCAAAGCGAAATAATAATAAAAAGCAAAAAACAAAAACATTTCAGTTTGATAACCAAACGCAAACCAAATGTAACCAAAACTAAATAATTTGTACGTATTTATAAATAATACTAGAAGAGTAAAAGTCCGAGCTATAAACAAAGTATAAATATTTGTTATTTTGGAGCATGTTCCAAGTGATGTATGTTTGTATGTAAATGCATATATTTTTAAATGAGTGTGCGTGTATGTGTGTGTGTGTGTACCCTTAACTGTGTGTACATATTTTGGTGTTCGATGGAAAAAAAGCGGGCGGCAAGTTTACGCAATCGCCAGCCAACGAGCGACGCAACGTACATGCATGTACATATGTATTCATGATGTACATATAGCGTACGTTGTGAAAAGTGTGCTTTTTGTATGTTTACGCTTTCCGCCTGTCCTTTTGTCCGCAGTCACCGCAATGAGTGAGAGACAAACAAGAAATACATGCATACAAACATCCAATGTATATGTATATGCATATTGGTGTTTGTACGTAGAAACGTATGTGCAAGCAGGTGGAGTCGCGCCGACGTCGTTTGTTTTTAATTTTTTTTTTCGGCTCCGTTGCTAGCTGAAAAATCAACGAGCGGCATTTTTACGCATTTTCAATATGTCTATGTATATAAGTGTCTTCGTGTGAGTGCCTTGTTTATATGTGTACATGCGCGCGCGCTTCTGTATATGTATGATGTAGGTGTGTGAGTGTGTGTATTTTGGTGTTTTTATTTATTTATTGTGTTTCTGTTTTGCTGATGGCGAAGCAGCAGCGTAGCAGTGACCTAACAATACACAAACGTATGTTTATGTGTGTGATACGTTAACTTGCATGTGTGTTTGTGTATACGCTGCTTTTTGTTGTATTTATTTTTATAGCATTTTATTTACGTTGTTTTCGTTAATTCTTTTACTTTGGTTTCATTTTGCATGTTGGCGCATGCAAGCGCGATCGATTGAATGGGAGCCATGTGGGGCTAGGCTCCCTTCTATGACATATATAAATGTATGTACATATGAATGTGCAGATATACGCACGTACAAATGATAATTGTCTGTGCAATCCAAAAGCAAATAAAGCCCAAAGAACACGCTGTGTCGCCAGTGTTACCATAAGATTATTGGCAAAATAATACTCGTTAGAGTTGTCTATTCAACAACTGCAAAATATTTTTGATATTTTTATTATTCGGATAAAAATATATGATATTTATTTATTAAACATATTATTATTGACCAACAAAAAGATAATTCTGTTTTTATGTGAAATTATTTTAATTCATGTGAAGCAATTCTGTTAAAGGTTATTGTTAAAGAAAACCAGTCAAATATTCTTTCGCTTTACGGTTCTAAAATTTCTGACACAAAAAAATAAGCTTCAATTGCCAATGTAAATAATTATTTATTGTGTCATAAATAAAAAGCAAAGTCAAAGTTAGTTTGAATATAATCATGTTTTTATTATTTTGCACATTTGGCAACACTGGCTTAGCAAAAGCGCAAACCGAGAACTTGACAGGCTTAAGCAGAATGTAATGAAGCGATGCTCGCGAGTTGCACAATAGAATACAAGAAAATGTAAAAATTTTAAGATGAAGTCCAGTGGCTTTGGCCCGGCAGCTGCGCCAACTGAGAACTGTTGGGGGCTCTCTTTGCTTTCACTGCCCGGGTAAAACTGATGCCGCATTACGAGAGAGCGCACGCGCGCGCAATGCCTCTCTCAACGCATTGTGTTTTGCCAAGTATATACATGTGTGTGTGTGTGCGTTCGTTTACTCACGTAGTGCCGCAACGTAGTAGTAGTAGTGTTATTATTGTTTTTATTGTTGTGTCAGTTGTTTTTGTTTTTGCTTGTTGCCGAGTGCGAGTACGGGTTGATTTGCACGAGTGTGTGTGTGTGTATAAGTGTATGGTAGCAAAACATGAGCAAAGCAAAAACGGAAAAAAAGAAACGAAATGTAAGTACATGTGTTTTTATGTACGCATGTATGTGTGTGTGTGTTGTGCTCTCTGCAAAGTGGGAGATGGAGACAAACTGCCTGCAAAGTATGTCTGTATATATTTGGAAAATCACATATGTATGTTTTTTCAATGTGAGCGTGTCCGTGCTTCTTTTTTGGCTGTGGCTGACGAAAAACCTTGAGCATAAAAGTCTAAAACCACGCGTGAAAAGCTGCACAAATAAAATAATTAACTTAATTTTTTGTGTTTTATTATGATGGTGGGCAAGCAACACGCGCTTGTTTAATTCTATTTGCGATAAATTTTAGCGCGTCGCATACAGAAAAATGTAAGGCAAAAGCGAGCATAAAGAAAACGAAAGAGTTGAAAAGAAAACAAAATAAACAATAACAATGATATGAGTTTGAGTGTATTTGCGTGAATAAGTTTTTTTTATTGATTTGCACAAAATAGATTAAAACGGAAAAACAATAATATTAATAATAATAACTTTGATTATTTGCAGTTTACCTAAACAATAACAACAACAGTCAGGGATAACTTTCAATGGCCGTGCCTACAACAACTACAACCACAACACTAGCAACAACCACCAATATAATCAACAACAACAATAACAACAACGGCACAAACAGCAGCAGCAGCAGTAATAACAACAACAATCATATTTTAACGGTGCACACCGTTTTAAACACGCCCCCCACCTCCGCAGCCACAGCACAAGCCGCCGGTGCTGCCGCCGACGCGGCAACTGTTGCCATAGCTAAGGACATGCTGCAGCTGCATCATGGCGCCGCCGCAGCTTTAAATAATAATAATAATAATACGAATAATAATAGCAGCGCCGAATTGGCCAACAATCAAATCAACAACAACAACTCAGCAATCCACCCACCTGCCCATGTAGTCCATGTAACCAGTGGCATCACTTCAAACTCACCGCCAGCGAATGCTTTTGGTGTTCTACGCTTCAATGAGGATCTGCTCCACATAACGGATGAAGTGACTGTGATTGGACGCAACTCCTCCACGTCGCTGGTGCACTTTAATGTCGCTGAGAACAATTTGGTGTCGCGCAAACATTTCCAGGTGCTTTACGAGCCGGAGCGTCGCGCCTTCTTTGTCCAGTGCCTCAGCAAAAATGGCATTTTCGTTGAAGATTTCCTTCAACGACGGAATGTGGATCCACTGCGCTTACCCCAACGGTATGTTCAGTTTTGTCCACTGCCTTCGAGCAAACACTAATCTTTTCTTCCTTTCTCCGAATAATGCAGTTGCTTCTTTCGATTTCCGAGCACCGAGATTCGTATCGAATTTGAGAGTTTTGTGACATCGCCAGCGGATATTGCGTCAGACGCAGCGCCGGCAATTTTAGGCAGTCCAGCTGCTGTTGGAGCAGCGGGTGCGGGATCAGGTGCTCATGTTATTATAACGCCGCCGCCTCGGGATGAACTGCATGCGGTGCAGACATCACATCATCACAGCCAGCAGCAACAACAACAGCAGCAGCCAGCGCATCACATGCAGCAGCAATCGCAGCAGAAATCTCTGCCGTCGCATCACCCATTCCCATATGCACCACACCCGCTTCACCCCACATCTCTGCCGCAGCAGCAACAACAGCAGCAGCAACGATTGCCAGGAGCTCCAACAGCCGCGGCGTCGCATCTGTTACCCGCTGGAGGCGACGGAATCTACTCACCGCTCAAAATTTCAATACCTAAAAAAGAGCAGAAGAGCCCTTATTTATCACCAACCGGCAAGTGGAATTTACTAATTTTAAATCACTCCAATTGAATGTCACACTCGTCCAATTGGACATGGTTTTATTTGTAGTAGGAATTCAGAATCGACTGTTCAATACTCAGCTTGAAACTGCTGTGCAAACAAAAATACTTTTGTTTGTTTATTTAATACTCCAAAATTATACAGTTTCATAACCATGCCTTGGATGGTGATTTTATATATGCTGAGTCTCGCTCAAAATATTATTTTTGTTGGCGATTCAGGAGCATTCTGGGACTGGTGACCCGAGTACCAGTCTTTCCTAAAGCTCTGATGCCCTTGAGACAGCATCCAAGATTTATACACTATAAGTCTCCGTTGTACACCAACAAACTGAATTCGAAATTAGGATATTTTTAAGGCCTAACTTTTCTCTGTATAAAAAGCTTTTTGACTTGCTGATCATCGTACAGTCCCATCAGTAATAAACTGCTGCAATCGTAGCATATCTTACCTTGAATAATTCTTAAGTTCAGATTAAAGGTTGAATATATTAATGAAATATTCGTATTTGCAGGTACAATAAGCGCTGCCAACAGCTGTCCGGCTAGTCCACGCCAGGGTTTTCATCAGAATCAGGCCAACAGTTACAACAACTACAGCAATAACAATACGGTAAGTGTAAGCATTTGTTTACACTTTGGATAATTTAAATATAATGGGTTTGCACTATCGCAGCAGGATCTATTCCAGACGCCGTCGACAGCCAGCTATAATCACAACGAGAAACCGCCATATAGCTACGCCCAGCTGATTGTGCAGGCCATTTCCGCCGCGCCGGACAAGCAGCTGACACTCTCGGGCATTTATTCATTCATTGTCAAGCATTATCCGTACTATCGGAAGGAGACCAACAAGGGCTGGCAGAATTCCATACGTCACAATCTCAGTTTGAATAGGTAACTAGAAGAACTCTTAATTTTTTTTGTAAGTATGCTATTGTATTGTGTCCGCTTGCAGGTATTTTATCAAGGTGGCTCGCTCCCAGGATGAGCCCGGCAAGGGTTCCTTCTGGCGAATTGATCCGGACAGCGGCGCCAAGTTGATCGATCACAGCTACAAGAAGCGACGCCAACGCAGCAGCCAGGGCTTCCGTCCGCCCTACGGCATGCCCCGATCGGCGCCTGTGTCGCCCAGTCATATGGGTAAGTCGCAAATAGTTTGAACCTTTTTTCCAACCTCCTAATACCCGTTACAATGTCAATCCTGTAGACAACTCACGAGAGAGCTCCCCGCTTCAGGATATTGTGCTGCAGTCTGCACCCGGGTCACCTGGCATGTCTCTTGAACAACGTGCTGCCGATGCTGGTGAGTATACAATAAATACTTTACAATGCTGCCGCAATTTTCTATAGAGGAATGAATATTTTGCAGAAATAATTTACAACTCTCAAAATGCACACCAGCAACAACAACAGACGCCACAAGCGCTGCCCAATAATTCCAATCAATACAAGTGAGTGTTAAACGATAAATAATATATTTATAATAAATCTTTATCCTTTGGTTCAAAGCAGCGGCAGTTCGTACTATGTAACCAATCAAAATGCTGGTGCCAGTGTGCAACAGGCTCACATAGATGGCGGTGGTGGAGGTGGCAGTGTTGGAGCTTTGATTGCTCTCAAACGGAATCATGTAATGGCTGTGTCGCATTCAACTGGGACGACACTACATCAACAGCCGCAACAACAACAGCAACAGCAGCAGCCACATACTGAGATTATATATGAAGAGCTGCCAACTGATTATAGTGGGCATATGGAGGCCGGTGAAGAGGAGTGCGTTACCACGGCGGAGGCCACCGCGGCCAAACGTCCCAAATATGTGTCCGAGGTGCTCTGATGCGTGCGCATACAGAAGCAGAAACATAAACATAACAAAGGCAAATAATAATAAACATGAATTCAGCAACAAAAAAAAACGCAGAGAATGAATTTGCTGTAAGTAGCAACTGGGGAAGTTGCAGCAGAGACAGCATCAACAGCAGTGACAACGACGGCGAGAAATGATGATAACAGAGAGAAATACCACTCAGAATTCAGATACCGTTAAACCGTTAAAGAAATCAAGCAAAGCAAATCAAAGCCCACTTAAAGAATGAACTCTATTTCAAGAATGCAAGAAAAACCACAACACAAATAATAAGTATCTCCATCTTGTATATTGAATTTGCCAATCCCCTTAAAAAAAAAAAACAAATTTCAAAAATCCCCTAAAAAAGAAAACCACAATATTTGATACGGAATGTTTTGTTTATAAATTGAAACTGTGAAATTTTGTGTGTGTGTGTGTGTTTTACTGATTTGGCCGTACAACGGCCATAAAGTAATGGCAAAGCACTTCCTGTCTCCCCTCCGTACCGCTAACCAATCACTCCCCTTCACTCCATCAAGTTACCATTTAAAGCCCCTTAGATCTGACGAATTCAATATGCTCGATGACGCTACTCTCTAAGTACATTTAATAAATCTTAAGATATAAAAATCGATACAAGATAGATGATATACATACATATATATATATGTATATATATATACGATTGATTATTGTAATGATGTTTAAGATGTTATAGCTATGATGTGACCGAATGCGCGATAAATGAGAAAATTGAGGGTTTAACCTAAACCAAGCAAAAACACAAATAGAAAAAAATAACAAACAGGCGAATGAATATTATTACCTATCTACATACCTTACCTATATCGATTTAAATATAACAAAAAAAAAAAATATATATACATGCATATATACATGTTCATATATAAAGTATATACAAAATATTAAAAACTAAACAAAATTATAAATATCTACAAATTTACGGATACAAATACAAGTATAAATCATAATAATAATGCAAAAAAGAAAGAAAAACAAAACAATTACTTATAAAAACAAAACGAAAAACAATTGCACTTTATTTCTTAATATTGAAGAAATTCCCATTTAAGTGTTTGGACAAATTGTGTATTAAAACAAAAAAAAGCAAAAGTCAATTTGTAGTTTTACTTCTTATTTTATTTATCGGTTATACATTTTAAAAAGGAAATATCGAGATAACAACGACGGAGTTCATGGTATAGAATATCAAACAAAACTTGAATTATCTTTAAATTCTACATCATTATTCTGTGATAGCTTTATCTTGATTCAATTTATTGGCTATTATCTTTTCATTGAATTTCAAGTACTTCTTAGTCACAGCATCTTTATCAATTTTGGTCCAAATGGAAATGAATTTTTTAAAACTTCAAAGTCCAACATAAATGCAGAGTTATTTTGTTTAAAGAAGTTATCATAATATTTGCAATCGCTAGCAATTAATTTGTTTATCTTTTCGATGAGAAAAGTATCGTTGTGCCTGTGTGCCAATTCAAAAACCACAACAACGTCTGCAAAATCATATTTCTGCGCTCGTGCATTTAATACTGCCCTAGCGTCTTTGACTATTGATGGACTCATCCACATTGTGCCGCATTCATACAATCTTATCACAGTTTGCAGGTCATAATTTGCAATAACCACGTATTCGAATGAATAAATATATTCGCGATATATTTGAAATATAATCGGAGTTACATCTTCCAAAACGATCTCTTGAGAAGAGGATTCTTTAAAGTCAGCCTGAAACATGCGACGGAAGAACTCCGAGTCTAAAGATAACACAAATTTGTGGCACTCGAATTTTACCGAGTCCACTACAATCGTACAATCCGTTGATTCGTTGTCGAGGGACAATTTATTAAACAATTCTGCCAGTCTGTAGAGTAGAGTATTTTCAATATGTTTGCATATGTTTAAATTAGAATTCGAATTAATAAACTCACGTAGTGGCCATGGTTACTGCTTCAGTTAAAGTGTTCCTTGTGTGATTCACCCACTTTTTTATGATCGATCGATTAAAAATAATTTATCGAAGCCGGCAAAATAACAAATGCAAAAAACCAAATTATACTACGGCCACCCTAACATTTGTTTAGTTGAAACGATTGCTTTAAATGGTCGATATTCTTGTCAATATGTCACCACTGGTGAGCATAAGCTGATTTTTCGCTTTTAAATCGTTTTCACGAGCTTCCTTGAGATTAAAAATATCGTGTTAGTCTTTTTTGTGGTGGCATATTTCCATTCGATAGGTAGCTGTATGTGTTGGAAAGTGTCGTAGTTAATTTCGTTAAGTTCCCAGATAGAATTCAAACACTGACTCAAACTGAATGCCTGCATAATTGAATTTTATTATTAAATGCGTAAGATCTAACAATTGAATGATAACGCACAATTTACATATATGAAAAGTATTTAAATGGCTTGTGTTTCTTTCTTAAGCCATTCCAGAGTAAAAGCGTCCTGCAATAAGAGCGGGGACAAGGTTTCCCAAACCAACTGATGATAGTCATTAAGTAGCTTGATTTCCTGTTCGCTGAGAAGTTCCTTGATAATCATTTTAGTTTGCTTAGGGCACATGGTGATGGTTTTGAAGGTGAGAGCACCACGGGAAGCAAAATTGTGCTCTACTTTAGCTGGGACAATTTGTACAATGTCCTCAATACGGATGCCAAATTCGCCGTCCTTATAGAAACCGGGTTCGTTTGAAATGAACATGTTCTCCTGTAGACCGGGATCGTCAGGCATGAGTCGGAAACCTACACCCATTGGACCTTCATGAACATTCAGGAAATGGCCAACGCCGTGGCCAGTTCCATGGCCGTAGTCCAAGCCCACATCCCAAAGTGACTTTCTGGCCAGAACATCTAAGACTTGGCCCTTGATCTTCGCTGGAAACACTGTGGAACCTAAAGTCAACTGACCCTTGAGAACACGCGTGTACGTTTCCTTCTGAAAGTCTGTGGGATTGCCAAAGTGAAATGTTCTGGTCACATCGGTTGTGCCATCTAGATACTGAGCTCCAGAATCGCATAGATAAATCTCTTGATCATTAATGGAACGGTTCGTCTCCTTCGCCGGATGATAGTGAATAACTGAACCATTTGGTCCAGACGAACTGATGGTGGTAAAACTGAGACCCATGTAATTGTCCTTGGTTTTCCGAAAAGATTCCAGCTTGTCAGCACCAGACATTTCATCAACCTGCTCTCCCTTTTGTACGGCATCCTGCAGCCAGGCAAAATACTGACATAAAGCGACGCCGTCTCGTATATGGCTGTTTACGAATCCCTGAATCTCGGTATTATTTTTGACGGCCTTTAGCAAGGCTATTGGGGTTATGTCCTGGTGTCTTGCTGACTTTGGTACCAAAGAATTTAAATATAAACTGCTTGTGGATGAAATCCAAATCTTTCCCTTCAACTTGTCGGCAATTTGGCAAACGCCATCGCCAATGGACTCATAAGGCTGGATTGTGATTTGAACGCAGTTTTCAGTTTGATGATCCTTAAAGTTTTCTGGCAGTTTGTCAGCATCTGCAAACAGAACTATGTTCTCGTTAGTAATGATCATAAATGCGAAGAACACGGGATTGTAGTCAATATCGGAACCACGTAGGTTTAAGAACCAAGCAATCTCATCCAAAGCACTAACGATAACAGCACTTGTGTTTTGCAATGCGATCTGTTGACGCACATGCTCCCATTTCTTGGCAATTGTTTGACCGGCAAAGTTAAGGTTCAGTGTAATGATTTTGTTAGAGGTTCGTGGTGGCTGGTCAGCACCCCAGACATCGTCAATCAAGTTTTTCTCAATGCCCACCAAGCTGCACTCAGCTGCATTCAGATCCTTTTCAATGGTCTTCCCCAAGCGATAGGAGAACATACGTGGATCAACGCCGACGGCACTACCCTTGGGCAGATTTTTTCCCAACCAGGAGCCAATCGAAGGTGTTGTTGCGAGACCATCCTTCATCAGAGTCCAATTGGCATCCAACTCCTTTTCAGCCTGTTGATAATAGCGCCCATCTGTCCACAGCAGCGCTTTATCATTCGTAATAACAGCAGTTCCTGCAGATCCTGTAAAGCCGCTTATAAAAGCGCGTCTCTCGTCGTGCGCACACTGGTATTCACTCTGATGGGCGTCATCAGAGGGAACCACATAGGCGCTTATTCTGGGAGCTCCTGGTGCACATGCATGCTGCATCAGCTCTCGTAATTTCGACAATTTTTGCGTGGTGGCCTTCATCATGCCGTTAATAGCTGTACTGAAAAAGTTAGCCAGTTTGATTAATCTTAATGCTGTTGATCAAAGAAATAAAAGATAAGCAATCGCTCCCGATAAGTAACGCAATCACTTGAAATAAAATATAACTTTGTATTATCAAACCTGATTATAAACACAAAGGTGTAGTCATAAAACAAATTCAGCTTTTTCTCCCTCCAGCTGTTGCTGCTTTTTTTTCGTTTAGTGCAAAAACAGTGCTAAAAACTGCACAACACACATTGTATCGATAAATAAATGGAAAAACTTCAATTGGAAAAATATTTATACATTCCAATATACTTTGATATCCAACTGAATACTTTATATTGCCTAATGCGAAAAGTATTTAACAGATTAAAGTGTATTCAATTATATATAAAAACCGTCAAGAACTATCGATTAGACCAAAATCTACGATAGGTAACTATTATAAAATAATTTAGAAGTAGAACTATCGATAGAATCATTACAGTTTCATCGCAATCGACCATTCCAGACTCATTGTTCGATCGTGAAAAGTCTGTATCAAAGTTTGTTATTCTTATTAAAGTTGTATTGATTAATTTGCAAACTAAAAAACATAAAATGGTAGTGAAAGCTGTTTGCGTTATTAACGGCGATGCCAAGGGTACCGTTTTCTTTGAACAGGAGGTAGGTTACCTTTCAAGTACTTAAACTGAAAAAAAAATATGGCAGACATGGGATACTAAGGTCAAAGAGCCGGGCACACCGCACCACACCGTACTACCCATGCACACTTCCACATGAATGCGTGTGCCCATGTATATATATAAGTATGTATATGTATACAACTGTAAATGTGCATTGTTGTTGCGGCGCACCGAGTACCGCAACTTGAATAACAATTGGCTGTTTAGTACTTTATGCTGTGTCATTTAATAAGTGCAGAATTATATAACCACAACAACATTGCGCATTAGCTGTATGTCAACTTGTTAGTAAAATCATTTTTTACAAATCTAATCTCTTTCAAAGTGTTCTTTCATTCTAAGCATACATACAATTAAGATATGTATGGAAGTGTGTGTGTATGTAGGTGCGAACATTTTGTTTGTGACATATCGCTTAATCTTACTTTTAAAATTCATCGTGACCTGTCTAAATTATGGTTCACCATATTGATTGATGCGCTTATCACGTTGGTTCTCTTAATTATGAGTATTTTTTATTATTTAAATAGGCCGAGGGTAGCCCCGTAAAAGTGACAGGTGAAGTGACTGGACTGGCAGCAGGTCTTCACGGCTTTCATGTGCATGAGTTTGGCGATAACACAAATGGCTGCATGTCGTCAGGACCCCATTTCAATCCGTATAAGAAAGAGCATGGAGCACCCACTGACGGTGACCGCCATCTGGGCGATTTGGGCAACATAACTGCCTCAGGCGATGGTCCCACAGCCGTAAACATCAGCGACAGTCAGATTACGCTTTTCGGCGAGAACAGCATTATTGGACGCACTGTTGTGGTCCATGCCGATCCCGATGATCTGGGCAAAGGCGGCCATGAGCTGAGCAAATCAACAGGTAATGCAGGCGCTCGCATTGGATGCGGTGTCATCGGCATTGCTAAAATCTAATGGATCAATACAGCTAAACGCATTTGTATAACAAATGGTTATATTAACCCATATCCATATATACACCTATTATATATCTGAAATATTGCTTAAATGTAGCATACTACTTTCATTTGAAATTTCTATTGTTTATATAAAATGTTATCCTTGGTCTGTTTAATGTTTAAAGACAACCTTTGAGTTTAAATAAATAAATGGAGTAAATTGGAAAATTATTCTAAAACGACTTTCTTTTGTGATTTAAAAAGTTTACTACAAACTTTGTAAACAATAGTTAATATATAAAGTAGTATTATTTACAAAACATAATAAAACCAAATAGTTGGCTCGACTATCAAAAACAATATCAACGATTGAAGGAGAAAACATGAATTCAGTTTCATTTAATGGGTGGTGACTTTTTTTGGTGCCGAGTGTAGAGAACTTCAGCGGATTTGGTTAATGCTAGTGTGTGTGTCTGTGTGTTGAGATGGCTTCATTTAGGTCTTATTGAAGTAGGACTGGTAGACGATTCCCAGCGATGAAGTTGCAAAGAGGGTAAAATAGCTCCACCAAGTAGCGAAACCCAGGAATCCCTTATAAACTTCCGTAGAGAACACCTGAATTATTAGTTATCAATTAGTTGATGATCTTAAATAACCCAATGAGCTGGAACTTACATTTTTCAGACTAGCGAATGAGGCCTGCAGGGATTGTGCGGACTCCAAAATATTGAATTCCCGATCAGGATTCGAGTCAGGTGCAGCATCTGGCATTGACGATATCATGTCCGAGTCGGCAGAACATTCATGCTGCAGAACAACGCTCTCCCTGAAGATGCCTGCCCAGCTGAAGCCACCCAGACTCTTGTACATGAGTGTCAGATAGAGGCACAAGATGAGAGGAGCAGCAAACTGCAGGGTCACAACACAAAGATAGTAAAATATTGAAGATACCTGTAATAAAAAAATCAATTTTAGTTTATTAATGAATGGTATGAGGTAAGAAATTATCGGGTCTTGCCTTCTTTTGAAATTCGACATTGGTAATGCGACCAGCTTCCTTGCGGAGATCGAGTATTTTGTCGTAGGCCAAATTCAGATAGGACTGCAGATAGATGGGCATCAGGGCGAATCGCATGACCACCACAAAGATCACAAGCAGCAGACGCAATGTTTCAAAAACGTGTGGCTTTAATCTGTTTTGGAATTAAGTTCATAAATATGTTCTGATTTAGCGTTCTGATTAGGGCCACTTACAGGGGCTGTTGCATGCCTTCGAACACGCGGACAGTCAAATAGTCCCGACTTATGGGCCTGATCCACAGTATGACCAATATAAATGGCAGCACAAAGCTAAGATTCAATAAAATTTGTAAGATGCGATTACCGCGGCAGTACTTGAGGGAGTCCCAATGCATTTTGGCCATGCGCAGACCAGGAAAGGTGAACAGCGAGCCCAGCAGACCACAACTTAAAGCCAGAAAGAATTTGACAACAATTTTCGAAGCTGGACCACTAGAAAATAAATACTTTTCATTTCAATCTATAGTAAAATTTTGGTTATTGTTAACTTACGACGACGGCAGTCCCTGATCGGTAAGGAACTTGGAGGCGCTGGCATTGAAGCTGGTGTAGGCATCCTCGAGACCCGTTTCCAGTATCCGCTCATCAATGATGAGCACAATCATGGCAATTAACAAGTAGACAAGACAAGCGACAATCACCATGGAGCGCTCTCCAATTGATTCCTCACTTTGAAAATACAACACGGTGAGTGAGGACAAGAGCTTTAAAGCAAAAAATATGACCAGAAGACACCACACCATGCTCAAATTGATCTCCTGCTTTAACGGATAAAAGTAGTGAAATATTTCAGAGCATATATAAACGATGCCTGCATAAACGCTAAAGTCCACCAGCCACTGGTATTCCGTAAAGTAACGTAAATGGATCACATCACGCTCCAGGACTGGCGATGTCTCCAGTTCTACTTCTATGCTTCGCGGAATGTGGAACTGGGATGAGCCAGTTCCATTGCCAACACCATTTTGTTGCTTGTGTTTGCTCTTCGCAGGGCGCTCCTTTGGTACGCCACCTTTTGTGCGCAGCTCCTCGTCCGTGGGATGTAGATAGCGAAACAGTCCGGTGCGGCACAATATCCATTTGGCAAAGGAATAATGAGGACTCAGTTTCTGAATCACACTGACCATCACCAGTGTGATGACCAGTTGGGCTCCCAAAACTGCCTGCAAAAATCACACTCACGTTATTATAATTGACAAAAACGTGTGATTTTAATATGTATGTAACCATTTTTGGGTCAGTTCTATTTTTGGTCCAATTATTATGCACATTCCATTTTTCCGGGCGCGCCGCATTGGCCACGACCTCCCTTTTCGTTCATTCATGTGTTTACTTACCATGTTTTGGAGGCGTAAACTATTTTATAATAAACTGTAGTTGGGTTATTAATTAAATTGTTTTAATTGGTAGACTAATTAATTCATGTTTCCGGATTAAAAAAAATTGTGGAAATCTTAAACGACTGTGTCAAATCGTCAGGTCGATATAACCATTGGTATATCGATCATTTTCTGCCCTAACTTATATCGATACATATCGCTTTACCTGAACAGCTGTTTACAGTGGGGTGTCCAATGTGTACTTTACTATTTGAGAAAAATAGCCAAATTTTTATTTTAAAATTTTAGTTTTATTCGGAATGCGCAGTGATAAAAGATAACAAAACATAACTGCCTCGTGTTCTACTTTTATTTTATTTTTTCAAAAATATATTTTAAAATTTTAAAAATTCTATTATAACAGTCGTCTAAAATTAAATTAAATTAATACAAATGTAATCGTTATGAATTTATCATTAAAAATATCGATGTTACTATCGAAACAAATTAATATCGGGTTCAATAAAAAATCGCATGGTTGCTCATATCAAATGCGCACACTTCAACTGAACCTAAAAAATACAAATCAAAACAAACTTTAAAGAGAATAATGTATATGAATGCAAATCTCTTTGAGCCGGGTAAATCCAAGCCGGAACGGGCCTTTGTACAGGGTGCCGCAAAACAGAGTACGCGTTTTGATGGACGCAAGTCAAGCGAGTTTCGAAATGTGGTGCTGACTTTCGGTGCCGATTGGGGCACTGTGACTGTCACAATGGGAGAAACCAAGGTATTGGCTCAAGTGAGCTGTGATGTTGGTACGCCAACTAGCTCGCGAGCCAATGAGGGTACCCTCCATTTGAACGTGGACATTAAGGGTGTAGCATTCTTAGACGAAGTGCAGGCCACACATGATCAACGCGCCTTAACACTTAACTCTTTGCTGGAACGAACGTTTCGCAGCTCGCGCTGCTTGGACCTGGAGTCCTTGTGCATTGCCGTGGAGCAGCATGTGTGGTGTGTACGCGTCGACATCAATGTGCTCAATCATGATGGCAATCTCTATGGTGCGTATTCGAATTCATAGCGAAGCCATAACTCCTCTTCATTGGTTTGACTTCAGATGCTAGTACCATAGCAACGCTGGCAGCACTTATGCATTTTCGGCGTCCAGAGGTTTCCTACATTGATGACCAAATCCGCACATATAGCGAACGGGAGCGAGAACTAATGCCTCTCCTTTTTCTCCACTATCCCGTTAGCGTCACATACTGCGTTTACAAGAGCACCCCACAGCCTTTGGTGGATCCCACACTGTTAGAGGAGAACTCTGCCGACTCAATTATTGTATTGAGCTTTAATTCATATCAGGAACTATGCACTCTCAACGCTGGCGGCACTGCACCGACCAATGTCCGCACCATTATGCAATGCGCACGCAGCGCAGCCAGACGCTCCAAGGCTCTGGTGCAGTTTGTACGTAAAGCGCTGGAGCTGGATATGGAGAGTCGACAGAAACCAAGTAAACTGTCAGGCTTAGTAGATCTCTTCAGTGATCAAGCACCCCAGTTAAGCTTTAAACATATAATGGAAGAGCAGATGGATGTGCTCGTACAGGATTCCACTCAATGTAGTAAAATTGAACCTGTGCTGGTGCAAACTGAGCAAACTGTTAAAGAAGATCAGACTCAAGCGCCCAAGCAGACGGAGGGTAATTTAAGCCCCGTTAACACTAGTTTATGCCCCATTAATTGTCGTTTTATCGATATTCGCAGCTAAGCCCATGGATGAGAGTAGCTGGTTGCCTCAGGAGGATAATGTTGCGCACGAAAAGATTGATGAAAGCAACGAAGTCAGTAGAACGGAGGTCATGCCCACAATGACAAAGGCGGCGAAGACCAAGTCCAATCGTGGCAAAAACAAAGGTTCCAGGAAGCAACAGCAAATGCTGAAAAAACAAAGTAAAACTGTTAAATTTCTTATTTAATTGTATTTAATGTTAAATTATTTGCAGACCATAGCGACTCGGAGGAGGAAGTTACACAAATCATATAAAAAAAACTTTATATAACTTTTATATTTTTTGTGAATGTGTAGGAATATAGTTTAAGTAAAAGTTTAAAATTAAAAGTATATCAACTTTCAACACAATTTTGAATAAGGGTTCTGAACTTAAAATATAAGGAGATAAAGAATCCTGTAGAATTAAGAATTTAATCAAACAATCAATTTATTTTAAAAAAAGTTTATTCATTTAAGTATTTCGATAAGGAAGATTGTAGATTTTTGAATTCTCAACACTGTCCGGATTTCTAATAGCACTTCAAGAAGCCAAAGAATATTTTGCATCTTTGATTTCTGGAGGGGACGCCCAGATTGCACCAGTTGTTGCCTCTCCAGCAGAGTTTCCATTTGATCGGAGCCTTCGTTGATGATGGCAGTAGTGTTCCATCTGTTGTCGAAGAATCAGAAGCATCCGTAGTCGTGGTAGCTGGTGGCAGCTCTGTTACCACCACTACTTTTATAAACTTCGCAGCAGACAGTGCGACAAGGACCGATAGTGTTACCAGGACGATGGCTGCAGGAAATTTCATATTGAATTACAGTGGATAAACTTTACAATCGATTGAAATAAAACAATTGTAATATGTTTTAAAATAAAACGAGTCTTTTATATAGTAATTTGGATCAAAATGTATTGTTTGTCCAACGACAAGTGTTCGGAACAAACAAAAGACCAATTCAAGGTGCATTTATTTAAAACCAAATTATTGCATGCTAACATTGTACTTACAACGTAAGCAGACTTTGGTAAATATTTGAATTAGTTCAGTTGTTTTTTGTCATCATTGATTCAAAATTCAATTTGATTCATATTGAGACTACAACGTAACGCAAAATTCCCATTGAAAATCACTAAACTAAAAAAAATATAAAATTGAAAATTATAAATAACTGTTGATAATGGAGCAAACGAATAAATGTCAGTCATCGAAGATTTTGGATCTGGGTAAATGGGATACCCATGCAATAAGACATTACAGTAATTTACCACGCATACAAAAGCAAATGCGCAAGGGCAACTGGAACTATTTGAGTGATCATCCAGAGGTAAGCAAAGAACGGGAGACCAGCCGGAATACTATGCGTCTCGCTCTAACATTCACGCCTGCGTTTGTACATGTTAACAGATGATTGCCAACAGTTGTTTCAGTTTGAAATCTGCTTTGTGGAATGTATGTTAATAACATGCACGGTTAGCAACATGTTACCTTCTGTTGCGTCGCAAAATAAAAGGACGATTACAATTTCTGTTTCAGACTTTTAAATTAATTCATTTTATTTTCAGATACGAGCAATTGTTCGCGTCATAATGCATCAAGTGATCAACGCAAAGCCCGACAACGTTCGACAATTTATTGCCGATTTCTTTAATTGCTGCCGTACTCCGTTACTTGTGCCCATGGTGGGTTGCACATGCTTGAAATTATTTTAAACTGGCCATTTTTTTAAAAACCTTTTCCATTAGATTAATACACAACTCAAGTATGTGAATGAGCAGCTGAAGCGTGGTCGTTGGAGCAAATTCGATGGGGAAATGTTGTTCATGGAAAGTCCTTCCAGTCATTCGCTTTTGTCCACAGCATCCACAGAGGGGAATATACATCCCGTTCTCACCTATGCGCTGGTCTTTAAGAAACCCGACGAGTGTGGTATAGACAGACCGCCCCACTAAATTTGATATTTATTTAATTAATCTAAAATATATCACCGTGTTTCTATTAGAAGTACCGCTTTTAAGTAAAGAACACTGACCAGTCGCGGGTACAATTGTACTGAATTTTCAATTGTGGCTACGCACTGTCTCTAACATAATTAGTTTAACAGTGTAATGTTAACGGTGTAATTCATGTTAGGCAGCGCTGTTAAATGGCATCGATTGCAATTTGCAATTAGCAATAAGCTTGCTAGTTTTATTTAGACTTTCGTGGCGACTGCATGCTTAATTTAGTTGTGATCAGACTTTGATCAAATGGTTTGATGAGTGCTCTTATTTCTCATTCTGGCAACGTAAAAATAAATAGAAGACGCTGTGGAGCTGCAAAGAGAGAAAACGCTCGAATTCCTGCGAATTTTGACATTCGTCCTATTATTTTTGATTATATCCCTGTACTTGTATCGTTTTGCATTTTAAACCAATTGCGCGATTGAGAGTCGAGACTCTGAGCCAGAGGCGTAAAGAGTAAGTTTCAAATGAGATATTGTTGTGTAATCTAGACAACATTGAATCATAAAATAATTTCTCTCTCTCTCTCCCCCATCTCTCTGGGGCTTTCTCTGAATAACGGGGAAACCTTGAATTTGTGCATTGCTGTATTGCTGTGTTGGTGTATTGCTGTATTGGCGTACTTGGTGCGGTCTAATTAAAGCCTCAACGAGTGAGGAAAATGCCCAAATTACCAGCGGTTGGCATTGATCTTGGTACAACATATTCTTGTGTCGGGGTCTTTCAACATGGCAAAGTTGAGATCATTGCCAATGATCAGGGCAATCGGACTACGCCCAGCTATGTCGCCTTTACGGAGTCGGAGCGTCTCATTGGCGATGCGGCCAAAAATCAAGTGGCCATGAATCCGAATAACACAATTTTCGGTAAGTTCGCCAAACCGATTTCCCTTGCAACATTTTCTATTTCATTTTCATGAATGAAAAACGCGCACAATTTCCATTTCTTTTCTTTCTCGTATTCTTTCGATCTCAAACTAACTCAACTATTTTTTAAGATTTATTTTAGGAAAACTTGCTGAATTCTATGTAGTATAGTCATTTGCTCATTTTGCTCTTCGGGCAGCTAAAAGTAGTTGCCCAAAGTATTTTCGCATATGCCTCAAGTCGAATCAACTCAACCTTCTCCTGCTTCCCACCTCTCTCCACTTCCCTTACCGCTCCTACACACCCCATACCTTTCTCTTACCCCCACATCTCACTAGCCACCTCCCGTGCCGTGTCCAAGATTCTAAGATTCCGAGATTCTTCACCATCTGTTTATTAGCATAATTTGTGTCAGCTCATTTCTGTGTCCGACACTAAGAGCAAAGAGCAAAACAAAAATATTTACAATTGCAATTTGCTAGAATTTTTATGTAGTCTTCAGTCTTCACAGTTCGAAAGTGAGAGCATTTTTTTGACTCTTCTGCGGAATTAGGCTTATTGACTAAAGATCACAAGGGAAACCTTAAAAGGAACAGAAAAGAGATCAGAACTAAAAATCTTTTAAAAATATCGTTCAAATTAGATTCAGTCCCTGTAAGGAATAATTCGATTGGGACCCTTGAGATGAGCTTATTCCATGCAATCGGGGAAAATAATAAATAATGGCAAACTTTTGATTCTTTTACGATTCGAGAGGCAAACATGATCTTTGATTAACTTTTGAACGGTCTTCCCCTATTCGAATTCAGACGGAGCTTGGAACTTAACAGTATCTTTATATTGATACTCAAATAAATCAGTTAAAAAAGATCATTTCATACTTTTAATGCTCCTTTCTGACTCTCTCATTTTCTCTATCTCTGTCTCTGTCGCTCTCTCGCTGTCTCTTCAACTCCTTTAAGACATTCTTCCAAGTACTTTTGCCTAAAGAGATCACTTCCTCTTTAATCTCTTAACTTTTACTCCCTTGAGATTTGTCCAGGTCTAATTCAAAGACTTCTTTCTTTTCTTTCTTTTTCTTGTACTTTCATTTCAGTCTCAGAGTCCACATAAATCAGCCCCGTACCCCGTCCCGCCTAGACCTGCGACACGAATCGAAATCTTTTTAGTACAATCTGCGAAAATCCCCGTCCATTAATTTGTGTTCTTAATTAATAAAGACAATGTCTGGTTTACCGTGTCTCTGTTTTTCGGGGTATCTTATCATTCACAGACGCGAAACGATTGATTGGACGCAAATACGATGATTCGACGGTACAGAGCGACCTCAAGCACTGGCCTTTTGAGGTCATCTCTGAGAACGGAAAGCCGCGAATCTGTGTGGAGTATAAGGGTGAGAGGAAGAGCTTCTATCCGGAGGAGGTCTCCTCCATGGTGCTTACAAAAATGAAGGAGACAGCCGAGGCGTATCTTGGCGGAACCGTCACCGATGCCGTTGTCACTGTTCCAGCCTACTTCAATGACTCACAGCGGCAGGCCACCAAGGATGCGGGCACCATAGCCGGACTCAATGTCCTGCGAATCATCAATGAACCGACGGCAGCAGCAATCGCTTATGGATTGGATAAGCTGGGCAGCACCGGGGAGCGAAACGTGCTAATCTTTGATCTGGGCGGAGGCACCTTCGATGTCTCTATTCTCACCATTGAAGATGGCATCTTTGAGGTGAAGGCCACGGCGGGGGATACTCATCTAGGTGGCGAGGATATCGACAACCGGATGGTCAATCATTTTGTGCAGGAGTTTCAGCGTAAGCACAAAAGGGATCTTGTCCAGAATAAACGTGCCGTGAGAAGACTCCGGACTGCCTGTGAGCGTGCCAAACGAACACTCTCCTCATCCACGCAGGCCAGCATCGAGATTGATTCCCTCTTCGAGGGCATTGACTTTTACACGTCCGTTACGAGAGCCCGGTTCGAGGAGATCAACGGAGATTTGTTTCGGGGCACCATGGAGCCGGTGGCAAAGGCATTGCGGGATGCCAAGATGGACAAGGGACAGATCCATGACATTGTCTTAGTGGGTGGCTCCACTAGGATACCCAAGGTACAGCGTCTGTTGCAGGACTTCTTCAATGGCAAGGAGCTGAACAAGTCTATCAATCCTGATGAGGCAGTCGCCTATGGAGCCGCCGTTCAGGCAGCCATCCTCAATGGCGATACCTCTGAGGCTGTCCAAGATCTTCTCCTGCTTGATGTTACGCCCCTCTCCCTAGGTATTGAGACGGCTGGCGGTGTGATGACGTCACTAATCAAGCGAAACTCTACGATACCCACCAAACAGACGCAGATCTTCACCACTTATGCAGACAATCAGCCCGGTGTCCTCATACAAGTATTCGAGGGAGAACGGGCCATGACCAAGGACAACAACATTCTCGGAAAATTCGAGCTGACAGCCATACCGCCAGCACCGCGTGGTGTGCCTCAAATCGAAGTGACTTTTGACATCGACGCCAATGGAATATTAAATGTGACTGCAGCTGAGAAGTCGACCGGAAAGGTGAACACCATCACGATCACCAACGACAAGGGTCGTCTGACCAAGGAGGACATCGAACGGATGGTCAACGATGCAGAATCCTTCCGCCAGGCGGATGAGCAGCAGCGCCAACGAATCGATTCCAAAAACCAACTGGAATCCTACTGCTTCCACATGAGATCCACGGTCGAGGACGAGCAACTTCGCGGTCGTATGAGCGATGCGGAACGGAATACAATCCTTCAGAAGTGCAATGAAATCATCAGCTGGCTTGATGCCAACCAGCTGGCTGAACAGCAGGAGTTTGAGCATAGACAACAGGAGCTAGAGCGCATCTGTAATCCGATCATGACCAGGCTCCATCAAGGCTCTGGCATGCCTCCTCCGGGACCGAATGGAGGCTCCGGAGCCGGCGGTGTCGGTGGACCTACCATCGAAGAGGTCGACTAAGCTCTTTCCTGCGTTTCCAGTTTCCAGTTAGGACAAGTTCCCTTTTTCTTGAAAGCCCCCTGAAAATTAATAACTTTGTAATTATAATAAATCGAGAGTGAAATATTTTTGGTATTTTATTTAGCTAATGGTTATGTTACGCTTTAAACCAACTAGCGGTGGATCAATCGCATTCTTCAGATATATCAAGTGCTAAACAGCGTAATATCAGACGTTGGGCTGGTAAAGGTGCATCCCTTCTGATGTTGTCTCTCAGAGCAGCTTACTCAGTCATATTTATAATTGCTGGAGGTGTCCGCTCCACTCCAATTATAGCAAGAGCGGCAGAATGGTGGAGACCTTAGTCTTACAAATTGATCGTAGCCAAGCAAGTCTGCCGTTAATCTCACCTGCCTGGCAATCTGTAAAATCCAACTAATAACAATTACGATATCTCTTGCTGAGGGTATAAAAAGGATGCGCTTTGCTTATTTCTTTTAAATTGTACACCACATGAGCTCGTCTTCAGGTAGAATAGAATTTTATTTATTTATTTATTGCGTATACTGTAATGAAGTAATTTGAGCCGGTGTACAGATCTCAGTCGGTCCAGCGCTCGAACCTGACAAGAAAATTTTTAAGTTCTGCGGAGACAGGGAGCAGACAGCCTGAATGGAGGATGAACGAGACATGAAAAATCTTCCGTGAGATCAAAACGTCATGTTTTATTGTTCAAGGGTGTGGATAGGGTATTTTTCGTACGATAAATGATCTGCTTCTTCTTCTCATACTTTTTATATTGTGTCTTATTATATTTCCACTATTCACTGGTTCACTCGGTTCACTTGAATTTTCTTCCTATGACGTTCCTTTAGCGTACGTCTGTTCTCCTTCTCGGTCGACGCCGACGCTTTCTATCGAGCAGCACGGAAGCTGCCGCGATGCCATTCCAACGCGAAAGCTCTCCCTTCACCACAGAACTTTCGTGCGAAGTTCCACTGTTGCACTGTTGTCAACTCTTGGCCTCCGACGACTCCGGAAAACATTCGTTTTGACAGCTTGCTTCAATATATGAGCAACACGTTTCTCCGAAGGTTCCCATCAGAAAGTCAGAACGATTTGAATCTAGGGTTTCATTATCTCGATATTAAGCAGGCTGTTGGGAGCTGCTGAGCTTTTACAGCAACTTTCTTCGCGCCGTTGGCGTGAATTAATGTCTAGTAGAAACAATTAAATTTAAATTGCGCAGAGTAAATTATATTATTATATTATATTATTATTTATATTATTTAAGTACGTGAACGTCATTGTCGTGAATTATTGGGTTAAAATTACAGTCTTTACAATTTTACTCTTCAAAGCATACCGATCAGTTCACGATTTGAAAACGAACAGAGCGAAATTAGTTGCAGTAGGGAATGAAAAATAAACAAAAAGAGAACCAAAATTAGTTACATATGTTAGACTTGTGTGTGTG
Source organism: Drosophila nigrodunni (assembly GCA_020829145.1). Lineage (NCBI taxonomy): Eukaryota > Metazoa > Arthropoda > Insecta > Diptera > Drosophilidae > Drosophila > Drosophila nigrodunni. The sequence goes on from JACVCZ010000003.1 coordinate 16,482,982, forward strand.
TAGAGAGCGCTGTTATGCATAAATGTTAAGTGTATGTTATCAACGATTTGAGTTGCCACCGTGGCCTGTAGCTGCTGCTCCGAACACAGGCTTTTGATTGGGAATGGTACGATGGGCAATTGAGCGACTTCTACGACTACTGCCACCGCAACTGTTGACTAGCTATTAAAACAACAGAACCCTTTTGGTGTTATTGTCAGATGTTGTATACCGAACCAGTACACAAGATGGACCCCTGACATGCCACGTGTCAGCACGGGGTGCTTTCCAAACAACTCGCTCGAGTGTAGCATTTCTTAGTAGTCTAGCATATAGTTTAAAACTGTTGAAGGAAATTAAAACATTACTTTCTCTTTTTGGTGTCTTTATTCAGATCTTAGCACTAATTCACAAATACACACAACTAGTCTGTGTCTATATACATAAGTATGTACTATACTTTAATACTGGTACCGATACCGATACTATAGTCCTTATCCATGTGAATGTAACTGTAAATTATCGAATATAAGTCGACAATGAACTAAATGTTATTTACAGACAGAGAACGCTTAAAATACTAGTATTATCATCTGGGGTTTCGATCAGAACATCAATAGCGAATCGTAACTGATACGAGGTGATTATTACTTTTGAAATCCTAGATCTCAACAACACATTTATTGTTATTATTATTCCTATGAATGAGAGAGAGTTCCAATGTGTAATGATCTTTAAAAAACTGTATAGTCTGAATACTCTTTGTAGAGGTCTATGAAAACGAGTGTGAAGGGTAAGGATTATTGTTTATAACCTTGGATATGTTGTATTATTTCTAAGACGAATTAACAGATTCTATAAACATTTTTGGAAACAAACAATTCTTAAGGTAAGATTATAGTCGTATATAGTGTAATGATACTCTGGTCTGAAAATGCATTTAACGAGATCGATCGTTGTAAGTTCGCTTTGTATGTAATTAATTAATTTATTGAAGTATTGGGTTTTAAGCTAAAGTCGGTGTTAAAATAAATAGATCTGTCTATAAAACAAAGTCTCCAATCAAGCTCTACAACTTTACGTACAGCAACTCTCAATTTAAGTCTAAGTTCATGCATGTCTGGTAAGGTAAAAGGTGACAACTGAAATTAAAATTAGGTTGGAAGTCTTGGAATATCTTTTAAACAGATATTTTTCAGACAGTAGTTAAATAATTTGACATGCATGAACAAATACTCTTAAGAAAGAGGAATAATTTATGAAACACTTAATACTAAATACTAAATACATTATTATTTTCATCGCACACGCTAGATATTAGTATATATGTATATGTGGTACTAAGATGTTTGTATAAACTGTATATAAACCGATTTTATAAATTCTTTTGCGTATATTTAATCAGTACTAAACTTTAGGGTCCTTGCACTCCTAAACTCGCATTAACAATTAACTTTAAACTAATTCATTCGATTAACTATATTTTATTATACTTATTCTTAAATCGAGCGTACAAATTTGTGACTGAATGTTTGTGTTCTTGAATGAGTTCTACAAGCTTATATTCATGCCAAACTTGGGACTAGAGTTCTAGGAATCGGGGAAATATAGAAAATTCTACGAGTTAATTTAATGAATCGGAAATTTATTATTGACTATAAACACGAAATTACGTAAGTGCTTCCCATTCAAATTGACTGTCAGTTTATCCATTTCCATTTCCATTTTAGCGACTTATTTGCAGTATTCACAACTATTCGAAACTATTCGAAATTAGCGATAAACTTTAATTATGCACACCGTTGGGCATATGCGACTGTAACTTAAGTAGATTTCTCGCCAACTGATAGCGAATAAACAGTTTTGCATTTTTAGTCGATTAGGAGCTATATAAGCTCTGCTCGGAAGAAACTTTTGTTTAAAACTGGGATCATTTTTCCAGACAAGAGATGTTTTCACATTCGCTGACCTGTGTGGCTTTGCCAATCATTACTGTTATTCTTTGTGGCAGCTGCATTGGACAGGTGTGTTTCTCTAGACCCTGTACTTAGTAAGCTTCGCAGGTTTAAAATGTGGGTAACAGCTTGCAGAATATGTGGCAAACTCCATGATCAGCATTAACATCCAAGTCGAAGCTAGCCAAGTCCGGAGACACCTGTTTTTGTCACGCCTTTTAATCCGCATTACTATCGAGTTATCCTAGCCTCAATATACTCAATCCTCTCATACTGCCTTCTCAGACACAAAACCATATCTACTTCTCACATCTTCTATTCTAGCAAAAATGGGAGTTTGAACTATTGGAACTTCATCACTGGTCGGACGATGAAAGCCTTTTGAGTAGTAATTTGGCTCCCAAAAGACTAAATCGCACCATGGTTATTGATGGAGAAGTCGAGTGGAAATTTGATGCTGATGCTAGCACCACTGTAAGTAGAAAGTCAAATGTTATATTCAGATCAATTAGTAACATTCCCTTTTGGTGTGAAAAACAGTTTGAAATGCAGGTCTATAGCGGCCTCAATAAGAAGGAATTCAAACTGGAGCCTTATGAAGTGCCGCAACAATCTCTCTTCGACTTCCTAAGTGGTCCGGTGTACAAAGAAATCCTGTATCCGACCGTCGCACACTGCAGCAACCTTCCCAAGGTTGAAAAGGATGACAAGTTTGTGCCGCCGCTGGAGCAGCAAACCTTTAAATTCGACAACTGCTATCCCAATATTGAGAGTTTACCCAACATTGTTAAGCTGGACTTTGTGTATAAAGTGATATTTTTATTTGGTGGCCAGGTCCACGCGAACTTTACAATCATTTTCGAGGCCGCACACATCTAAGTCAGCTAAGCAGTCCTAATGGATAGATAAACATTTATTGTTATGGTGTTGGCTTCTATGTTACATTGGAAATAAAAACATAAAATATTTCGCATTATTTATGAATATAAACAGATATACTAACAAAAAGTTGTATTCTTTAATTCCTTTTTTCGAATCTTAGTATTGTCAATTTTGCCAGGTATTTAAAATTAGTTTTTGTCTTAAATCTAAGTTAAATACTGCATAAAATAGGGTTTTCTAGGTATCAAGTCCATTAACTCATTTCCCATAGAATAACATTTTTTTGAACAGCGTCAGTGTAGGCATGCCACTTTAAACAACACTAACAAAAAGTAATTTAACATGAGGATCTGTTGCTATGTTAACAGTGTCAGTGTCGCAGGCCACTTTAAACAACACTAACAAACATATAAGCTAACATGAGGATCAGCTGTTATTTTACATTAATGTTATGTTAACAGTGTCAGTGCCGGCAGGCCACTTACATAACATTAATGTTATGTTAACAGGGTTAATGTCGGCAGGCCCCTTTAAACAACATACAAGTATTCTAACATAATGAGCAGCTGTTATGTTAACATCACAACTACCATTAGGAATTTACCGTGAATTAATGTCTAGTAGAAACAATTAAGTTTAAATTGCGCATAGTAAAAAATTATATTATTTAAGTACGTGAACGTCATTGTCGTGAATTATTGGGTTAAAATTACAGTCTTTACAATTTTACTCTTCAAAGCATACCGATCAGTTCACGATTTGAAAACGAACAGAGCGAAATTAGTTGCAGTAGGGAATGAAAAATAAACAAAAAAGAACCAAAATTAGTTACATATGTTAGACTTGTGTGTGTGTAGAGAGCGCTGTTATGCATAAATGTTAAGTGTATGTTATCAACGATTTGAGTTGCCACCGTGGCCTGTAGCTGCTGCTCCGAACACAGGCTTTTGATTGGGAATGGTACGATGGGCAATTGAGCGACTTCTACGACTACTGCCACCGCAACTGTTGACTAGCTATTAAAACAACAGAACCCTTTTGGTGTTATTGTCAGATGTGGTATCTTCCATGAGACTGAGCTCTATACCGAACCAGTACACAAGATGGACCCCTGACATGCCACGTGTCAGCACGGGGTGCTTTCCAAACAACTCGCTCGAGTGTAGCATTTCTTAGTAGTCTAGCATATAGTTTAAAACTGTTGAAGGAAATTAAAACATTACTTTCTCTTTTTGGTGTCTTTATTCAGATCTTAGCACTAATTCACAAATACACACAACTAGTCTGTGTCTATATACATAAGTATGTACTATACTTTAATACTGGTACCGATACCGATACTATAGTCCTTATCCATGTGAATGTAACTGTAAATTATCGAATATAAGTCGACAATGAACTAAATGTTATTTACAGACAGAGAACGCTTAAAATACTAGTATTATCATCTGGGGTTTCGATCAGAACATCAATAGCGAATCGTAACTGATACGAGGTGATTATTACTTTTGAAATCCTAGATCTCAACAACACATTTATTGTTATTATTATTCCTATGAATGAGAGAGAGTTCCATGTGTAATGATCTTTAAAAAACTGTATAGTCTGAATACTCTTTGTAGAGGTCTATGAAAACGAGTGTGAAGGGTAAGGATTATTGTTTATAACCTTGGATATGTTGTATTATTTCTAAGACGAATTAACAGATTCTATAAACATTTTTTTGAAACAAACAATTCTTAAGGTAAGATTATAGTCGTATATAGTGTAATGATACTCTGGTCTGAAAATGCATTTAACGAGATCGATCGTTGTAAGTTCGCTTTGTATGTAATTAATTAATTTATTGAAGTATTGGGTTTTAAGCTAAAGTCGGTGTTAAAATAAATAGATCTGTCTATAAAACAAAGTCTCCAATCAAGCTCTACAACTTTACGTACAGCAACTCTCAATTTAAGTCTAAGTTCATGCATGTCTGGTAAGGTAAAAGGTGACAACTGAAATTAAAATTAGGTTGGAAGTCTTGGAATATCTTTTAAACAGATATTTTTCAGACAGTAGTTAAATAATTTGACATGCATGAACAAATACTCTTAAGAAAGAGTTATAATTTATGAAACACTTAATACTAAATACTAAATACATTATTATTTTCATCGCACACGCTAGATATTAGTATATATGTATATGTGGTACTAAGATGTTTGTATAAACTGTATATAAACCGATTTTATAAATTCTTTTGCGTATATTTAATCAGTACTAAACTTTAGGGTCCTTGCACTCCTAAACTCGCATTAACAATTAACTTTAAACTAATTCATTCGATTAACTATATTTTATTATACTTATTCTTAAATCGAGCGTACAAATTTGTGACTGAATGTTTGTGTTCTTGAATGAGTACTACAAGCTTATATTCATGCCAAACTTGGGACTAGAGTTCTAGGAATCAGGGAAATATAGAAAATTCTACGAGTTAATTTAATGAATCGGAAATTTATTATTGACTATAAACACGAAATTACGTAAGTGCTTCCCATTCAAATTGACTGTCAGTTTATCCATTTCCATTTCCATTTCCATTTTAGCGACTTATTTGCAGTATTCACAACTATTCGAAACTATTCGAAATTAGCGATAAACTTTAATTATGCACACCGTTGGGCATATGCGACTGTAACTTAAGTAGATTTCTCGCCAACTGATAGCGAATAAACAGTTTTTGCATTTTTAGTCGATTAGGAGCTATATAAGCTCTGCTCGGAAGAAACTTTTGTTTAAAACTGGGATCATTTTTCCAGACAAGAGATGTTTTCACATTCGCTGACCTGTGTGGCTTTGCCAATCATTACTGTTATTCTTTGTGGCAGCTGCATTGGACAGGTGTGTTTCTCTAGACCCTGTACTTAGTAAGCTTCGCAGGTTTAAAATGTGGGTAACAGCTTGCAGAATATGTGGCAAACTCCATGATCAGCATTAACATCCAAGTCGAAGCTAGCCAAGTCCGGAGACACCTGTTTTTGTCACGCCTTTTAATCCGCATTACTATCGAGTTATCCTAGCCTCAATATACTCAATCCTCTCATACTGCCTTCTCAGACACAAAACCATATCTACTTCTCACATCTTCTATTCTAGCAAAAATGGGAGTTTGAACTATTGGAACTTCATCACTGGTCGGACGATGAAAGCCTTTTGAGTAGTAATTTGGCTCCCAAAAGACTAAATCGCACCATGGTTATTGATGGAGAAGTCGAGTGGAAATTTGATGCTGATGCTAGCACCACTGTAAGTAGAAAGTCAAATGTTATATTCAGATCAATTAGTAACATTCCCTTTTTGGTGTGAAAAACAGTTTGAAATGCAGGTCTATAGCGGCCTCAATAAGAAGGAATTCAAACTGGAGCCTTATGAAGTGCCGCAACAATCTCTCTTCGACTTCCTAAGTGGTCCGGTGTACAAAGAAATCCTGTATCCGACCGTCGCACACTGCAGCAACCTTCCCAAGGTTGAAAAGGATGACAAGTTTGTGCCGCCGCTGGAGCAGCAAACCTTTAAATTCGACAACTGCTATCCCAATATTGAGAGTTTACCCAACATTGTTAAGCTGGACTTTGTGTATAAAGTGATATTTTTATTTGGTGGCCAGGTCCACGCGAACTTTACAATCATTTTCGAGGCCGCACACATCTAAGTCAGCTAAGCAGTCCTAATGGATAGATAAACATTTATTGTTATGGTGTTGGCTTCTATGTTACATTGGAAATAAAAACATAAAATATTTCGCATTATTTATGAATATAAACAGATATACTAACAAAAGTTGTATTCTTTAATTCCTTTTTCGAATCTTAGTATTGTCAATTTTGCCAGGTATTTAAAATTAGTTTTTGTCTTAAATCTAAGTTAAATACTGCATAAAATAGGGTTTTCTAGGTATCAAGTCCATTAACTCATTTCCCATAGAATAACATTTTTGAACAGCGTCAGTGTAGGCATGCCACTTTAAACAACACTAACAAAAAGTAATTTAACATGAGGATCTGTTGCTATGTTAACAGTGTCAGTGTCGCAGGCCACTTTAAACAACACTAACAAACATATAAGCTAACATGAGGATCAGCTGTTATTTTACATTAATGTTATGTTAACAGTGTCAGTGCCGGCAGGCCACTTACATAACATTAATGTTATGTTAACAGGGTTAATGTCGGCAGGCCCCTTTAAACAACATACAAGTATTCTAACATAATGAGCAGCTGTTATGTTAACATCACAACTACCATTAGGAATTTACCGAGACGGTGGCTTATTTAACAGTTATTTAATTATATTGAATGGAATTTTAAAACATGGTATTTATCCATGGAAAATATATGAACAGCGTAGACGTAGAAATAGTAGAAAAACCCACAGGCAAAGAGTGTCGACTGTAAAGAAACGTGATCCCTCGCTCAAGCTTGTATGTGTGTGTCAGGCTCACATCATACAACAGCATGGACAGCATTAAAAGTATATTTGTGCTTAATGTGCCGACAGCGATAAGCCACCTGCCTTTTTCTTTCGTTTGTAAGAAATCGAGAACTCTCGCTTGGGAAAATTTAAATAATCACAAAAAAAAAAAATCGAAGCTTTAAAGCCGACAAACATTCTCAATAGTAGTTTTTTGCTTCAATAACATAAATGGTTTCGTGCCTGGCTTTGGCTGAGAAAGTTTGAGCCACTTCAAGTCGAGGGTAAAGGAGTGTCAAAAACCCAAAATGAAACACCTTTAAAGGACTTTCATTACATTTTTTTTTTGCATGAGATTTTCAAGTTTGCACTGAGGCGATCATAGTTATATGATCCTTAAATACTTTTTGGTTTTTTTTGAACAAACCAAACAGTAAAGTGAACAATTAACTATTTAACATACCACAATCGTATTGTGACTACTCTCTGTTTTAAAAATAAAGTAAACTCGAAGAACAATTTTGGAAAGTCAACTGAACGAAATGCAAATGTTTTGAAAGTTTGGCAATCGTCGCTTGTTTTCGGTTGTATAAATTCTACAAAATTGTATATTTATGATGAACAATTAATTACTGTGTATGCATATGTGGATATTGAGAACGCATTATAGATTTGCTCTTGCCCTTGAGGAGACGCTTACTATGTTACACATAATCTAATTGGCTAAAACTAAACACGTTTGACGCCTAATTTAATACAAACTAGCATTAGCTGTAAGTCAACTTCGATTACTTCGATAGGCTTCGGTACGTTTCCATACACCTACACACCTACGTACATACATACATTTATACATTCATTTAGATTTACAGATATTAAGGGTTAGCTTAGGATTAGGATCGCTTTGAGATGTTTTAGATGCAGCATTGTTTATGAGGTGCAGGGACCGTTGTAGCCATTCATTTCAGTCGATGTTGTTGTTGCTGCTGCTGCTGTTGCTGCTGTGGTTACTGCTGCTGCTGCTGCTGTTGCTGGCGGTTGAACAAACTGTTTGTATGTCGATTCCAGCCTGGGTGGATACTAAAGCGTCAAGTGTTTTAAAGCCATAAGCTGACTTCGTCTACTGCGACTGCTGGCTTTGCACTCACCTCCTGGTTCTCATCCAGAGACGGCAGCAGTTCGTCCAACGAGTTGGGCGTTAACGGACTAGGCGTGGCCATGGCAACACGACTGATTGCTCCATGCTGCAGCAACGCCTCACCAATGATTATCTGCGGCTTGTTTTGCGTGAGATGCTGCTGCTGCTGCAGTCGCGCCAGTCTCAGTTTCATCTCCTGGCGAATCTCCTTCTGTTGTACCTCCTTTTCGAACCGCATCATGCTGTAGCTGCGCACAGAGGAGCTTGTGCTGTGCACAGACGCTAGACTTGGTCTTCGAGAACCTGCAAGAGGGGACACAAGAGGATCGCAGATTAAATAAAGAGTCTGGATGTGATTGAGCAAAAGCATTGTTTAGCTTAGGTCTAAGCGAGGCAGAGGCAGAAGCAGACACAGTCAGAAAGAGAGAGAAATAGCAAGAAAAAGAGGGGAGATAGATAGAAAGAAATGTGGGAGAACCAGTGTAAGTAGAGTGAAAGTGGGAGAAAGAGAGCAAAACGCCAGCAGAAAATTGAAAATTCCATAACGCATATGATTAAGAGTTGAATTAGCCGAGAATTTAAAAAGCAGGCAATAAATTTCAGATACATAAAAGTTTATAGACTAGCGAAACGTTGGAATGGAACACTATCAATCGTAATTGCAAGAAAAGCGTCCAACATGTGCCACATAATGCAGAAATATGTGATAAACTAGGTTAGGAATGAGTGGAATTGAACCAAAGCGTTATTGGAAAACAAAAAGCTAATAAGTCCTAATTTGCTTCTTTGGTGGTGCAGATGAACCGCATAATCGCATTTGCTAGGCTTGCAATGAGTTTGATTGAAACATGGCATTGTTGGGGCAATAAGCGCTAAGGAAATACTGTAGTTTCTTCTGAGCATTGGGCATAAAAGCATTAACTCAAATATTAGTTTATGCTGAATCGGAGTACTTGAATCTGAAAATGAATGAATGCTTCAAATGATGTCTACTTCTAGTAATGTGTAATAGTTCTGAAGTGTTTAAAGTTTAAAAAGATTCATTCAGTTGAGGAATATATAAGAAATAGAGAATAAAATCGGTATATGAGGAACAGAGAGAGCGAGAAAGTGGGAGAGCAAGTACTATATACAATCAGCGAGTTGCAGGAACTGTAAAAAGACATTGTTATCGTTTATCGATAACCATTACGGTAAACTCAACGGCAAGAACTGTGATCTCTTACTTACAGGATGCATGCAGTTATAAAATAGTGTGTTCGTGTGAGTGTGTGTGTGTAAGGTGTGTGTATTAAAATATTGTGTGTTGTATAATTTCTAAAAACAGGAACATAATCACCGCCATATTGCTTCAATATCAAGTTGTCAAGCTTATAACGAGTACACATTTAAGTAATTAAATGTGTAAATATTTAATTATTTCTCAAAAGTTATACTTTATATTCATGAATAACTTTGCTCTGCTCTTAAGTGTATTGAAATTTCTTGGAAATCAATTTGATGGATCATTTTATGAAACTACCCAAGTTTATTTTCAAATACCATTTATATCTTTTTGCAGCGATCTCTATTGAAATCAGTAGTGTGTGGTGTGTGTATGTGTCTGTTGTGAGTGTTTTCATGTATTTTCTATTTTTTTGTTAAACAAAAGAATTTTAAAAATCAAAAACAGAAACATTGAATTTGAATTTAAAACAGAGATTTGAAAGCACATTTAACATCGATCATTTCGAACACAAGAGTTTTTAAACAATTAATTAATTAATTCCACAGATTTTTATCAATTTACTCTAACTTATATGCAGATGTATCAAGTGTGATGATTGCGATTTGAGCCAATGTACACAATAAATAGAGCCAATGAATTGATGATAAGCATTGAAAGATTACTTAAGATGTGGTTCATAAATTTCGATTTTAGAAGCTATTTTTTAAATCAATTTCGATTTACATTTTAAAAAATCTTTGCTGCTTTAGGTGTTTTGAATGTGAATTGTGTTTAAGGATGAAAAGGATTTCAGAAACACCATTAGAAATGTTTCTTTCAACCAAAACACAGAGCAAACTAGGAAATAGAAATCACACACTCGCATACTCGCACACACACGCATAAAGAGTTTGTAGGGAATCAATGTATTGATGGGGTGATTGACGCTGATTGATGTACGATTCTTTTGATGTTTCGATGATTGATGACTGAGTTGATTTACCGCAAATCTGGGCGTTTCACTCGCCGGCGTAGGCAGGGCGCCAATATGCAAATGATGCAGCTCGGCCACACCATCAGTGCCACAGCCATAGTTGTAAAGAGTACCAGCACCACCAACACCACTACAATTACCACCATAATCACCACCACCACTGCCACTACCATCGCCACCGCCACCGCCAACGCCACCGCCTCCGCCTCCACCATAGGCACCTAGTGGATCTATGCTATTGATATTGAACCCAACATTATCATTATCATTATTATCATTATCAATGTCATTATCGTCAATGCCATTCATGCCCAAGAGAGTCCTAAATCTATCCTGATTAGTCTTTGTCTTTGCCGACATCAGCTCAAAACTGAGCAGATGCCGCTGATGATTCAGTTGCTTCTGCAGTTGGCGATTCATAGAGATCGTGCTCTCGCAACTACGACAGCCCCCTCCACCAGAGCCGGACCCGTTGTTATCGTCAAGGTTATCGCGCGAATGCTGGCTGCATCCCGCGCCCGATGTTTGGCGCGATGAAGCGCGTGAATTTTGTTTGGACACCGCCGTTATGTGACACGATATTAGCAATATGGCGGCCGATCTAGCCGCACCTGTACGAGATGTCGACACAAGTATGCCCTTTGAGCCCACGCCACCGGCACCGCCACTGCCACCGCCACCACCACCGGCACCGCCACTGTTGTTGCCACCGCCAGCAGCAACATTGCCACCAGACGAGGCTCTTCGATTTCCGAAGGAGCCTATCGAGCCCGTCGAACGAATGCTGGAGCGCGACGAGGGACGTGCCGAGTGTACTGTCAATGGTATTCCTGCAAATAGATAAGCAAATTATCGATTAGAGTCAATCCGCTTTTTTTCCGGCAGTTTTGGCTTTTTTGAAAGTAAGATTGCGGGAAGAATTTAAAATCAGCGGGCAGGGGGAATTCTAGCTTTTTTTAGCAAGTACAAACAGCTTTTTTGACGATTGAAGTGTTGAAAATAAATGTATATCGATATTTACTTGTAACGAGTAATTTCCCTTAAAATTCCCACCCATCACTAATCTGCCATCGCTTGTACAAGTTCGAATCTTCCATCACTAGCATTATGAACGAACGAACTACATAAAACTAAGTTTTCGTTCAAAACAAAAGAACAAGATGCCGAAAGAAATTGATCAACAAAAACTTAGGGACGTCTGGCTGCAGAGCAGCGAATTTAAAGAGTGGCTAAGGAAAGATCCCAGAGACACACTCGGACGTATTGCGGCTATTGAAAGTAAAATACCTTTTGTGCAATTGCTAGTCAAAATGTCCTAGGATTATTTTAATTTTGAATTTATTTTTCTTAATAATGTGCTTATAACTGAAAAAATACTCATTTAAAAAACCTTTTTTTGCTGGGATTCAGCTTTTTCTTTGCTAATCCAGCTAAAATGACATCACTGAACACAATCAATTTTATTCGAAAACAGAAATGATTTATGAGAGGAAAGTACATTAAAGTCAATTCCCCAGTTTAGTTTTAATAAGTGATTAAAATAACTTTAAACTAAATTAATATTACTTTTATCCTTTAGATCCTTTAATCCTTAAGCTGCTTTCGTTTAAAACCGAAATAATCGAAACATATTTCTATGCTTTTCTATTACAGCATATTTTCAAACGATTTTTGATTTTTCTAAGACGATATAGTAATAGTACGACTTTACCTTCAATGAATCAAATCAGTCGAAAAATTATGATATTTATGAAACAAGTAAGCCAGTCCACTCTAAAAGTCCTCTTAGTCATTATGATACGTGTTTTTCACGCAAAATCATCACTTTAAGACCGATTTGTCCTATGGGAGCTATAGGCTATATTTAGTTGTCCGATTCGGACCAAATATGGAATTGCTAAACTGGTACCATACACATAACGTGTGAATTTGTTCAGGATGGTTTTAATAGTTTCTAGGTTATGGTGCTACGAAACTGCTTTTTCACATTTTGTGGGGGCGATATGGAGCGTGGCAACAGTTTAAAATAAACTTTATCTGAGTGCACCTATAGATGGACATTCATTCCAAATGTTGTGTCTCTAGGTCGTACAGTCTCTAAGATCTAAATGTTTATACAGAAGGATAGACGCACATCGCTATAGCGACTCGGCTGTTGATGCTGATCAAGAACATATATACTTTATGGGGTTGGGAATGCCTGTTTCTGCCTGTTACGCACATTTCACTTCTGACAAACCTTGTGGACCCCTCTATAAATTTTTACAAATATATTTTTGGTACAAATGAGTTTCAATTGAAAAATTTCATGATAGAACTAAAACTAAGAGGCTAGTTTGAATGAAAACTGACTGACTCAGCTGTTGACGTTGATCAAGAATATGCACTCTTCCATAAAAATGATTGAAACGTGTTAGCATTGGCTGTGCAAACAACTAACTGAGCTCTGTGAGGTACAGGTAGCAATGGTTTACCTGTATCGCTTGAGTAGAGTATGGGAGGCGGTATATTGGCATCTCCGAAATTTCGGTGTCTCGGATACTTGGTTTTACTAAAGAGGTGCAATACCATGCAGATCAGACCCGCCAGCACCGCAATTCCCGTTGAAACACCCAATAACGTTGGCAAATCAGAGCTAAGCTCACTCAGATCTGCAAAGAATTCAAATTAAACCAATGATCAATGATTAATCGATTTGAGCCAACTTACCTGGTGTACAGAATATACGTCTCGTGGGCTTCGTATAGCTGACCGAGTGGAATCCGTTGGCACATTGGCAAATTGCATTGTGCCGTACCTGAACACAAAGGGAATTCTCATCGTTGTAGAGGCATGTCTCATCGTAGAAACATTGATCGCCAAGTTTTTTAGCTGTAATTGTTATTACCAAGGAATTCATTTAGATAAGTTGATGCTAAAGTTAAGCTTTGATTAAAACAACTGGTCTTAAAAATAATTAAGTAGTGCTCAAAGTGCAATTGAGGAACTAAAGTAAAGTTTAGTGGTACTTTACTACAAAACATAAACTTACGTTTGGCACAACCCTTTACCAGTCCCAATTGCACCGGATAATTGCGCTCACAGCTGCAAGTTTGCGTCTCTTTTTCACAGGTTACGTGCAACAGTTTCGCATCACACTTCATCTCATTACAAGGTGCTCCAATGTATTTACCTTTAGCTGAAATCAAAACAAATTTTTCAACTGGAATGAAATATAGGTGGCAAAATTCATTGTATAAACCTAACTGATTAGCTATTTATGCATTGATGTTCGATTTGCTGAGTCTTCTTCGACCTTTAAAGAAGGCGTTGAGTTGCCAAATTGTGGATCCGATTTGTAGTTAATTAACAGATTACCACTGATTCATAGCTCTCATGAACAAAACCAAACACTTTATTTTGGAGGACTCTACAACTGCATCGCTCATGTCGCTCATGTCAAGCTATCTATGTATCTATCCACCCTAGACGAGTTCACTAATATTAGTATTGTTAATCACAAATCAAAGCTAAGCAACGGGTATTGCCAAGTTTTTATGATCCAGATAATCCAGAGAAAGTAAAGAGAGTTTTAGAATATTCTTTAAATCGCCGCATTCAACGGTAATGACGATAATGACGTGATTCAATATACCCTAGGAACTGTAAAAGATTTTTCGAGTACGAATTTCCACTGATAAGCAATGAAGAGTCATTACTAACTAACTCAAAAATCACATTAGACTTGTGTGTCATCTATAAAAGATCCTTTGTTCAAAATTAGGACTTTTCCTTAAAAAATGACTGGATTAGAGCCGATAATTCCCTTAGGAGATTTATGAAGTTATCAGATGCGGAGTGTAAGCAGAGTCTTTTACAATTAGGTTACTCGACGGTAGTTTTTATTGCGCTGTTTAATGAGAAGCTTCTCAAGCAAATCAACAATTTAAGTGATTAGCATAATTTGTGAATCAAAGCTGGTATAGAAAACTTCAAGATGGGTGTGAACAAGTCCGTGTTAGACAAGGAGATGAAAATCAGAATGCTCTTGGAAGTGATTCAACAATAAATATCAATTTTATATACACCACAAAGGCAAACACTTGAATTCCAAGAAGTGTGGATAAGAAAGGCGGTGTACAAGGCCCGCACTAATTCAATAATCAATTTTCCACCGTTTTTATACTCTGTTGCGTTTGTGCAAAGTTTGTAACAGGCACCTCGGGAAAAATTGGTGTTTTCGGCAAATATCTCAGTAACTATGGCACCTAGGATCACCAATTCTGGTATGGGAGTTCCTAGTAACAGCATAGTTGCATTGTCATAAAAAATTTTGGACTGCCACGCCCACTTTTCGCAGAATTGATAAAATAGTTTTTAAACTTTAATGCCGTTTTTAGCGAACTTGTTCGCATCGTACAGTACTGTTATTTATAATTCGTGTGGAGACTGACTATATTAAACTATCCTGAAAGGCGCATTAAAATCGGACTATAAACAAGAAAACTAGAAGCGTACAATATGGATATTTGAACGCGATATCAACCCATAGGTGCAAGCGAGATAGATGCCTGTGTGTCGGCAACGCTGCCCGCGGAAGCTGGCTGCGCCAAATACACACATAATACATACATATATGCAGCATATATTGTCACACGTATACACATACGCATGCAAACAAACAGATGTATGTTTGATTATGCTTACATTATTTTTATTTCAACGTATTTTAATGCAAGTACTACACATTGTAATATCTCGATACCGATTTTAATAATTTAATCGGGAAAAGTGCTGAGAGTATTATACAGTCGGGCGTGCTTTTCTTTCTTGTTTACTATAGGAACCAATAGCTTCATACCTTTTGTGGGGACATGGCATAACTCTAACAAACACACTATGGGACTTATTTATTTTTATCAAATAATTGATATTAATCTATTATAAACAAATCTCTAGCTCTAACTTTAGAGTCTCTGAGATTCAGTTGTTTGGTTTGGCAAACCCTTTAGACTCCGGCACTCTTTTGAGTCCGTGCCTTCTTAATATGTATTTACAATTGTAAAATAGTTAAATTTTAAATAAATAAAAAATAATTAAAAAGTGGACAGGGACTTTAATCCGTGACTCTTTTATGCAATTCAACAGTAATTTTAATAGAGCTCCACTAGACCAAAACGTTAAAAAACTTGGAGTCTAAATAAAAATATAGTTTTTATGGACCGATCTACTAGTTAAATTCAATTAAGTTAATCACTGATAAGAAGTGAAATATTATATTATAATAGACTTGGAGTCTAAATAGAAATATAGTTTGTATTGACCGATCTCAGTCTCCCTACCAAATGTGTAATCCATTGAACACCTGTCACCTGTCACCTGTATACAATTATATACATATAGCTCCCTTTTCCCTCGACTGTTGCGTTTCTCACTAGTTCAATTCAATTAAGTTAATCACTGATAAGAAGTGAAATATTATATTATAATGGTCTTGGGGTCTTAATAAAAATATAGTTTTTATGGACCGATCTGAGTCTCCCTACCAAATGTGGAATCCATTGAACACCTGTCAACAATTATATACATGTAGCTCCCTTTTCCCTCGACTGTTGCGTTTCTCACTAGTTAAATTCAATTAAGTTAATCACTGATAAGACGTGAATTATTTGCTGTTAATGGTATAATGATTGTTTGGTTAAAACTCACCTGACTTATTATTAATCAAGGCCTCTATATCGTCTATATCATCTGGATAACTGGCATCGTAGTCATCGTCAGGCACGTGGGCGACATCACGTTTCTCAATTTGTGCGTTTTGTTGTTGTGATTGGCTTAGAGCTAATGATGTTGTGAGATTCGACATGGCTGTGGCTGTGCTTCTTGTTGTTGTTGTTGTTACTGTTGCTGTTGCTGTTATTGCGAGACCGGCAGCAGCTGAGGCATGCAACATTAGGTAGCCATAGATGAGCACGGCCAGTGTTAGATAATGTCCATTGCCTTGGCACAGTTGCAGCCAGCCCAAAAGATCCATGCGAGTTCTATTGGTGTTGCTGCTGAATGGCTGTTGTAGCTTGTTGCTGTTGCTGTTGCAGTTACTGTTGCTGTTGTTGTTGTTGTTGCTGGGAGTGGGTGTGTCAATGGCCAGCTGCAGCGCCGTCAGTTGCAAATGCTGCAGTAGACGGTGCAATGTTAACTTCGCCATTTTGTCATTTTGTGGCAGTTGCCTCAACACGTGACCAACATGTCAACTTCAATTTCTATATCAATTTCTATTTCAATTTGAATAAACTTTCCCCATTTTCAGCGTATGCAAACGCTATGTGATATGTGTTTTGGGCTTTATTTATAGTATATTTAATATGTTTTAATGTAGCTTTTATTTGGTTGTTTTTGTTGCGGTTCTCAACGAATTTCTTTGATTTTTTTGCGATTTGATGGTGTGCTTGGCAAATGGCCATAAAGTAGCACACATTACGTATACGTAATACATAAATTACGTACAGGTCATGTAGGCCGCACGCAGCGTTGCCGTTGCTGTTGCTGTTGCAACACAAGTTTTTCCTCGTTGACGTTGTTGTTGTTGTTGTTGTTGTTGCCTCTGTGTGTCCAACTTGTTCGCTGCCTGCGCTGCATGATAATTTTATGTAATTTGCTCTTACGGCAAAATCGTTCGTGTTGCGGTCATCATCATTAGAGGTTTAGCTCTTTTTTAGATTTTGGACTTTGGACAAGTTTTACGGTCAGTCCCTTTCTACTGTATGACCCACAATGCGTTGCATGCCACTTCCAGTTCTTGTTATTATTATTTTGAATTTGATTTTTAATTTAATGTTTTTTTCACATTTTGGAAACAAAAACTGAAAACATAAGATTAGAAATTGTTTTAAAAATATGCTTAACACGAAGCCAGGGTAAATTTCAAAGCTTAAAAATCATTTTATCGTCAGCTAACAACACATATTTCTTAATCCATTGTACAATTATGCACTTAATAGGCTATTGAACCTTTATTTATAACAATATGCGGGCTATTTCTGCTTTACAATTAAGAAATGAGTTGTATATTTTAATATATACAATTAGTAATCGTACATTAAAGCGCTTTGTATAATTTTAAACTCAGTTTGATTTGAGAAAGTGAAGCATGAAGTCAATACTTTTGCTGCTCACTGTACTTGGCGTCGTCCTTGCTCAGGAAGAGCTCACTGAGGAACTGATAGTTAAAGAGATCCTTTTTGAAGAGCATTGGGAATCCTTCAAAGTGGACTATGAGAAGTTCTATGAGAATTACGACGCGGAGCTATTCCGAAAGCAGGTCTTCAAGCACAACAAGGACGTGATCGATAAGCACAACCTGCGATACAAAGCTGGCAAGGAGTCCTACATGATGGGTGTGAATGAATTCACAGATTTGATGCACGAAGAATTCTTAGAGCTGCTCACAGACAGTCAAGACAGATCAGCATTCCAAAGTGATTACCTATATACCCCCGACTTAAGCGCCGTTCTGCCGGAGAGTGTGAATTGGCGTACAAAGGGAGCTGTGAGTGGAGTGAAGCATCAGCGTAACTGTTCCTCCGGATGGGCTTTTGCTGCTGTCGGCACCTTGGAAGGCCTGCATTACAGAAAGACCAAGAAACTTTTAGAGTTTTCCGCACAGAATCTTCTTGACTGTTCCAGTCTGAAGCCCTACAAGAATCTGGGCTGCTCAGGTGGCACACCTGAGGAAGCCCTGCTATATGTAACGAAGAATCATGGCATAAACACACGGCTTTCCTATGCCTACGAAGGACATGCGAGTAAATGTCGCTTTAAAAGTAATCGGATTGGAATGATTATTCAGGGAAGTGTGAGAGTCAAGTCTGGAATGGAGACTGCCCTGGAGCAGGCTGTGGCCATGAAGGGTCCCATTGCCGTGACCATAGATGCTACAAATCTGCAGCATTATCTAAGCGGAGTCTACAACACTCCCTGCACAGGGCCTGCACGGAATCATTCGCTACTTCTCGTTGGCTACGGCGTAGATCCCAAGAGAGGCAAGTTCTGGATCCTCAAGAACTCCTGGGGCAACTGGGGGGAGAAGGGCTACCTCCGCATGTCTCGCAGGAGCAATAATCTATGCGGCATTGCCAACTCTGCTGTTTTCCCAATCATTTAACATGGCCAACAAAATGTGTTGAGTAATTTATTTCAATTTAGCCTCAAAGCTCCGTTTATGGCGTTTCTGCTCTGATCAATTAGTGGTGAGTTAGTGCTGAGTTCACAAACTAAAGTTAGTGGTGAGTTAGTACTGGGTTCACCACTAACTAAAGTTCTTGGTGAGTTAGTGGTGAACTAGTTGTGAATTATTGCTTCGATTTTATAAACACCGCTTATATTAATAAACCCCAAAATAAGCTTTTTATACGGAGTATTTATATACTTATATATTTGTGCTGGAAACTCTCTTCTATCTTAAATTGAAAACCAACTCGAATGTCAGAGAGAAATTGCCCATTTTCGCATGGGTCAGGATAATGTTCAAAGATTCCATGGAGAACATCGAAAATATTTTAGAATGTCACGCGATCCAAATAGCCAGATTAACGAGATTTAAATGCCCATGTCCAACGACCTTATTTATAATGAACCCAAAATGAAATGGACCTTAAGCGATAAAGAGAGAGTGTGTGTGGGTGTGTGTGTATAAATGGAATGGAAATAACGAAACATAAGCAAATCTATCAGTTGAAAAGGGAACCACAAATAATTAAATCGATAAACGAAATGAAACTAACGAGAAAAATAAACCAAAACCAAAACCAAAACTCTTAACTGGGCTAAAACTATTGAACTGTTTATACCCGTTACTCGAAGAGTTAAAGGGTATTCTGTAATCGTTAAGATGTGAGTAACAGGGAGAAGGAGGCGTGGATTACCAGCATCAGTAGCCGAGTCGATATAGCCATGTCCGTCCGTCTGTTTGTCTCAGAGACTATAAGAGCTAGAAAGACCGGAGAGGTCGCAAATGAAAGATAAAAACCCAAGCATTTTAATTTTGTTATTTTTATTTGGCACGCTAACTTTAGGGTGTTCCATCTTCATGCAAAAGGAAAACAGGTAAAACTAGAATGAACCTTTTCTGATGGCTTGATATCTGGACTTTCACTGCTCCAAACTAAGCTACTGTATCCATAGCACTTTTTCTCCAGAATCTCTCAAAAGTGTCACCTATATACTACTATACTAGTGACACCTTATATGAACTAGTAAGAAGAATATTCAGTATTTACCAAACATTGAATGAAACTCTCAATGCATTTATCAATAATATACACACTCACCAAGTTTCATCCTAATCGGACTAATCTATCTGCCTTAGGAAATGTCCAAATTTGAATTTTTATAATAATTTTCTGTGCCTAGCCGGATTCTTAATCAAATTCACTGGAGTCGGTTACCTAATCGATTGCACTAATATCATTACCATATGAGTAACGGGTATCTTTAAGCCCCAAAGGCGACTATAGAAATCATTACTATTATAGAAATCATTTATACGCAATAAACACATTTCTGATATATAAATGGAATATAAATAAATATATAATTTGTACGGTGTCGAAATCAGCAGCAAGTGGTAATTATAATACTGCACAGCAGGCATCAATTGTTTAACATGAGTAAAATCAGCAAAAGCAGAAGCAATGACTACAACAAGAACAACAACAACGATATCTATTACAATGAATCCATTGTTCTCCATTCAAATTCAACCTCCTGGTATTGCCAATGCCAACAAGAAATCCACTGCGATGCGACAAACATAAATGCCACTTCGTACCCAAGTATTTGTATGACATTCAGTGTTGCCACCCACTCAGTACCCACCACCACCACTTACCACTCACCACCGACCACCCATCACCCAACCAAGCCCAGCTACCACTCACCAGCAGTGCAGGCCATTAAGCTGGCTTTTAGTTAGATTTACGCACTGTTCATAAATTAAAAAGTTTATCTAGTTTTGGATAAGGCTACATTTGGTGTAATAAAGTATTTGTATACTTTATATTCAGTAATTATACAGTAATAATTATATATTCTATACAATAGATCGAAGAGATCGCTTTAGAATTATTAATAAGGCTGGACTCTTGTGGTCTTACTAATGATACTGTAAATACTGTAATAGTATAGTGCTCCAGAATAAGTAAACTTGTGCAAATACAAAGAGGCAACAGAGAGCATTGTTTATTAAAACTTAAAACTTAATAGTCCATTTTATAAAGAGAATATTTAAAGCCCTTTAAAAGTTTGCTCACTTCTTGTTTCAACTTTCCTTTGGTAATTTTTAAACAAATTAAGTTATTTTAGAGTGAAAG
The DNA here is from genome assembly GCA_020829145.1 of Drosophila nigrodunni. NCBI lineage: Eukaryota > Metazoa > Arthropoda > Insecta > Diptera > Drosophilidae > Drosophila > Drosophila nigrodunni. The sequence goes on from JACVCZ010000003.1 coordinate 16,503,938, forward strand.
CTATAATGCCTATAGTATCTGAAGTAAATTAGTAACACATTTTATAATCCAGTTTTAACAGTTCAAACATTAGAAAAAAAAGTGGCTAAAACCATTTCTGATATTTGTGTTTAGTCTTAATTTTTGAGATGAGGAGTGTTCCCAAATTAATAATTCATACCGTATCTGGTAAAAAGAAATTTAGAAATTCGTTAAATTGTTAAAAAATTAGATTAGATTAAATCAAGAGTGAACACGCTTCAATTAAAAATTCCAAAAACAGACGTAAAATTTTTCCAAATGTTTTAAAAATTCTTTAGACCTAGTTGCTTTTTCCTTTTATTTATTAAAGCTTAAGTTCCTAAACAATTTATATGAAATGGCATCATTAAGAATTTAAATCTTGCAAGCATTCTATAATTTTATCGTTATAGCATTTTTTAACTTTTCGTTAGCCATTTTTGGATTTATTCTAGCTGTTTTTGCCCATGATTCTCTCTCTAAAACACAGCCTACAATTCAGCATCCAGTCGCCTCCTCCTCTCCCAATCCCACGCCAATCCCACACTATTCCCCTTTCCCCTGTCCTCCTCTGACATCCCTTGGAGCAACCAGACAATTGCAAAGGCACTTTCTCAATCGTCAGCTGCCAACAGTCAACTGTCAACCGATCCCACCTCCATCCCCCCCTTGAAGAACCAGACAAGACCCTTAGTTGAATCAGCTTAGTGCACTCATAGCAAAGTGTAGCAACAAACTGAATCATCGTTTTAGTTGCTGCTCTTCATTACCGCTATCCTGGAAAGCTTAAGTACTTCTAGGCACCAGCGACAGCAGCAGCGTCTCTGCCACTTTTAATATCCGTGGCTGGTGCTTGATGCTTTGAGAGCGAAATGTGATAATATGGTCTAAACAATAGATAAATGGTATAAAAATAGCCGACTCTCTGATGTGTGATGCATTCAAACAGTTTCCTATAGATAACAGAGAAGGTATATCGCTTCATAATCAACTTGAGCTTGACCAAAACCAATTTTCAGCAAATCAGCAACATATCCAGACACAGCCATGTTTATACTAATTTTATCAAGTTTTATCAAATTTCTTTTCAACTTTTTACAAGTTACACTCTTAAGGCTCTTCACTTAAATATATAGACTCTAAGTTTTCGGCAAAGGTAAACAATTTACATAAACAATCGCATTAGAAAAGTAGTTTATGTAATTACGGCCACAACAAAATGGCAAAAGAAGAATCAAGAAGACAATTATTATAAGTACAAGAGATATTTTTACACCTTGACAAGCCATTATAAAGTGCATACGCCGTAATGCGCTGGGTGAAAAGCGGAAAAAGGAAATTCAATGCAGCACGCACAACAATAAACAGCTTTGGTTAGGGCTGATGACGGCAAAGGTAGGTCGCTGCTCGCTTCTCGCTTCGCACCTCTCGTGACTTGCGACTCACGACTTTGCCTCTTAGTGAACAATGCTCTCCCACAGACTGAGTATGGGAGAGTAAGAGCGGAAGAGCAGGAGAGCGGGAGAGTGAGAGCGTGGGAGAGTAAGTTCAACTGTTTGGTAACGAAAGCAGCAAACGCAGCGAACTCAATTCGTCGTCATTTGGCGCCTCTCACGAGAGTGCGCATCGTACCCCTGAGAGCAGGAGCTGCTATAACGGTGTATACGATTATTCGTAGCGTGCATTGATGTATATGTGTTTTGCTTGTGTGTGAATGTTTTTTTTTTTGGACACTGATAAAGTAAATTTACATGTGACGCTGGATGCTACGGCAACACTAACATAGCTGCAACCGCCTCCAAACACCACCACCACCTCTGCCGCCGCTTCCTGTTACTTAAACAGCGCAGCACCTACGACAACCACTAGGACTTCGGTCACGGATTTGACTTGTTATGTGTCTGTATGTGTGTATGTGTGTGTGTGTTTCGTATTTGTCGCTTAAAATGTAGGTTACACACACCGAAATGTCTAGTTATACAAACATGTATATAAACACACACACACACACACACACACACACACACACGCATTAAAATTGTATGCAATTTGAGCTGTTTTCCCGTCGAGTGCACTTCAAAATAAAGTTACAGAGTAACTTCTATGGAGTTCCATGTATGTCTACTGCCTCTAATAATATTAAAATAATATTTGTATCAATTCACACGCATTTCTCTACTTTTTGCACTTACATAATGTAATGTTATTAAATCAAACTAAATTAATTAGAGAAAAACAAAATTAGGTTGCTTTTTAAAGACGCTAAACATTTCTCAAAAATATTTTAGAAAATAAACTCAGCTTAACTGTAAATTAAGAAATTCCTCAAACATTTTATAAAAATAATTTATATTTTTATGAATAACCTTCTGAAAGTTCTAATCAATTTGCAATATTAATGTCATTTCCTTGGGTTTTCTTCGAAAACGTATCAAAGCAACTGTAGTGGGGGACAGTAAAGGTCAAAATATTCAATTAATGTATGTATTTACTTATGTATTTGCTAAATGAAATGTGTACACCCTTAACGTACGTATGTAAATTAGCTAACAAACAACAACAAAACGCGAAATATTCGCTTACCCCTCAAAATTCTGATTTATTTTTCTTTTGGCATATCCGGTCTGTCACTTTAATTATTGATAAGATTTTTCCAAAAATGAATTTTATTATTTTTTTTTAAAGCAATTATCATTATTTGTTAGCATTGTTTCAACCCATTAAATTTCGCACACTTTTAAATTTAGAACGTAATGGAATTTTGCTATTTGACGCGCACTTGTACGGCTACAAAAAGTCGCACTTACTTTAATTTACAATGCACATCCACGTCTTGCACATCGTGCAATTGCACTAAATCATTTATAGCATACTTTTTGGGGCTGCACCACGTTACACATGTATGGATATATGTGGGTACTTTATATTCTTTTGTAGTTGTGCACTTTTCATTCGTCGGTGTACTTGGTACACTGACACTACTGACACGACTGGGATAACGACGCTGCTACTCGCCTGGTGGTTGTTTGGCGTCTGTTCGGCTTCGGAAGCAGTGGTCAGCTCAGCACCGAAATTGAGAGAGAGACAAAGAGAGTGCGCCGCTGAGAGTAGCATTGATAATTTTAAACTGTTACAGCTGTTTTCTAACGTCCTTTTCTCTGTAAATTTTGACAGGTAATAAATTGAACTTTTGTTATTGTTAATAAATAATTTCCCCTAACAAACTTTTCTTAAGGTACAAATTTACAATTTCTGATTAGCTTTTAATAAATGTATGTTTTATTTACTTTAAAATCATTTTTATACTTCTTTCAGTTAACATTTTAACAATTTTAATTAAATTTATATTTTTAAGTTTTGGCGCCGTTTTTATTTTTAAAGTTAACATATTTGAAAAAGATGGTCACACTTTACACAACAGACCTATTAAAAGATCATGTTATGCACTGGCAGCTGTTAACGGCCACAGCTGTTTCTCTTACTCGTTGTCACTTTTGCCTCTCGCAAAACCGTTTAGCTTATGCGAGCTTTTGTGGTTTGGTTTGCAGTTGAAGCGTTCCAATTGGTGTTTGTAGTTCAACACAATCGCTTTAACACTTTTTCAAAGTACAATTGCGCAAATTAATTACGAGTAAGCTAAAATAATATGCGCCTTTGGTTAAATTTAGTGTTGTTGTCCAGCTTAATGCTGGCAGGTGAGTAATAGTATAACTAGTTCTAAACTTTATTATAATTACCTTTGTGTGTTCTCAAGCGGCATTCAATGTTAATATGTGTTTTATGTTTGTGTGGGTTTCTGTAAATGTGTGTGTGTGAAAGTGTGGCGTGAGAGGAATACTGCAATGGCTGCCGGTTACCGCTAAAAGTGTTTTTTGTTTGCTTTTTCTTCAGTTTATGGCACAAAACCGCCACGCTGGGATCCCAACTATATAGTAAAGGGTACACTGTACATACCCTATGCAGAGATTGCGGAACCCTTTTATGCCTGGTATGATAAAAACACAAAACGCTCTCGTATTGATTACTATGGTGGCATGGTCAAGACTTATCAGCTAGCTGGAGAGGGTCAATATGGAACCTCCCTAAAGCTGGCGCCGATAACCACTCGGGATGCTCTCAACAAGCTGAGCTGTCTTCAGGTGAACGGTACCATCGAACAGTCGGTAGAAATCCAAAGTATTTTACCAGACGCCAAACCCTTTGAGCTGGTAGGCACCGAGACCTTCTTGGGCTTCACCTGCGACAAATTCCGTCTCGAGCAGACCATTGGACAGAAGAAGAACGTATATACGTTGTGGGTCCGCTACAAGAAGTCGCCGCATTATCCTGCGAGCCGAATGCCTATTCCTGTACGCTATGAGATGCGAGGTTACAACACTTTGTTGGGCTCACATTACGATCATTACTATCTGGATTACGATAGCTACGAGCATGATGACATTCCCAACGAGGTATTCGAGATCGATGAGGGACTGACTTGCACTGGCTTCCCGGGACCCGGCACCGGACACTTTGCCACCTTCAATCCCATGAAGGAGTTCATCTCGGGCAGCGATGAGCATGTGGACACGGCTTTCCATCACTTCAAGCGCAAGCATGGCATTAAATACCGTGGCGATGAGGAGCACGAGCATCGAAAGAACATTTTCCGTCAGAACCTTCGTTATATTCACTCCAAGAATCGCGCCAAATTGAGCTATACCTTGGCCGTCAATCACCTGGCCGATAAGAGCGACGATGAGTTGAAGGCGCGACGTGGCTACAAGTCCTCTGGTGTTTTCAATACCGGCAAACCTTTCCCCTACGACGTGAACAAGCTGAAGGATGACATACCCTCCCAGTACGATTGGCGTCTTTATGGTGCTGTGAGTCCCGTTAAAGGTATGAGTTCCACAAAGACCCAAGAAAATCTCTTTTATCCATCCCTTGCCCATTTACAGATCAATCCGTTTGTGGATCTTGCTGGTCCTTCGGCACAATTGGACACATTGAGGGAGCCTTTTTCCTCAAGAACGGCGGCAACTTGGTGCGTCTCTCACAGCAGGCACTGATCGACTGCTCCTGGGGCTATGGCAACAATGGCTGCGATGGCGGCGAGGACTTCCGTGTCTATCAGTGGATGATGCAGGTCGGTGGTGTGCCCACCGAGGAGGAGTACGGCCCCTATCTGGGACAGGATGGCTACTGCCATGTTAGCAATTCTACGCTTGTGGCTCCTATCACTGGATTTGTTAATGTCACCTCTAATGATCCCGATGCCTTCAAGCTGGCCCTGCTCAAGCATGGCCCCCTATCGGTGGCCATCGATGCCTCCCCCAAGACATTCAGCTTCTACTCCCACGGTGTCTACTATGAGCCTGAGTGCAAAAACGATGTGGATGGTCTTGATCATGCCGTCCTGGCCGTGGGCTATGGCAACATCAATGGGGAGGATTATTGGCTAGTTAAGAACTCCTGGTCCACCTATTGGGGCAACGATGGATATATTCTTATGTCCGCACGCAAGAATAACTGCGGTGTCATGACCATGCCCACCTATGTGGAAATGTAGACACCCCCAACTATGTTAAACATACAACTGATATAAATGTACATTAACCAAGAGCTTCAGTTAAGCAATAAACATACTCATTCTATACAATCCAAATCAATGACTTCTTATCTTCATTCTTGCCCCAGCTTAGCTATCCCCAACTGCCCGAGAGATAAGCCTAGAAGACATTGTTCACTGCACTTTACTCAGCTGCAAGTAATCTCTTTTTGCTATACTCCGAGGCAAAATATTCCTACGATTGCAACTTGAGATTGGACAACTTATATCAAATACTATAAACACTTGCAATTGCAATATTTTTTTGCGTAATTATTATTATCTGGAACGGAGCTGAACTTTTTCATTTAGATACTTTCCAAGAACAGGGAAACTGGATATGATGTCAGATTAAAAAATAAAACACAATTGTTTAAAATGTTATCGTTTTATTTGTGTTTCTTTGTTTATTTGTAAAGAATCTTACGAATCCAATTTTTACTGAATTTTACATACGAAAGTGTTATAACATTCGCGCATGTTTCATGTGTGTGTGTGTGTGTATTTTGTTGTTTAGTAAATAATTAACATATTTAATGTACATCAGTTAAACCAAATTTTAAGGCTAAAAACTCTACACTTATTATTCATATTCTCACTTATAAATAAGGTAAAAATGGTTATATTGAATTTATTCCAAAATAAGTATTACGTAATTTATCTACAACTATTCTTCTTTCTTTCAATTTTCTTCCTTTAATCTGTTTTTATAATTACGAATTTCTTACATATTTCTTTTCTTTAGATTTAATGTTGGTACATCTATAACTATGTTTTTATGTGTAATTTACAGTTCTTAAATAAATGAACAATAATTTGTATACCATATATAAAATCGTCTTCTTCCCTTATGTACATTATGAAAAAAACAAAACTACTTTCCACACAAAGAAAAACAACAAATTCCTTAAAAGGTACAAAATCCCAAATGTATTCTTCTAACTTTTCGTTATTCTCCAGTTTATCAAGAGCTTCTAATTTCAAATTATATAATGAATGAATTTGTTTTCAAGAAAAATTCAGATTTTTGTGAAAATCACCTTACTGCAATGTATTTTCTATTCTCAAATTTTCATATTTATGCAGAAACTGATGCAGCAAAACTATCCAACGGATTTAAAAAAAAAAAAAATCATCTATCTGATTAAAAACACTTTGGTCTTAATTTTAAACAAATAAGACAATTTTTTTTTTTCTTTCTGTTCTGCATTGCAAAAATACACAACAAAGCATCTCAAATAAAACAAACAAAAGATTAAAAGACAATTGCATGCCACTTAATCCATTGCTTGATAAATCGGCTTCCTGTTTGATTATTGTGAATGAAAAAATAATAGCGTAAGAGAGTATTGAGAAATCTGTTAGTCTATTAATAATTCAAGCGCAACCTTTAATTGTTAACAAACATAAAAATAAGATAATTAAGTCTGCATCAGTCAAAACCAATATTTCTTAGTCTAACTACATCAAGTTAAAATTCACTGTGTCTAAAAAAAGTTATGTGGGCTTTTAAATATAAACTTTGTTTTTTAATAAAAAGAAAAGGAATATAAAACTTTTGACTAATTAGTTTTGCTCTTTAAATGTTTTTCATTTCATATTTGTAGTTGTTAGCCTTAGATATAGATATACATATTCACAGGGTCACATGCATGATGTTGTTTTTGTGTATTTTCTTCCTGCTGCAATACTCCTCCTCTTGCCGCATGGAAATTATTAGTAATGAATTAAGAAAAAGTAAAGTAATAAATAAAAGGTTTCCGATCCCAAATTTGTGTTAAGGTGGTGGGTTACAAGAGGGCGGAGCGGGGATAGCAGCTTCTTAGTAAATAGACCTATAACTAAAACTATTTATATACAGTTTTAATTTTTTCTTCGATTTTTATATTGTTTTTGTTGTTTTTTTCATTTTGTTTGTTTTAGATATACATTTGTTGTTGTTTTAAGAGAAATGCTTAAGAATAGTTTATGTTCAATTAACTCGCGGTTTGTACTCTTTTTTCAATGTTTCAAACTTACTTACTAAAAGTAGCCTATTTTTATTTGTTGTTGATTCTGTTTGTTTGTTTTACTTTATGCGTTTTGAAGCCAACAATAAAATAATGCCTTATGTACAAATATTTAACAATATACGCTTTCTTTATCGCTATTTGTAATTAAATATTTACAGTATTATACATGTGTTGTTACTTTATCTGGTTGTTATTTTGGTTTTTAGTATTGCTTGCGTTTTAAGCCTAGTTATGTTGTGGAGTTCTTGTTGTTTTATTTGTTGCAGAACTTGTTGTTTTTATTTATAGCCATGTCAGAACTTGTCTGTAGTTTTTCTGTCTGTCTGTCTGTCCGTCTGTCCGTAAAAGTTCAAAAAACTGTTGATTATTTGTTGCAGAACTTGGTAATACACACATACATACATGTTTTTGAAAATAGTGTGTGTTTGATTAGTTAGATTGTTTTTGTTTCATCGTGTTTTAATGCAAGTACTATTCATTGTAATATATACCGATTTTAATAATTTAGTTTTTTCCGAAAATAATTTACGGTCGGGCGCGCTCGACTGTACTTTTCTTTCTTGTTAATCATAATTACTACAGAAAAATGTAAAGATGTATAATTATAAAATAATTACTAAATTATAGTTATTTCCTGTTGCGTATTTCAGTAAAGTAAAATATATTAAACTAAATAATATACATTCAAAGTACATTAAATAAAAACGAGCTTTAAATTACATGTTCAGCCAATTAACATGTTATATTTTCACTTTCAGCTTTTGCTTCTTGATCTTTGCCTTCTTTCTTTTTTCGCATTCCTTGTATATCTTAGCATAAATATCATAATAGCGATATCTAATATGTATGTCATTTTATTATATACTTTAAAATAACTAAATGATTTAAGTGAACAAATTTGTTTCTGTTTGGAAATTTATATAATTGTTGATTTTGCTGTTGTAGATATTGTATTTCGCTTTTCAATCTCATATCGTAAATATATATACATTAAGTATATATGCATATAAATATCTAAATTCTATATCTGTATGTGTAAATAGTATAAGTTAGATCAAGTATATTAGACAAATGATAAGGATTTCATTTTCTGACTGACATTATTTTCGGATTTGGTTTTCTGGTTGTTAGCTACGTTGTGTAAAATAAGGAAAAGCGCTTTAATTATTTTTAATTTCTATAGCAAAAGATAATATTTAGTTTGATGATTTTAGCTTTTGCTTGTTTTTTGATTCGCAGGTCCGTAGTTTGTTTTCTGTTCACATAACTGGATGACACTTCTAAGACAGACTTAGTTTTCTGTCAAATTTTCCAAATGTTTCTGAAATATTTCAAAGATGTTATTTATTTTAATGAAAAGAACAGCAATTAACTTGTATTCCTCCTCACCTTATGCTCCATCGCGCCTAGAACCCGCCGATGTAGTTTTCTCGGATAAACTAACGCCTCCAGCAGCTGTTGCGGTCACTCCCAAACGCTCAATGACACGCGAATCACAGGATATTGTACGCTGTAGACAACGTGATCTTTCGCTCATCTTCTCCTGCTGCTGTTCCAGCAAAGTGGGTGCCGCATTAAAGTGTCCACCTATATAATCAATCCATTTAAAAGGCTTAATTTAAATGCAATCTTTTAAGGTAGAAGTCATTGTATGCTTACCCTTTGGCTTGTCGTCGAACATGTGCAGCTTGTGCGCTGTGCTGAGGATGTTATTGACGGTGCTCAATGTGGCAGCAGCAGAGTTCATGCTGGAGTTGTTCAAGGATTTACTATTAAGAGCCGATGACTGCGACAGCGGATGATGATTCGATTGATGTGGCTGCTGCTGATGTTGCTGGTAAGGATGACTATTGTTGCTGCTACAGTTGCTAATGCTGTTGTTCTGATGGATACTAATAGAATTGCGGCGTTCCCGCATTGCCGCCTGGAAACGTTCCGGCGACTGCAACGAGCATTTGTTGATGGTCTGCGGCTTGGCGAAACAACGTTCCGGTGGTGTTGTCGGCGTCGTTGGCGTTGTTGGTGCCGTATCCACCGACGGACGATGCCGCATTCGATACTCGCTAATCGATAACTTCCGCTTGGGCATTGGCGCCGGATCAGGCACTGTAAGCATGGGGTTGAGCCGTGGATCATGGCTGGCCGTTCGGGTATACAACTTGAGTGGCGTTGTGGCTGGCGGTGGCATGCTCTCAGTTGCTGCTATAGTGGGAACACTTGTCGGTAACGCTGACGTTGCAATAGTTGTCACTGATGCACCTGCGGCAGCAGCAACCACTGATGACGCTGCCTTTGATTTCGTAGCCTCCAAATATTCGGCCAAACTGGGCATGCTATTATTCTGCATCTTGGCAAGCGGCGTGGAAATCAATGCTGCACTCGCTGGCAGGGTTGGTGGCTCCTGCAGTTTACCGTAAATCGTGTTATAATAGGGAAGTGGCTTAGCGGTGGAGCAACTGTTGCTGCCAGCAACAGCAATTTGCACCGCAACGGGCACTGTTGCTGCTCCTGCCGCTGCCATTGTCGGCGTTTGCTGTGTTATAAGCACAGGTATTGGTGCAGCAGATATGGGTGTTACGGTGGGCGTAACTGGCTTAGGCATGGACGCGACTTTTGGTGTGACATTTAGTGTCGTCGTTGGCGTTGTAAGAGATGTTTGCTGCTGTTTCGGTTGGATGTTGCCCTTTGCCTTGCTGCTTGTTGCATCCTTGTCCTTGTCCTTATCTTTATCCTTGTCCTTTTGCTTCTTTTCGCGATCCTTTTTCTTGCTCTTCTTTTTCTCCTTCTTCTCCTTTTTGGTAAGTGCAGCTATCAATGCCACCTGTTGCCGACTCCCACACATGGACTCACGCCGCCGACTGATTGCTGTCAGCTTTCCACTAGCAATCGCTTGCGCCAAACTCATTGATCCCGATAACTCCTGCTGCTGCTGCTGTTGATTGTTTTCTTTACGATGTTGTTGTTGTGCCGTGGCTATTACAGCTCCCGCAGCAGCAGAAACTGTTGCTGGCACTGATGTCAGTTGCTGCGGTGCTTTACTGCTGTTCAACAATAAACTGCTGCTGAGTATCTGGCTATTCGGCTTGCTTAGCTCCTGTTCGAAATTCGTTTGACGCTTCTTCGTTGTTGTCAAGGGATTTGTTGGAGACACGCTCGTCAGCGTCGCCGATGTTACACAAATGGACATAGTACGACGACGCAGCGCTGACTGTTGTTGCTGCTGTTGGTCAATTGCGTTGCTGTTATGCTTGGTTTTGCCATTTGCTGTTGCAGGGGTTGCTGCCAGTGTACCTGCTGCTCCCGTAGCCGGTGCCTGTGGTTGATGCTGCTGCTGCGACTGTTTACTTTCTTTCGGTTGTTTCTTTTTGAGTTCGGGTGCAGGCATCGCTGCTCCCAAGGCAGCAACTGCAGTTGTCTTCTGCTTATCTTTGTCTTTGGACTTCTTTTTCTCCTTTTTAGACTTCTTCAGCTGCTTCTCTCGCTCACGCTTCTCATCCTTTTCCTTGCTTGACTTCTTGCTTGTTAGTTCAGCTGTGTTTTTGTTGACGGTGTTCGGGATGTTTGCCATGTTACTGGTGGGTGCAGTGGTACTGCTTGCACTGCTGCCTTTGCTTGAGGCGTTGCTGCTGCTGGTTGCTTTCTTGTTGCGCGATTGCAAGTACGAAATGTTTTCAGCGTGGAAAGACAAGAGACGCTCCTGAATATCAAGCTCAGTTAAGTTTTTGTTTGTCGCCGCAGATATCGTTGGTGTTGCCGTTACTGCTGTTATAGCTGCAGTGGTCGTTGTATGCGCAGCGGTCACTGCTGCTATGGGTATATCCACCTTGGGCTTCTTCTTTTGCGGCTCCTCCACTTCATCCTTTATAATTGCTCCACGCGATTTATTGGAAGCCTTTACGGTGTCAACTTGCAGAGGTGTTGATGTTGTAGTTACTGCACTGATTGTTACTGGTGTGCGTAGCAGCGACTCTCCCGGCTTCGGCTCTGTCGTTGGTTCCATTTTGCTTGGTGCCGATTCAACCTTCGGTTTAATCTCCCTCTTTGACTCCACCTTGGTCAACTGTTGGTGCTCCACTGCCAACAAATTCGCATCCGAAGAATGTTCGCGCTTTAAATGTTGTTGTCCTTGTTGATGTTGATGTCGCTGTTCTTCCTGTTCGCTCTTCACTTTTAGTAGCTCCTCGAACTTATCACATGCCTGACTCTCTTCTCGCTCTACATCAATTTTGACATCCTCTGCCGCAGCACTTGTGTCTTCTGGTTCAATTTTAACCAAATTATCCTCGGCAACAATTTGCTGTGCTCCGGGACTAGGAGATCTCAAGATGTCCACATCATCGTCTTGCTCGAACTGCTGTGTTTCTACTTTCAGTGGTTCTGTCTTTGGCTCGACAACTTCCAACTTGTGGTCCTCCTCGCCGGCGCTGCCAATGACATCAATATGCGGTTCTTCGACTGCTGATGTCTCGAGTCCACCATTGCTGATGACAACCAGGCGTCGTTTCTTTAGGGGAGTACCAAAGCCATTTGACAGCAGGGGTGGTGTCTGTGGTTTCTGCTGCAGTTGTTGCTGTGCTGTTGAAGCACTTGGTGTTGCTGGCGTCTGAGGTGTTTGCGGTTGACTCTCGTCTGTTGTTTCCTCGCTGATTGCCTGACGCAACCATCTCTTCTTCACCGATGAATTATTCTGAACCGATGGCAACTGCATTCGTTCTGTTGTCTCAACTTGGTTTATGAAATGCTCTACTTTCAGCAATGCTGGTGCTGCTGCTTCCTGCAGCTGTTTCTGCTGCTGCTGTAACGATTCCTGTTGCAGTTGTTCCCTTGAGCCATTTATTTCACTCATTGCTGCCTGAACTAGGCTGTCCAGTCCAGAAGTCTGTTGTTGCTGTTCACATTGTTCGGTTTGCTGAAACCAACTGGACATAAGGGTTTTCTTAGTCTTTGCACCGCTGGGCGGATACTTGAACTCTCCCATTGAAGGCGACTGCAATGGTTGAACGACCAATTGCGGCTGATCAGGTTGGACAAGCGGTCCCATTGCTGCTTCAATTAGCAGACAAGCACTGCTCACTGGAGACGCTGACGAAGGCGATGGTGACGTTGCTGGCGGCTTAAACGCATCACAATTGTTATTGGCCAGAGCCAGCAGCAAACCAGCAGCCTGATCCGCCGATTGTTGCTGCTGTAGCAACACGTTGCTATTGCTGTTGTGTTGCTGATGTGCGGCTGCCGGAGAAGCTAGCTCCGATTCTGTATGCGATTCGTTATCCGATTCGTTCATACTTTTGCGTCGTTTGCTATTGTTGTTGTTGTTGCTGTAGCTGCGGCTCACCTTACGTTTCTTTTTGTTGCGTCGCGATGTGCAGTTGTTGTTGCTAGTGGTGGGCGTGCCACAACCCACAGCATTAGAATCAGTGGATTCACTCATGGAGTTACTGCTGGTATTTCGTTTACGCGGCGATGCTGGCGAATTGCTCGCGCGCTGTTTGGTGCCCAACTGACGACTCTCTCCACTAACAACTGCCCCAGCTGCTCCACCACCCGCCTTTTTTCCACGCGCCTCCTGTTTTTCCATTTTATCTATGGCACGCAATATCGCTTCCAGCTTGCGTTCCTCGCGAGATTTGGGCTTGTCTTTTTTGCTCGTTGGAGTTGAAGTTGCTGGTGAATTTGTTGGTGTTGCTGGTGCAGCTGGAGCGGCTCCAGCTATCGAGTCATCATCTTTGTCATCTACAGTCGGACTTGCTGTGGTTGATGTTCCTGTTTTTGCAGCCGATTTGCGTGTTGCTGACGTATTGTTGTTGCTGGCATTGTTGACGCTGTTGCTGAGCGGCAAAGCTACAGGCTTAGCAGATTGCTTTGTAGGCGAGACAACTGGGGGATACGAAGTTGTAGATGCTGCTGCTGGTGGTTGTTGCTGCTGCTGTGGGTGCTGTTGTTGCTGCTGCTGTGGGTGCTGTTGTTGCTGCACCTGTTGTTGCGGCTGTTGCTGCACCTGTTGTTGAGGCTGCAACTGCGCTGGCTGACCCTGTGCTTGTTGATGCTGCTTGAAGGGATGTGTGGCAGATTTAGTGGGAGCGGAATGCAACGTTTGCAGTGCACTTACAGCCATGCGTGCCTCATCAGCCAACTGATGTTGCTGCTGAAGGAAATTTTGCTGGTGTTGCTGCTGTTGTTGTGGCTGCAAATAAAATGTTGCCATTGGACGCTGTGTTGCCGCTGCAGCTGCAATAACGGCAAGCGGCTCTTGTTGCTGTGGCTGCTGCTGCTGCTGCAAAAGCGATGCTTGCTGCTGTGTAGAATTGGGCAACAACCGTGGTGACAACAACATTGGCGTTGGTAGCGCTGCCAGTATTTGCTGCTGCTGCTGAGTTGGACTGCGCTGTAGCAAAGATGTCTGTTGTTGTTGTTGGTGGTGTTGTAATGTTGGCGATTGCAGCTGAGTGGGAGTGGGCGATGGAATGGACACCGAAGGCGAAGACGACGATGTACAAATGCCCGAATCATGCAAAACACTGGACATGGAAACAGAGCACGAATTGTTGCTGTTACCGCTATTGCTGTTGCTATTGCAGAGCATTGCAGCAGCAGCCGCCGCCGTTGCATTGCCCGCCGTGCTTGTTACTAATGTCGAATTGGGCTTAAAGCCCAAATTCAGTTGGCTCAACTGTGGACTATTTAGACCCATATGGCTGCTGCTCTCCCCACTCGAGGAAGTGGAACGGTTACGTGCTGTTGCTGCAGCAACTGCAGCAGCAGCCGCAACATTATTACCCAGTCCCATGGTAAGTTGTATTGCTGCAGCGCTATTGGCAGCAGTAGCTGCGGCAGCCGCTGCAGCAGCCGTTTTATTCCGATGACTGCTACGGGGCTGGGCGGGTGGTGCCTGCAGTTGCTGTTGTACAGCAAGCGGCAGGGCGAAAACACAATCGCTGCCCAAATCGCAGGCACAACGTGTACTCGTTGGTTGAATAACGGCCGAATGCGACTTCTTGTGCTCCACGGCGGTTAAGTCGTGCGGCTCATGTCGTATCGTAATCTCCGTTTGCGCTCGAATATGGGTTAAGGCCACAATGTACAGATGCAGTGTTCCCTTCTCGAAATAATGCTGCAACTCGGCATTGGGACGACAGGAGCGCCGCACGAAGCGCGCATCATTACCGTACGTACGTGTATCGACACATACCTCGGGTCCCTTAAGATAAGCGGGCAGCGGAGGCGGTGGCTGTTGAATGGCCAATTGTGGATGCGTTTGCATTGGTGCCTCCACGCCTGGCATTTGATAGAAAAACACAAACTGTCCGGGCGTCTTGTGGACCTTGAAGCTGTTCAAATAGTTGCTTGGCGGCGGCGTATTCATGTTCACGGTGGGATTCTGTGTGCGAAACTGTGTGGTCAGCATGTACTTGCCCCTCAACTCATGAATGGGGGCATGTGGCGCCAGGTCTATGCTGCTGATGAGTACCTTGGCTCCTGCATACGGTATCAATTGGGCTCGCTTTTCAAGTTCGCTGGCACAACCGCCAGCAATCTGACGCAACGCTTTGTTCTCCGTGTTTTGTATGCTTTGTAGTAAACTGGGCTGCTTCTGTATGGCATGTAGGCGAGCTCTCAACTCTGGAGAGTAATGATTCGTTACCGCGTACTCATAGTGTTCAATCCATTGGCGCAAGTTTGCGGCATGCTTTTCAGCAGCGGTGAGAGCAGGACTGCTGCCTCCATTGCCATCTGCATTTGATTTACTCTTACGTTTGCTGCTCTTCTTTGTTGCTTTCGCGTTTGTTGCGCCACTAGCAACACCACCACCAGCTGCACCACCACCCACTGACAGCTTGTCGCCGCTCTTCTTGCTTTTCTTCATTGCGGCTGCATTTCCATCTTTGGTTTTCTTTGATTTCTTGCCCAAACCACCGGCAGCACCAAGTGTTGCAAAGCCACCGTTTAGTCCAGGACCCAAACGTTGTTGTTGCTGCTGCTGTTGTTGCTGGTTCTGCAGTTCTTGACTAAAATAAGGCGTTGCTGCGGTCGCACCAGTGTGTGCCAAGCCAATTGCATTTCCACCGGCTGCAGCCGAAGAGGCTGCGGCAGTAGCTGCTGCTGCTGCTGCAGCTGCTCCATTTGCTGCTTGCGAGGCAACCAGCATCATGTGCTCTTTGCGCTTCTGTCGCTGCAGTGCACGTGCTCTGGCCTTGTCTACTGTGCGAGGCTGGCACAGTTCACACTGATACTCCTCCGGTATGTTAAGACGATCGATGCCCATGCAATCCACATGCTGCCAGGCGCTACAGAAACAATTGAATATTTTGTTATTGTATTAACAATATTGTTAAGATTTTTAATGAACTTACGAGCACTTGTCACAACAGATCATATACCCATCATCGTGGGTTAGTTCACAAATGCACCGTGTCACCGAATCATCCTCAGCCTCTGCTTCAGGTGCCGTTTCCGTTTCCTCGCCAGGGTCAATGTCAGCGCTGGCCAAACGCGAGCTGCCGCTAATAGCCGAATGGGCATCATCATCGGGCACATGTCGTCCAACTAAAAGATGTGTTACAATTAATCGTGATACAATATTAAATGGCCGAGTAAATCAACTCACTTTGGTTTCCATAGTAGCTGCTATAGCTGCTACCGGGCGTTGTTGCTGCCCCCGAGACGGTTACACCGATGCCACCAAGGGACCATTGCTGTGGTTGTTGTGCCGTCGAGCCAGGGGCTGTTGCCTGTGGCTGCTGCTGTTGCTGCTGTGAAGCATAGGTATGATCCTGCATAATAGCATGAAGCTGTTGCAGGCGCAAATCCTGCGTATGCACAGGCACTGGACGCACTTCCTCAATGTACAATTCCTCTTCAGTTGCCGTCATCTGCGGATGTGGCTGCAACGGAGTCTGCTGCTGCTGCTGCTGTTGAGTCTTCATTATTAACGTTGCGGCATCCACATGCACTGGCGTCAATTGCGTGGTCGTCAACGTTGTTAACGTCGTGTTGTTGTTGATGCTGCCTCGCAAACTGCTTATATTACTTGTGCTGTTGCTGTGATTCAGACTGCAATATAAAACATTCACGCGACTAGGTTTGTTAGAATTTCGGTGTAAATTTAACACAAATTAGTGCTTAAACAAAGCCCTTCTCAACCTTTTCCAAAATAAACATCTTACGATAACTTATGTTGTGATACAGCTGCATCGTGCTCAAACTGTCAAGACTACTATTCCTTTATCGAAATAGACAATTCTCAATTTGATTGAAGTCTAATTTCAAATGTCACGTTAAAATATATTAAGCTTACTAGATTAGAGAACATTTCGACTAAAAATGGTAGATTTAAAATCGTTCGATTTTAGTATATTTACTGCTCAAAAGCAAGTGCATCAAAATTAGACCGGAAAGATCAGTAAACTACTCTCAATAAAAAGTAAACTGGAGAGATCTTTTAACTCACATATTTATCCATATTTTAGACTATTACAAATTAGTTTAAATTATATTTATGGAGTCACTCCATGGGCAGTTATTATCAATTTCTTACCTGTGCTTATAATACTCCACCACATTAGGCGTTGCCTTGCGATTTGTTGCTGATCCCCCTGCTGCTGCCGATGGTGCGACTGTTTCATGTGTGGGATGCTGTTGGCTGTGATAATGCTGCTTGCGTTCCAGAGATGTTGCTCGAGTGCTCGGGGCACTTACCGATTGCCGCCGTGCTGCTGTTGCCGACATGTACGAGGAGATTGTTGCACTGCCGCTGGCAAATCCGTGCGAGGAGATGCTAACTGATGGCGTATTGGAGGCGCTTACCGTTAGATATGTTGCTGATGATGATGCAGATGCAATCGACGGCGCTGATGATGATGATAATGAATTTGTTGTTGATGAACTAGGTGGCATTGCAGCAGCTGCTGTTGCGGCTTGATAGTGCGACAACAGCAAATTTCCCGATGTTGCTGACGTGACATTGTTGCTGCTGCCGCTGCCGTAAACAATTTGCGTAGGTGTTGTCGTTGGCTGCGGTGGTGGCATGTTTGTGGTATTTGCTGCTGCGGCCACAGCGGCAACAGTTGGAGTTGTCGTTGTTTGCTGTTGATAGCGCTGCTGCTGCTGGCTAAACGACTTTTGTGCCATACTTTGCAATATCCTCGCGGACAGTTCATCCGTCATTTGTGTTCCATTTACAATCATCACATCGTCGGTAATTAGCGACGATTGCTGCTGCTGCTGATGGTGTTCACTGCTGCTCTCACTGCTGCTGCTACTGTTGTAGTGAATCCGCTTGGGTTGAGCCTGAATCTGAGCATGAGGCTGATGCTGCTGTATGACGGTGCCATGGGAGTTGACAAATTTGATGGCACCCGGTGTTGATTGTTGTAACATGTAACCGCCGCTGGCAACTGATGCTGTTGTCTTTTGCTGCAATTGAGTGCCGTGTGGCAAATTGGCGGCCAGTTGTTGCAAAGGTTGCTGCTGCACCACATACTTGTTGTTGCTGTTTATACTGCTACTGCTGCCGTTACCCACTGTCAGTTTACTAACCTTGCTGGCCGTCAGTTGTTGCTGCTTTCCGTATATGTTCTGTTGCTGTTGTGGGATAGCAGCAATCGACAGCGCAGTTCCTGCACCGCCAACGCTATTGTATTGCTTAACAAACTTTGTCTTGGCGGCAGCTTTGTGCGTCGACTGCTGTGAGGAAATAAAGGCTTTGAGTTGTTGCTGCTGCTGTTGTTGTTGCTGCTGCTGCTGTTGCAACATGTTTCCAACACTTTTGACCGTTATCTTTTGATTGGTCTTCTTAAGCAGCGCGGCAGCAGCACCGCCAGCTGCTGTTGTTATCGCCGGTCTACTTGCAACAGCATTTACATATTTCTGCTGCGCAGGTTGCACAATTATCTGCGGTGTCTGTTGCTGCTGTTGCTGGGGCGGCACATATGATTGCAGGCGTGTGACAACTCTGGACCCGAGCGTCACCTTTTGCATAGTTGCCTGCGTCGGGGACTGACCATAGCCCTGCAGTTGTTTGGCTGTGGCGCCTACACCCCCAGTTATCGCCTTGTATGCGCTGATGTTGCCAAACTTTTGCTGCTGCTGCTGCTTAACAGCTGGCGTTGCCGTTGCGGTCACATACGGCAAGTTCTTTGCGCTGAGATAGTTGAGCTGTTGGTGTTGCTGCTGTTGGTGCTGCTGCTGTTGTGACTGCGAGGGCATTGCCGATGCTTGCTTTGAGAGCACCGTGAGATTACTAAGCAGCAGTTTCGAATTATGAGGTGGCGCCGCCGAGGAGGCGTCAATGATGACATTGTTGGTGCTGCCATCAGTGGTCACAATCTTGTAGATTTGTGGATTTAACAATTCATGCTGCTGCTGTTGTTGGGCTGCTGTTGTGGCACGCACTGCGTACTTTTGTGCCGGTTGAGTTTGAATCGACATACGACGTTGCATTATGCGCTTCAGCTGCGCCTGCGTCGACAAACTACTGCCATCGATAACGATGTGCGGCTGTTGCTGCTGCTGTTGTTGCTGTTGTCCACCTATGGTAATTCTGTTGTTACTGCTGCTGTTATTGCTGCTGCCGTTGCCGCTGGTAACGACGGGTTCCACAAAGACCGTGTCATGCGTGGACATGGGCATGTTTGTTACTAAGTTATATTTATAATTTCTCACAAAAATGAAATTTTTATTAATTTATTGGTGTTTTTTTTATACAGCGATTTAAAGTCGCTATTGAAACTAAATTGTTATGATTAAGAAGGGTCGGGGGTCTGTTTTTAAGTAGTGCTAAGTTAATGTTGCTCTTTTTCTTCAGTAGCTGCTTCTGCAATTTGTATATATATTTTTATTTGCATTTCACAACACTACTTCACTAGTCATCTTGTTCACAAGAAGCTTTTGCCTCTGCTGGTGCCGCCGTTTTTGATGCTGTTTCTTTTGTGACTTATGCCGCGTTAAGCCGCTGCTGTTGAAAGTGCGTTTACTGCTTCTATTGGTGGTGGTGCCCCCAAACTTTTGGGGGCCTAATGCATAACCAGAAATGCTTTCTTCGTTGATGTTTGCCTTACCGCTGCTGGCGGTTAATTGTGGGTGGCGTGCATTCAAATTGCAAATACGATTTCCAACACTGTGCCACATTACATTGTTAGCCATTACAAACATAACGGTGCGTATTTCGGTTTTTGCTCTCTCCTTCTCTCTACTGAGTCGGCGCTTCCGGTTGTCGCGCCTACTGATATTCTTATTCTCTTCTCGTCTCTTCTCGTCTCTCACTTCTAACTCTCGTTGTTATTGTTTTTTTTTTTTTTTTTTGTTGTTGTTATAGTCGACGTCTCGTTGTTTTAGTTTATGTTATCTCTCTCTTATTTTTGTTATACAGCACAACTGAACTGCATTAGTTATAACTAACCAAACGATGTATCGTTGTATGTTCCATATTCTAAAAGTATAAAAACAAGAATAAATATAAGTAATTGTTTAAGTTATTGTTTAAACGTACATTATTTAAATTGCGACAATCGGTTATCGATTTTCACTTGCTCTATAGCAGAGTTGCCAACTACCAATTTGAAGCTTATGTAACCAATTGTAAACGAACAACGCCGAAACGCACGCGCATCAAAATGCTTACTGCTTGCTTCTGTGCGTGTGTGTGTGTTTTTTGCATTTGTGTTTTTGAGTGTTCTTTTCACACGCTGTTCGCGACTGCTTCACTTGCAGCGAGTACTATAAACTTGAAGTAAAGTAGATTCCAACTCTTTGCTGTCACTCAGTTTATGACGAAAACGAAATAAAAGCAAAAGCCAGTGGCAGATTATTTTGCTATAAACTTGCATTGTTTACTTTTGTATTTAGAGTTGGAGTCGTGTGTGTAGAGGAGAGCAAGTGTGTATAGTGAGAAGACCAACAATATTTGTACTTGTGCATTTTCTAGTTTGAAGAAATAACCTGTTCTCCTGTGTTTAGCTTGGACGAACTATTATTTATTTTTATATGCGACGCCAATTCTGTCAATTTGTAAAAAAAATTAAAAACTAATATACAAGCTTAAACCAATTTCTATGTGTCAATGCATTTTACATTACACCGTTTAAATCTGTTCAGAGATGTAGTAACGACAAATTAATGGATTAATTTGCTAATAAATTAGAATTATAATTTCTCAAACATTTTCTTGATTTTTCAATCAATACAACATCATATTAAAGCTCTATCATTTGGTATTTTGTCAAGTCTCTTTCTTCGTCTTCGCATTCTTCCTCCTCTGTCGTATCTTTCAACTTAGTCTGCAGCCTCCGACGATTTTATATCTCTACATTATTTCTTTAATGTTATGTCAAGTATAGTATTGATTGCACCGTCTATGCTGTTCTGTGTTCTGCACACTTCAACCTCGATATTTGTATTTACAAGTTACAACAATGTTTGTGCGTCTGTGTCAGTATATGTTCATGAGTTTGTATGCATGTATATATATGTATGTGTGTGAGTGGCTTTTGGACGTTGCCAAAGCCAAAGCAAAAAGTGAATGCACTAATTTTGCCTTGGCATCCGGCGCGGCATTCGCAGCAGTCGACGACATCGACATCGACATCGTCTTACTCGCCGCTGTTGCACTGTTGTTATTTTTGTTTTAGTATCTATTACCCGTTGATGTTGTCGTAGTTGTTGTTTTGCTCGGGCCCCGGCTATAGTAGATGCCAAGTACGCTCGGTACAATGATTTGTGCCTAGCCTATTGAAATATCATTTCTAATTGAAATAGGGTAGAACAGCAGCTGTAATAGCACCATCAGGCAATTGAAAGCTGTACAGTGAAAACTCTCGAAGGCGGACACCTAACGCCAATTATGTTATGTATGCTCGCTTAAGACGGGTATCCGTCTAGCGGGACTTCTGCGAAGAGGTCGTTTGTAAGCAATTGAACACAGTTCAACCTTACGATTTAGTCAATTTTATGCAATACTGGGCTTACAACTAAATTTGAAATTTTAATTTATCTTTCTGAGAAATATTATTCTTAGAATTGCAGTGCACATTTTGAGTGTTAAAAACCACAGAACAATTTTCAACAGTCGTTTAAAAGGGGGAGTCCGCTAATTTGAGGTGTTCGTTAAAGAGGTTTGACTGTATTCATGCGCTGGCTGGCTGCTATTTGTCGCTTTTACTTTGGCAATCAATTTGAATTACAAAGCGAAGACAGAGCCAGAGACAGAACAGCAAAAACAAAATCCAAAACCACGCAATTTCACAGAATTGCGAATTGCTAATTGTACACTCAATGTGCGCTTATGTAATCCCATCAAGTATTTACATGGACTTTACTTTATACATGTACAACCCTGTAAATAAAATACTAGTTATTATTACGGCAAAAGCTAGTCAACTATAAATTCTTGGATTATGTAATGGCGTAGATTGTAATCTATACAAAATTCACACATTCCTAACAAGAAAAATTTGATAATGCAGAAGAGTCACATACATATGCATGTTTGTATACACATAAAATTCCTATTTTTGTTTCGCTGCCTATGGGAGAGAATTGTGTAATTTTTGTAGCTTCACTACATATGTACATACACACACATACTTATACCCATGTGTGTTCGTTTTATTTCCGTTTGATGTTATTTCTCAATAGAAGCGACAAAAGCTCTCGACTCACCCCAAGATAACAAAAACAAGAGCTAATTTTTGTGTGCAGCAGACATATGTATTTTAATGTGTGCTGGGTTAATGCTTATGAGTTCCGCATCAAATTTAAAAATGTGATGAAAAAACTAGAAAAAAACGACACGATTTAAATAACATAAAAAAGATTATTAAATGTACAAGTTTTGGAATTGAAAATTGGTTTGTACACGTACATGCAAAAGCTTAAGCCCTACCACAACCCCAAATCACCATATAAATTGCGCGCCATAAACAAATTTACAAATACATTCGTGCCGTGTATGCTACACTCAACACAAATAAAAGAATGTGCGTACATGTATGTAGGCAAGCAAAACTCGCGAGAGGGCATGTTTTTAATGCACATTGAAATGTATCGGAAGCACTCAGCACTCATACAACATGGCGAGTGGCCGTCGGGCTTTCGTTAAGCTTTACTGTAGATAGTGAGAGAGAGAGACAAAAAGAAAAAAACTCACTCGGTTGGAATTGCAGTCGTTAAAAAATTGGCAAACATGTCGTCAAGTCAACAAAGCTTCTTAAATTCAAAAGCAAATCTAATCGGTGTCAACGATCGATTCCAATGTCTTACAATCAACGACTAGTCTCACATTCGTTACATATTCAATGACATTTACAACAATAATGTTAATGCAATAGTTGGTTTTGCTTTACTAACCTATACAAACCAGGGACAGGCCCACACCCACATGCCCACACCTCCTACATTTCAATGCTATACTCTAGTATCGGTTTGTTTTTTACATATGTATGTATGGTTTGGTTTGTTGATGATGCCAGCTAGTGTTGACTAATTGCGTCTTATTTTTTTATAGAAATTTTTTGTTCGCCTTTTGTTGGTTTTTCATAGTTTTAGCGGCTAATTTAATTAGGTAAACGTTGAATATACTGATATTTTTAAATTTGCTTTGCTTTATGCTAAGTGTCTGATGGGTTGCATATTGTGTTTAAAAACAATTGTTAATTGAAATATTACCATATGAGCATTAATATACTAATAAATGTATTTACAAAATGCATCAAAGTATCACCTTTTAAAGAAACTTCTAGCACATTTTCCCTCTCTCAATTACAAACCCATACACAAATCAGTGCGTATGTGTAACTGCATGTCTGTTTATGTATGCGTATGGATTTATTTGTGTGCAGTATATGCAAATTTTTGGCGGGGGTGTGTATAGGGGAAAAGTCTAACAACACTCTTTTGAGTTATTGAATGTTTTCCCTTCGTCGGTATCTCCCATTTCGAATATTTTTTAATATGTAGTTTTTTTTTTCCTATAAAGGAATATGTATTAAAAACTTGCTCGTCAACTTTTGCTTTCATTTTCGCCTATACTACGACAAAGTGGCGAAAATCTTATAGAGTAGGCAAGACAAAAATCACGTATGAGTAAAGAGCACCACAGGCGACAAGTTAATGTGATATTTGTGGGAAAGAGACAATCAGATGTATCCACATACCAGAAAACTGACAACAGCAGCCAACTTCATGTAGTACGAGCGGATAACGGCAAGAATACGGATGAAACGTTTGATGAAAACATAACACACTCTTGGAGAGTACAGCAGATTTACGAAAATTGGGGGACAAATTTAAGCGTCGGTAACGACGTCTACCATTATGAATATATCTTCTGTATATCTTCATATTACTATATAATTCGTAGTTTATGTTTAAATTTGGAAAACACTTTTATTTTAAATGAAAATAAAGTAGGTAAATTTATTTTGGAGGTACTGCGCATGTCAAAACATTGAGCCATGTATGAAATGTTCATATACTGAATGATTATTATTTTAAAAGTTATACACACTTATACCCTAAAAGTAAAATTAAATCAATGAATGAATTTTATTTAATTATAACGTCATTTTTTAAAAATAAATGTTATTCAAAACAAAAGTACACACTACTAATACTTTGTAGAGTTGGCAACTCTATTAAACTTAATTACGCACAACTAACTTCACGTTGCACAAAAGAAAATCGCAAGCAAAACAAACGAACGCGCAAGCAATATGCTAAACATGTAGGTGCGAGTGAGCACAGCATATAATGCTTTGTGAATACGAAATTAAATATGGCGACCCACTGTGCGAAAAAAAAATACACAATTGACATCAAAATAATTATTATTTGACTTGGCAATATTATCGTTCATATCAATTGGGTAGTCAAAATAGAAACATTTAAATATCTATTCGTTTTTTAACTGTCAGAAATGCTCGATTTAATTGACACGAAAACTTATTCTGTGGTACTATTTTTTTCGCGCGCATTGCATTTGTATGCTTAAACTCTTTTATTAATATACTTACAGTGTAAGATTTATATTATTTGTTAATTATGCACAAAACTGATTTGAATGCCAAATAGTGCTTTAATTAAAGCGTGTGGCATTTTCTGTTTCCGCACGAAATTGTGTTTTGCCAACACTTTTGTATGTTTGGGGTTGTTTCACAGATTCACAAATTTAATACGCGCACACTGAAACTTTGTTTGCAGGTTTTGTTGTTGCGAAACGCGGCGTTATATTAACGTTTGCTGCCTGCTAAAATAAACGTTTCTACTTTGATTAATCAATTTTATTATTAATACGTATGGCATAGAAACACAACCAAAATGCGCACGAGAACACCTAAGACCGTGTGTAAGAACGAGATGAATATGCTGCTGGGCTGCGCGCGCACTTGTATCAAATTGACAGCTACATATAGTGTGGCCGTTTTTTCTTACGGGCATAGGCATGCCAACTAGTACCAATCCTACCTATTATCGGCTATTCTATTTTGTTCGCGCTGCTTCTTCTACATTGTCTTTCTTTAGACTATTACTACTGCGCCTGCCATTCCGCTGTGTACTTTATAGTGCTGTACGTACGTTCGTTTTGTCTTTCTGTCTGCTCTTTGATACACATATATATGCATGCATGTACACACACGGCGCCACCGAATATGTACCTATATACATATATAAAATCTATACACGGATATTGCCGCTCATATACACAAAATTTGGTTATATTTTCAAACTGAAATAACATACATATTTAATAGGGTAAGCATACAAGCAAACAAGAAAAATTTGTCCACTAAAATTCATAAGGACAGCAAAATGTACTACAGCTATCATATGCACATATTTACTTCAGATTCTCCCCATATGTATGAGGATTTTCGATACTGTACAATGACTAGAAAACAAAATAACCCAAACGCGACAAAACTGTAACTAACATTTATACAATTCTTCATTATATTTTGCACCTCGCTTCGTGCTCACACACAAACGCACGCTTTGAAAAATACAATGTCTGTATGTATTTAGACCGCTGCTACAACACTTTATTGTCATCTCGCTTACACTCATGCTCTTCACGCATTTTACCTTTCACGTCCTATGTGTTTTTCCTCTTTACCAGCACGCTAATAAGACGAATTTTAAGCCTACATTTTGTGCTATAACTAACACGTTTCACCATTTCATTACATCGACTTTTGAAAACTGCGCCCGAGACAATTGCGCGGAAATAAATTTTTATAATTTATTTGTTGATTTTACGCTTACGAACGCGTTTGACACTCCGCGTTACTCCGATTCTTCTTCTTCTCTAAGTATTGTCAAAGATGGTACTTAAATCGATTCCAGAATCAAAGCATCGATGTGTTATACCCACCAAGATACATCGATAAGAAATATACAATCGAATTATATCGTAGATAGTTGACAAACAATTTCTGGTTAAAAAACAAATAAACAATAATATTTTTGATGAAAATGGGCAAAAAATGATGTACGTAAAATCCAAGCTTATTTCCACGAATAAAGATACAAAAGTACGCTTTAAAGGTGTCAAACCATATGCCACTACGTGATAAATAAATTTAAATAATTAATAACGGAAATATAAGTATAATGTTAAAGATTTATTTTATTTATAAGCATTATTTGAACCATTATAAAGTAATAACTTATTTGAACCATTTTCCCTGAGTACCTAAGTGCCGTTGTCCCGAAATTAAAATAAGGGTGGCCGTCAAAATATTGGGATTAAATTACAGTTGCTTTGTTTCTGTTAAATATACTAAATATTAAAATTCTTTTTTGCGAACTACTACAAGCCACATAATTTGAATCGTATTAACGGTTTGTTATGTAGTACATATATGTATCACAATTGTAATAAAATAGATTGACATATCTAATATATCTTAAGGTGTGTTGGATACCTACTTAAATATTTTGTGTCGCTTGATAATAATGGTAAATTTTTGCTTTAGATGTTACGCAGTATTTTTTTGAGATTACAGCCGTGGTGAGTATAAGTGAGCACGGCAATGAAACTCTGACTATCGATAAGCTACAATCAAAATAACAATCAGCTGATGGTATTTTAGAAGACAACACGAATATAAATAAATAATGTTGCCATGGAAGTAAATCCGCTGGCTGTAATACTTGTTTACTTCGACAGCAAAGGAGACCGTCTGCTGTATCGTTATCCATATCAAACACTCGGACAAACGCTTAGACTAGAGGAGTCCCACGAAGAGCAGACCAGCAAGAAACGCAATCCGTTTGCTGTTGCCAACACAGATGATCTGCTGCAGACGCCCACGCACCAAAATCCAAGTCATGGTCAAGGTCAACTGCAGGGATTTGCCGATGATATGCTCTCCGCACTGTTCGCCGTCAAGCCGCAATTGTGCAACCAAAAGTTTGAGCTAAAATTGAATGATGTACGATTTGTCAGTCATCCCACGCTAATTAGTGTCGTGCCCGCTGCCACACCCAATGCAGCTTCCAATCAGGCAGCAGCCTCTGGTTTCACCGCCACGGTTGCCGTTGGTGTGGCCAAAAAACAGCAAATGCTGATTAACATCGTTTTCGCCCTGCACGCTCAGGCCAGTTATTCCATTGTCAAGTGCTACCACGAGCTGAGTAAGCGTCTAGGACTAGCGCTAAAATTCGAGGAGCAGCGCAGCGGCTATCTTACCGAACAGACAGCGTACATGGCGCGCACCCATGATGAGCAGCAACAGCAGCCGCTGGAACGCACCTTCGAACTTATTGCGGAACGTTGTAGCTTGGCGGCGGCACTTAAATCAATATGTAATGATTTATGCACGACGGGATTACTGAGCACTACATTAAATCAGAATCTTACATTGACCTTCTGCCTGCCGGCGAAGGCTCATCAACTGCACAAAAAGGGCAGCATGGTTGACCCGGAAACCATTGATCGATGTCTGCGCGCCTTGAAGCCGTATCATGGCATGCTGCTTCTGGTGGACTTTGCCGAGTTGCTCGATTGTGTGCCACCGACGGGGGCCCGAATGCTCTGGCAGCTGGTAGATGCATATAATCCACTTATAAGCCTGCAGAGCATGGCGTCCAATGCGGATCTAAGCATCGAGCATGTCTACAAGCTGGTCTCGCATCTCGTCTACTGGGCCAAGGCAACCATTATCTATCCTCTGTGTGAGACGAATGTCTATGTGATTGCACCAGACGCACCGCTGCATACCAAGTCACATCTCGTGGAGAAATTCTCCACTCGCTTTGCGGGCATGTCACTGTTTGAGGTGATTTCGGACTTCTCGTTGCCCACATCGATTGGACATTTGACGACGCCACTGCAGCAACCGGCACGACAAGGAATACTCGCCCAAATGGTTCTCTGGATGTTGCAGCATCATCTGCTAATGCAGCTACACACCTACGTGCAGTTTATGCCCAGCGATGATGACGAATTTGGGGACTCCGCCTCTTGTGCACCGGCCCAGATGCCCGGCAGCTGTGGCAACCTCACCGAGGAGGAGCGTGACGATCCTTTGCGTGGCGGCTCCATTTTGAGCATGTCGAGTCAACCACTGCCGATGCCCATGAACTCCCATCGTCGTCCCTTGATGGATGACCACGACTCTCTGGCCTCGGACAATTTTGTTGTGCAGCCATCCTCCAGCCACAAGTCGAACTTCAGCATGACAGCTTCTCTCAGCACCGATAATTGTGATAGCTTGGACTCCATGGAGGACGAGCAGAAGCTTAAGGAACTGCTGCATGTCTTTAACGATGCCGACCGTGCCGCCATTCGTCGCATTCCCGCCTCTCTCAACGTCGACGACCTCTCGCTGCTCGTCAAGCTCTACCAAATGGGTTACTTTAAGAGTGAGCATCACCTAGAGGAGATCATGTACTTTGAGAATCTGCGACGATCCCAGCTCCTGCAGTTGCTTGATAAATTTCGCGACGTCTTGATAATCTACGAGACCGAGGATCCTGCCATTGCCTCCATGTACAACAACAAATAGGCTTCTCTAGAAATATGCAAAAACTTATGTTGTTTATAAAGATTGTAGTAAAGAATATTCCAAATGCGTTCGTTATTTTAGTAAGCTAAAAGTAGTAAAAGTGTGGTGCTGGAGTGTTGTATGGAAATAGTAGTGTGAAAAATATTAACATTTGTAGTAACACTGTATATCCTAAGAGTAGTAGAGAAGTGTGGGAGTGTGTTCATATTGGAAGTAAAAAAGTACTACAACTTTAAATAGTAGTGAAAGTGTGGTGAGCAGTGTTGTGTGGAAATAGTAGTGTGAAGAATATTAACATTTGTAGTAACACTGTATGTCCTAAGAGTAGTAGGGAAGTGTGGGAGTGTGTTCATATTGGTAGTAAAAAAGTACTACAACTATAAATAGTAGTGAAAGTGTGGTGTGCAGTGTTGAATAGAAATAGTAGTGTGTAACACTGTATATCCTAAGAGTAGTAGGGAAGTGTGGGAGTGTGTTCATATTGGTAGTAAAAAAGTACTACAACTATAAATAGTAGTGAAAGTGTGGTGTGCAGTGTTGAATAGAAATAGTAGTGTGAAGAACATTTGTAGCAAAAATTTATATCCTAAGAGTAGTAGGGAAAAGAGTGTGTTCATATTGGTAGTAAAAAAAGTAGTACAACTATAAATAGTAGTAAAAGTGTGGTGCTGCAGTGTTGTATGGAAATAGTAGTGTGAAGAATATTAACATTTGTAGTAACACTGTATATCCTAAGAGTAGTAGGGAAAAGAGTGTGTTCATATTGGTAGTAAAAAAGTACTGCAACTATGAAGGTTTCATTATTAAGAACGGGGATTCTCCTCCTAAGAACGGGGCGGGGGCCGAAGTCGCATGTTAGAGGCCTGCACCTCTCGGTGTAGTCGCCTGGGCATATCACCCAGAGGCAGTTTGCATTTAACTTGTACTGCTAATTGATTCTTATCTGATCTATATTTGTACGGTATACGCTGGCTACAAAGTCAGCAGTTCTTGGTCCCACTCGACGTCTAAGCTTTTTGTAACGCCTCATGTCATGGCCATCATGGGACTTCTGTTATAATGACGTGCTAAGCACGTAACCTGTTTTGTCCTATCCACCCTGTAATATATGTGTATAAATAATGCACTTTCATATGTGTTTATAACATGATGAGTAATTAATTTTGACCAAACATATATATATATTTAAACACAGTAAAAGTTTTATTAATAACATTAACTTTATTTTTACAATTATGACAAAATCCTAACTAACACATTTGTTTAGCAGGAACCCGGAAAAGGGGGAAGGATGGGAAAACTGGAAAAATTTACTAAATTGGTAGGTGGCGAATGCTTAAAAGTTCTAATAGCCAGCATATTAATGTAGAAATTTCTGTGAAAAGCTTCGTATACTCTAGTGCAATATACATATGTGTATATATATAGATATATAGTCTTATGCTTAGGGGATAAAGGACTTATAAAAATATAACTTGCATATATACTTAGATTTGAAATATAAAGTCGTTTAACTATTTCCGGTTGGCAACTTTATCAATATATTTGATAACGAATTAAGTATTCTTGTGTCCATTTGGTGACTTTGGAATAGATGTGCATCCATAACAATTATATAAACTCTTTATACAGAATCAAGTTCAAACTCAGAATTGATGTGACTTTCTGCTAGGATTTGTGCATGTTGTGGCTATTGCTGTTGCTGTTGTGGCTGCTGCTATTGGAAATGTTGTTGTTGTACAAGTATGGTATCAGATTGGGTTCGATTTCCAGCTGCTGTCGCAATATGGAGCTCATCACAAACTCCGTGGAGACGATGTGACACTTGGGATTGCCATGCCGCGTGAGATCTGCACATAAATGCATATCCGTGGGACAAGTGACAATGATGTACGAATCGGGGGCTTGGACATGTGCCTCAGCAACGGCAACACCGCTTCGTCGCTTTAGCTCCACCTTACCGCCGGAGGATTCAATCATGCGTATGATTTCCTCACGTGCCGGAAATACATCCGGCGTTACATAGAAACATTTGCCTGTAAACAATGTGGATCGCGTTGGCGCACAGAGCACAGTGTCAAGATCAAAATGGAGATTCTCATCAACAGGTATGTGCTGGATGCGATACTCATCCGGTGGAAGAAACTTTCCAGCCTTGGCGCTTTCCACCAGCCAGCTGGACTTGAGCACATGGTCGACATGGCAACAGGCCTGAATCAATTTGCAAGTTCGACTCTCGCGTGTCATCACTAAGTGCGTTGCGTCCACAGGGCTATCCACAACAATGCCACCTAAGAGACTGTGAAGTGAAGAGAAATAGTCTTATCATATCTTAAAGGCTTTGGTATGCTTTGGTATTACTCACAGCACTGCCTTTTTAAGGGACTCCGCATCAGCGACCTGGGAGAAGATAACCTTTGGCGGCTTTGTTGTCTGCGGATATTCAATGCACACTATCTGCTCTGGCAGCTGCTCTTGATAGGCGCTCAATTTCTGACGCTTGAGCTTCAGTTCGTTGGCATAGGGATCACTGAGATGACGCTTGACTCGCTCATGCGCCTCCTGTGTAAGATTAATGGGGGCCTTCCAAGCAGCTAATTGAAAAATATATGGATTATATTTAGCTCAAGTCAAGAGTTACATTTATGATTGGAAGACTTACTCAGGAGATGTGCCACCAGATTGCATTCTATGCGAAATGGCGCCACCAGATTGTACTGCTGATACTTGGGATTTTCATATTGATTCAGACCGCTGAGATTGCCAATGCAGACATCGCTTAGCCAGAGAGCATTCACCATGGGTATCCCCCACTCCTTAGCGGCATTGAATTTGTTGCCCTCCAGTTGTTTGCAGATTACCAGTGTATTCACCTTGGATAGATAAGAGGTGTAAATAGCACCACATTCCTCGGCCATTTGCTGTAATCGCACCACCTCCTCGCCCTCAAAGCCCTCCGACGTGATGATGTAGCGTTCCAATGGCTTCCGATAGCCAAACTGGCTGGGGAAGGGCAGATGCAGTGGTTGCCACGGTGGCATCAACTGACGCTTTAGACAAATATCACTTAGCCAATAGGCGGTCACACAACGCTTAGCATCGCGCAACGCCTGCATCACCATGCCATGCCGCTGGGTGCGACAGATGACGTGCGTCACGCGTGGACAGTAGACGCGTTCAATGTCGCCCCCAAATTGGCGTATTGTGTCTAACCAAATGGGCAACTCATCGCTGTCCGTTTCATCGTATTCCACTATGAAGAAGGTACAGCCAACGAGAAACAGATCCGCCGGCAGCTTCAAGTTCGGGTTGTGGCCATAGAATTGAGGGCGTGGCGGTATCGGCATGGGTGGTTGGCCGGGACGTGCTTGCATGTAGGCATGTGGCGGACCAGCAACCTGGACCGGCATTCCTACTGACATTTGTTGCTGCTGCACGTTGGGCGGTGGTGCAACCACAATTTGCTGTTGTACTAGATGTTGTTGTGGTATCTGCTGTTGTGGCACGCCGACAACGCGGCGCATTTGCTGTGTTTGCAGCATTTGCTGTTGTTGTTGCTGTTGTTGCTGCTGTTGTAGCAATATAAGCTCTTGTTGTGTCCGAGGTGGTCCAGTCACGCCCACAGCTGCATTATGCTGCTGCCCCATCATGCGTAAGGCGCCGGCGGCAGACGGAGGCTCCACATGTTGCTGCGGTGCAGAAGGCCCTTGTTGTTGTTGTGCTACAACTAATTGTTGCTGTTGCTGTTGCTGAAGCAGCAATTGTTGCTGCTGCGCTGTAGCGCCAGTAACAACCACTTGCTGCACAATTTGCTGCTGTTGTTGTTGCTGCTGTTGAGCCTCCCCCATGGCAATTAGTTGCTGCTGTTGCTGTGGCGTAGCCTGTGCTCCATTGTTGCCCAGACGATTGCTGAGCATGTTGGCCAAAGCGGTTTTGGTTTTCAAATTCATTTGCTGCGGCGTCTGCTGCTGCTGTTGCTGGCCATCTTGACCTGTGGAAGCAAGCACTAAATGAATTACTTTATTTAAGAAAATGTCTAGTTTACTTACCTGCAGTCATGACCAATGTTTGTGTCATAATGTTTCCACCGTTTGGGCCACCTACAACAACAGTTGTGCCAGGCGTCGTGGGCGTGCCTGGTGTGGGCGGTAGCTGCTGTTGTTGTTGAGGTTGTTGTACAATGGTCTGCTGCTCAATTAGTTGGCCATTTGGACCAGCTATCAGTTGGACTGTTTGTTTGCTTAGCTGAGAAGACACTGTCTGTTGCATAGGAATCTGTTGAACGCGCAATTGCTGGCGTTGCAACAACATTTGCTGATTGGGATCATTGGGATTAAACGGTTGCTGTTGTTGTTGCTGCTGTGGTAGCTGTTGTGACGCCACCCCAGGCTGTTGCTGCTGTTGGGTTATCGGACTCAGACCAGGTGCACCACCAGCACGAACAACCACCTGCCGTGTGCCCTGCTGTTGCAACCAGACCATCTGCTCCTGTTGCGTAAGGCCAGCTGGCATTTGACTCTGCACAATGATGTGGGAGGTTCCTGGACCGGGTACAGTCACTGGACCAGGTGCTCGTGTGGCAACAACACTGCCAGGCGCACCAGGACGCGGCTGATAGGCCACCTGTTGCCGCAGCATTACTCGTGGCTTGCTCTGATTAAGCTTGGTGATGTACTCTGCACGTTTGTGTGCATCCAGCGACATGAAGTGTGCATGTGTCTTCTCATCTAGATGAATGAGTTGTCGCTGTTGCTGTTGTTGCTGTGGAGGTGGCAACACTAGCTGCTGTTGTTGTTGCTGCTGTTGTGGCTGAGACGGAGGCGGTTGTTGTTGAGCTGGCCAAGCTGTTTGTGGGCGCAGTCCTCGAATTGGAGCAAATTGTGGTGCCTGTTGTTGCTGCTGAGGAGTTGTGGGTGTTCCTGGCAATGGCGACTGCATTCCCATGCTGGTGGTGGGTGTGCCAGGGGTTGTCGGCGGCAGTTGATTTGTCACAGGACTCTGTGGTGACCAATGCGGCTGCTGTTGCAACTGAGTGTGGTGTTGCGGGGATTGCTGTTGAAGCATTAGTTGTTGCTGTTGCTGCGGAGATTGCGGCGGTGGCGTGCGCTGTGTCAGATGCTGTTGCTTTATTAACACTTGTTGCATGATTTGTTGTGATGGCTGCTGTTGTTGTTGCTGCTGTTGTTGTTGTGGTACTGCTTGTTGTTGTTGAATAAGAATTTGTTGCTGCTGTGGCGGTCCAACAAGTTGCTGCTGCTGTTGTTGTTTCTGCTGCAGAAGTTGTTGTGGCTGCAAATATTGCAAACGCTGCGGGTCGCTGATGACTTGCTGATTTATCACAATTTGTTGTTGCTGAGGGGGCTGTTGCATTTGCAATCGTTGCTGTTGCTGCTGTTGGGTGAGCAGTTGTTGCATTTGCTGCGGAGCCTGTTGTTGCGGCTGCTGTTGCGGCGATTGTTGTTGCTGCTGTATCATCATTTGATTTGGCGGTAATTGCTGCTGCTGCTGCTGCACCATTTGACGCTGTTGCACCAACTGCTGCTGCTGTTGTTGCTGCTGCTGTGAGATATTCGTCGAGTTTACAATAAAAACATTCTGATTTTGTTGATTTTGAGCCAGAATCTGTTGCTGCTGCTGCACGCTGAGCTGATTGAATTGCTGTTGACTAATGATAAACTTTTTGGTTTGCATTGCAGGCTGTTGCTGTTGTTGTTGCTGCTGTTGTTGTTGTGGTTGTAATGGCTAAAAGAGATTGCAAAAATATTTAATAAATTTAATTGTTTGGCAATTCAATATTAAACATACATGCTGTTGCGGTTGTTGAGTCAACACTTGCTGCTGCTGTGGTGGCTGTTGCAACTGCTGTTGTTGATGTGTAAACTGTTGCCCCATCAGCTGCTGCTGTGGCGGTTGTATTGTCTGTTGAATAATGCGCACCTGGCCCCCTGTTCCAAGAGCAATATTTTGTTGCTGTGTAAATTGTACTTGTTGTTGTTGTGGATGTTGCTGCGGAGTCATTTGTTGTTGCTGTGGCAGTTGTTGCTGCTGTGGTTGCTGCTGTTGTTGCTGCTGCTGTTGTTGCTGCTGCTGCTGCTGAGGTACAATTTGCTGTTGTTGCAACTGCATCATTTGCTGCTGCTTTTGCTGCTGTATGCTCATCATGTGACTTTGAATTATCTGTTGTCCCTGTGCCGTGGATGTGTTAATGACGTGACGCTGTGTTATGACCTGCTGTTGCGGTTGCACCTGCTGTTGCTGTTGTTGCTGCTGTCCAGACACTAATTGCTGCTGCTGTTGTTGCTGAGGATGTTGGAGTATTTGGTGTTGCTGCTGTAAAGTCTGCTGTGATTTTAAAAAATAGTTCAGAATTTAACAAAAAAATCATTTTGTACTGTGAGCTTACTCTTTCGGATTGTTGTTGTTGTGTTGGCGTGGAAGGTTGTTGTTGTTGTTGCTGATGCAAAGGAGACTGCCGAGGTGAGGGCGTATGTTGTTGCGGTGGCAACGTTTGTTGTTGTTGCTGCTGCTGTTGTTGCTGCAACTGCTGTTGCTTTAACTGTTGCTGACGCATAATCAATGAGTCCTGATTGCTGGTTAATGTTGAACGACTAAGAACTTGCGCCACTTGTACAGGATCTGTCGGATCAATGGGCTGTACAAAGGATTGTTGCTGTTGTGCCTGTTGCTGATGCTGTGCTGGTTGTGGCTGCTGTTGTTTGTTTACCATTGGTGGTGTTTGCGATATTTGCGGCGATTGTGGTGCTGAAATATGTTGAGGGCTTTGTTGTTGCTGCTGTTGTTGAGCAAGTTGTTGTTGTTGCTGCTGCTGCTGCAACTGCATGCGTTGTTGCTGATGCACTGGCTGCTGGAATGGCTGTTGTTGTGGTGACATCATAGATGTCGATGGCGGCTGTTGTTGTGGTGAACCCATCATGTGTTGCTGCTGCTGTTGGCGGCTCTGTTGCAACTGCTGCTGCTGTTGCTGACGCAAATGTTGTGCGCTCTGAGGTGACGGTGGAGGTGGTGGAGTCATTTGTGGCGCTGGTGATTGCAGTTGTCTCGGTGACTGAGGTGGTAACATATTGCTGCTGCCACCCACATGTTGCTGCTGAAGCGAAGGGGACGGTGTTCCGGGCGGCATTACAGGCGAACGGTTTTGCACAAGGCGTGGTGATTGCTGTTGCTGCTGTGGTTGTTGCTGCTGTTGCTGTTGCATTTGCTGCATTTGTAGTTGTAACTGCTGCTGTTGCTGCAGCAATTGTTGTTGCTGCTGCTGTATTTGACGCTGAAGTGCCTGTTGCTGTGGTGTAAGACTTTGGCCATTTTGTATATGCTGTTGCAATTGCATTTGTTGCTGCTGCAACATGTGCTGCTGTCGCAAAATATGTTGATGCAACATTTGCGGCGAAACGGGCACCTGTTGTTGCTGCTGGGGTACTTGTTGCTGTTGCTGTGCTACTTGCTGTTGCTGTGGCACCTGTTGTTGCTGCGGTGATTGAATTGGTTGTGGTGTTGTTGCCGGCTGTGGTGTTCGCGGTGTTTGTCTTCCACTTGGCATTGAAGGCTGTGCCATTGTTGGTGTTGTAGGCAGGCGCGGCTGCTGCTGTTGCATTAGTAATTGCTGTTGCTGCTGTTGTTGTTGCTGCTGCTGTTGTTGCTGCTGCTGTTGTTGTTGTTGCTGCTGTTGTTGTTGTTGCTGCTGATCCTGTTGCATGAGCTGAATTTGTTGCTGCTGTTGTTGAGAATTTTTCATTTGTCTCTGTTGCTGCAAAATATTTTTGATCTGTTGTTGTTGCTGTTGCTGCTGCAGATTGGATGGTATAATTTTTTGTTGTTGTATTATGATTTGCTGTTGTTGCTGCTGCGGTGGTGGAGGCGGTGGTGGTGCCTGTGGAGCACCATGCTGCATATGCTGCTGCAATTGTTGTTGCTGTTGCATATTACGCGGCCTCACAAAAACAACGTGTTGCTGCGTCGGTTGGTGCAACTGTTGCTGCTGTTGCATCTGTTGTTGCTGCTGTTCGGCCGCAGCGCGCTCTGCCGATGCCTGTAGATGGGATTTGATGCTTGCAATACTCTTTGCAGCGCTGTCATCACCAAATCCCAGAATATCTGTTAGCTGACCAGGACCTTGTGTCTGTTGCTGCTGGTGTGGTAACTGTTGTACTAACTGTTGTTGCTGCTGCTGTTGTGCCATTTGTTGCTGTAGTTGCTGCTGTTGATGTTGCTGTTGCTGCTGTTTCTGTGCACGCTGTTTCTCGATTGGCTTCAGTAATCTGGGATGATATGGCTCACATGGCAACGATCCCTTGCACTTCAGACAATCGGTTACCCAATCTGGCGTAACAATATTAATGGCATTCTTGGGAAGCGCCAGCGCTTTATTGTAGATGCCACCCGTGGCGGCACCGCATACCAAATGCGTATTTGTTGCTCCAAAACTGTGGGTTACAATGGCTCCATGGAAAGTTAACATGGCATAGAGACGTCGACGATCACTAGCCACCACATTGGTGATGGCAACCCGAATGCCGCGCAAGAAACGTTGCATACTGGGATGAAAGGCTCGAGTGGAGGCCATGCGACCTAGTTTGGCGCTGTGCGAGATCCATTGTTCGCTGACGGGTATCACATTGTAGAGATCCAAATTCATGGACAGCTCCTCCTCCGAGAAGTTGCTGGCACATATCAAATGCGTTATTTGATCTGACAGATAAAGCTTTGACTGCGCACCGCCGTTTTTAAGCAATCTTTCGGCCTGCAAACAAAACAAAAGAATCAGTTATGATTGAAAACACTCACAAACACCGACAATTAGATTAATTGAGATGTACAATCACAATTTCGATTCGATTCGATTTACTTGTTACAGTTATAATATATATTGCCCATCTCTACGTGCTCCACACATACACACACACACACACACATGCATGCAAACACATGTCAAATTTGCCGGCAACATTTATGGCGCGCATTTTTCTATTATTCGTTCGAGTAGTAACACCCTGTGCTATTTAATACTATTAGAGCCAATTAATTCAGTGTTTATAAAATGTTTGGAAGCCCATCGACAACTCCTTTTTTGTTGTCACATTAAATGCAGTAAGTTTAAGCCGCCCTGTTGCCAGTACAGCTGCACTTCACACACTCACTCAAATACACAACACAGCGTACACAGGCACACGCACACACATGAACCTAACGCACCATGCAAACACTGAAGCCAATTTGGGCACGTACAGCCCCTTGGGTGCACACTGAAGGGAAATTCTTGCATTTACCTCATCATCCAAACTACCAAGCACAAAATAGATCACATCTTCGAATAGCTTTTCACTGATTTTTAAATTTTCCATTTGGATTTGTTGACTAGCGTGCGTTATTCTATTTGCTCAGATTTCACTTTTTTTTCTCTTCGCTTTTGTTGTTGGTGCGGCTGCCGCGAACATGGATCTGGAAATGCATGCAGTTTCACTTTCACGGTTCCAATCGCAAGCAATATTCGTAAATTCAAAACAAATGCAACGTATAACACAAAAAGCACTTGAATTGCTAAAATTCATCGAATTAAATCCCGAATTTCGTCTATTTTCTTAAATTTTACGGGTCCTCCGTTCTGCCTTTTTTTGTAATGCTACAAAAACCAATGCTAGCGATGAGTACACATCCGATATTACTAGCGCTTTGCAATCGATGTATGTATATCGATAGTTGCAAAATGCATCAGCTGTTATTCGATAACATGTTAAAAATTCCAATTCTGTTATGAATTTGAAGATTGCACATGCAAATAAAAAACTTGGTCTTTTCTAATTTAAAAAGTTTAAATATATTGGTTTGTGAGTTTTTATACAAATACACATTGGCTTATACATATTAGCTTATTTTTCATAATTTGTTTCCTAACACATTTAAGACAAAGATCTTGAAGTGATTTTTTACCTGTGGTATTTTTCTGTTTCGCGTAGTTTTACGTTTTTTATTTGTTTTTTTCTAAGTGTGGGTTTTTAATTTGTTGTAAAACACCTACTGGATGTAGAAATTCTCTTCAAAAAGCGTAGAAAATTTCAGTTTCTTTTTTTTTGATATTTTTTTAATAAATTGTGTATTGCGATTTCGTAAGCGTGGATGTATGTTTATGTTGTGTTGCTTGTTGTCGTTGGTGCAGACAATTTCCTGTTAATATCCTGGCCTGTAACAGAAGCACTCGAAGCCGCCCCAGCAACTTGTTCGAATTTCGTGTCATGCACAACGACGTTCTTCATCAGGACGAATCATGAGGCAGTGTTCGCCTCACCATTGCTCTCATGGAAGTTGGTGCCATTCACTATGAACGAGGTGCCCAGACCATACAAATGGCCAGAGTACTTGGCATGATCAATGTTATCCTCGAAGAACATCTGTAATGCAGGTCAGAATTATTTTTTAATTTTCATTTTAAAGTCTGAATTGTTATGTTGGCAAAGCAGCAGCTGAAGGGTTTGTCTCATTTCTTTTTTTTACGGGATTTGTTTGGGTGAGAAAAGCATGCGGGGCAAGCGACTTGAATGAATATGCAAGAACATGAGTTTTAACATCAACTTGAACAAGAACGACAATTACAATACAGTATAATACAATAGTTATTCTGGTAGTGCGTTGGAAGGGTTTGTCTCATTTCTTTTTTTTTACCGGATTTGTATTGATGAGTAAGCATTCGGTATAAGAGACTTGAATGAACATGATGAACATGAGTTTGGACACCAAATTGAACAAGAACGACAAGTACAATACCTTATACTACAATAGTTATTCTGGTAGTGCGTTGGAAGGTCTGTCTCATTTCGTTTTTTTATCGGATTTGTATAGGTGTGTAAGTATGCGGTATAAGAGACTTGGACGAACATGCATGAACATGAGTTTTGACAGCAATTTGAACAACAACACTGACAGTTACAATACAATAGTTATCCTGGTAGTGCGTCTTTTTTTTTATGGGATTTGTATTGATGAGTAAGCATTCGGTATAAGAGACTTGAACGAACATGCATGAACATGAGTTTTGACAGCTATTTGAAAAACAACACTGACAGTTACAATACAATAGTTATTCTGGTAGTGCGTTGGAAGGTTTGTCTCATTTCTTTTTTTTACGGGATTTGTTTGGGTGAGTAAGTATGTGGTATAAGAGTCTTGAACGAACATGCATGAACATGACTTTTAACATCAATTTGAACAAGAACGACAAGTACAATACCTTATACTACAATAGTTATTCTGGTAGTGCGTTGGAAGGTTTGTCTCATTTCTTTTTTTATGGGATTTGTATTGATGAGTAAGCATTCGGTATAAGAGACTTGAACGAACATGCATGAACATGAGTTTTGACAGCTATTTGAAAAACAACACTGACAGTTACAATACAATAGTTATTCTGGTAGTGCGTTGGAAGGTTTGTCACATTTCGTTTTTTACCGGATTTGTTTGGGTGAGTAAGTATGTGGTATAAGAGACTTGAATGGATTTGTATTGATGAGTAAGCATTCGGTATAAGAGACTTGAATGAACATGAGTTTTAACATCAATTTGAACAAGAACGACAAGTACAATACCTTATACTACAATAGTTATTCTGGTAGTGCGTTGGAAGGTCTGTCTCATTTCGTTTTTTTTACCGGATTTGTATGGGTGAGTAAGTATGTAGTATAAGAGACTTGAACGAACATGCATGAACAATATAATACAATAGAGTTATTCTGTTAGTGCTTTGAAAGGATGGTCTCATTTCGTTTTTTTACGGGATTTGTATGGGTGAGTACGCGGTATAAGAGACTTGAATGAACATGCATGAACAAGAGTTTTAATATCAACATGAACAACAATAACGACAATTACCATACAATATAATACAATAGTTATTCTGTTAGTGCATTTTTGTGTAGGATTGTTTTAGTTAGTATTGTTAAAATAAATTATAAATTACATACCATATACCAATATTTTTTTTGTGTTTGTCTTTTGATTCGGTAGTATTATTTTGTTTGGATTTCTTTTATATTGATTTAACGGGTTAAACACTTGATATACGCAACATTCACGATGCAACGGAAAATGCACGGAATAATATTTCCATATCGCTTAAAATTACAAAAATAAAAATATGCTTAGGCATTAGATGAAAACGTGTTAGTTGGCTAAATTAAAAATGGTGAAAACCAAGCAACGATCAGCTTAAAACTAAAAACGTTTACCTACAAAATACTTAAAATTTATATATGTATGTACATACGTCTATATACATCTTAGCATCTATAAAAACAATTCACTGTTTTATTGGTTGCTAAATAAAACCAAAGTGTTGGCAATACCATTAATATAAATAATAATAAAAAAAAATTGTTTTAATTACTTACAATATGTTTTTCATAAAGCAAAAAAATAGTAGTAAATTAAGCAATAAATAAAAAGCATAAATTGTTAATAAATAATGCGAGTTGATTATAATTAAAATACCCAATATCCACAAATAATAATGAAAAAAAGAAAATTGAACTTCAATTCATTTAATTTTCTATTCAAATGCAATTTTTTAGTTTACTTTTTTTTAGTTTTTTTTTTTTTTTTAAATATTTTTTTTTTTTTGTTTTT
Organism: Drosophila nigrodunni; assembly: GCA_020829145.1. Taxonomy (NCBI): domain Eukaryota; kingdom Metazoa; phylum Arthropoda; class Insecta; order Diptera; family Drosophilidae; genus Drosophila; species Drosophila nigrodunni. The sequence continues at coordinate 16,545,172 of JACVCZ010000003.1, forward strand.
TTTTGTACATGTTTTAACATGATTAAAGCAATTAAAGAATTGAAAAACCAGTTTTCAATGTGTAATTGTGTATTGATGTTTTTCCATCATCAAGTATAACAAATGGTGTGTAAAGGAAAATGGGATAGTGTGAAAATAGCCAAATCAAGTGCACAACATAAAGCGGCATCTAAAAACTATTTTGGTATTCAATATAATAAGTACATAAATTCATGTGCAAATGCTGTACATTTAGATTGATGAAATGATATAGTAGTGGGAGTATAGTATAGTATATACACATTCAACAATAAAATTGAATTAATGAAGAGAAACAAATGCGCAAGTTAAAAGAAGCGAGTTAAATGTGACATGTATAGCATGGCACAGCAACATCGACAACAACAACTCCAACAATGTAGCAAATATTATTAATTAAGCTTCGAGCGCTGTATCTTTAGGGTGGTTTGTGTTGTTATGGTTGTTGTTATCGTTGTCACAACGGGCACAACGGGACGAGAGTAGACTGTAACGGAAACCCCTAAGGATTGAGAACGTATAACGGATTGTCCCAATGTATTTGTGCTGTTTGCTGTTGTTGTTGCTGTGCTGGGATTGCTGCGGTTTCTGCTGTTGTCGCTGCCACCAGGGCCCTTGCATATGGCACTGGTGGAAACGTAACAGCTAAGCAAGCTGACAGTCACAACCGACTTTAGATGCATGGTATGCTCAAGCACATATTTAAAGCATATTATGTGCTCTTCAATACGAATGTTTAAACCAAATTTGTGTTGTACCTCACGCATTTTGAAAAACGCCATGCCCGTAAGCAGCGCATCGGAGCCGGCCTGATGCTGTGGCCCTACACGTCGCAATTCCAGCTGATCAGCGACTTCCTGGAGGCCGCCCTTAAGATTTTTGCACGACTTCATCAGATATTTGATGTCAAAGATATTCGGAAAATATATGTGCAAGAGTTCAAAAAATTCACTCTCATCGGCGGGAAGATTCTGATCCGTAAGCAGCTTCAGTAGGTATCCAAAATCGTAGCCAGAGTGAAAGCATAACCATTTAATGTTGTCCATCAACACGATGCCTGAGCTCATGAGCAGCTCGGCAAACTCAATGGGATCTATGCCATCCTCCTCGTGCTTCTTGAACTGTATTCCAGAATTTTGCAGCAAGTCTATCGAATCCTGCGCGTACATATCCTCGCTGTAAGTCAAAACAATGGGACAAATATACATAATATAATATGGGAAACAAGGGACTTGTTGTCTCACCTCAAATTGAATTTGAAATTGAATTGCCATGTGGAGTAGCCCGGCGGCGTTTTGCCCTCATCATCCATAAATGTGAGACCCAGTTGAATGATCCTTAACAAGTCCACATTGCAGCGCAGCAATTGATAATGATAATCGGCAGTTGAACGAAATTCACCAACGGGTCGCGCCACAACACCTGGAAATTCTGTATCCATGGCAACAAAATTATATTTTTGCACAATCTTTCGTATGGTGCGAAATTCCTCCTCCAGATTATGCTTCCACACATCCCGAATGCCACATTCCTCATTGCTGGGTATGTGCACCTGCCCATGCACACCGCCACTGATGGCCGAGGGCATTGTCTGTGAACGGAGGGCGAAGTGGGTACCACCAAATTAATAAATTTCGAATTGAAACCAGATAAAAATATGAATCAAATTGGATATATATGTATTGGTCTCTTGGAGCCCAGAATGGTTTGAAATTTGTATTAATTTTTTGATTTAGCTCAATTGAACTATTGACAATTGCCCTTAAAAAAAGTATATTTCCAATTTCATATTCAAAACTTTTAGAACATGTTGAGTATAATAAGTACTTAAACATATTTAAACAAAAAACAAGTGAATTCAAGTTAGTTATTGATTGTCACGACTTTATCGGAGCTCCATTCGAGTGTGTTTCTTGTGTGAATATAAAAACTTGTACATGGGAGGGAGGTTAGCAATATAAGGAAATACGAAGTAGCCAGGCCAATTTGGTTTAAAATATTTAGACACAATTATAAAAAATTGAATCGTTGTTTTTGAGGAAAGCGAAAAGTTTTTCAAAATGTTTAGCCAATTTTGCAGAAAAGGGTGCTTAAATTTTCATTTGAAGCCATTACATAAACATATATGGTGTATATAGGCAACAAAAAATAGATAATAAAATAACCAAAAATGTACGTATAAATAAAAAGAAAATTATTTTAGTTTTTGGGTTGATTTTTGAGCATTGGTTTACTTTGTGATTGGAGTTATCGGGCGCTACTTACATCGTCGCCGGTCGTTGCCTGTTGCTGCCGCTGCTGCAGAGCTGCTGCTTCAGCCACCTTCTCACCAAAGCTAACCTTAAGCTATGTACAAGTGATTTTTATTTTGTTATGATTTTATAATTTTGTTCTTAACACTCTGAACTGCTCAGGGATCTCAGAGCATTGCCTGTAAGAGAACGTTGAGTAACGTTGACTTCAAGGCTTTGAAAATACACAGAAACACAAAAATCATTTGAACTATTATTTAGTATACGAGCTAACAGTGAATGAATGGACTAGAAAGCGCGGGAAGAATTATTTATGTAAATAAATAATTTAGATTTATATTTATCACAGATGCAAATCAGCATGTTGAAATGAACTCAAACAACTAGAGTAATTGCACTAATAAAGTTGGTTTTTGTGTGCATATAAAATATGGGTTATTGTCTAGTATGTAGGTCCTTGAAAAAAAGGGGTGGGGTCAGAGGCAGAGGCAGAGGCAAAACTCTAAAAACCACTAGAGTATTACCACGAATAGAAATCACCGTATTAACAGCTATAGATAAGATGATAACATTTCCCGCGCTTTGAAAATAGCAACAAAATTATATTGAAAACTGCATCCGCACTTTTCACACACACACATACACTCATTTATTTGCATATATGCACACATATCCATTTGTACACGACATACATATGAAAATAATACGAGCCTGTGTGCGAAAGCCTCACACATGTGTTATGTGTAGCTTTGATGAAAACCGAGTGCCCTCAAACGAAAAGGAAGCTCTTTTCACATTTTTGGGGGGCGTAACGATTAAAAACGTAAATTACATGTTGCAATTACTGTGTTGGAAAACTTACCCATTTCATATTATGCTTGTTGATAGAAAAAAATGCTGTATTTGGCTGCTACTGCAGATTTAGTTTCACTTTAGAGTTTTCAGATTTCAGCTTCAGTAAGCGCTAATACTTTCGAGGTTTGATAACGGCAATATAACAATGATGACCGGTGTTTGAGCTGTGCCTATGGCGTTAAATAAATTAGTTGGCGTTTATGTTGTTTATATTAAATTGCCATAATGAATCTGTGATAGTGTTAGCAGCAGCTTAATGTTGTTAGTGTTGCGCAACGCGAAAACGATTTACAAAACTAGGGCTGCACAACAAGATGTGGTGATCTTTTGGAATTTGGTTTAATGTGTTTTAATGACTGTGTATTAAAATAAGCAAACAAAAATATGTGCATAATCAATGACTTACTAAGTTTATTTTTTTAATATTATTCTATTTGTTGTAAACATACTTTGTTTAAATGTTTAAAGGGACTCATGTCAGCCAGATGGCGCTGTTGCTTGTGGTCGAGGTGGCAACGCTTAACTTTCAGCTGTCGATGTACGTGAGCGTGGTATGCAAATGCGAAGAATTTGCTGTAATAATGTATTGGTTTATTCCATTTAGATAAATATCTTGCGTGACAGTCCTAATTTTAATCATAATATGCGAATCTATAATTAAAATTAAACTAAAACGGTACCTATAGAGTGTAATTAAAGTTTGGCCTGGAAGCAGCATACTGTTCCTAAAGAAAACAGGAATTCCGAAATCGGTGTTATTTCCTTTGCCGGCAATTTGTATACCAAAGGTTTTTGTTGTTGATAACAAAGGTGAAATATACTAAATTTAGATTATTTTATACATTTATCGGTTAAATATTTGTTATATTTGTTGCGGTAGTGTTCTCTGCCAGCGTCACCATCTAAACAGTGATTTTTTCTGCGGCAACTTTCTTGACGTTTTGTTTTGACCTATTTTAAATATTCGTTGTTTAGAAGCCTGCCCGGTAATTTGTTTGTTTTTCATTTGTTTACTTAAACGAAGTTCACACAACACCAATTGTTTCACATTTACACATTTATCTGCGATACAATAACTTGTTTACTCTTATCTTGCCAATTTCAACCAGTAAATTGGACGTTGACATGAATTAGTGAGAGCTACAACTCCAAAACGCGGACATTCCATAGACTTACATGCAAACAAACTAATTTACATAAATACTTGCCTCAATTGTCTTCTTCAGTCATTGAACAGCACCCACTATACCCTCGTAAAGAGTGCACTCGTGTTGTGAAAATATTCGTGCACTCATAATTTTTCACAAATTAACTGCACTTTGAAACTGAACATTTTTAGTCAGTCATTTATTTTCCTTACTGTAGGTTTGAAGCATTAACAAGTTCTTTACCTACTTAGCCTACTTTATTGAAATGAATTGTATTTTGTTTTTCATACTCTCTGCAAGAGAGTATTTATTTTCCATACTGTAGGTTTGAAGAATTAACAAGTTCTTTACCTACTTAGCCTACTTTTTTGAAATAAATTGTATTTTTTTTTTCATACTCTGCAAGAGTATATTGGGATTCTGAAAACTACTCAAGTTGGTGTTAAAATAGAACTAATTTTAATATTTGCATGCATTTTTAGGGCATACATTCTCATTGTACGGTACTGTTATTTGAAATTCGTAAGGAGACAAATTATATCAATCTATTCTATATAATCGGGAACAAACTTCAGAGTATTATACGCGCGGGAGTGCTCGACTGTACTTTTCTTGTTAATATTTTTCTTAGAAACTTTGTTAAGCAAAGTAATTCTTGTAATGCATGTGTTATTATTAAGTGATATTGGAAATTGAATGCACGCAACTTGATCACGTTTTCTATTCCTCTCTTGTTTAAGACTAATTGATACGATCGCGTGATTGTCGCATCATTTGTACGCGAACGATCGTCCCACGTATTTGTTGATTTTTATTCTCTCAGTCTTCGTTTAGCTTTCAACGCGTTCTGATCGAGTCGAATTTGAAGCGTGACATTTGATCTAATTCCCCTCGATTTGAAAAAGTCATTTATCGTGTTTATGTTGCGAGACTCAATGAGTAAATATTTACTTTACTAAGACATTTGTGTAAATATGTAACTATAACTAAAAGGTCGATCTAAAAAGTTCTCGTAATAATTCCTCTTCGTTTCGTATAAAAGCAAAAAAAAATCGAAAAGGGTTTAAAAATTGATTAAATGGTATTTAGTACGTTTAAATATATTAATTAAAATTTTATAATCAATTAAAGCCAGATAAATTCAGTTTGAACATAACAAGTTAAAAAAATAGTTGATCGATTAATATGATCGATTTATTATATTGCTTATAAAACTTACTGATAAAATTTTGATCTAAACCGATTTTTAACCCTATAATCTATCAAGGAATTGGTTTGCAATCAATTAAATTACTTGGCAAACCAAGAATCGTGTGTATGAGTTTATTACTCTACTGATAAGTTTGGAAATGTCTAATCAAAATCAAGACTGTCTTCCCCTTATCTGTTTGATTGATCTGCAGTTTTTTCTTATCTCAGATACCGCGCAATGCCGCTGAAGAGCTTGAGTGTAGTGCTGCCAGGTCTTAAGTGGTTCCACGGCTATACGGCCCAGGATGCGCTGGCCGATCTGATAGCTGGCATAACAGTGGGTCTGACGGTGCTGCCCCAAGGACTAGCCTATGCTACACTGGCGGGACTGGAGCCACAGTACGGTCTGTACTCATCGTTTGTGGGTGGCATTGTCTACGCTTTGCTTGGTAGCTGCCGCCAGGTGACAATTGGGCCTACGGCGTTGCTGGCATTGATGACAAGCCGTCACACAGGATTTGGCTTGGACTCGGGTCCGGCATATGGAATTCTATTGTGCCTGATCTCTGGGGTGGTTGAGCTGGCAATGGCCGTGCTGAAACTAGGCGCTTTGGTTGATCTTATATCGTTGCCCGTGACCGTGGGATTTACGTCTGCTACTGCTGTTATCATTGGCACCTCACAGCTCAAGGGTTTGCTCGGACTAAAAGGTGGTTCCGGGTCTGATTTCATTAATACCATGCGCTCGGTCTTTGGAAATCTGCATCAAGTGCGTCGCGGTGACCTCACACTTGGTCTAGTGGCCATAATTGTTCTTCTGCTTCTGCGAGTGAGCTTAAACTTTGATTAATTGAAGCAATGGTATTACCTGAAATCTTTTTTATTTTGCAGAAACTCAAGACTGTGAATGTGGCGAACCGTGTGAGGAATCTGAGGGCGCAACAGTTCCTTAGTGGTAGTATTTGGGTTGTGTCCACCGGACGCAATGCCCTGGTGGTGCTTGTGTCCAGCGTCTTGGCTTTCAGCCACTGCAAGAGTCTGGACAGCTGCCCCTTTATACTAACGGGCAGGGTGAAAAGCGGTTTGCCGAGTCTGGCGCTACCCAAATTTGAAACCACAATTCTGGGCAAGAATGACACACACGTAACACAAAACTTTGAGCAAATGGCACGTATTTGAATATTTATATTTATGCTTTGATCTCGCAACTTACAGTATTTATTATCCACCTATAGCTGTCGGAGCTGGGACCTTCTATGCTAATTCTTCCAATTATTGCTGTGCTCGGTAATGTGGCCATTTCGAAGGCTTTTGGTGGCGCTGGATTGAGTCCAACACGGGAGCTGGTGGCGCTTTCGTTGAGCAACATTTGTGGCGCCTTCTGCAGCTCCATGCCGGTGACCGGTTCCTTCTCCCGCAGCGCAGTTAATCATGCTAGTGGCGTACGCACTCCGATTGGTGGCTGCTATACAAGTGTGCTAGTCCTTCTGTCGTTGGGTTTGCTAGCTCCATACTTTCAGTACATTCCAAAGGCAGCACTCAGCGCTGTCATAATCTCGGCTGTGATGTTTATGATTGAGTTTGAAGTCCTACGTCCACTTTGGCGCTGCAGTCGCCGTGAACTGTTGCCAGGGGCCATTACCTTTGTCATAAGCTTGGCCGTTGGTGTTGAGATAGGTTTGCTGCTGGGAGTTGGGTCCGATGTCGCTTTTCTCGTTTACCGCGCTGCTCGCCCTGTATTGAGTGTGTCGAAGCTGCAGACCGCAAATGGCATGAGCTATATTCTTATACGACCCAAACACAGTTCACTCTACTTTCCGGCCATTGAATGGGTGAGATCGGGCATCTCCAAAGCGCTCTCCACTCACGGCACAGCACCCGTGGTTCTGGACTGCTCTCATGTTCATGGTGAGTAGCGAAGGCATATGTTCTAACATGATTTAATCCTTCGGTTGCTAAACAGACGTTGATTTTACTGCTGCACGTGGCATGGGTTCGCTGCACAAGGAGCTAGCCATGGCAAATGTTCCGTTGTTTTTAATGAGCGCGCACAAGGATATCAGTGTTATCCTCAAGGAGTCTACAAGCATAGATTTCCCTACGATAGATAGCCCCAATGATTTGGAGTGCATCCTGGAACACGGTAAGACTTAAAGATATGCCTTAAAGCTATTTGATAACATGTGGGAGGGCATTTAGGCTAGTTTAATGTATAACATACAGAAGAAAGTATATTCAGCACTATTGAACGTCGGCATCAAATCAAAGGATTTGTTATTTATATAAAACGATATTGTAAATTTGATCAAAATGTAAAGCGAAGCGAGTGCAGATAGCAACATGGCAGGTGCTTCTACTCGCAGAGGTCTGGATAGGAATTGAGTAAGTTTAATTTATTTAAATTAGTTCATTTTATATAAGTATTATATATGTATGCACATAAACGTACTAAATTATTACTTACGTGGTGTCTCTATAGTTCTATAGCAGTTCGAATCTCAGGCGTTGCAATGATTTTATTACTTTCATTAAATATTAAACAAATTTGTATAATTCATTTTAAAGACAAAACTGAGTCCCAGAAATGTGCGAAATACAAAGAAATATATAATTCATTAGAAGTAACTCTACTTAGTTAGGGAGATTGGTTAACTTGAGTGAAGTGCTGAAGTGTGCACAGTAAATTACCGTCATTTCGCTCGACTTTAGCCTTTACTACTACATTTAACTATGTTTTCTTATAAAAAATATTTTTTATTTCAGCTGTGGACTGCGAGCTGCACTTGCAGGTAACGACTCCATTGATGGAGCCCAAAATGCTGCAGAACGTTGAAGCAAATGCAACAGAACTGTCCAAATTGACGACTAACAACGCGTAAACACATCTTAATATTAATATTAGTTAGTGCAGAATTGTTTTAAGAATTGTAGACCAATAACGGGCACAATAATACTTATTACATTTTAAGGCTATGCTTAAGATTATTCATCTGTGAAACCAAACCATTTCATTCCTGTTTATAAACACTTTCCCTAAGTAATAATGATTCAACGCTTCTATTTAACTCTAAAAAATTTTAAGCGAGATTATATGTTCTTTCGAAATCTAAAAATGTTTGTAATTTAACTATTTATACCCTATCTTAATTTAAAATGTGTGTAATTTAATTATTTATTTTATTTATCAAACTTTTGTTATGCCCTTATACCCTAATATCTTAATTTTAACCAACTCTTTACACGATATTACTTCGTCTTCGAATATCTTAAGCCTGATTGTATATAGTAGCTAAGTTTTTCTATATAATATTTTGTATGTTCAATACTGCTCTAAAATAAAGTTCATTTTATTAAAATGTTAAGTTAACTTATAAATTGGTTGTAATATTTTTCAAACAAGAGATTAATGGTTAATTTAACTTTTATTTATTTATTTTTATTAGGTGTGCAGCTAAGGTATTGACTTAGTGGACTTCTGGGTAGACGCCATAGCTGGCTACGTGGCACATATTGTTGTGATTGCGGGCAAGGCGCATGTATCCGTTTTCTCCCCAAGGACCCCATGAGTTTTTGATGAGCCAGTAATTGGGACCGTATCCGACGACAATGACGGCATGATTAACTTGCCCTTTGCAATTATCGGTGTTAAAAATACCGCGACGATAGTGCTGGAAGTGTGTTGCATCGACGGCAACAGCTATTGGCCCCTTATTTGCAACAGCTGTGGCCAGAGCTTGTTCATTTCTCTGTACCTGGACCACTGACTGGACTTTGGCGCCGATACTGTTACGTTTGAAACGGCATTTTCCATCACGTGCCTCATAAGGGTACGAAGCATCTGTGTCGATGCCACCGTTGTCCTTGATGTAGAGCAGCGCGGATGCTGGCCACCCGCCGTGGCAACCATGATTGTTGTACTTGGAGGAGCAGTCCACTAGATTCTGTTCCGATAGTGGAATCAATTGCTTGGTCTTGATAAAATGCTGACTCTCGAGAGCGCCGGCTGCGGCAAATGCCCAGCAGGATCCGCAGTGCTGCTGATGCTTCACCTTGGTAACTGCTCCCTTGGCATGCCAGTCGATGGATTCGGGCAGGTTTGGATCGGTGCGAACATACATCAGGTCAGCATTGGAATTCATTTGACTCACATTGAAGTTAGTAAGCATTAGACTTTGGAACTCCTCGGATAGCAAATCGGTAAATTGATTCACGCCCATTTCATAAGTTTCCTCTCCGGCGGCATAGCGTTCATTGTGCTTATCAATCAGCATTTTGTTGTCCTTGAAGATTTGCTTGCGGAGCTGTTCCTCAAACGTATCCTGGTAACTCTTACCGTGCTCAACCTTAAACATCTCGAACTCCGCCTCCAATACCTCCAGGTACGAGATGTTTGCCTGGACATATCCTGTCATGACGATAACCAAAATGCCAATAGCCGCATGCATCTTGTACTTGCGCCAAATTTACTCTACTGCTGAAGTTCAGACTTGCCATTACTTATATACCAAAAAGCAAATGCGGGTCCCATATCAACAATAGTGCTCCATTGTGACTAGTTCTTTTGGTTTTGTGGTCAGCTTGGCAGAGTCATGCATTAGAGTAACAGGATTTATTTTAATCGCTTGAAACAATGTAGGAAGGAGGAGACGTGGCAGAGTCGATTCTGTGTCTGTATGTTGGAGGTAAAATCGGGAGGTCCCAAATTGGTTTACTATATATCAACACTGCAACAATCAGTCGAAAATACGCTCTACATATGAATTATCTTTATCTAACTCACTAGTGTTTATCACCTAAACGGTTCATATCCCCTTGTTCATAACATTTTGAACTGAGTAACGGGTATTTCAAAGTCGCGAGGCGAGTTTAGCATAATTGTATTTAATAAAAATTGTATGTGTTATCGGTAATTAGTATTAATAAATCCGCGGTTATTTTTTTTAACCTATGCAATGAAAACAAGAAAAAGAAAAGTACAGTCGAGCACGCCCGACTATATAATACTCTCTGCACTTTTCCCGATTAAATTATTAAAATCGGTATCGAGATATTACAATGTGTAGCACTTTCATTAAAACACGTTTAAACAAAAACAATCTAAGCATAATCAAACACACATCTGTTTGTTTGCATGCGAATACACATACATATGTACGTTTGGCAATATATGCTGCATATATGCATGTATGTGTGTATTCGGCGCAGCCAGCTTCAGCGCCGCCACACAAGCAGCGAAAACGTTCGAACATGTGCTTGTGTGTTTCTATCTCGCTTGCACCTATGGGTTGATATTGCGTTCAATTATCAATATTGTAACGCTTCTAGTTTTCTTGTTTATAGTCCGATTTTAATGCGCCTTTCAGGACAGTTTAATATAGTTAATCTCCACACGAATTATAGATAACAATACTGTATGATACGAAAAAGTTCGCAAAAAACGGTATTTGAAGTTTTTTCAAGTGTGGGAAAAGGGGGCGTGGCAGTCCAAAATTTTAAATGGCAATGCAACTATGCTGTCGCTAGGAAACTTCGTACCCAAATTGGTGATCCTAGGTGCCATAGTTACTGAGATATTTGCCGAAAACACAAATTTTTTCCGAGGTGTGTCCAGTTTTTTGCTCATTGTGGGCGAATGGGGCGTGGCATCGAAAAAAAAAAGATTCTTGTATTGACTGACTAAATATGTGATCGTTTGACACCAAGCTCGAACTTGTAGCTCTTACCATCTCTGAAATCTGTTTGTTCATACGGACGGACAGACAGACAGACAGACGGACAGACGGACATGGCTATATCGACTCGTCTTGTGATGCTGATCAAGAATATATATACTTTATGGGGTCTGCCACGCCTCCTTCTGCCTGTTACATACTTTTGCACAAACCCAATATACTCTTGCAGAGAGTATAAAAAGCTTAACGTCATTCAATATGGGCCTGTTTTTTACTACTGCTATTCATTTGTTTTTAAGAAACAATTTCAGTCTCATTTAGAAAAACTCTGCGTCCATGTTTATTGTTTGTTTTGTGTCCAGACTAGAAATTTAATCTTTTTTTTTTTTAGCTAATTTAAAGCTTGATTTAAATACGTTTCTTGAGACTAAAATGTTTAGCGTTTAATATTAGTTCATTTTATTTATACGATGCAATTTTCATCTTTGTTTTGTTATATTAATTTAGTATAATAATTTATAGCATTACACAAATAAATAAACAACCGATAAAAAATTTGTCTAGCTATTTGCTGTTGTCTATAGTTACAATTAAAGTCATCGTATGATGACTCTACAGGGCGTCAGCGCCGTCGGAGTATGTTCAGCAGGCAAAAAGATGCTGCACTTTGTAGTGACTAACCTTGATTTTTATAAAACACGGAATAAAAGTCCTATTGCAGGGATGCTCTTGTTTTGGCCAATATAAGTTTGTAATTCTTCTTGAAGATTCTTTGTTAGGATCTTTAAAGAATTTACAATACAGAAGGAGGCGTGGCCGACCCCATAAAGTATATACATATATTCTAGATCAGCATCAACAGCCGAGTCGATATAGCGATGTCCGTCTGTCTGTCTGTCCGTCCGTCCGTTCGTATGAACACCTAGATCTTTTAAACTACAAGAGCTAGAGCCACCAAATTTGGAATGAAAGTCCGTCTACCTACCGCCCCCGCAAATTGTAAAAAACAGTTTTCATTGCACTACAACTTTAAAACTATGAAAGCTATCGTAACCAAATTTACACAGTAGGTGTATGGTACAACTATAACTATCCTCACCAAGTTTCATCAAGATCGGACAACTATAGCTTATAGCTCCCATAGGACAAATCAGTCAAAAACAAAAAATTTGTATGAAGACGTGTAGTATTTGCTAAGTGATCGCAACCAAACTCACACAGAATGTGTACATAATTATTAAAAGTAACTTCACCAAATTTGATCCAAATCGGACAACTACAACATGTGAAACAAATTGGTTAAATATGTTCAAAATTGTAATTTATGTACGTGTTTGAAGAAAAGTGGTAAATAATTTTTTATCTACTTTAGCCGTCCTGATTGTCAACAGTGCTGTGGTCCAAGTGATGTGACATGCATTAGAGAAACATGAGGTCTGCGGTTCGAACCACAGCACAGACAGGCATATGTTTTATTTTTCTTTTTCTATATCAAAACATTATTATATGTAAATGCAGATAATCAGTGGTGCATATGGTAGAGTGGCGACATGTGAGAATCCTGTGCGCACAACTTTTTTTACTTTTTTAAATTTTAATTTAAACTATTATCTTTTTATACCCGTTACTCGTAGAGTAAAAGGGTATATTGTAATCGTTGGAATGTATGTAACAGGCAGAAGGAGGCGTGGCAGACCCCATAAAGTATATATATTCTTGATCAGCATCAATAGCCGAGTCGATATAGCCATGTCCGTCTGTCCGTCTGTCCGTCCGTCCGTCCGTCCGTCCGTCCGTCCGTCCGTCTGTATGAACAAAAGGATCTCAGAGACTATAAGAGCTAGAAAGATGATAGTGGTCGCAAATGAAAGGTACAATACCCAAGCAGTACAAGTTTGCTTTTGTTTTTTGACACGCCCACTTTAGGGCGATTTATTTGCATATAAAGGTAAATGTACAGGTTAAACTAGAATGTTTTAGTATAGAAAACTTTTTTTTTAGCTATGCTATCTAAACCAAATTTACACGGAAAGTACATGTCTAGGAAGTACATGTACTGACCAAGTTTGATCCAAATAGGACAACTATATCGTATAGCTCCCATAGGGCCGATCGGTCAAAAATACGCTCCAAATATGAGTTAGTAAGGAAATCTTTTGCGTTAACTAAGCTACATTAATCAAACTCACACAGAATACATCTGCCAATAATATATATATACTGACCAAGTTTGATCCAAATCGGACAACTATATGGTATAGCTCCCATAGGAACGAAAGGTCGAAAATATGCTCTAAACATAAATTTGTATGAAAATGTCCTGTGTTTGCCAAGCTATTACATCCATAACCATTGTTAATAACAAATTGAAACTGAGTAACGGGTATCCTAAAGTCGCGAGGCGACTATAGCATTCTTTCTTGTTTTAAATTTGTATTTTATACTCTCTGCAAGAGTATATTGGGTTTGTGCAAAAGTATGTAAAAGGCAGAAGGAGGTGTGGCAGACCCCATAAAGTATATATATTCTCGATCAGCATCACAAGCCGAGTCGATATAGCCATGTGCGTCTGTCTGTCCGTCTGACCGTCTGTCCGTCTGTTCGTCTGTCCGTATGAACAAACAGATTTCAGAGATGGTAAGAGCTACAAGTTTGAGCTTGGTGTCAAACGATCACATATTTAGTCAGTCAATACAAGAATCTTTTTTTTTTCGATGCCACGCCCCATTCGCCCACAATAAGCAAAAAACGGGACACACCTCGGAAAAAATTTGTGTTTTCGGAAAATATCTCAGTAACTATGGCACCTAGGATCACCAATTCTGGTACCGGAGTTCCTAGCGACAACATAGTTGCGTTGCCATTTAAAATTTTGGACTGCCACGCCCACTTTTCCCACATTTGATAAAAAAGTCTGGAACCTTCAATGCCGTTTTTGTCGAACTTGTTCGTATCGTACAGTATTGTAATTATATAATTCGTGTGGAGACTAACTATATTTAACTATACTGAAAGGCGCATTAAAATCGGACTATAAACAAGAAAACTAGAAGCGTTACAATATTGATAATTGAACGCAATACCAACCCATAGGTGAAAGCGAGATAGAAACACACAACCACATGTTCGAACGTTTTCGCTGCCTGTGTGTCGGCAGCGCTGCCCGCGGTCGCTGGCTGCGCCGAATACACACATACATTCATACATATTTGCATCATATACATATTGCCAAACGCATGTGTATTCGAATACAAACAAACAGATGTATGTTTGATTATGCTTAGATTGTTTTTGTTTCAATGTGTTTTAATGCAAGTAATTCACATTGTAATATCTCGATACCGATTTTAATAATTTAATCGGGACAAATGCAGAGAGTATTATACGGTCGGGCGCGCTCGACTGTACTTTTCTTTCTTGTTAAAATAATATTTTAAAAATATGAATCAGCCTACTGCTTCTTTTAAGTTTGTAAGTATTTTTGTATGCGCACTACAAGGAGTACGGGGTCTTATACAGTCGGCACGTCTACTGTAGCCTTTCTTACTTGTTTTTCTTAATTTGTAGCTAAAATTATGCTTTGGAGTCTTGAAGATATCGTCCCAAAAATGTTAAATGTCAAAATGAAATATGTTACTAAAATAAAAACAAGAAAGCTATAGTCGCCTCTCTACTTTATGATACGCTTTACTCATTTTCAGTATGTTATTAACAATGAGGTATAATAATAATATTAGTGCAATCGTTTAGGTGATGAATAAGCTAGAGCTACCGTTCTTCAGGAAAATCCTTTAGAAATATGTAGTTGTCCGTTTTGGATTTCACTTGGCCAGCATATGTAGGGCAAATTTTTATACTCTCTGCAAGAGTATATTGGGTTTGTGCAAAAAGTATGTAACAGGCAGAAGGAGTCTTGCCAGACCCCATAAAGTATATATATTCTTGATCAGCATCACAAGCCGAGTCGATATAGCCATGTCCGTCTGTCCGTATGAACAAACAGACTTCAGAGATGGTAAGAGCTACAAGGTCGAGCTTGGTGTCAAACGATCACATATTTAGTCAGTCAATAAAAGACTATTGACCATTCGCTCACAATAAGCAATAAACTGGACACACCTCGGGAAAAATTTCTATTTTCGGCAAATATCTCAGTAACTATGGCACCTAGGATCACCAATTTGGTTACAGAGGTTCCTAGCGACAGCCTAGTTGCATTGTCATTTAAAATTTTGGACTGCCACGCCGAATACACACATACATACATAGTATGTATTACATACATATTTGCATCATATACATATTGTCAAACGTATGTGTATTCGAACACAAACAAACAGATGTATGTTTGATTATGCTTAGATTGTTTTTGTTTCAACGTGCATGGTTATATCGACTCGGATCTTGATGGTGATCAAGAATATATATATATATATATATATATATATATATATATATATATATTTATAATAACGTAGTTCAGAACTTGGTTTATCAAAAAAAATATAAAACTTTATTCAATAAAACACGAAGCTACGGAGTACGAGATACAAATCAAGACTAACTTATGCTATGTTCTGGAGACGTTAAGCAAACCTCGGTTTTGAGCTTTTATTAATTGGACTTTGTACTCATTGAGCTTTTGGCTTTTATGTAAATAGAGAGAGAGAGATCTCGATCTTGAAGAGATTGAGATTGAGAGAGTTCTGTCGGCCAGGATTTGTGTAACGTCAGCAGTTTTAACGAATAACGATTCTGGCGAATTGTTTATGATATTTGATGCGTTCGAGGGAAGCCAGAATTGCTATCACCATTTGATTATTTTATAATGTTTATTCGTTTTGTGGGAAAGAAATCTTATTATTTATGGGGTCTGCCACACCACCTTCTGACTGTTACGCACATTTCGCTTCTGACAAACTTAATAGACCTCTCTACTCTTTTTTAGATTACACGGTCTAAAAAGGACATTTGTATGAAAACATGTAGCCTTAGTTGATCTACCGCAACAAAATTTACATATTGTATGTAAGGTGCTACTATAACTATCCTCAACAAGTTTAAAGGGAGAAGGATACGTGGCAGCTCCCATAGGGCCGATCGGTCAAAGACCCGCTCCATATATGAATTAGTATGAAAAACTTTTTCGTTGATTAAGCTTTATTAATCAAAATTACTCAGAATACATTTGCCATCAATATATACATACTGTCCATGTTTGATGAAAATCGGATTACTATATTGTATAGCTCACATAGGAACGACCGGTCGAAAATATGCTCTAAACATGAATTTGTATGAAAATGTTCTGTTTGCCAAGCTATCTTATCTATCACCATTTCTAATAACATATTGAAACTGAGTAACGGGTATCCTAAAGTCGCGAAGCGACTATAGCATTCTTTCTTGTTATAAATTTATTTATTCCATTGCAAAAGAAATTAAAAATATATTAACGAAATACACATATACTTGAATTTTGATATAATTACTATTTTTAAAGAGGAGATCTAAATTCGGAATCAACTCAGTATGGATAAACTGCACAACTCGATCACAACTTAGATCAGTATGGAAAAACGGCAAAGGATGCAATCTGGCAGAGATTATTCATATTACGAGCCATTTTCATGTAGCCGCCATTGCCCCAGTTCCGTCCCCAACTGTTCTTGATCAACCAATAGGCTTGTTGCCTTTCATCATGACCATAGCCCACAACAGCTACAGCGTGGTTCGGTTGATAACGACAATTGGGATCAGAGTATACTCCGCTTTGATAATGCCGAATATTCCTTGCATCGATTCCAACGGCAGCTGGACCAAAGTTTGCCACAGTCGCCGCCAAAGCCTTTTCATTGTTTCTTTCGACTATAGAAACTCCTCTGATACGTGCACCTACATTATTTTTATTAAATCGACATTGACCCTGGGCATTTTCATAGGGGTATGATCTCTCGGTATCTACGCCTTGGTTATCCCTTATGTAGTTAAGAGCGAACAGGGGCAGACCACCGTTACATCCATGATTATTGTAGGGCGCTTTACTACTGCAGTCCAGAAGATTCTGCTCAGATAGGGAAACTAATTGGCCCGTCTTTATAAAATTGTGGGTTTCTAATACGGCTATTGTGGCAAAGCTCCAGCAGGAACCACAACTGAACTGATTCTTTATCGGAGTTACACCTCGTTTTTGAACCCAATCCACACTAGGTGGGATTTGTACATTTTGCGATGGGGAGTATACAAAGTCGATATCTTTTGTATAATTGGTATAGTTGGTATCATAAAGTCCTGAGAGCATTCGGTTTCTGAATTCCTCGTCCAACAAGTCCGTATATGCGTTTACTCCCATCTTGTAGGTCTCTTCTCCGGATTCGTATCTCAAATTATGCTGATCAATTAACTTTTTTATTGTCCAGGAATATTTGCCTTCGGTAGAGCTCCTCATCGTAGTCCTGATAGTTTTTCGTATTCCACTTTGAATGACTCCCAGTGCTCTTCGGCAATGATGCTTTCATATAGGTAATCCTGGGCAAGGCTTGAGCCTAACAATGCACAAATTAAGAAAAACAACTTCATTATTCACTTTTTTAAACGAAACTAATTCAATTATACAAAACTTCGCTCTTTTATATGCTAATAATGCACATTAAATATCTAAATATAAATGCATATCTATAAATATTGTAATTATCCCGCATTTATTTTTAAGTATAGGAATTAAGTAATTGAATTTCTTAATATGTGAGTCATTAATGAGTCTTGATAAGTCACCGGAGTAAACCGGCACATCCCCTATTAAGGCAAATCGCACCCTGGAAATCAATAAAAAACCCAGTGTTTAGTATGGAAATTTTGTTGCTTTTAGGACCCATGTTCAAAAATAGTTAAAGGGTCAATTCTGCCCAACAGTCGAAAGGAGTGTAAGTTGAAGTTTGCCGGTTTTTAGACCCCGTACTCTAAAAAAGAGTAGTAAAATTTTTTTAAAGAAAATCCGTTATCTTCGCGATTAGATCAAGATTATTTCAAATTGTTGGCACGCCCCTTAACGCCACCGCAAAGAGCAAAAAACCAGACACACATCGAAAAAATTTTAATTTTAGGCGAATATCTTAGTAAATATAGCAGTTAGAAGCACCAATTTGAGTGTGCAGATCCTAGAGACAGTCTTAATGCAATGCCATTAAAAATGTTGAGCTGCCACGCCCCCTTTTCTCATAAGACCTACACAAATTTCAAACTTCAATGCCGTTTTTAAGGCATTTATTCAAATAGTACAGTGTTGTTCAACATTCCTTTGGAGACATACATATCAAATCTAACTATCCTGATCAAAATCCTACTTTTAACAAAAGAGTTATAACGTTACAAAGTTTATGTTATTTAACTGCAATATCACTCTCTGCGCGAGAGCGAGACAGAAACATAGAAACACATGTTCGAACGTTCTCGATGCTTGTGTGGCGGCAGCGCTGCCCGCAGACGCTGGCCGCGCCGAATACACACATACATACATATATATGCACACATTTAATGTCAAACGTATGTGTATTTGCATACAAACAAACATATGTATGTTTGATTATACTTAGATTGTTTTTGTTTTAACGTGTTCTAATACAAGTACTATTCATTGTAATACCTGAATAGCGATTTAATTAATTTAATCGGTAATAAAAGTAGATAGTATTATAAAGTCGGGTGTGCTTGACTACTTTTCTTTCTTGTAAGGGCGCAAGTACTTATGTTTATTTCACGCCACGTCCCTTACCGACCCTGCAAATTGTAAAAACTACTGTCTGCACAGGCAGCCGTTTCGTTTATTTTTCTTATTTAACAAAAATTTATAACATATAAATGCAGATAATGGAATTATTATTGAAAGCGGGCGTGGTGCAACTGTCAGAGTTGCAGCGCATTCTGGAACCTTCGTCTGAGGTCGCAGGTTCGAAAACAGACATGTGACATCGTTAATATTATTATTTTAAATTCTAATTCAAAATGTAAATATAAACTTTTAATTTTTTAAATTTCGTTTTAAATTTTAATTTAAATTAAATATAAATGCGCACTACCATAGGAGTACAGGGTCTTTTACAGTCTACTCGATCGACTGCAGCCTTTCTTACTTGTTTTATTTTAAACTGCTGCTGAAGATTAACCTGACCGCCTCCAGCTTCGTAAACAACTGTTGACGATGAATAGGTCGATGCAAATTAATTCCTCATACATTTCCTATTGTAAAATTGCGACAAAAACAAGCACAACTTCCATCTACACTATAACTTTCTCCACTGAAAACATGCAGTCAAACTACACAGTGGCTACAACGACTACAACTGGGAACATACTAGTACGTTCTGTTACAAGCTCTGCAGCTAGATATGCAAACGTAGTCATATCAAATTTAAGTGCGAGTAAAAAACAAAAAGAGTGGACACGTCATCAAAAATTATCTGAAACATAAAAGAAAACAAGAAATAATGCTATAGTCGCATCGCGACTTTAGGATATCCGTTACTCAGTTTCAATTTGTTATTAACAATGGTGATGGATATAATAGTTTGGCAAACACAGAACATTTTTATACAAATTCATGTTTAGAGCATATTTTCGACCGATCGTTCCTATGGAAGCTATACGATATAGTAGTCCGATTTAGATCAAACTTGGTCAGTATGTACATATATATTGATGGCAAATGTATTCTGTGTGAGTTTGATTAATATAGCTTAGTTAACGCAAAAGTTTCTCATACTAATTCATATTTGGAGCGTATTTTTATACCCCTGCAGAGGGTATATTGTTTTTCGTCACGGAGTTTGTAAAGCATCGAAGGAAGCGTTTCCGACCACATAAAGTATATATATTCTTGATCAGCATCAACACCCGAGTCGATATAGCCATGTCCGTCTGTCTGTCCGTCTGTTTCTATGCGAACTAGTCTCTAGTTTTAAAGCTATCTTAATGAAATTTGGTACAGGCCTGTATTCTCTCTGCACGCAGTTCATATGTAAAAATCGGACTAGATCGGACCACTATATCATATAGCTTCCATAGGAACAACCGGCTGAAATGATTAGTATGAACATTTTCGGTGTCTATTGGCCGATTTCAACGAAAATCACGCAGAATAAATTTCTAGTCGTGTCCCATCTGTTGACCAAATTTCAAATCGGACTTCTAAATCATTTAACTAACATAGAAATAAATAGTGATTGAAACCAAATTAATGTAACATTTATGACTGCAAGGGTATTTAATCTTCGCCGAGCCGAAGATAACCGTTTTTTTTTGTTTTTATTCCTTTAGGTATTTAATTAATAATCAATCGTTTAAATTTGTGCACAGTTGCGTTTTATTTCATTGGTCAACTGTTTCTTACACCACGGGATAAACTGCATAGCTGGCTATTTTGCATTGATTTCGCCGATTGCGAGCCATGCGAATGTAACCATCTTCGCCCCAGTTCCTGCCCCAGGAGTTCTTGACAATCCAGTAGTCGCCTCCGGTTGCATCGGTGCCATAGCCCACGACAACAACAGCGTGGTTCACACGTCCATTACAAGCGTGCTTGAAGACTCCGCTTCTGTAGTGCTGCAAAGGGGATGCATCAATGGCCACTGAAACGGGGCCCTTCTCGGCGACGGCTTTAGCAAGCTGCGACTCACTTCCGCTCTGGACTCCCACCACCTTAGCGACCTTCGCCCCAATGTTGTTCCTGTTGAAACGGCATTTGGCGTCCCTACCCTCGTAGGGATAAGATTTATCGGTATTTATGCCTCCATTGTCTTTGACGTAGGCCAAAGCCCTGGAGGGCCAGCCTCCTCTGCAGCCATTGTTGTTGTAGGGAGCACCTCTGGTGCAGTCTACCAGATTCTGCTCGGATAGGGTTACCATCTTTCCAGTTTTAATGAAGTGGTGACTTTCTAGGGCTGCGGTGGCCGAAAAAGCCCAGCAGGATCCGCAGGAACCTTGTGACTTTACAGGGGCTACTGCACCCTTGGTACGCCAATCAACACTTCCGGCATTTGTTAGGTTTGCGGAAGGACTATAACTTTGATCAGTGTCCAATTTTAAATCGCCGACATTAATGCTGGAAAGCATAAGGTTCCTGAATTCTTGGGGTAACAAATCAGTAAATTCATTAACTCCCATTTGGAAGGTCTCCTTTCCGGCCATAAAACGCTGATTATGCCTGGCAATTATTTGACGGTTGGTTAGGTAGATTTGAAGGCGATATTGCTCCTCCTTTAGATCCCCATAAACTTTATGGTTCTCCAGTTTAAAGATCCTGAACTGCTCCTGTAAAGCGCTCGTCAGGTTTAAAGCTTCTCCCACTCCGATTAGAGCCAAAAGTACTAGAGCTACCTTCATTACGGCTTATTGGCTGGCTACAACTCACTTTAAAACACAATGAGTACTGACTCTACTGGGTTCGAAATTTTACCCCATTTATATACGATTAACGGGCTTACAAAATATTATGTTGAAATCAATTGCAACTCAGATGTTCTAAACACGTGAGACACTTTCCCTTGCATTGGATACTAATATCTCTCCAAATAATGCCATTTACGTAAGTAAAGCTAATTACTAGCAATTTATTTTAGGTAATTAAAGGGCTAAAAGTGTTTAAAGTTTTCGTTAGACAGAAACTTCGGAATATCTTAGTTCTAAAGGAGCTATGTGATAAATAAATATACTTAATTATGACCAAGTTTCTTTGTTTGTTTCTTTCTGTGTTTAGTATACATAAATTTCTGCTTGAGCATTTTATCTTCCATTTGGGACCTCTCGAGCATTTCTAGCTCTTAAAGTCTCTGATATCCTTTTATTCGTACAGACGGACAGACGGAAATGACTATATCGAGTCGGCTATTGACGCCGATCCCTTTAACATACATTCCTACGATTACAGCACACCTGTGCACTCTACGAGTAACGGATATAAAAGTTGTTTATTACGTTCTATGGTTTATTAAAATTGGGTTCACAGGTGTGTCCAGTTTTTTGCTTATTGTGGGCGAATGGGGCGTGGCATCGAAAAAAAAAATTGATTCTTGTATTGACTGACTAAATATCTGATCGTTTGACAAAAACTTGTAGCTCTTACCATCTCAAATCTGTTTGTTCATACGGACAGACAACAAAACGGACAGACGGACGGACGGACCGACGGACATGGCTATATCGACTCGGCTTGTGATGCTGATTAAATTTTATGGGTCTGCCACGCCTCCTTCTGCCTGTTACATACTTTTGAAAACCCAATATACTCTTGCAGAGAGTATAAAAATATTAGAGGGGTCTATTAAGTTTGTCAAATGAGAAATGTGCGTAACACAAGGAAGGAACCATTTTTAATCCCATAAAGAATACATGTTCTTGTTCATCATCATCAACAATAGTATGAACACCTACATCTTAGAGACTATAAGAGCTAGAGCCACCAAATTTGGAATGAAAGTCTGTCTATGGTGTACACATGTTAAGATTGTATAGTCAGTTTCACCTAAATCTACTTGGTTCTCACCGAGACTATCCAACTTAAAACAAGAAAGAAAAGTACAGTCGAGCGCGCCCGACCGTATAATACTCTCTGCATTTTCCCGATTAAATTATTAAAATCGGTATCCAGATATTACAATGAATAGTACTTGCATTAAAACACGTTGAAACAAAAACAATCTAAGCATAATCAAACACACATCTGTTTGTTTGTTGCGAATACACATACGTTTGACAATATATGATGCATGCATGTATGTATGTGTGTATTCGGCGCAGCCAGCGACCGCGGGCAGCGCTGCCGCCACACAGGCAGCAAAAACGTTCGAGCATGTGCTTGTGTGTTTCTGTCTCGCTTGCACCAATGGGTTGATATTGCGTTCAATTAACAATATTGTAACGCTTCTAGTTTTCTTGTTTATAGTCCGATTTTAATGCGCCTTTCAGGATAGTTTAATATAGTTAGTCTCCACACCAGTTATAAACTACAATACTGTACGATACGGAAAAAACGGCATTGAAGCTTGAAAACTATTTTATAAATTGTGGGAAAAGTGGGCGTGGCAGTCCAAATTTATAGATGGCAATGCAACTATGCTGTCGCTAGGAACTCCCGTACAAGAATTGGTGATCCTAGGTGCCATAGTTACTGAGATATTTGCCGAAAACACCAATTTTTCACGAGGTGTGTCCAGTTTTTTGCTTTTTGTGGGCGAATGGGGCGTGGCATCGAAAAAAAAAAAAAAGATTCTTGTATTGACTGACTAAATATCTGATCGTTTGACACCAAGCTCGAACTTGTAGCTCTTACCATCTCTGAAATCTGTTTGTTCATACGGACAGACGGACAGACAGACAGACAGACAGACAGACAGACAGACAGACAGACAGACAGACAGACGGACAGACGGACAGACGGACATGGCTATATCGACTCGGCTTGTGATGCTGATCAATAATATATATACTTTATGGGGTCTGCCACGCCTCCTTCTGCCTGTTACATACTTTTGCACAAACCCAATATACTCTTGCAGAGAGTATAAAAACAAGTAAGAAAGGCCACAGTCGATCTCGCCGACTGTAAAAGACCCCGTACTCCCATTAAATTAATTTAATGGGTATCTAAGTCTTACAATAGATAGTACTTGTATTAGAACACGTTGAAACAAAAAAAAACAAGAAAGAAAAGTACAGTCGAGCGCGCCCGACCGTATAATACTCTCTGCATTTGTCCCGATTAAATTATTAAAATCGGTATCGAGATATTACAATGTGAATTACTTGCATTAAAACACGTTGAAACAAAAACAATCTAAGCATAATCAAACACACATCTGTTTGTTTGTATTCGAATACACATACGTTTGACAATATGTATATGATGCAAATATGTATGTATGTATGTGTGTATTCGGCGCAGCCAGCGACCGCGGGCAGCGCTGCCGACACACAAGCAGCGAAAACGTTCGAACATGTGCTTGTGTGTTTCTATCTCGCTTGCACCTATGGGTTGATATTGCGTTCAAATATCAATATTGTAACGCTTCTAGTTTTCTTGTTTATAGTCCGATTTTAATGCGCCTTTCAGTATAGTTTAATATAGTTAGTCTCCACACCAGTTATAAACTACAATACTGTACGATACGGAAAAAACGGCATTGAAGCTTGAAAACTATTTTATAAATTGTGGGAAAAGTGGGCGTGGCAGTCAAAAATTTTAAATGGCAATGCAACAATGCTGTTGCTAGGAACACCCGTACCAGAATTGGTGATCGTAGGTGCCATAGTTACTGAGATATTTGCCGAAAACACCAATTTTTTCTTGAGGTGTGTCCAGTTTTTTGCTTATTATGCGCGAATGGGGCGTGGCATCGAAAAAAAAAGATTTTTTGTATTGACTGACTAAATATCTGATCGTTCGACACCAAGCTCGAACTTGTAGCTCTTACCATCTCTGAAATCTGTTTGTTCATACGGACAGACAGACAGACAGACAGACAGACGGACAGACGGACAGACGGACATGGCTATATCGACTCGGCTTGTGATGCTGATCAAGAATATATATACTTTATGGGGTCTGCCACGCCTCCTTCTGCCTGTTACATACTTTTGCACAAACCCAATATACTCTTGCAGAGAGTATAAAAACTAAGTTAAATCGAACATAAATGTGTTTGTCTGCATGCACATACAAATTCGATCGAAATTATATGTATGTATGCTCAAATCTATGTATGTATGTATGTGTGTATTCGGCGTGGACAGCATGTGCGGGCAGCGCTGCCGCCACACAAGCATCGAGAATGTTCGAATATGTGTTTGTATGTTTCTGTCTCGCTCTCGCGATATTGCAGTTAAATAACATAAACTTAACGTGATTGCTCTTTTGTTAAAAGTGGGATTTTAATGCTACATTAAGGATAGTTTGATATGATATGTCTCCAAACGAATGTTAAATTACAACACTGTACTATTTAAATGAATGCCTTAAAAACGGCATTGAAACTTGAATGTTTTTTAGCTCTTATGAGAAAAGGGGGCATGACAGCTCAAAATTTTTTATGGCATTACATTAAAGCTGTCTGTATGAACCAGCATAACAAAATTGGTGCTCCATAGTTACTGAGATTTTCATCTAAAACACCAATTTTTTCGAGGTGTGTCCGGTTTTTTGCTCATTGCGTGGCAGACCCCATAAAGTATATACACACTTGATCGGCATCAATAGCCAGCTCGATATAGCCATTTCCGTCTGTCCATCTGTATGAACAAACAGATTCCAGAGATGGTAAGACCTACAAGTTTGAATTTACTGAATTTCGACTCCATATTTTGTCAGTCAATACAAGAATCTTTTTTTTATGCTTCGCCCCAATTAGCTTTAAAACCTGACACACCTGGCAAAAAAACCATGTTTAGAATTACTTTGTAGCTTTCTAAATGGCATTACCATGTACCTGGTACAATCAAGTTCCGATCAGTAATGCTTTGGCAATTCATTGCTATCTAGGTCTGTTATCTGTGAAGCATTTAAGGCCATACAAATTACGAGAAAGCCGTCTTTATCAATTAGACGTTGTTATTATTGGACTTACTAGATTAAGAGAATTTCATGAATCATTCTTCTGTTGACACCCCCACTTTTGTTGGCCAACTTCACAAAGGAAATTAATATGAGCTATAGATACAAAGATATAGAAAATGCAGCTTGATGGTCAGCTAAATATAATCAGTATCTTAAAGTATCACAGTGAACTTCAAATCATACAAAAATGAAAGTAGCTATTGCTATTTTGTTCCTCATTGGTTTCACCCAGGCAAATATCCTGAATGTCCTGGACACGGAGTTTGAGATTTTCAAATTGCAATTCAAGAAAATCTATAAGGACGTCAAGGAGCACGAGGATCGCAAGCAAATCTTTGCGGTTAACAAAAATATAATAGACAAACACAATGAAGCCCATGCGATTGGAGAAAAGTCCTACAAGATGGGAGTAAACCAATTCACGGATTTGGATTCATCGGAATTTAAAAAGCTTATGCTGACAACCATTAATCCGAAAGACTTAACATCTGGAATCAGTACAACTTATTTGCCATCGGAAGGTGTTAATATTCCGGATAGTATGGATTGGCGAGAAAAGGGTGCTGTTACCGGAGTAAAGGATCAGGCTGCATGTGGCTCCTGTTGGGCTTTCTCCGCAATTGGTTCACTAGAGGGACACAATTTTATAAGGAATCAACAGCTCGTATCTTTATCCGAACAAAATCTGGTGGACTGTTCCACAAAGGACGGGGCTGCCAAGGAGGCTGGCCTGCTAACGCCTTTCAATACATTAAGGACAACGGCGGCGTAGACACCGAGGACTCATATCCTTATGAAGCCCGAGATGGAAACTGCCGCTTCAACGGAGAGACCATTGGTGCCAGGGTCTCTGATATTGCAGGTGTGGCCAGCGAAGATGAGTCAGCATTGGCAACAGCTGTGGCTGAGAAAGGTCCCATCTCTGTGGCCATTGATGCATCCTACTTCCAGCACTATCAAGGCGGTGTACTTGATGAGCCAGAGTGTCAGGGAGGTGTAAACCATGGTGTTGTTGTCGTAGGCTATGGCCACGATGACAACGGTGGAGACTTTTGGCAGGTCAAGAATTCATGGTCAACTTCTTGGGGTGAAAACGGTTACGTTCGCATGGCTCGCAACAGGAACAATCAATGCAAAATCGCCAGTTATGGAGTTTATCCCGTAGTCTAAAATCATTTCTAATATCATTTTCAATGATATTGTCGATTACAATCATTTGTGTACACGATTATCAGTTTAAATAAAATGTATACCCAATGCATTGTCATTAAAAAAATTAACATTATTGCTGCCGCCTAAGAGTATGCAATGATTTATAATGCACATTATACTCTGCAGTAACAGGCAGAAGGAGGCGTGGCAGACCCCATAAAGTATATATATTCTTGATCAGCGTCACAAGCCGAGTCGATATAGCCATGTCCGTCTGTCCGTCTGTCTGTCTGTCTGTCTGTCCGTATGAACAAACAGATTTCAGAGATGGTAAGAGCTACAAGTTCGAGCTTGGTGTCAAACGATCAGATATTGTCATTTCTGTATTTCTATGTTCGGTTTTCGTTAAATTGCAGATATGACATTCGTTAATAATGTTTTGGGTTAATAATTGACTATTGGGGAAATAATAAGTTTCACCGAAAAGTTTGTTTGTTTTTGAATGCCTGGGTGTAGGAGTTTTTCATGCGTCTTGAGAATGAGTTCTTTGAACTCTGCGTATGAACTTATATTTTTCAGAAGAATAAGGCTTCTGAGAATTTTAGTATGGTTTGGATTGATAATGTCTTTGTGTGCGTTTTGGATAATTTCAAAATCGGCATCACTATCTATAAACAGCGCACTAGACTTGGTGCAAAAATGATCAATCAAATATTGTTTAGCTTTTTCTGTTGTCATATTATCATATGTGATGTGGATTATTAGTTTTTTGAAATAATTTTCTTTTCTTATATTTGGAATGCCTTTAGAAAATATTATTTGTCTTTTAAATGTGTTAATTGGTTTTTCGGTGATAAAAATTAAGTTACTATTGTCTTCATCAGAACTATGTTGCGTTTCTTCTCCAAAATAAGCTTGTTCTATTTTTACTCGAGATAAAGCGTCTGCTATGTGATTTTCCTTTCCTTTTATATATTTAATGTCAAAGTCATATTCTGATAATTTAACTCTCCATCGAGTTAATTTTGAATTTGGTTCTTTCATTTTGTATAACCAACATAACGGTTGATGGTCACTATTAATTTCAAAGTGTCGTCCTAGAAGGTAATGTCGAAAGGTTTTTGTTGCCCATACAATAGCTAAAAAGTTCTTTTTCTATGGCACTGTAATTGGTTTCGTGATCATTTAGGGTTCTACTAATGTAACTAAGTGGGTGTCCGTTTTGAGAAAGTACAGCTCAAGTGCTATGTTACTTGCGTCTGTAGTTAATACGAATTTACTGTTAAAATCTGGTATTTTTAAAATGGGGTCATTGGAAATCAGTTGTTTTAATTTTTCAAAGGCTTCTACGTATTCTGGATTTTGTATATCGATTTTTTGAATCTTTTTTAGAACTGTTGTCATCGGTTTGGCTATGTCTGCAAAATTGGGAATGAATTTTCTGTAATATCCGGTTAACCCAAGAAAACCTTTAATTTCTTTGGTCTTTTTTTGGAATTGGGTATTTTTGAATAGCCTTGATTTTTTCAGGATTGGGTTTTATTCCGTCCTTAGTTATGATATGTCCAAGAAAAGTAGTTTCTTGTTTAAGAAACTCGCATTTGTCAAGTTGAAGTTTAAGATTAGCTTCAGAAAGCTTTTCGAAAACTAGTTGTAGTGAATGTAGGTGTTCTTCTAGGGATGTGGAAAAAACGATAATATCGTCTAAATACACCAAACAATGCTTGTTTAATAATGGTCGCAACACATTATTCATGCAACGTTGAAAAGTTGCAGGAGCATTTTTTAAACCAAATGGCATACGAAGATATTCATAATGACCATTTTTGGTTGAAAAAGCTGTTTTATGTATTGCATCTGGATGCATTTCCAGCTGATGGAAACCTTTTGCAAGGTCAATTGTGGTAAACTAATTGCATCTACCTAGTTTTCCTAGAATTTCGTCCATGTTTGGTATTGGGTATCTGTCATTAATAGTTACCTCGTTTAATTTTCTATAGTCGATTACTATTCTAAACTTTTGTTTACCCGATGCGTCTTGTTTTTTGGAACAATCCATATTGGACTGCAGTAGGGGGAATTACTGGGTTTTATGATACCTTGTTCTAACATTTCTTGGATTTGGTTTTCAACTTCTTGTTCATAGGCCTGAGGATAACTGTACGGTTTAGAGTAAATGGGGGAGTTATGAGTAGTGTTAATATTATGTTTTTTCTTGGTTACTGAAACTGAGTTGATCTCCTTCTTGAAATTGAATATGCTGATAAGTTTTTAATAAATGTTTTAATTTTGATTTTTCTTCATTATTTAAATGATCTAATCGATAAAGATTTGAATTCTCAAGTAATTCTGTTTTTACATTGTCTGAAGACTGTGGGCTATTATTATATTTTTTTTTAGCTTCAAAAGTTGGATTAGCTAAAAAATGAGTTTGATTTTTAATTGGAGAATCATTAATTAGTTTATATTCTTTGTTGAATAAAGTTACTGTTTGAAATTTGTAGTCTATTATTGCTTGGGCTTGTGAAAGCAAATTTCTGCCAATTAATAAATCATAATCTGAAGAAAATTTGTGTAAAAGGAATTCACTACTACTCATGAATATGTTGTTGGAGAGAACAATAATCTTTTTTGTGATTGTTAATGGCCCGTTACTTGTGTGAATGAGACATTCAGTATCATGAACATTTAGATTGAAAAACATTGGATGTCATCATATTTACTGTTGAACCGGTATCTATAAGGCATTTTAAAACTTTTTCCTTTATGGGTAAGTTTTATGAATTGTTGGTTTCGAAGCTGGTAACGGAAAATTTTCGGCTTGATCGAGCTCTATCTCGTTACACTGTTCAGTTTCTTTTTTCGGCTACTGGTGTCGAAGTTTCGGCATAATCAAAGCTTTGAGGATATCCGTAATCTTGATAGGATTGTGGATTTGAAGCTAATTGATTGTAATATTCTTGCTGTAAATATTCTTGATAATTCAATTCTTCTTGATACCTAGCTTCTTGATCTATGCTCATTTTACTCTGTCCACTTTCTGCTGGTCTAGAGCGTTTCAATGGATGAAATGGTTGTAATGGATGAAATGGTTGTTGATAATATGGTGGATGATTTGGATATGAAACATATGGTGTATTGTTTGGTTGGAGAAATGTTGGAAATTTATGAAAATTGGAATTGGTTGGGAGCGGCTTTAATTCTTTTTCTTGTTTTGTTTTAGTGGAATTAGAATTTTGGCAAGGTTGATCATAAAGATTTTTTTTCTTGTAATAAATTTATAAGCGATCTTAAATCGGGAATTTCGCAATTTATAATTCTAATGCAGATGTTAGTAGGTAACTTTTGGATCAAATTGTCAATACTAGATTTAATTAACCGCGAGTACAGGGTTTTTTCATCGATATTATTCTCTAGTTCTAGCTTACTCATTAAAGTACGCCTGCGCTGTTCAGCTTCCTCCAGAAATTCGCGAACGTTCCCCTTAAAAGGTGTGTTCCTGAAGTCCTCCAGAAGGATGTGATTGTTCGTCTGGGTTTTATAGTTGAGTACCAATTGCTTCCGAAGATCAGTCCAGGTGTTGAGATTATTTATGCCAAGGGATAGCATAACATCAGCACTGATGCAACGTTCCACAAGTCCAAAAATAATCGCTTGTTGTCGTATATCATTAGTCGTGTACAGGGCCAATATGTAGTCGATACGGTTCACAAAAGTGTACAGGGTATTTTTGTCTCCATTCAATTTCTCGACGTCTTTCAATTGATTGATTACTTGTGACATGCTGGCGTCAGAAAGGGTTGTTGCTGCTGCTGCTCCTTCTTCCATTTTGTAATATTTTTGTTACGGTTGGTTGTTGTTTTGATTATTATTATTATTTTTTTTATATTTTTCTTTTTTCCACTTAACCAATATTTTATTTAAAAGTTTCACTTAGTTTAGTTTCTTAGTTTTACTTATAATTCACTTTATTGGCTTAATTACGATTGAGTTTGTTTTTGTTTGTTTGCACAGATAGCTATTTCGAATTTTATTGAGATAACCAGGTATGTCTGGAATTATGTTCTCTCGAATTCTATCGCGTCTTCTTGAATTAATTTCAAGTTGTGAACATCCGTGGTTTTTGGCAATAATGCGAATTGTTGGTTTACACGTCACTGTCGAGGTTTTTCTTATAAAACTTGACGCGATATTTACCGTCGCTTGGGTTGCCTTCGCGTTGGTTGTTTTTTTTTCGGATAACAACAAAAAAGTATTAGAATTGCTTCAGGATCTATTTATTGTTATCCTACCGGCTGCGCCAATTGAATATTTAATGTGTTTAATCGAATCGAATAAATGTCGCGACACACTCTAACGACAACGTTGATGTAAAAATAAAAGACGATGCGAGATTTTAGATTCACGACTTGTTTTATTCAATATCAACTTAAGACTAACAGTTATTGGTTTAATAAATGATAAAGAAAGCTCTGTTGAATGTTTACATTATGGAGGGCACCGCTGGTTGCTGGGAACCAAGCGTTGCTCGTTATCGCGGCTTAAGCTGGGAACAAAAATTATGCTGACTATGTGATTTGCAATCGATGCTGATCGATTGGGGGAGATGCGCCGGCTAGACGGCTCTTTGTTTACAATTGTTGAATTTGTTCTCAAGTGAGGCTTGGGAATGTTTATAATTGGGGTTTGGATTCATTCTCAAGTGAAGCTTGGGAATGTTTATAATTGGGGATATGGAACTCTGTAGACATAATCGGGATGAATATGTCACTATATATGTATGTGTGTATATTATTGGTCATCATTGCCAGCATCTGCATCTGACATGCAGCGAAAACGTTGGAACATTTAATTGAATGTTTCTGTCTCGCTTGCATTTATTCATTGATATTGCCTTCAATCATCAATGTTGTTCCGTTTCTAGCTTTTTGTTTACAGTCGGATTAATAAAAAAAAATCTCCACAAAATTTATAAATTTCAATAGTGTACGATAGAAACAAATGTTTTGAAAACGGCATTGAAGTTTGAAAATGATTTAATTTCTTGTGAGAAAAGGGGGCGTGGCAACCCACAATTTGTAATAAAATTGCATTTATGCAGTCGCTAAGAACCTGCGTACCAAAATTGGTATTGGCTAGGTGCCATAGTTACTGAGATATTCACGAAAAACCTCGATATTTTCCGAGGGGGGCGTGTCATCGAAAAAGGCAGAAGGAGGCGTTTATGACCCTATAAAATATACTATATATAATATGCATATGATCCTTACTATCCTTACCAAGCTTGATTCTGATCGGACAACTATAGCCTATAGCTCCCAAATGATAAATCGGTCAAAAAGTACACTTTTTTTAATAAAAGGCTCAATTAACACTTGAAATGTACTATTTATATGATCAAGACATTTAACTTTACTTTTATACTCTCTGCAAGAGTATATTGGGTTTGTGCAAAAGTATGTAACAGGCAGAAGGAGGCGTGGCAGACCCCATAAAGTATATATATTATTGATCAGCATCACAAGCCGAGTCGATATAGCCATGTCCGTCTGTCTGTCTGTCCGTATGAACAAACAGATTTCAGAGATGGTAAGAGCTACAAGTTCGAGCTTGGTGTCAAACGATCAGATATTTAGTCAGTCAATACAAGAATCTTTTTTTTTTCGATGCCACGCCCCATTCGCCCACAATAAGCAAAAAACTGGACACACCTCGTAAAAAAATGGTGTTTTCGGCAAATATCTCAGTAACTATGGCACCTACGATCACCAATTTGGGTACGGAGGTTCCTAGCGACAGCATAGTTGCAATGCCATTTAAAAGTTTGGACTGCCACGCCCCCTTTTCCCACACTTGAAAAAACTTCAAATGCCGTTTTTTGCGAACTTGTTCTTATCATACAGTATTGTTTAACTATAATTTGTGTGGAGATTAACTATATTAAACTATCCTGAAAGGCGCATTAAAATCGGACTATAAACAAGAAAACTAGAAGCGTTACAATATTGATATTTGAACGCAATATCAACCCATAGGTGCAAGCGAGATAGAAACACACAAGCACATGTTCGAACATTTTCGCTGCTTGTGTGGCGGCAGCGCTGCCCGCTGAATCTGGCTGCGCCGAATACACACATACATACATGCATGCATCAAATATTGTCAAACGTATGTGTATTCGAATACAAACAAACAGATGTATGTTTGATTATGCTTAGATTGTTATACCCGTTACTCGTAGAGTAAAAGGGTATATTGTAATCGTTGGAATGTATATAACAGGCAGAAGGAGGCGTGGCAGACCCCATAAAGTATATATATTCTTGATCAGCATCAATAGCCGAGTCGATATAGCCATGTCCGTCTGTCCGTCTGTCCGTCTGTCCGTCCGTCCGTCCGTCCGTCCGTCCGTCCGTCCGTCTGTATGAACAAAAGGATCTCAGAGACTATAAGAGCTAGAAAAATGCTAGTGGTCGCAAATGAAAGGTACAATACCCAAGCAGTACAAGTTTGTTTTTGTTTTTTGACACGCCCACTTTAGGGCGTTTTATTTGCATATAAAGGTAAATGTACAGGTAAACGTAGAATGTTTTAGTATAGAAAACTTTTTTGTTAGCTATGCTATCTCAACCAAATTTACACGGAAAGTACATATCTAGGAAGTACATGTACTGACCAAGTTTGATCCAGATCGGACAACTATATCGTATAGCTCCCATAGGGCCGATCGGTCGAAAATACGCTCTAAATATGAGTTAGTATGGAAAACTTTTGCATTAACTAAGCTATATTAATCAAACTCACACAGAATACATCTGCCAAAAATATATATATACTGACCAAGTTTGATACAAATCGGACAACTATATCGTATAGCTTCCATAGGAACGATCGGTCGAAAATATGCTCTAAACATGAATTTGTATGAAAATGTTCTGTGTTTGCCAAGCTATTTTATCCATCACCATTGTTAATAACAAATTGAAACTGAGTAACGGGTATCCTAAAGTCGCGAGGCGACTATAGCATTCTTTCTTGTTTTTGTTTCAACGTGTTTTAATGCAAGTAATTCACATTGTAATATCTGGATACCGATTTTAATAATTTAATCGGGAACAAATGCAGAGTATTATACGGTCGGGCGTGCTCGACTGTACTTTTCTTTCTTGTTTTTAATACGGGTTGAAGGTACCCAATTTTAATAAACCATAGAACGTAATAAACAACTTTTATATCCGTTACTCGTAGAGTGCACAGGTGTGCTGTAATCGTAGGAATGTATGTTAAAGGGATCGGCGTCAATAGCCGACTCGATATAGTCATTTCCGTCTGTCCGTCTGTACGAATAAAAAGGATATCAGAGACTTTAAGAGCTAGAAATGCTCGAGAGGTCCCAAATGGAAGATAAAATGCTCAAGCAGAAATTTATGTATACTAAACACAGAAAGAAACAAACAAAGAAACTTGGTCATAATTAAGTATATTTATTTATCACATAGCTCCTTTAGAACTAAGATATTCTCAAGTTTCTGTCGAACGAAAACTTTTAACACTGTTAGCTCTTTAATTACCTAAAATAAATTGCTAGTAATTAGCTTTACTTACGTAAATGGCATTATTTGGGAGAGATAAGTATCCAATGCAATGTGTTTAGAACATCTGAGTTGCAATTGATTTCAACATAATATTTTGTAAGCCCGTTTTATATAAATGGGGTAAAATTTCTCTAATCCAGCCAATAAGCCGTAATGAAGGTAGGGAATCGGAAAGCTTTAAACATGACGAGCGCATTACAGGAGCAGTTCAGGATCTTTAAACTGGAGAACCATAAAGTTTATGGGGATCTAAAGGAGGAGCAATATCGCCTTCAAATCTACCTAACCAACCGTCAAATAATTGCCAGGCATAATCAGCGTTTTATGGCCGGAAAGGAGACCTTCCAAATGGGAGTTAATGAATTTACTGATTTGTTACCCCAAGAATTCAGGAACCTTATGCTTTCCAGCATAAATGTCGGCGATTTAAAATTGGACACTGATCAAAGTTATAGTCCTTCCGCAAACCTAACAAATGCCGGGAGTGTTGATTGGCGTACCAAGGGTGCAGTAGCCCCTGTAAAGTCACAAGGTTCCTGCGGATCCTGCTGGGCTTTTTCGGCCACCGCAGCCCTAGAAAGTCACCACTTCATTAAAACTGGAAAGATGGTAACCCTATCCGAGCAGAATCTGGTAGACTGCACCAGAGGTGGTCCCTACAACAACAATGGCTGCAGAGGAGGCTGGCCCTCCAGGGCTTTGGCCTACGTCAAAGACAATGGAGGCATAAATACCGATAAATCTTATCCCTACGAGGGTAGGGACGCCAAATGCCGTTTCAACAGGAACAACATTGGGGCGAAGGTCGCTAAGGTGGTGGGAGTCCAGAGCGGAAGTGAGTCGCAGCTTGCTAAAGCCGTCGCCGAGAAGGGCCCCGTTTCAGTGGCCATTGATGCATCCCCGTTGCAGCACTACAGAAGCGGAGTCTTCAAGCACGCTTGTAATGGACGTGTGAACCACGCTGTTGTTGTCGTGGGCTATGGCACCGATGCAACCGGAGGCGACTACTGGATTGTCAAGAACTCCTGGGGCAGGAACTGGGGCGAAGATGGTTACATTCGCATGGCTCGCAATCGGCGAAATCAATGCAAAATAGCCAGCTATGCAGTTTATCCCGTGGTGTAAGAAACACTTTGACCAATGAAATAAAACGCAATTGTGCACAAATTTAAACGATTGATTATTAATTAAATACCCAAAGGAATAAAAAAAACCGCTAGGGTTGCGGTTTGTTGTCTGGACTATTTTTCTAAGGTTGTAGGGTCGAATCTTTATATTTTATTATTTACTATATTATATTACTTATTTACCCGTTTTAGAGTAAAAGGGTATACTATAATCGTTGGCATGCATACTGTATGTACTCTTGATCAGCATCAATATCCGAGTCGAATTAGCCATGTCCGTCTGTACGACCGACCGTCTGTATTAACAAAAGGATCTCAGAGACCGTAAGAACTAGAAAGGCGCGAGAGGTGAAAAAAAAGATACAATCCCAAAGCAGTACAAGTTTGTTTTTGTTTTTTAATACGTCCATTTTAGGGTGTTTCATCTTAATATAAAGGTAAATGTGCAGGTAAAACTGGCATAGATTAGTCTATGCAACTTTTTTATTATCTATGCTATCTGAACCAAAGGGGGGTCTACAAGGGTAGTACATGAACACGCAGTACATGTACTGACCAAGTTTAATCAAATTCGGACTACAAAATCTAGCTCTCATAGAGCCGATCATTTAAAAATAAGCTCGAAATATGAATTAATATGAAAATCTTATTCCTTTACTATAGTCGCGAGGCGAACTATACAGCACGGCTTTTTTCGGAAGAAGCTTCAACGAAAACCCTGCAAAACCCTTTCCGCTGGCTGGTGTAGCCGTATCCGGAGTAGAACCATCTAGAAGTCCATCGCTTCCGAAAAACTATCGACCGAGTCCAGCAAACATTTTTTTTCTTAGTAAGAAATCTTTGCTTTTCATAAGAGTCACCAAACAAATTTTTATATGGGGCCTCGTTACGGCTCGCTGCGCAAATGATATTGAGATTACTACTCCTTTCCATGTTAGCTATAAAAGCTTTGATGACAGCTCCAGGTGGAAGAAGGTATTGTCTTTTGGGCATAAACTGTGGTGCTTGAGACAGTTTGGCTACGACGGTCAATTGATCCGATGACAACTTTTGGTATAACTACAGCTGGCATGTTAATGGCAATCCCATTGAATATAAGGAAGTCTGTGGCACTGGGAGTAAGTCGAGCATTGTAAGAATAAAAAGTTGATTGTCCTGGCAAACAATGACTTACCGCTTTTTATAGTCGCTTCTACAAATCGGTTACTCAAGGAAATAACTAATAACTTAAACTCGTCGGAACTGCTAGAAATGTTAAGTCCTTATCTTTAAATGCACGCTCTATGAGATCTAATCATTAATAACTACTCTAATTGGACCATTTTCCCTGAGCTGATAATCTTAAAGTTCCAAATTTTGTTTTGAAAACATATCAACCACTTCTCTAAAGGCATTTAAATTTTAAGGGTTAGTCCAATAAGTTCCAGATGTAGATGTACAAAATCATAATCATTAGCTCTAATAACATAGTTCTCTGCGTTTTCTAATGCTCTTATTTCGATGACTTGCCGAACACAATTAGCTGGGGTTTTGGGTAATTCGTGGGTTTTCCTCTTTATCTTCATGGGATGCAATTTGTTTACTGGTTTCTATTTCCTCATTTTTGATTTCGTCGTCCAGTTTTTCCAGTCTTCGGCTTCTTCATCATGGTTTGCAAAACGGTTATTGCGATCCAATGCAGAAGTTTTATTAGAAGTCATAATAATAGGACCAATATTTGAATGATGATGTATTCTTGATCAGCATCACAAATAGAGTCGAAATAGCCATGTCCTTCTGTCTGTGTGTCCGTCTGAACTAACAGATTTCAAAGATGGTAAGAGCTACAAGTTAGAGCTTGGTCTCTATCGACTACATATTAAGTCAGTCAATACAAGAATCTTTTTTATACTCTCTGCAAGAGAATATTGGGTTTGTGCAAAAGTATGTAACAGGCAGAAGGAGGCGTGGCAGACCCCATAATGTATATATATTCTTTATTAGCATCACAAGCCAAGTCGATATAGCCATGTCCTTCTGTCTTTCTGTCTGTGCGTCCGTATGAACAAACAGATTTCAGAGCTACAAGATCGAGCTTGGTCTCAATCGATCACATAATTTGTCAGTCAATACAAGAATCTTTTTTTTTCAATGCCACGCCCCATTCGTCCAGAATGAACTAAAAACTAGACACACCCCAGGAAAAATCTATTTTTTGACGAATGAAAAAATGCATGCAGGTTTTAAGCCGTTTATTCTTATAGTACAGTATGGTTATGTGAAACGCGTTTGGGGGGAAATTATGTAAAACTATCCTAAAATGTGCATAAAAAGGAAAAAGGAAGGAAACCAAGTTACAAAGTTTATATTTGAGCACATTGTTAATGCATGTTTGCAAGCGGGACACCAACATACGACATCAACCACGCTGTCAGCGGAATCTGGCCGTGCCAGACTGCTATTTTGCGTCAACCTA
Source organism: Drosophila nigrodunni (assembly GCA_020829145.1). Classification (NCBI taxonomy): domain Eukaryota; kingdom Metazoa; phylum Arthropoda; class Insecta; order Diptera; family Drosophilidae; genus Drosophila; species Drosophila nigrodunni. The sequence goes on from JACVCZ010000003.1 coordinate 16,583,239, forward strand.
TTCAGCGTCAACAGTTTATTACGAAGCTGGAGGCGGTCTGGTTAATCTTCAGCAGCAGTGCCGTTACCGGCAGGTAACGGGAAAATTAATTACTGATTATAGCTTCATATTTCGAACAGGAAACAAATTAATATTTTTGCTGCCGTACAAGAATATACAATGCAGTCAGTGTTGCCATTGAAATTAATTTATAATTACATTTAGTTATGCAATGCATTAAATATATGCCAACAGGGGTGGCTGACATTATAGAGACTAAGAGTGAATTCCACTCACTTTACATTTTTATAAATTTATTTATTCCATTGCAAAAGAAATTATAAATATATTAACGAAATACACATATACTTGAATTTTGATATAATTACTATTTTTAAAGAAGAGATGTAAATTCGGACTCAACTCAGTATGGATAAACTGCACAACTCGATCACAACTTAGATCAGTATGCAAAAACGGCAAAGGATGCAATCTGGCAGAGATTATTCATATTACGAGCCATTTTCATGTAGCCGCCATTGCCCCAGTTCCGTCCCCAGCTGTTCTTGATCAACCAATAGGCTTGTTGCCTTTCATCATAACCATAGCCCACAGCAGTTACAGCGTGATTCGGTTGATAACCACAATTGCGATCAGAGTATACTCCGCTTTGATAATGCCGAATATTCGTCGCATCGATTACTACGGCAGCTGGACCAAAGTTTGCCACAGTCGCCGCCAACGCCTTTTCATTGCCTCTTTCGACCATAGAAACTCCTTTGATACGTGCACCTACATAATTTTTATTAAATCGACATTGACCCTGGGCATTTTCATAGGGGTATGATCTCTCGGTATCTACGCCCTGGGTTTCCCTTACGTAGTTAAGAGCGAACCCGGGCCAACCACCGTTACATCCATGATTATTGTAGGGCGGTATACTAGTGCAGTCCAGAAGATTTTGCTCAGATAGGGAAACTAATTGGCCCGTCTTTATAAAATTGTGGGTTTCTAATACGGCTATTGTGGCAAAGCTCCAGCAGGAACCACAACTGAACTGATTCTTTATCGGAGTTACACCTCGTTTTTGAACCCAATCCACACTAGGTGGAATTTGTACATTTTGCGATGGGGAGTATACAAAGTCGATATCTTTTGTATAATTGGTATAGTTGGTATCATAAAGTCCTGAGAGCATTCGGTTTCTGAATTCCTCGTCCAACAAGTCCGTATATGCGTTTACTCCCATCTTGTAGGTCTCTTCTCCGGATTCGTATCTCAAATTATGCTGATCAATTAACTTTTTATTTTCCAGGAATATTTGCCTTCGGTAGAGCTCCTCATCGTAGTCCTGATAGTTTTTCTCGTATTCCACTTTGAATGACTCCCAGTGCTCTTCGGCAATGATGCTTTCATATAAGTAATCCTGGGCAAGGCTTGAGCCTAACAATGCACAAATTAAGAAAAACAACTTCATTATTCACTTTTTTAAACGAAACTAATTCAATTATACAAAACTTCGCTCTTTTATATGCTAATAATGCACATTAAATATATAAATATAAATGCATATCTATAAATATTGTAATTATCCCGCATTTATTTTTAAGTATAGGAATTAAGTAATTGAATTTCTTAATATGTGAGTCATTAATGAGTCTTGATAAGTCACCGGAAATTGAAGAAATGTCTGTGTTTAGTATGGAAATTTTGTTGCTTTTAGGACCCATGTTCAAAAATAGTTAAAGGGTCAATTCTGCCCAACAGTCGAAAGGAGTGTAAGTTGAAGTTTGCCGGTTTTTAGACCCCGTACTCTAAAAAGGAGTACTAAGATCAAGATTATTTCAAATTGTTGCCACGCCCCTTAACGCCACCGCAATGAGCAAAAAACCAGACAGACATGGAAAAAATTTTAATTTAAGCGAATATCTTAGTAAATATAGCACTTAGAAGCACCAATTTGAGTATGCATATACATAGTTTGATAAAATAAATCTCCACAAAATTTATAAATTTCAATAGTGTACGATAGAAACAAATGTTTTGAAAACGGGATTGAAGTTTGAAAATGATTTTATTACTTGTGAGAAAAGGGGGCGTGGCAGCCCACAATTTGTAACAAGAAAGAAAAGTACAGTCGAGCACGCCCGACCGTATAATACTCTCTGCATTTGTCCCGATTAAATTATTAAAATCGGTATCGAGATATTACAATGTGAATTACTTGCATTAAAACACGTTGAAACAAAAACAATCTAAGCATAATCAAACATACATCTGTTTGTTTGTATTCGAATACACATACGTTTGACAATATGTACATATATGATGCAAATATGTATGCATGTATATGTGTATTCGGCGCAGCCAGCGACCGCGGGCAGCGCTGCCGACACACAGGCAGCGAAAACGTTCGAACATGTGCTTGTGTGTTTCTATCTCGCTTGCACCTATGGGTTGATATTGCGTTCAATTATCAATATTGTAACGCTTCTAGTTTTCTTGTTTATAGTCCGATTTTAATGCGCCTTTCAGGATAGTTTAAAATAGTTAGTCTCCACCCGGAGACTAAACTACAATACTGTACGATAAGAACAAGTTCGCCAAAAACGGCATTGAAGGTTGAAGACTATTTTATCAAATGTGGGAAAAGTGGGCGTGGCAGTCCAAAATTTTAAATGGCAACGCAACTATGCTGTCGCTAGGAACTCCGGTACCAGAATTGGTGATCCTAGGTGCCATAGTTACTGAGATATTTGCCGAAAACACCAAGTTTTTCCGAGGTGTGTCCCGTTTTTTGCTTATTGTGGGCGAATGGGGCGTGCCATCCAAAAAAAAAAGATTCTTGAAAAAAGACGGACAGACGGACATAGCTATATCGACTCGGCTTGTGATGCTGATCAAGAATATATATACTTTATGGGGTCTGCCACGCCTCCTTCTGCCTGTTACATACTTTTGAACCCAATATACTCTTGCAGAGAGTATACAAATGAGCACTACTAAGCGTACGGAGTCTTGTACAGTCGGGTCTCTCGACTTTAGGCTGTCTTAATTGTTTTACTGTGACGATGATACATTGGGATAATTGGGATTGGATTATATATTTTATTTTTAACTGATAATTGTGTACACAAATGATTGTAATCGACAATATTAGAAATGATTTTAGACTACAGGATAAACTCCATAGCTGGCGATTTTGCATTGATTGTTCCTGTTGCGAGCCATGCGAACGTAACCGTTTTCACCCCAAGAAGTTGACCATGAATTCTTGACCTGCCAAAAGTCTCCACCGTTGTCATCGTGGCCATAGCCTACGACAACAACACCATGGTTTACACCTCCCTGACACTCTGGCTCATCAAGTACACCGCCTTGATAGTGCTGGAAGTAGGATGCATCAATGGCCACAGAGATGGGACCTTTCTCAGCCACAGCTGTTGCCAATGCTGACTCATCCTCGCTGGCCACACCTGCAATATCAGAGACCCTGGCACCAATGGTCTCTCCGTTGAAGCGGCAGTTTCCGTCTCGGGCTTCATAAGGATATGAGTCCTCGGTGTCTACGCCGCCGTTGTCCTTAATGTATTGAAGGGCGTTAGCAGGCCAGCCTCCTTGGCAGCCCCCGTCCTTTGTGGAACAGTCCACCAGATTTTGTTCGGATAAAGATACGAGCTGTTGATTCCTTATAAAATTGTGTCCCTCTAGTGAACCAATTGCGGAGAAAGCCCAACAGGAGCCACATGCAGCCTGATCCTTTACTCCGGTAACAGCACCCTTTTCTCGCCAATCCATACTATCCGGAATATTAACACCTTCCGATGGCAAATAAGTTGTACTGATTCCAGATGTTAAGTCTTTCGGATTAATGGTTGTCAGCATAAGCTTTTTAAATTCCGATGAATCCAAATCCGTGAATTGGTTTACTCCCATCTTGTAGGACTTTTCTCCAATCGCATGGGCTTCATTGTGTTTGTCTATTATATTTTTGTTAACCGCAAAGATTTGCTTGCGATCCTCGTGCTCCTTGACGTCCTTATAGATTTTCTTGAATTGCAATTTGAAAATCTCAAACTCCGTGTCCAGGACATTCAGGATATTTGCCTGGGCGAAACCAATGAGGAACAAAATATAGCAATAGCTACTTTCATTTTTGTATGATTTGAAGTTCACTGTGATACTTTAAGATACTGATTATATTTAGCTGACCATCAAGCTGCATTTTTATATCTTTGTATCTATAGCTCATATTAATTTCCTTTGTGAAGTTGGCCAACAAAAGTCGGGGTGTCAACAGAAGAATGATTCATGAAATTCTCTTAATCTAGTAAGTCCAATAATAACAACGTCTAATTGATAAAGACGGCTTTCTCGTAATTTTTATGGCCTTAAATGCTTCACAGATAACAGACCTAGATAGCAATGAATTGCCAAAGCATTACTGATCGGAACTTGATTGTACCAGGTACATGGTAATGCCATTAGAAAAGCTACAAAGTAATTATATTCCATTGCAAATATTCTGCAAATCTTGAAAGAATTCGCTTGCAACTTAACTTTTCTATTATCTATCATTTGGTGTTATAGTAATTTAACTAAAAATCTATAAAGATTGAATTTCCTTTTGTTTACTTTTACTTCTAAATGGTTAATAACTTAAAAGTAAAAAAAAGTAAAATCAAATATAAATCTGTTTGTATATATGCACATTCACAAACGTTTGACATTATATGTATGTATGCATATATATATATATATATATTCCATTGGTCAATACGGCCAGCGTACGCAGGTAGGATAGTTAGATAGTCTAAGTTTTAAATGTCAATGCATTTGTGCTGACTCTTAGGCACTTCGTACCCAAATTTGGTATTCCTAAGTGACATAGTTACTGAGACATTCGCCAAACATGGTTTTTTTGCCAGGTGTGTCAGGTTTTAAGCTCATTGTGGGCTAATTGGTTCGAAGCATAAAAAAAAGATTCTTGTATTGACTGACAAAATATGGAGTCCAAATTAGGTAAATTCGAACTTGTAGCTCTTACCATCTCTGGAATCTGTTTGTTCATACAGACGGACAGACGGAATTGGCTACATCGAGTCGGCTATTGATGCCGATCATGTATGTATATACTTTATGGGGTCTGGCACGCCTCCTTCTTTACAGTCGGCTCGTTCGACTCTAGCCTTTCTTATTTGTTTTTTTTGTGGAATAAATACAGTTTCTTTATTGGCAGGATCTTAAGTCTTTAACCTTTTATTCGCACATACACGCCTGTACGTCTAAGTAAGGATACAGTCGATGAAGTTCCTTCCCATGTTACTCATATTTCGCTTCTGACAAACCTAATATACCCATCTATATATTTATAATACTTATATATACTTAAATAATTTTGCTTAAGCTTTTTCTAGTCTGTTAGCAATTTTCTTTCAATTGATAGATCGATCTTTTGTGTCCAAACACTATAGTATACTTTTGTGCAGCTAAATAAATTATAAATATGGGCCCACATTTACTTTTTTTTAAATTTGAAGCATACTTTTAGGCTAAGTAAATAATTTTCATGCTACAATATTGTAGGTAACCTACAGAAAGAAACAACTAAGAATGCTGTTGTCGCCTTGCGAATTTAGGATGACCCTAACTCTGTTTTAATAATAACATTAATGCAATCGTTTAGTTGATGGTACACAAAAATTGTTCGTACTAATTCATATTTCGAGCGAAATTTGGAAAGGAAGTTCGTCTATAGTGTGCGCAGATCAGGTTTATTTAAAATTTTTAAAATGTCCATAACCGACACACAAATTGTAAAATACATTTTTCACATTAATACTAGACCCATGGCCAAAATTACACTTTATGTCTATGGGAGCATGGGCACAAATTGGTCAAACGCAACCAAATTTAAACATCGTTTGTATATTATGATTAAATATATATATACCCATACCAACATTCATTCATTTATTATAACATATAAATATAATGCACTTAATTTCAACCTTAAAGTTAGAACAATTTTCCCACACTAATTTATCATAATCTTAAGAGGCTCTTGAAAGGCAAAATCCCATATAAGTAGGTACAGTTTCTTTACTTGAGTATTCGAAAGATCAGAGACTACGCAGGCTCAAAGCGAGGTGACGCAATCAAAAAATGTGTCACAAATCATTCACCCCATGCCCCCAAAACTTAAAAAAAAATGTTTAAACGGGCACCTTGTGGAAAATGGAAATGATATTAGTGCAGGCTAAGATAAATAGAAAAGAAAGCAGAACTCCCGACCGGAGGATACCCTGTGAGAGAATAGAGAATTACATGAATTTGAAAATTAATTGTCAATCGGATTGTTTAATGTGTATATATAAAATTCATTGTTATTGTAAGTCATTAATTATAATCATAGTCCCTCTGTCCGTGACCACTTTTTCCTCATCTGGATCTTAGGGACTGTAAGAACTCTGTCCACCAAATTTAGAATGTCAGTTTATTCTCTACGCAGATCAAGCTTTGATGTTCCAATTTTTGTCATACTACTGCCGTCTTCGCAAAATTAAAGATGCAATTAAGACCATATCTGGAAATTTACCAGATCATGAGCAGTATTACTTACATTTAAATCGGCCAACTGTATGCTATTCATCCCATAGATCAAATGGGAGGAACAGTTCTTCTTTGCATGAAAATTTTCGCACTGAGTACGGTTTCTTGTACAGTCGGCTCGGTCAATGATCGGTTGAGCAGAGGCAATATACTCTTACAGGGTATAAAATAACTTAAATTGTTACAGTTGCTTGGAAAAATCAAAAAAGGCAGCAGCATCATTTTCACTGAAGCATTTAGAACAACTCCCAAAAACTTTGTACAAGTATCTTGTAATACAATCCGTGCGTAACTGCAATTACTTAGTCAGCGTGCATCTATGTATCTTTTTTTGTGTCTGACGGCGCTCGGCTGCACGCGCAAAAGGTGAACAAACTCTGTTGCGCATGCGTTGTGGTTTTTCAGATATTATCCTCATCCAATTCAATTTTGAAAACATGAAATATATTTGTACATTTCCGTCCGGTGACAGTTCCCGTGTACCCAAGTGTGAATGAACTTTAGATGAATCCTATCGACTTGTTGCATGCTGAATATGTAGCAATTGGGGTACAGTCTTTTTCTTATGTTTATTCGTTCGTCAAATGGAGATTTCTTATCAAGAGTCCTTTGAAAAGAACTGAGAGACACAGACACATCGTCTGCAGTAATGCTATGAAACTGAATGGATCGGCATGTAGCGTACTTCCAACTCCGGAATGACGATGCTATTTTTAGACGATTGTCGCGTCGACATCGAAGTCGAAGTCGACGTCGACGTCGACTAGTTTGCTGCCGATGTTGCCGAGGGCTGATGTTAGGGGCTGTCTTCTTGTTACAGACTCGGGAATCAATTCAATTGCATTCCAACGCGCGTTCGGTACAGAGATTCGGATACGGAACAAATAAACGGATACGAGGTCGGATCATTATTGGATTATCAGTGAATAAGAAAGTGATTGTGAACAAATACAATACAAAATCATCGAAACTAATTATAAAGTTAAAAGTTCCTAGCAACAACATACCAATAAATTAAAAAATTAAATATTTGAAAATATTTAAATGTTTTAAACAATAAAGTGGCAAAAATTAATACTTATATAGTTTAAACTACTTTTAAAAAAATCTATTAAGATTTTTGAGGTGTGTATACCAATTTCTTACAATCCAAGCTATACAGAAATACTCGATAAGGTGGTACTAAAAGTAGGGACTTCTTTAAGTAGTGGAATGATTAATGCGAATGTAATTTGATGTCAAAACAATGGACAGAATTAGCGTGACTCTTCCATGTCGCCACAAAATAATGCATGAAGCACACCAAATATAGACCTCATGAGTGTTCGAAGGTAAAGTGACCACATCCCTGGGCAATTTAAGTGCCAATGTCTGGAACGTAGCAGCAGAAAACACATAAAACAGAGAAAAATACTTGGATTTAAATTCGGGAGACTGTCGCAAAGTCTCCCCTCCTCCCCCTCCACAAATTATTTCACTTTTCACCAACAACAAAACAGTCGAAAAAAAGAAAGAAACACAGACAAGACAAAAAAAAAAAAAAGAAAACATAAACAACAAAAAAATTGAACGCAGTACAAGTTCAAGATTCTCACAGATACAGATACAACTACAGAGACAGATGCAGATACGGGTACAGATGCATAGAGTCAGACATAGGAACACACGGTTCCCTCCGAAGCACCTAAAAGTAGAAAAACGCACGAGACGCGATACACGAGACACCAGAAACGAAGCTATAAACTGCACCGAATGTAGTTTAATGCAGTTTGCTGGGGATCCTTCACTTCCCCTCACCCCCTTTCTTCCTCTCAGTCGCTCTCCTTCTCTGTCATTGCTCTCTCCCGACGATGCATTTTCCCGCTTTGGCGCACGACAACAACAACACGTTCGTTCCGACTGTTTTCCCGAGCGATAGTTTGCTTGATCTATTTTTGGCATAGCCTACACGAGCATTGTCTTGTCGCCTCAAGTAATTTGTTTGCTGCCTTCGCTTTTCTCGTACACTCAGCGAAAGGGGGAGCATTTTCGAGTCTAGTCTTAAATTCTTAGTAAGTGAACTTGGACCATTTGGAAAATAAGCAGCTTGGCTCTTTTACAGTCACCTCGCTCAATTAGACTCTATTTATTTTAGTTTCTAGTTGCTAGCTATTCTATTGGATCTATAAACCTTAACATTCTAATTTCTTGCCAGTTTTTAACGGACAAGTTAGGTATTGTATCTGTCTTCGATTTATGTCTCAAGTGCGACATAAGAAGCTCTGTCTAGTAGCTGAATGATATGAAAACAAAGATACATAAAATCGCAATACCTAATAAAATATCACTTTGAGCTAAAATGTACTTAAAGATCAAGAACTTCACATTTTTCAAATTTGCATTGTATAAAAGATAAAATGTATAAAAGATGGCAACATTGGATTATTTAAAACATACAAATGTGGTAGGTGCTGTACACTTGAAGCAAACTACGTAAGATACCCTGTAAAAAGCTCGCAAACAATGTAAACTTTTACCACTTAAGTGAATTAGAGTTATGTCGATGGAACCACTTTTGATAAACTGCTGAGAGTTTTGTCCACGAACAAAATAATTGCTTAAGAAAAGCTGAGCAAATTAATTGTTTATTACCATTAACAAATCATCAATACAAATAGCTACAAAGAAACAGATTGAACTTAAGCTTGATCTACCTGCACCTTGTACCGAATTTGGTGCCTCCAGTTTAAACCCCATCGTTCATTCAGACGGTCAGGGCTTGTTTAAACAAACGCAATGTACCCTCGCAGGGTATACTGATGCCCCACACACATAACCTCTTCCAAAGGCAAACTTGCAGCCTCGGCTTTCCAAGTGCAACTATAGCGCCAAATGGAAGTTTTACGCCGAGTTTACTTTTTCCCCAGTGGCCCGCAAAATTATAAATAGTGAGCCTTAGATGAGCACAACAACAGCAAAAACTACAACAAGCAGAGAAACAACAACAAGAGCAGAAACTACTTGAGCGGCGACTGAAATTGTCAAGAGTGCGTCGACTTTGGATGTTGAGAGTGGAAACGCGATGACGGTGACGACGACGCCCATTTTGGCAGAACTATTACGAGTTCCAGCAACAACTGCGCTCTCGCGTCTCTCACCCACTCGTCCACATATACGCACATCTGGGGCGCCCCACTCCATGTCGATGCTTTCCCCGTGCCCATCCCCAAACTAGAATCGTTGCAGGGGGCCAGAAAATCAAATAGAACTGCGTGTTCTCCATAAATGGGGGAAGTTGCATGCCACTTCCGTCTCTGCTTCACAAACACACTCTGTCTACGTGTGCCAGTCTGTGCGTGTGTGTGTGCGTCTGCGTGCTACACTTTCGGAGGCTTCCAGATTTATGTTGAAACAATTTTACATTTGCCGTGACATTAAGAGGCATTTAAGCTATAGGCTTATCATTTACAAGCTCATTTCCGCTCTCAGCTTCACTCGCTCCCACTCTCCAGCTTTTTACGCTCCGAGTGTTAGATAGTTTTTACGGCCTTTTTCTTTTTCGTGGGCCATTTTTGCTCATTAATTGCAGTGAAGCCAAGTTTAAGTATGCCCCAGAGTAGTTTAAACTTTTGAGTCGTACAGTGGTCCGTTTTCACTTATTAGAGTAATCGACCACTAATGGAATACCCTTGGATTTCTGGAAAGCTAGCTTCATAGTCCTGTCAGAAATGCATTCAAAGCAAGTCAGAAAGGCAAGAGTCGAGTGAGTCAACTGTAAACGACCTTATCCTTTCGAAAAAAGCTATATTCGACCGATTTGTCCTAAAGGAGTTGTAGGATATGGTTGCCCGATCCAGACCGACGAAATTTATATTCATAATACACATATAATCTGTCTGACTGGTTGCTATAGTTGAACTAACAATACATGTCTTCACACAAAATTTCACATTTTGACCGATTTAAACTTTGGGAGCTATAGGCTATATTTGTCCAGTTCAAACTTAGTGAGGATATTTATAATGTTACGTTACTCTAGTCGTCTAATGGGAACGGGGCGTGGCAACAAAATGAAATAAACTTGATTTGGTCGCGAAAGTAGATGGATTTCATTCCAAATTAGCTGGCTTTGAATTTTAGAGTCCCTAAGATCTAGGTGTTTAACAGACTTACATTTTTATACCGATTTGATTTGATGTTATTCAAGAATATATATCTCCACAATGGACCCTTTGAAATTATTTTGAGTACGTAGACCAAAAAGTTATCCTAGCCTAGGTGATTTAAGCCGCTTCACCAAATTGGAATGACATGTTTGACTCGATGTTTTTGTCAAGATTTTAATCCTAAAATTTAGATAAAATTTGTTTTCTGTTTTTAAGCAATTCTAGTAGAGTATTAGCTTTGTTTTTCTTATATCTTAACTAGTGTTAAATATATAAACAAGCAAGATTGCTATAGTCGTCTAACGCCTTTAGGATACCCAACGTATCTAACTACTTTGTTATATCATATAATAAAAATGTAGGATTTCTTTTCCAGAGTAACGAAGTCATTTCTCTTTTTATCTTTGTCTTTCAGTTATTCCAAAATGTCAATGGCAACAATGCAGCTGCAGCCACTGGATGTAGAGCAGTTGGAAATGACGATAGTGACTCCGACACCGCCACTGCCTATACATCCCCCACCAAATAACGGGATCGTGTATGGCTTTCGTACACGGCATTTGTCCTGCATTGAGGAAAATGACTCGGACTCCTTACATGGCTCATCCGTGCCACGTGGTGCCTACGACTTGATGCAGCAAGCGGATGAAACATTTAAGAAACTCAACGTTGAGCTGAAGACCGAGCATGACGAGGATGATGATGATAACGACGATGATGATGATGATGACGATGACGGTGATGAGCAACAAGACGTTATGCCCACGATAGATGAGTCACGTTTAGGAGATGCCGATTACTTGGATGAACTGGTTGCACTAGAGCAGCGACAACAGACAGTTGAAGATTTCTGGCAGCCCAGTTTTAACCGGGATGACATTATGATGACCTCGTGCTATGGCACACTGGACAGCTCCTTTGGAGAACCCGTGATTCTCAAAAAGGTTCAGGAACCAGTCTATGCCACTCCGGAGAAGCGAAGGGAAAGCAATCGAAGCTTCGATTCAACATGCAACTCGCAGACCAGTTCCATTTACGGTGGCTCAATGAACTCTTCGCTGGATCTCAAGTACATGATGACTGCTTCCCTTGGAGCTGGCAATGGAGTAGGCTTGAGCGGAACACTCGGTGCCACCAGCACATTACGTGGCGCCTCAGTGCCACCAATGGACTTATCGCTCATCTCTAGCGATGGGATCAGCGCTCTCGACTGGAGCTCCGCAAGTGTTAACTGTGTCCTGGACTCGGGCGATAACAATCCGCACGAAGAATTGAGCGGCGAAATGGCAGCCAAGTGCCTGACTGCAGCTGAGAATGGTAAGTAAACAAACTTTAACTTATTTGAGGTTAGGCTCCAAATTATGGAGTTAATTGCAGTTGATAGATTAAATAATTAAGGTGAACGGTATGTTTATTCACTGTTTTTCTTATTTAAAGTAAAATATAGAAAATATAGATTAAGTGACGGCCTAGCATGTCAATTAGTTCATACTTTTCTTGATTAATTAATCAACAGTAAAGTAACAGTTTATTAAAAATATATTCCTTTGGAGTACTGGGATCTTTTAAGATGGGCATGTAGAACTAGAATATTTAAAGTTTAAGTCATTAAGAGTAAGGCTTTGGGCTCAAGATTATGGAATATGTCTAATGGAAAGACATACACTGTAAGTATGTACTTGTATGGTCACACGAACTGAAACAGTTTGATTTGCAATGAGTATATACTCTTCAAAGTATTTGGGCGTCGAGATTAGACAGTTTTGTTCTTGATTATGGAAACAATTTATTTTACTTTTTAATTTGTGTCAATTTAACACCGTTGATAAATTACTGTGGCAGAATACTGTAGATTTTATGGAAAATGCTTAATATAATATTATTAAGGGCCTCTACTTTCCGCTTTCCAATTGATTTTCCCATTGATCGGAATAGATGTCGGTTCGTTTCCAGTGGCGATCGCAGACGTTGTGACTATGGTAATCCATCAATACGTCAAGCCATTAAACTCATTTACAATCCTTTATTACGATTCGAAAATGCAAGCATAATAATTTTTAATGACCCACTCGCAGCAAGGGGCAGTGATTTGAGGAGACTTGAAGTCTCCTTTCAACGCTCGGCATTAGAAAGGCAGCCCGCAAGGCGGCGGCTAACCCCCAAACGAAGCTACATTCATCCCACATAAAATACACCGAAAAGAAAAATTGGTTGGAAGCGGTTGAGCCAACTGTAAAAGACCCCGTAATTAAAGAATAGATGAAAAAATTACAAAGTTTTCCATACTATAGTACGTAAAGAGTATTCTAAAGTCTTCTAAATTTGATACTTAAACCATTTGCTTAGGTGTCTGTGTTTGGTGGAGATATCTCAAGTGCTTCTCTAGCTATGTCGTTTCAATAACATTACTTAAAAACTTTGGGGTTCGTAGAAGTATAAATAAAACTATGAAAAGTCAAATGTGCATCAATAGTGTTATTAGGTTTTGTCAATTTAGGTCCTATATCTGCTGATCAAGAATATTCATATATACTCAAATAAAGTCCTCGGTATATTGTATATCTATATATATTGTGCAACTTATATACCCTACCATTTTTGTTGAGTACAGGTACTTCAACTAAGAAATAGAATGACCGTTAAGCCGAAGACGGTGTTTTTTTGCTGGTGCAGTTTGATAGCGAATAGAGTAAACAACACTACTGACAGTTTTTAGATGGGTACGAGGGATATAACAGAGTGTAAGAGAGAGATAGAGAGAGAGAGAAAGAGACAGAGTGAGGGAGAGATGCAGAGAGAAAAGGAGCCAGGGATTGTAAGCAGTGTTGCGAAATTTACATGGCTTTCATAGCTGACTTGATTAAATTTGGTAAAAAAGCTAAACAAATGAAAAAGTTAAATTCGTTTATTTTGATCAATTTAAAAAAAAGTAAATAAAAGATTTTAAATTGTTTTACATTGTTTTTGATGAATATCTATAGATATTTTTATACTTTATTGAATTTGAAATAATTTAAATATTTTTTTGTTTAAATAAGATTAAATCAGTAAAATATCACGGCTTTCAAGGGCACATTTGTTAGGAACTTTGATATTATTATGCTCTAGCAGTTTGAAAACACTTTTCAAAGCAATTATAATTTTTCAATGTTAACAGTTTTAAATTAATTAATACTAAATAAATAAATACTTGGTATTTTAAATATTTTTATAGTTATAAGTTATAAACTTTTTAAAAAAAATTCAAGTGGTAAAAGTCACAATTGTAAGGGCTGAAATAATGTGTAATTTTGAAATTTAGCTTTAAATATGCCAAATTGACAACACTGACAGTGAAAGCCATCAGGTTGTTGCCTGCCCCAGCAGCCCATTTCACACAGATGCTTAACAAGTCAGTCAGGGTCATAAATCATCCAAATAAATACATTTCAAGAAATACAACAGACATTTTCATACATATGTACGTGTGTACATATCTATATTTCTATATAGCACATTAGTACAAACATATGTTAATATGTATGTATTCAAATCCATATCCTCATCCAAAAATGTTGACTATCCTCGGGTGAAATTTCGCTGACATTGACAGTTTCTAATAGGAAAATTGGCAAAGATTTATGCATTTGCCTTAACTTCGATATTCATTTAAAAGTAATCAATAAATAAAAAACAAACGAGTGAGAGAAATAGCAGCAAAAGTACATACTGCCTAAAGAATACAACAAAATTATTCAACAAATTGCAAAACGATGGCACAAAGTGCAATGTCACAGTAATTTACGTGCCACATTGTGCTGCACGTTGTTGCGGATGCTGAAAAAAACATCTGATGAAAATTTATGCAAAGGGTTAAAGTGTCAGGCTCGTCAATATGCAGCACAGTGGATATAAAAGATAATCTTGCTCTTTAATGGTGTTTAAAACTTTAACTAATAAAACAACATTTTAATTTAGTTTATTTCTCCTAATAAAAAATTCCAAAATATAACCAATAGTAATTTTAACTGGTACGTGGTCTAAAAAGTTCAGCATATATGCATACAAGATTGATGTTAACTATGAGATCTTGAATAGTAAATCTGCATGGAACTGTAATTATTATATTTGAATCTTTTATTAATTAGTAGCTCACATGTAGGAGTAAGTTATGCCGTAATTTGGTGTAATAAAATTAATCCGATGGAAGCAAATATTTGAAGGAAAAAGACAAAAAATTTTTAAGATTTATTCAATATGTATATGTATAGACTTAACAAATTAAATTTTGGTCCTAAGTTTCTCATGACAACAAAATTATATTTCAATCTGGCTTGATTTTTCAGTTGTGGCACGAACTTGGTTGAGATAGCTCATCAAAATCAAGAATGTTTTTTATAAAAGCTACAGTTTAACTCAGAATATTTAATTTTCGACCCCGTACCTAAAATGTTTCAGGTAGAAGTAGGCTTTTCTGACCACATAAAATGTATTTTTTCTTGATCAGCATCAGTCTGGTTCTATGCGAACTAATATCTCAGTTTCAAAGCTAACTTGTGGAAATTTGGTTCACATATTTATTCGCTCTGAACGCAGTTCATGTGTTAGAATTGGATGACCATACCATGCAGCTCCCATTTGAACAATAGGTTAGTTTTCTTAGTCAAATTCAGTCGATTTGCATTTAGTACCAAATCTCATGAGAAACTTAAAAATCATTCAGATCGGACGCTATGTCTTATAGTCGTCGGTTAAAAATGCTTCATGTTAAAATTTTAACTGCCTTTTGCCCAATTTTCCCCAAATTCACACAATACACAGTTGGTTCCATTTTCTAACTTGCTGACCAAATGTTGTCCAAATCGAACTACTGCAGCACATTATTGCCATAGGAAAACTCGGTTGAAAATATTTGTTGAGTTGAGTCTAACTAATGTGTTTTTCTTGTTTTGCTTGCCTTGTTGGCCAATTTACCCCACAGTAAACTTTAGTTTCTAGCTTGCCACACATGTTTCTGGAGTCTGTGTGTGCAAAAGTGAAAAGTCATGAATCATATACATGCATCATGATCAAAACGCACCTTTGATTATCATAATAATAATGGTGATGGTGATTATGATGATGATGATCACGTTGGTGCTTTGATGTTGGTTGTATAGTTGTTGTTATCGTTGTTTCTGTAGGTGAAGTTTGCCAAGCGTTGAATCCGAGTGGTTGTGGCCCATAAAGTAACATTGCTTATCGCTGGAAAACTTTTAAAAACCACTTGAGATAGCCCAGAGCTGAGAACGTGCCTCCACAGGCAGGTAGAAACAGAGACACAGACAGAGTCAGAGACATAGACAGACCTAAGCACACAGAAGAGAAGAGAAGAAAAGAAGAAAGAGTGGGAGATATAGTGAGAGAATAAGAGGAGTCGGTGGCAACTTGTTAGGTTGTCGTGTATCTGCAAATAGACTCTGTGAGCCGCGCTGACGGCCACAAGACAAAGTCAAACAAAAGACTAAAACGGTAGTTGCCATCAATGGCCGTAGCCATTCGAAAACCGGCTGCGGGCTCACCTGACGGCCAGAGGAGCGGAAGGAGCTGGAGCCCCAAAATTGAAGTCCCCATGTAGCGAGGGCAGAGAAGCAAGCAACGACGCTGACGAAGAGGCAGTTGCAACTTTGTATCCCAGTTGAGCACCAACTATTTATTACCATCGCTATAGATCGCTATGAGGCACAGATAGTACCAAAGCCCCACTGTTGTCCAAATATTGCCCCAACTGAGACCGAACTGAGACTGAGCTTACCGCCCAATAAAACTCCAACTCGCACGCACCGGCACAGAAGACAAATACAATTCAAAGATTCAAATGCATTTTGTGTGTTCGATTAGCGATTCGGCGATTTCCCACAACTGATATATTCCTATTTGAATTTGCAAGTGCTCTTATGATGTTTATGACCCCAACACTTTGATAATACCCTGTAATCATGCAGTATATCTTCGATCAGTTGGTTACCAAATTCATTTTAGTTGAAAGTATTCTCATCTTACCGTTAATTTTTATGATTTTGATCGGATCATTATGGCTATATTGTGGTTTTCTAATCAGTTTTAAGCTTTTCAATTGACTCTCCTTACTTGTTTTCAACATACTGGGTAAGAAAAATTTCCGACCATTGCTCGAGGTCCTAGAATTCTTAAAGGTATAATGAAGTTCTTGGTCTCATATACAATCTAATGTCATTTCTTATGAATTAGAATACCTGGCTTACCTAATTTTGTTCATATTTCGGTTTTTACCAAAGGCTTTGATTTAAAATCAAAATAACATTTAAATCTGAAAGATTAAAAACCTAATAAAATGTAGTAAAGAAATCTGTGTAATAAGAAATGGTATGAATTATTTCTGATAAGAATTACATAACTAAGAAGGACAAAAAAAACTTTTATTAAAAATGCTTCAGGCATGGGTTAGACTTTTAGTTTAACTCCGTATTGCATGATGGCCTTATTCTTACCCTTAAAAGCTCTCTGGCCTCATATAAACGCATGCCTAGAAGCTTCAGACTCGTACCAGTCCTGCTTCAACCGAAATTAACTGAAAAGCTTTAGTTTATACGGTAATCTTGTTGTATTATTTTTTTGAATTTTTATATATTATTGAACTTAGCACGTCTATGTTATCAAACCTCGTGTAACCCTTGGACAAGTGTCTTCGGGTCATATCAGTCTATGATTCGAACCTCTGAGACTACTGATCATATCAGAGGTTGAAATGATTGCGTCATTTGCTCAGCGCCGGCTGTGTCGCTATTTTTGTATGTGCGCGATAGCGGGAGGGAGTCAGCACCTCAATCAGTCAGAAATCATCAAAAACAAATACAAAAATTTGTGCTTGAAGAAGAGGAAGAAGAAGAAGGGAAACAATAACAACAAGAAAAAGTGAATGAATTTTTCCACACAAATTGAAAATGAAAATGAAATGTGTGATAATGAACTGATAAGCCAGACAGCACGCTCTGAGCGAAGCGCCGCCGTATTGAGATCGTGTATCACCTTCAGCCAATGGAAGAGAGAGAGAGAGAGAGAGAGAAGAGAGAACACATTGAATGAGAACAGTGCGCGTGTGTAAACCGGTAAGGCGCTCAGTGTAGACTTTCGTTGTAGAGTTGCGCTCTCAGCTAACTAAATGTTGTTGCTTTTTGGGGTCTGGGACACTTGTTTGCTTACAGTCGCTCTGCCGTTCGGCCTCGCGTTCAGTCTGGAAACGCGTATCAAAGCTTGCACGTCGTTGGCTCCGCGTCAGTTGCGTCATCGATTTTCGTTCACAATGCGATCGCGTGTATCGCGACACTGTTTGGATACGGTTTCAATTTTACATCGTGTGTGAAAATTGTTTGACTAAAAAGTGCAGTGTGGCACAAAACATAAAATAACGAAATTCACGAGTTTTTAAAGAATGTGTGCAGGTAGCGTCCATCGGGCGTATGTGTAATGCTCGAGTGTTTATCGATAAATGCCAAAATGATTTTATTGTCAAAATGAGCTACAAATTAATTACACTAGTGGAATATAAAGTTAATTAAGAATTTGTTTTAAAATTGCCAAATTGTGCTAGAAACTTAACTAACAAAAAACGAAAGAAATAAACTGGAAAGCATTCAAATAAATCTGAAGAGAAGTCATCGAATTTAAAGATAAAAAACTTCGTTAAAAGTTGAAAGGATTCCTGGCAGCTGCAACTGGAATACTCACACATAAATACCGAATACAGAATCCAGAATACAGAATACCACGAATACATGAAGCAGCCGGCAACGAAAACCAAAAAAAATTCATGCCATGTTCCCACTTACCAACCGCTCTTCGATTGGCAAGAGCACCAGCAAAGTCAACAGCAACAATAACAATACCGCTAACACCAACTTTAGCAGCGACTACGGCAACGTGATCGGCAACAGAAACGGGGACGGGAACGAAAACGGGAACGGTAACGAAAACGGCAAGGATAAAATACATTTCCAAAATAATTGGAGCTGCAATAAAACAACCGGTCGACGTGCTGGAAGTGGGTATAGTTGCAGTTTTTTAGGTAAAAATCTCATGGGTGCCATAAGAATAAATATCCGTTAAGTTTATTGGTCATTTTGGAGTAATATTTATTCATATGAATGTACATCAAAGCACACCGTTCACACGTTCATGTGACACGACGTGTATGAAGTCTTTAATTAATAAATGTATGGTATGTTTGTGTTTATGAGTAAACTACAGTGAAGATTGTCATACACAACAGAACACACTATATAAAGGATTAAGTGACTATTCCATGTTTAGCCAAACTAACTCAATCCGTAATCATTGCTTTTATTGTAATTTTCAATGAGATCAACGCCTTTATTTGAAAGTTTCGCAATAATTTTCCATTGTTAACATAATCGCTTTCCAGAAAACAATTTTCTGCAAACTACATTTTAATGTTCGATTTTTTAGTTTTACAATTTACAATGCAAATTATAATTACAAATGTCATTTCTGTTTGCATTGCCATTACTGTTCTTGTTGTTCTTTCTGTATTAAAATGCAGTCTGAATAAATTTACATGTCTCGCCACAGTCTACCACAATGTTTTGTTCCTCTTTGCTCATGTTGCGCTTGTTATTGTTGCAGAGAAACAATGCAATTCTTTTGTCTCTGCATGGCATGAGTTCTGAAGGGAAAAAACAAATAGAAGGAAAAAAGCAAGAGAGAGAGAGAGAGAGAGAATGAAAGACATAGAGAAAGAGAAGTGACAAGTGTATGGCATGAGCAATGCTATAAAAATTCCAACAAACGGTGGCATCTGTAGCTGCGCTTGCGTAAAAGCTCCATCCTTTCGCTGCGCATGCCAAAGCTCAACTCAAAATGTACCTATGTTTCTATAACAGACATATGTACCTACATGTACATACGTGCGAGTGTGAGTTTGAAGAGAGCGGGCAAAGCGGTGAAGCTTTTGCGTTTGGGTTGTGTGCAGTTTTTGCTTGTTTGTTTGCTGCCTCAGAATTCTTGGAACTGTTTTATTTTTGAGGTTTGTTAACAAGCAGCTTCACGCACACACATGCGCAATCCACTGTGAGTCTCCACTGAAGTTTCTACACATGCGCGTTATGCCCGTGCAATGAGAAGTAGGGAGAGAGAAGCTCAATAGTGTATCAAGTGCTTCTACGTTCATTATTTATTTTTGTTGTTCAAGTTGAAGGTTAAAGTTGAGTTTTACCTCCAGTGTGTGCATGTTTGTGTGTGTTTGAATTCTATTCGAGTGCCAACAGACAGATCCTTTGTGTGCTCACGTCGAGTATTTAAACTGTATGAGACAAAAGAAAGATTTTGGAATTTTTTGATGGACTCTAGACAGTTTTCAATGAGCTTGTAGACAGAGGCAGTCTAAGCTTCAAAATCAGAATTAAAAGAGGTACACTAACACAGTGGGCAGTTTTCAACAAGTTTGTAGACGGAGGTAGACAAAGGCAGTACAGTGGGCAGAATTGCCAAAACTTGTATTTAAAATTAAAATTAAAATTAAAAAATATATATTTTAAAAATATATAGTTTTGAGCACTAATACTCATACCAATCAATTTAAAACCACTAGCAAACGCTTATTTTTTTTAATTGCAAATGAATACTGACCAGTCTTAACATGTCTAATTAAGATGCTGGCAAAAAGCAAAAACATAAATAACTTGTTCATACCGGTGTGTGTAGTTGTGTATTTTTTTTAAATTGCTAATATTTGCATGCAGATGTTTCAATTCCGAGGTCTCGGCCCCGTATGCTCGCGTTTTTAGAAGGGGAGATCCATGGAGAAGATGAAGAATTCAAGTCTTGAGTTAATTTTCTGCCCAAACACACCCTCAGGGCTCATTAGTGTCTCTGTGTGTGTGTGTGTGTTTGTGATTGTGTGAATGAGATTTATAGGCAAACTGGCATCGAATTAGCTAGAAATGCATTAGCCAATGAGAGGGAGGGGAATAAAGCTGCCGTCTTGGCTGGTTAATTGTACGACTACCCAGCCCAGCGGGTCTGCCTGACCAAATGAGCATTTCAAATCTAAATGTGTCTACGGTTTTGATTGCAAAACGAGCATGCGGATGCGAGTGTCTGACTATACGAGTATGACTATCTGGCAGCCCTGTTCGCAAGGCCCGTGTTCGGAAGGCACTACTTTTCTGAATGCCAAATGGATTTCGATTTGTTGCAGTGACATTTTGAATTATTTGACACTTTGCACGCCGCTAATCTTTATAATTCTTCATTTCTTCATTTCCATCTCTTCCCTTCTTTCTTTTAATTCTATGGCGGAGTCTTTTTTCTTGCAGTTTATTAACTCACTATTTTGACTCAACCGCTTTTGGTTTTGCCCTCCAGCTAAATGTGCTGCAAAAGAGTTTCTTGTTTTCAGTTTGCTCTCTTCAGAAGAGTTGCGACTTGTGCAGTGTGCAGTTTGTTGATTAACTGCTTGCCTCCATTGAGTTTTACCTCCTTTTGTTTCGGTTTATATATCATATTTGCAACAATAACAACAAGAGCAAAGAGAAACACAGCATTATGGAAGACTGTGGAGAGACATGGAAATTATTAAATGTATTTTCATTATAATGCACAACAAAATCATTAGCGTCATTAATGACCATGAGAACAGAAGAATCCGAACTTAAAAATGTACAAAGTAGCTTTAAATAACCAAATTTGTTGAACGTACGTTTTTGAAGTGTTGATCTAACCATGAAATTAACTCAAAAGCCGAAGAAAACAAATAAACCAACTAAGAAGGACTTGAGTCGCTCTCATTCTAGTCTGTATTTTTGCATACAAATGTGTAACTTTTGACCGATGTGTTCTATGTGAGCTATATGATATAGTTGTCCCATCCGGCTAAAAATCAAACATTGATCTGCCTGCACATAAATGTGGTAATAGTTTTTTCAGCCGTTACCATCTTTGATGCTGTCAAGGCTCTTGCGAACAAACACAATATACCTTCAATTTTTAATTATTTGCACATTTATTGATGACTTTCAAATCAAAGTAAAACAACAGCGTCTGCGTAATTGTTTGATGTAGTAAACGTGTCGGTGACTGTTAAAAACATATATAAAAATAAGAAACAAAAGAAAAGACAAAAAATTGAAATAAAAATAGAAAACTCATATCTCATCTGTACTTTGGAGCTGTGTAGTTGTCGAGTTGTTCGGGGCCAGGTTGTAGGCGTTAGTTGTCGAGTTGCCGGTAGCTCCGAGGTTTCTGATAAAGACATGAACAAGTATTCGAAGGGACTGTGAATCAGTTGAGATCTAAAAAAAGTCAAAGAAGAAAGTCTTTGATATTTTTTTTCAAATATATTCTTCTACTAGAACATAATAATAAATATTTGCAAACTAACTAATACCTTGACGAATAATCTTTTCCCCCCTAAACTTTGTCATGTGAAATTCTAGCTAAACAAATTGGTGACTGTCTTTTGGGTTTCCAAGAGAATGAATCACTTTGGGTTATTCATAAAACTCTTTGTAATTAAAAAGCCGAAAGCTTAAGTAATTTCACATTATCATTAATAAATGACTATATTTAAGAAGTGAAGTAAATTAAATTTAAGGTGAAGGTGCCAACTAGCCACAGTGAAAGCTCCTTAAAGCTGACACCCATGAAGCTTTCCCTCGCATTCGCATTGCTCATTCAATTGGCATTTGGCACGCGTTATTTAAAACGTTTGATAAGATAGGGCATATAATATTTGTATAGTACGGTCTTTCCTATCTTTCCTATCTTAGGGCTCAGTCCGGCACACCTGTTGTCACTGGTCCGTGCTCTAAATGCTCTGAGTTTTCTACTCTCAATATTTACAAATTATTAAGAAAGGCGTAATTGCTTTGCTTTTTCCCCTGTCCCCAAAGAGGAGTCTTCAAGAGAGTCAACAAACATTGCTATTCATCTTCTTCTTTTTTTTTTTGCTTTCTGCGTTTCAGCGTTTGCTTTTTGTACGAGGAAATTAGCTATATTGTTATTTATTTATTTTTAGTATTTTTCGCTTTTATTTTTTAGTTTTTGTCTGGTTTTGCTAAAACAAATACAAATTTGCCTAATTTGCATAGTTGCCAAAATGTTTGCGGAACAATTTTGGTATTTTTAGCTTAACTTTTTTACAGAATTGTCGCAGGTGTGATGTTTGTGGAGGGGAGAGGCGGAGTGGGTGTGGTCATGGAACGTGTCTTTTGAGTGTTATTTTAAGTGACCTTTGAGTTTGAAGATGTTTGCTGTGGGTACTCTGTGAAATGCAGAGTCAGCACTGTGAAAATTTAAACTTACAAATCAATGTTAACTTACTGCACATCAAACAATTAAAGAGATAAATTTCAAATTCCAAATTGACAATTTATTAGTTCAACAATTCATTGGAGTATTTATGTGAATCTTCTCCAGCGCGTTTTGCTAACCACTGCTGCCTTGAGGAAGTCCTACGACGAACAAGTTCCTTTCGACTGCACACAACACGACAAATTGCTAAACGCTCTAGCACTGCTTCATTACTTTGAATAGAGAATTCTTCAAGTGTTTTTGTCGCTCTAAATGTTATTAAAGTTAATGTTTAATTGCTTTTTTCTGCCTTATTTTCGAATACGAATATATTAATATTCACTTTTATTTTTAAATTTATTCAATGAGTTATGTATTTCTCATCCCCCTGGACATAATTTGTGGGCGTCGCTTAAAGCTGTTAAGTAATTTATTATTTAAGTGTTTCCACTTCATTTCACTTTGTTTAATTGCAAAAGATGATTTACTGTTGTTGTCTTACTGTTGTGTATTTTGTTATTTTTTTTTGTTTTGTTTTCATTGTACTATGCTTCAACTTTCACCTGAGATCTTAAGTGAAATTGTTGGCTAATGACTGAGCATTTCTTTTAATTAGACGACTCATCAGAGAAACAAAAAAAAAAAGATAAAAAAAACAGAATTCACAGCAAAACAAAAATAAAAAATTGGAATCAAAACAATTCCTCGTTTTCCTAATTCTGCCCGTCCTCGGTCTCAGCCCCTCCTCATCCACTGGCTTGAACAATGAGCGGAACTGGAAAGTTTGTTGAACTCTCTTTGGGTTGACAAGGTGCGTGCCAAGGGGCAATGTTCAGCAGCATTATTATTATTATTATTATTTTTGTTGTTTTCTGTAATTTTTGTATTCATGAATTTCAATGCTGCCAATTCAAAAGTTTATCTGACACTAATCGCACAAAGACATGAAAGATTGAAGAGTTGAACAAGATTTAAATGTCAGGAAAAGCAAGAAGTTTCTTGCTTCTCCCAGTAACATCATGAGAGTTGTTTTTTGGTCATATTGTAGTTACATTCTGATCAATGTTTGATGCTTCCCAAAAATCAATCGACCCTTACGGGGTATATAAATAGATATTTTGCGAAATCACACCTTAAATTCCCAACCGGTTCCTGGCGTGCTTCAGTCTTGGGTGTGACCACTTGACACTTGTTCGTATTGTTTGTTGTTTGCCGCCTCTAAAACAACTACAACAACCAAAACAAAAATGTAAATAACTTGTATGTTCCGAAAAATGCAATTCAATTTATGCCGTTATTTCCCGGGTTTTTGTATCTGCACTGTTGTCGTTTGCCATGAATCACACTCAAGGAAGGGTCCTTCAGTCTGCTGGAAGTTTTATGTTGCACGTTGCAACTGCCGCGAATTAATTTATCAATTTCTTTTACCGCAATGTTCACGCTGCCACATTGAACACGAGGAGAAGTTTGCAGCATTGAAAGGCTATAAATTTAAATACATTGATTTATATGCATAAATAGTTGTGTACATATTTAATTCTGTTCGATAACTGATCAAACATCCGAGAAGCTGGCAAAAGACACTCGCCAGAATATGATCGGAGGCCGAAAAGTTTTTTTGAGGAAAACTCCACACCAAAATTTGATTTATGCGTTGAGATGCTCAATAGAAGATACAAAGACAGACGGAGACTACAACTGGGACCAAGTAAAAGATGGGAAAGAAGTGAAGAAGTGATAGTAGAAGAAAAAGAAGCAGAAGAAGGGGTTGCCAAAGAAGTGGGGAAAACACAGACCAACTAACAACGGCACGACTAGCAAAGTAAAAAAAAACATGTTGCATTGTAATAAATTATAAGCCATGGCTAAGCAGAAAACTGTGAAGCAGTCGTCAACTACATTGGTCTTCAATGCAAATTAGCGCATAAAAACTCAACACGAAAAGGGTATTTTCAATCTTTTAAAAGAAGCTACAAAAAAAGTTATTTGTTATTAAAAATATTTATAAATGATTTAAATTCTAAGCTCACTAGAAGATTGTCGTCATATATACATATTCACTTGGGAAATTTTACATTTTACCCACTGTGCTTTATCTTTAACGACGGCTTCTGGCAGCTGCATTTAACTAAGTTTTAGTTTCTCTTTCCTTCATATTGTTTACAAATATTAAACGAAAGTTTATGGCTTGCACAAAGTCAGAAGTGAGGGCCAACACTCACACACACCCTGTAATGAAAATATTTCCTTTAGCGTCTTTTTGTCTGCTTGGCAACATGTTGCTGCCACGTCAATGTGGCGCCTTTGTCTCTAAAATTTTAACGTTTTCATTATTATTATAAGTAAAATCGTAATTTTAAGATTGTTTTCCATTATTGTTTTGATGGTGGATGCTGTTGTTTATTTGTAACAATAATACGATTTATTGTGTTTGCATTTAAAGCTGAAATTGATTAATTATAAAGCGGAAGAGTTGACCTCTCTTCTGGATGAACAGTCCACAGCCTTTAGTCTTCAGTCGACCTACTGCAAAGAAATGAAAACGAATGAAATGAATTTTTCAATCTTATAATTATTAAGATTATTATTTATACATAAATAATATTTTTTGTTTTCTTTTCTTCATTCTTAAACAATTACACAAAGCAAAAGACTTGAGTTTTCTGTCAGTCAAGGTCTTAGTAAACTTTGGAATACAATCAAATTATTTGACTGACACTGAACTATTGAACTGCACTACTGATACGCCTTGAATGAGAGCTATGAATACTATTCAAACCGAATTAAATCAACTGATAGTGGTATGCAAAGTTTGCTGTAAGATTGGTATACACTTTTGTCTACATTTTATGCCGATTTATATTGGGTTGTGATTCCATGGTTGGTTTCTATAGGTTCGATTCGACTTAGTTCAAGACATGTTTTTGTAAGTTTCTCTTAGACACTAACAGACTAGAACTAGACTAGGAATTATGACAGCATATGACTAGCTCCATTCAAAACATAATTTAAATAATATAGGGAATGTCGGGAATTGTTTACTCAACATTTTCAGCGTCTGGCGCCGATTGAGAATACACATTGTAACTCAGATGTTGAAGTTGGCGCCTGATCTTCAATTGGAATGGAATGGATCGGAGGAGTTGTGGGTAGGGGTAGGGGTGTTATAGTTACAGACGCTGCAATTTGCAAGATTCCAAATGGGACTCGATATCGAGGAAATCTCTCAACTTCACATAGCTCAATTATGCGAGCATTGCAAATGTGTGTGTTTTTCTGTGTATGTGTGTGTGTGTGAGAGGCAGAATACAGAGTCGGACCAATTAGTTGACGCAGATACTTTATGCAGATACATAATTGTTTTCGATGTCACATATGTTCACTTTTTATGACTCTGAACTACTTTATTGCCATGGCATGGTTTTGTATTTTTGTGTTTTTTTTGTTTTTAATGTTTGTTATTTTGTGTTTTGTTTAATGAGCTATTAAAATTGCTGTCGAGGGCTTTAGAAACGAATACAAACTGTACAAATTGTCATGGCACTCGATGTGTGAAGAACATCAAGCACTAAACGCTTCATACAAAAATGTTAAAACTGTTTTTATGAATATACAGTAAATAAAAAAAATATATGTGAATAACAATAAAAGTCAGTTTAACAAAAGGTAAAAGTTAACCGAGAGGAGTTTATTTATAAAAAAATTTTTACATATAATATGGTAATTTATATTTGAATTTTAGAAATGGTCATAATCGATTTGAAAATAAGTTTATAATTATGTTTTTATAAATTAATTATGTACTATACATTTTTAAGATCTTAATTCTATTTAAAATGCTTCGACTAATTTGAATTTCTCTTTATTTTCTAGGTAAGTTCCGAACACACTTTTATAAATAATTCCAAGAAAATTTGTAAGTAATATACAAAATGTCTTAAGTATAACGCACTATTGACACTTTACATTTGTCTAATGGACTTAATTCACAACATTTTTGCTTAGTTTGGAACCCGCTATTTGCGTAGTTGAGTCATGGATGTTGTCACTCTCGTATTTTTCCATGTTTTGTTTTAACAAGATTGTAAAGTCAAGAAACATAAACAAAACCACATTAGCTTCAGTTAACAATTCATGTTTCTGAAAAGAATATATAAAATATTAAAGTTGTTGCCACATTAAGACTAATTAGTTGTAAGCTTTGTTGCGACTTAGTTATAGTAGCAAGTTCTATTTGGAACCCCTTAATAAACTGTCAAACTTTTGCACAGCAATTGGAACAAAAAACTTCTTAAAAAAATCGTTAAAATCATAATTCAGAACCGAATTTTGTGTTTGCACAGCTCAATTTTTTTGTTGGTAACAGACAGATAGCAAAGCAAAACAAAAAAAGATACGAACTGTTCTTAGAATTGAGACAGAAATATATTTAATAATCGTCGGCAAAGCTACAAAGTCTGGCGAGTCGCAGACTTGCCAAAAATAAAAAACAAATAAAAAGCAGATCGGCAAAAAATGAGTTGAACACTGAAAATTGAAGTGAGCTTCAAACTTGCAAGCCCCCAAAAAAGATTTGTTTTATTTGCAATAGATACAGTTTAAACGATGTGAAGATACATTCAACCTTCGTGTTCGTTGGCTCGTTTCGACAATTTTCGTTGTTTGGTTGCGCAAATAAGTATCTACAACGACAACGACGACGACAATGGCAACGACAACCGACGACAGCAACTTTTGTATCTATAATCAACCAATTCACGACGAGCATGAAAATGATAAAACCTTTAAGCGTCCGCGTCAGGTACACACACACACACACACACACACACCCCCCATTCATAGTCAGGCGTTTGCTTAGACAACAAACGAAACCCAAAAAAGTAACAAGTAAAAAGGGCTACAGTGGAGCGAGCCGACTGTTAAATACCCTGCACTTGTACTAGTGCGTGTATTTTCATTCATCATTTTTGACTAACTTGTCATATGAGAGCTATAAAATATAGTTGCCCCATCTATAGTAGCAGATGATCGTTATAATCATATAATCATTTCATTTCGATTTCAAATTGGATGCTTCGAACTCTTTTAGTCTATCAAATCTACAGATCGTTTTTATCATCTGCTGATACAGATCAAGAATATATGTGGTCGGAAACGCCTCCTTCTGCCTATTATGTACATTTGGCTTCTGACAACCCTACTATTTTTGAGAACGGTGTCTAAAAAAGCACGGAAATGATTGACAAATCCACCTATACCCTGTAAATACAAGAACATATTTATATATTTAAGTATCAGTTACACATATGTATGAACTTAAAGACGGTTATACGTATTTGTTGAGAACGTAACTCGCTCAGGTTATATAACATTTGAACCGAGTAAAACTCACTGAAAAGAGTCTACCCGAAAAGAGAGCAATGGAGAGGGGAAGAGAAAGAGAATAGTGGAACGCGATTGTAGTTAAGAAAAAGTCTAACAGTTCTTAGACACTATTATTTAGTTGATGTATCATAAAGGTTTCTTTTTTTGATTAATAAGTGGATTTCTATGCTTGGATAAAGAACTTAAAAAAATATATTATCGACTCAGCTAATATAATATATTAAAACTACGTTTAAACATTAGACTTAAATTATTATTCAAAATAATTCAATTTAAATTTTAATTTATCAATCATTGACTTCATATGAGACTTTAAGAATTCGAACCTCTTTTCATTTAGATTTCACTCAGTAACGATTAAAACATACCTATACCTACAAGTTATCCTTGTTTCGTACAACAATTTGATTATGTGAAAACTTAAGTAAATAAATCTTCTTTTTAGGGTTTTCATCTTCAGCATATAAGTTAATATATTGTATGAATTTTCAGTTATCTCAATGTACAATATCCATGCATCTTAAATTGCAGACTTTTGTCGGTAGTTGACTGAGTGTTCCACATTAATACTATCAAGTTGTGCAATCGCCACTAATTTGATGACAATCTCGCATGGAAGTGTAAATCGCCTTTCACCCAAAAAGCACTTATGCGGCATCCCTGATACCCTGTAACGTGTCCCATAAATAACACCAGCCAACACTATCGTAATTAAGTTAGTAGAAAGATGGTGTGAGAGTGGGTAGGAGTGGAGGCCGAAGACCTGCTCAAGAAACGGTGGAATTTGTTACCACAAATGAAATGCAGGCTCTGAGTAATGCAAATGGAACCTGCCATTGGAAATTGATAGCACTCTCTCTCTCTCTCTCTGTTTTTGAGCAGGTGAGGGTTATGGAAACAGGAGTGTATGATTTTGAAATGCATTCGGTAACTGATATGTTTTTTATTTCAATTCGAATTTGCAGTTTCGCTGCGAACTTGAGCTTGAAATGTTCGTATGTGTGGATTCGCTTGGGTATTTGTTTAAAAGTTGTCAACATTGGATTGCATTTATGTACATGTTAATTATTCTTGTTCTTAATCTAGTTGATTAAAACAACGTCCAAGGGTCAGACGATTGTAAGTCGTTATATCTGGACGACTCAGTAACCGAAAATTGCTACCAACGTTATTAAACGTGATATGGAGCTAGGCAAACTCTCGTTTTGGACATGAGAGAGAACAAATTGTGTATCATTGAAGGAACAGAACAATTTCGTTACATTAGACTTAAAAAATCCCAATAACTTTCACGTCGCTATATGCGGTTGAGTTCTATAGTAGTAAGCGGTCGCAGTTTCATACCACCTTGTATGGTGACCAACGAAGCCATCGAATTTTGGACGTTCTAATCGGTCGGTAGCGAAGTCCCTCTAAACGACTGGTACTGTATTTCAATTTTAAACTTACTTAAATCAAATATAAATTGTTCATTTATTCACTTAATTGGTACTAGTTGTTACATGAAATATTGGTTTTAAAAGAGACTTCATTGATTTACTTCTCAGTAGTTTTTCCATTCTTCAGCTTTGCCCCCGTTTTCTGTTCCGCTTCTGCCAGCACCAAAGCCTCAATTTTACTGAGATTCGCTTTGATGTTCTCCAGGTGCTTTTCCTCCTGATTTTCTTTTCGTTCTCCCTCCGCTGTCTTCTTACCGTCCGCCCGACTGTCGCCCTTGGTGCGTCGTCCCATGGTAAGCTTGGTGATCAGATGCGGCGGTACTCGAATCTCAGCTCCAATGCGGTTTTGGCTTATGTATTGATCGAGGACGCGCAGGAAGGGCTTGAGAGGACAGCCTTTTTGGCTGGCCTCGACCATGAGTCTGTGGGCATAGTCCACAAAGAAGGCATCCTCTTTGAGGCACTCTAGTTGGGCCTCTTGATTGTAGTTGGTCCTAGGACGAGCTTGATACTCGAGAAGCTCATGCTGTTGCTTGTCCAGTTGGAGGCGTAGTTCATGTTGACGACGCAATTGCTCTTGACGCTCTTGGCGCTTAAACTGCAGATGGATGAGCTCATTCTGGAGTCTTCTGTTCACATCCTCTTGTCTCTTTTCATTGGCTTCCCTCTTGGCCTTCTCTGCCTCATCCTGCTCTGCTTTTTGTATTGCCAAGCGCTCTGACTTGGACTTCTGATGTTTCAGACGTTGTGTTTGTTGTTCCACGCTATGTGCTCGTCGCATCTCCATGAGCTGCCGTTCATGCCTCGCCTCATCCTCGGCAGCACTATAATGAAGGCGTGGTGCGAGTTCCTTGGCCAACTTTTCATTGCGTTGTAGACGTCGCTGGATACGCTGCTTAGCCTGGTCGGTCTTCAGGGTATCTAGTTTGGCCTTAGCTACGTTATGCACCTCGCACTGCTCCTGCTCCATCTCCTCCAGCATTTGAAGGCGATGTTGCTCCTGCTTTTTGGCATCCAAAGCAGCGAGAACGTGCTCCCGTCTCTGTTGCTGCCGTTCCGCTCGAGCAGCACGCTCCTTGTTCAATTGCTCCTTGTGCTGCTGTTCGTTTCTCAGCCGTTCTTGGCGTGCAATCT
This sequence comes from Drosophila nigrodunni, assembly GCA_020829145.1. Lineage (NCBI taxonomy): Eukaryota > Metazoa > Arthropoda > Insecta > Diptera > Drosophilidae > Drosophila > Drosophila nigrodunni. Next base: position 16,614,239 of record JACVCZ010000003.1, read on the forward strand.
CCAGCTGCTCTGCTTTGGAAGCCTCGCGCTCCTCTTGACGCTGTTTAATGGATTGGAGGAGTTGGTGCTTGTGTTCGCCCAGCTGGCGTCGGCGTTCGCTCTGATGCTGCTGTGCTTCTTCCAGACCCTGGAGCACCTGCTCGCCATAGATGCGTCTGTCCAGGATTCGTTGCTGTTCGGCTACTTCTGCAAACTGCAACTGCAGTTGCCTCTGAGCGTTCACTCCGCGCATCACTTCACTCTGCAGCTTGGCACAGAGCAGTTCCCTTGGTCCCGGTCCCAGTTGCTCAACCAACTGTTGTGCCTTCTTAATGCGTTCCTTCTGCAGTCTCTGCTCCGCTCGACGCTCTTCGATACTTTCCTCTTGGGAGCGTCTTTTCATTTCCTCCTGCTCCTCTCGCTGTCGCCGCTGGGCACTGAAGCACTGTTCCTGCTGTGTCCGGCACAGCTTTCGTCCGGCAAACTGACGCAGCAGCTCTTCGCCTCCGATTCTCAGCTGTTCCTCATAGTTCTGGTGCTGCTGCTGCCTTTTCCGCTGCTGCTCCAGCGCCAATTTATTGGCATTCCACTGTAGCCGCCCATAACGTTCCAAAGAAATGACCAACGGAGGCTTTTCCCGAATGTTCAGTTGGCGGCGCTTCTGGGGAAGCCAACTGTACTGCATGACGACCGAAGGGCGAATCAATAGAAACTGATTTCTGTTAGTTGTAGCCATGGTTTTAACGACAGTTAGGAAAAAGCTTTCATATAGTTGGAAACGGAACTTTTTACCTTGGTAATGAATCAGCTGTTCTATTAATTTAGTGAAGTCAGAGATAGAGGTAAAATAATAAGATAAACAGGATCCACGTATGATTCAATTCGTGTAGTGTAACAAAAAGCAAGCACAGTCGGTGTTTTCCGACCGTAAGATATCATTTGAGAGGTCCATAAAGAAATTGCGTTGTTATGATAGAAATCTATTGAAAATACACTGCGTGAACAAAAGAATTACTATTAGAAAAGCTGATCATAGTAACTTATCGATTATTAAGTATTCTAGATACAGTTTATAAATTCATCGGTAATAACTTTCTATTACGCCTCCTTATCGATTATTTAGTATTTAAGAAACTTCGAATACGTCTCCTTCTGCTTTTAAATACTCAACTCCTTTTGAATACGGAGTCTAAATATTCCAATGAATGAAAAGTTGAGCAAAGTAACTAATCGATTATTTAGTATTTAAGAAATTTCGAATACCCCTCCTTCTGCTATTCAACTCCTTTTGAAAAAGGGGTCTAAATATTCCAATGAATGAAAAGTTGAGCGATTATTTAAGAAACTTCGAATACGCCTCCTTCTGCTTTTAAATACTCAACTCCTTTTGAATACGCGGTCTAAAAATTCCAATGAATTAAAGAACTACTATTAGAAAAGCTGATCAAAGTAACTTATCGATTACTAAGTATCTAGATTGAGCTTACAAATTCATTGGTAGGAAATTTCGAATACGCCTCCTCATGCTTTCAACTATTCAACTCCTTTTGAATACGGGGTCTAAATATTCCAATGAACAAAAAAATTACTATTAGAAAGTTGAGCAAAGTAACTCATCGATTATTTAGTATTTAAGAAATTTCAAATACACCTCCTTCTGTTATTCAACTCCTTTTGAATACGGGGTCTAAAAATTCCAATGGTTGATAGTCTGGTAAAAATGTGGTCAGTTTTGTTTTAAAGATAAATGCTTATTTCTTTGGATTAATTAGCCAAGTTGGCGCTCGTTGACAACTGTCAACTCAAATGGCAAACATATTTGCCAAATGGCATTTGCCCCAATGCGATGGCTTAATTATGTCCAAAAACTCATGAAACTCTTGACGGGTTTTACCGATAACGAAATGGCCAAAAATATTAAAGTGAATTAATGCGAATTGGTCTTAAGCAGTTTTCCAAACAATTCCAAACTGTCAACACATTTCCAGATGTCTCATTACATTTTTGGATATATTTGTGTGTGGGGTTGGGTGCTACCTGAGCCCAAAAAAAAAGAGAATTGTATAAAAGAAAATCATAAAAGGGCAGAAAACAAATCTATTTGGGTACGCTTCATTTGACGCACATTCAAATCGAATTCAATCGTTTCTGAATCAATAAATTTAATTAACACTTGCCTCTGACTTGCCAATAAAAGCCTATAATTGTGTCTTATTTATAAAACCACAAAACAAATCCGTAATAGAAGTCAAGTGGAACACTAGACTCTATCGAATTTGGGTCACTGATTCGACTTCTCTCGCTTTCAATAAAGGTTTGGCCTACAAAATCAGGCCAATCAAATCCACCAGCTTATGTTGATTGCGATAAAGGTAAACTAGTAACTTATAGGTATAAAGACTGGAAATTGTTCAGTTCGTAGGTAGTCACTATTGTCTAATGACCCTTCAGAATTAGTGTTAAGAGCTTGGAATCTTTTTGGTTACTTAAAAATGATTCAAATGTATTACATAATTAATTGAAATTAAGCAAAAGCTCAGTTAATTTTATATTTCTGACTGCATGATACAAACTGCATTACGAGAGCTCTCTGAAGACATTGCTTCTACGTAGAAGTTAACTGTAATCTTATCTTATCTGAGGTAATTGATTCTCTAAAAGCTTGAGCTGATAGAATTATGGACTTTTTATGGGTACATACTCGTCTATCTGTACACAAATATCTATGAGTAAGTGTTGCCAACTGTTGCAATTGTTGCTACATCACTTAAGAGTCAAGTGCAAATGACAGCTTTGAGCAACAGCAGCAAAAAGAACAACAGCAATAGTAGTGCTTAGAACGCCTTCTCGTGCTGTCTTCTCTTGGTCAACTTCTGTCTACCAGTTTCTGTATTCTCTTGCCTCCTCTCACTTCTCATTTTCCTCTCTCCGCTGTCGCCTGTCTGTCCCTTATGTCATGTACCGTGTCCAGTGGCTGCTGTTGCTGTTGCTGCTGCTGCCGTTCTTGCCACTTGAATGGCTTCTTGTGCCTTCAGTCGGATAACTTGAAAAACTTGTCTTTGTTCAGAACCAAGCGAAAGAGAGTCAACGTCGCAGACCGAGAGCTATTGAGCTCTCAAAAGCCAGAACCACTTGTACTTTACCCTAGGTACTTGCAGTCGAGACCACAACAGAAGAGGTGGAAGCGACAGAAACTAAAAAAGCAAAGAAAACATAAGGAGAACAATGGTGACTGGAACAACAAATGAGTGCAACTGTTTTTAGGCCCAAGTGCAGTCCAGCTCGGCTCAGTCCAGTTTCCAGAATCGAGCCAAGAGAAAGCAAAGAAACAAAGCAAGAAATTAAAGCATTTAATGGAACGTCGAAGATTAAATACTCTTATTGAATAGTCTCCTGAATTTATGTAGAAGAAAATCCTAAAGTCTGGTATTGTCAACACATATTGCCTCAAATAATAAAGTTATCTAAAATCAAAATATGTTAAGCCTTCGTTAAAAATTGACTACTTTAAATTTAAAACAAACAACCAACTTCTTAAATTAAATTAAAAATGTTCAAAAATGTAAAATATATTAACTTTAAACAAACTTTAAGCTTTATGTTTAAAATTATGCTCAACTTTATGAATTATACAAGCTTAGTAAGGATGTTGATCAAGTATTTGAGTTTTCTTTAGGGAACTACAGATTACTACATACTCTAGCATCTGTCGTGACAAATTTGAAATACCTTCGGACAGAAGTATAATGAGAGTAGAACGATTACATCAAAAGAACAAACAATGTCGACTAACTTCTTCTTCTGGTTTCAACTTTGTCTCAGAGCGAAGTCTGAGTTTAAGTTGAAGTTTGTGTTTACGTCTGACTTTGTATCGTTTGCAGATCTTAAATGCGTCTCAGGCCTGTTCAAGGGGCTACTTCGGGGGCTAGTTGGCCAAGTTAGCAGTCTGGCCGGTGGTTTGGGGCAATTAACATGCAATTAAAAGACGTTTCAATCCAAACAGCCATGAAGGGAACTCTACACATTACCACGTCTCACGGCATTCACACAAGAAATGTAATTTAAACACTGTAAACACTTTAAGATCTACACTGACAAGCTTTGAAGAGCCGATTGCCCAGATTGTCCAGATCTACAATGGCTTTTTCAATGCTAAATAGTTGGCTCTACTGTAAAAAATTAAATATCAATTCGGTTTGAATTTAATGCTTTAAAAGACACTTGAACAATTTAAAAGCAAAATATATTATTTAAATATTTTTCACAATGTGAGTCACTACTGAGAAAAGTATTAAAAACTGTACAACGTTGGAATTTCAGTCTATCTAAATTGTAGTATTATATACATTAATTTATTTGTGTGAATACTTAGTACTATATTTACCAAAACATTTGTGTGAAAAGTAGAGACACAATAATTTGGAATAATTTAACCAATCAACAAACTCTTCAAATTAACTGAATCGCGTTCTGTTCCCAAGACATTTCCATTCTGCGACAGGGTTTAAATCACTTGAACTTTTCATTATATGTTTTCATTATCAATTGAAGAGTTCTGGTCATTTAATGAAAACTAGTACGTTCTTCATATTCATCGATTAGTCGATTTCATAAGCGTTTTTGTCGTCATATTGTTGTCTAATAGTCAATGCCAAATTGCTCACGTTTCAGACTGCAATTTGTTAGATTCTTTACACTTTATTTTTTTTATAAGCCACAAAGAGCATAGCAAATTGCTTATATACCGAGCATGTTACTTAGTTGAGGTTTACATCGGCATGCTCGACACACCTGAAGTCGTTATAAAGTGTTGTTGTTATTGTTGTTGTTTGTTGTCGAGTCTTGGTTTTATTGATAGTTTTCAGTGCCATTTTGAAGTATCTCGGATTGTAGTTTATTATTAAAATAGGTATTAAATGTTATCCAAATAATATGTATAATGTTCCACATGACCAAGCTTTAGTCACTACAATAAAAACTATTACGCTGTAAAGTATTGTAATAAATACTAAAAGGTAGGTAGTTTAAAGTAAATACTGTGTTGAGTTTGCTTTAATATTAAGAACAAACAAATTAAACATTCCTGCCTAAAAAACCAAGTTTTCGAATTTTTTTAATAACTTTTCTATGTCAAAGTGACATAAAGCGATGCCAATCTAAAAGTTACAAAGCCAATATCGGACTTAAGTTTCCCAATATGTACAAAAACATTTCAAAACTTTATATCAAACAAAAATTTTACGCCTATCGCCAATTCTTTTTCACCAAACCCGAAATCAATCAATCAAAGCGAATTAAAGAGATACAAAATGATAAAAACAAAGTCAATTGAGGACTTAAGAACCGAGAGGGAAGAGGGTTGAACAGAGAACACAATGCAGAGAGTCAGTCAATCACACGCTCTATTTACAGCAAACTTAATGTTAATGTAGACAAAAAAAAAAAAACTAGAACAAAATATCGGACAATCTATTTATATGACCCTAAAACATAACTAGTAAGAAAAGCTGGACTCAATCCGACTTAAAAATACTCTTTTAATTGCTTGTTTTTCCATACAAAAATAGCACTTGTCGGCCGATTTGCAGAATGGGATCTATTGGCTAAAGTTGTCCGATCTGTATTTGGTGAAGATATATTAAGTAATAATTTACACATAATGTGTGAGTTTGGTGGAGATCCGTCAATTAAAAATATATTTTTTCATATAAATCACAAACATTCGACCTTTTTGACGTACATTAGCTATAGGCTATGGCTGTCCGCTCTTGACACAGGTTAAAGTTGGTATTTCAACAAGTTGAAATATATTTGATATTTCTGACTCATAGATGGACTTCATTGCCAAGTTTATGCCTCCATCTCGTATAGCCTCCGAGAGCCAGGTTTACATACGGACGGACACATTTTGCTTCTGACAAACCTCATAGAGCCCTGTACTTTATTTGAGTACGGGGTTTAAAAAGAAAGCAGCCACGCCTGGGAGAAATGATAAATGGTTCGTGGAAGGGTTAGAAAGCGTTTAAATGGGTCCCATATGACTGTAGGTAATTGTCAACAAAAACTATCCCAAAATAGAGGTACGAAGAAGCAAATGAATCAAAGCTTTTGGGTGTTGCCTTATGTTTAATGTTGGTGCTTTTCGCATTTAAAAAAGTGGCGCCCAGAGACGATTGTTATCCGAACTGTCATTTGTATGCAACTCGTCGCCTTATTGATCGAACGTACATCAGGATGGGAATCGGCTACAGGAACGGGAACGATAGCAATCGGTGTCGTCGCGTAACGTCGCAGAGCAAGGCTGAAATCTTGTCAATTTCCAATCGCCAGACAAATAACTGGAATAGTCTTGTCCCAGGCGACTAAGAAAATGAACAAATGTCGTGCCTGTGAGCGTATGTGTGAGTGTGCGTTGATATTTTATAAGTTGATTTCAAGTTCTGCGTGTTGGCCACTTCCACTTTAAGCTGCTTTGGGACCTAGTACCACAAAGTCTCACATCTCCGGTGCCAATTAGCATAATGGACCAAAACAGCAGCCAAAACAGTTGATAGATAAATGTTAGCCACAAAGAGTCTTTGGGTAGAATCAAAGGTTGGAAATCATAAGTAAAGATCTCTTAATGATGTGCTAATGCTACTAAACAGAATAAATATATGAATTCATACATAAATTGACAACCAACCAAATATAGTATACAAATTGCCGTAAACAAAAAGATGAAAATTTAATATTTGAATAGATTCATGGACTACAAATGCTTAAGGGTCTACTTTGCACATATTTTAATAATTTGTAATTGGATATATGTGAAACTAGATAGGGTAATGGGACTTAAATTGTATATATTTGAAGCTAAAGACATGATTAATTAATGGATCTGCAAAACAATTTTAAGTCACAGCTTCACTGTAAAACATTTTCCAAATCTTTTTAAATAGTATTTAAATTGGTATTAGGAGTTTTGGTAATTGTTTGTTGAACTAGAAACTAGTTTTAAATTTCTTTATTTCGTACATTTGTTTGAAAATTGATATCAATCAGTTTCTTTTTTAAAATAAATTATACGAAATACGAAACTAAAACGATACAAAGCCGCAGATAGGCATATTAACAAAATGAAAACATTGAAATAAGTTTCATAAACCTAAAGTCATTTATTTAAATCAATTATATATTTATATTTATGTTTTTAAATTTTCCGTAAATTTCCAAATACCATAAACCATTTTTATCGTCAAATCACCGTCACCGAAAAGGCAGCCAAACCCAAAGAGATGTCGACCTTGGGGCGATAATTTGATCACAATTAGGAGATCCAATAAAATATAAAGTTAAACAACTATGAAATAACATCTAATCTATTAAGTCGAACTTTCGAGCCTAATGAGTCACCGAATATTTATCCATATACAAGTATAAAACAATTAGATTGAAATTAATTTCACGCAATTAAGTCACTAATTTCAAATTTTAATTTTTTTCCCAAACAACAAAAGCCGCACAAATTAAATGCTTATTTTCATAGAAAACAAATTTATTTTATCAGATACGAGTCAGAAAAAAAAAGTATAAAATCGAAAAAAAAAAACGTTTTATTTTTGACAATTTCAAATGCTAATTTATTCACAAATTAACCAGCCAACAAAGTGTTACGAAGTCTTCCGTCGGGAGTTTGGGAGATTGAATACTTTTGTCTTGATTAATATAACTGAAATCATTTGATTTGCTAATTCTTAGAGTGTAAATAAATTCACGACTATATCTTAATTACTAATATAGAAAGCTGTTAATAGCTGCGAAATTAATGGAGTGTTTTTAATACTTATACTATGGAAGAATAAAAAAGATAAAACTGTTTTAAAATACCTAATAAATTTATTAAAACTTTTTTTTAGGGAATCTAGGCTTGATCTTAGATTATTATATTTTTCTTAAGAAATTTTAAGCATTTTTTCAGAAAATTGGATACTTTTCAATTATATATTCTTTATTCGCGTTACTCCTAGATTAACCGATTTCAACCAGCCTAACACGTTATGTGTATATCCCGACTATATCCTTACCAAATTTGCTCCAGATTAGAAAACTAATGGCTATATATTTCATTGGAAAAATTACAGAAAATTGGTGGTTTGTAGTATTAGTTGACCGATCTTAACCAAACTCGAAAGCTTCTCAGTTATCGTAAACTAACTCACTGGTGTTGATCATTTAATTGATGGCACTACTATTATTATTATCAAACCCCATTGTTAATAACATATTAACATGGAATACCGGGTATCCTAAAGTCGCGAGACAACTGTATCATTGTTTCAATTGTTTTAATTTCAAAAGGATTAAAGTAATTTATAAAATATACATTCAAATCGCTTGTTTATTTATTAAGCTCTATACATAATTAACCCAATTCCAGAAGTCTACATATACCGCCCATATTACATCTTTGACACCTGCTCACACTACATATGAGCAGCGACAACCACAATCTGAAAGGAAATTAAATGTGAAAAATTTGATAACGTTGATGGGAAATATAAGATAATTATATTAAACATTAAATCACTATGCCTTAAAAGCCAACACACAAAACTAATGTGAGACCCGCATTAACAAACCGCTAACAGATAGCCGAATTGATCGATGACTAATGCCAATTATGGTCACTCGACCTACAATATGCAGTTTGAGAGGGTTTGTGAAGATTGTTTGTCAAAAGTGTCCCAAGAGTGGTTGTTGTGATTGAGTTGAATGAATGAATCAGTTGCAAGTTTACTTGGAGCGAATTCGTTTTCGATTTCGCTTTCAGTATTTGAATTCGATTTCGAATGACGAGTGAGTGGCCGAATTGTCTGCGTCGGTCGTGCGTGGGTTTCCCCAAGAAATCACTGAAAAAATGAACATAGAAAATATAGGAGAATGAAATAGTTGAGACTACTCGACTAGCAAATACTATAATTTTTCAGAAAATTCTCATTCTCAGTGTTTTAAGGTGCTGTTATTTCCGAATTTTATCAGGCATACATTGGTTTAAATTATTCATTACCCACTGCTCCATCTGCTCTTAAAAGCCTTCCCAATCGTCCATGCTACCCATTACCTAATACTTTGCAATTACATACTCCAATGCGCTGCCATTGGTGCTTGATCACACGCACACATACCTACGTAGGTATTACTTATAAAGTTGTGTGTTGGGGTCTCTCAGTCTGCACTACACTGTCTTCCAATAAAATTGTCACTTTTCATGTCGTTCTCTCTGAGGCCCACGCTCAACGGAAGTGCCATTTGATTTATGCATATTCACATTTCAAATTCAATTGAAATGCGTTGTATTGCGTGCATTTTGAGAACTGTATTTTTTTTTTATTTTTTGCAAACTTCCGGCCTGAGTTTTGGGTTTGACCCACATTAGAATTGTGCAGCTTTTAAAATGCCATAATATAACTATATCAACTGAGAGTTAAGCTTGCCATGCACTGCTAGTTCAGTCATATCTTATTTACCGAAGATGTGCTTCAAATGTGTTTACAACCTTATCGATATTGGAAGTTGTCGTCTTGCCTTTCCTGGAATTGGGTCAAAGCTAAGACATAAATTCAAGTTGAGTTATTTGATATTTTTATTTTCTTGCATCGGTTCATTTGATTTGCATGTTTCGTTTATTAAATTTGATTTTGGAAAATGTGTTGGTTGCGCTTAGATTGGTTTTAGTTTTGATGAAGGTTTTTGAAAAGACAATATGGCACATAAAATGCCAAAATTAATTATAACGAAGAGACAACTTGATGCCAAAAGCAGTTCTAGATAAAAAAATCTGTTTTTAAAAACTTTAATTTTGGGAGTAGTAGGATAAAGTAGTTCGTCCGTTAGTGATTACGATAAGATCCCGAAAGCTAAAAGTAGTCTCTGAAATTCAGACAGACAAACGGATAGAAAGACGAACGGACGGACACAGGGACTTCACTTGATTGTTTATTTTGTTAATGTTGACCAAGTCTCCTAATACCCCGCCTAATACACGTCTGTACGCCTTTTGACTACGGCATCTAAAAATCCGCCGGGTTTTTTACAGTCGCTCGACTATATTCTTCTTAGTAGTTTTGTGTAGTTGTACAGTTTGTGTTACTCCATTCGAAGTGTTTTAATGTTGTAATGCTTTACTGAACTAAGAACTATCTCAACGTAATGATTCCAGCGAAACGAGACATCATTAAAGTCAAAATTAGCTCATCATCAACTGAACTGGAACTGAAAGTAAACAATGTTGATTTTACCACATGATTATTACAACCAACAATTTGCGACATTTCTAGACCCTGTACTCAAAAACAGTACAGGGGTCTATTTGGTTTGTCAGAAGCGATTTGTGCATAACAGATAGATGAAAGATTTTCCAATAACTACCAAAATCACTCAAAGAATTCGGATCGCAGTTAGTTATTAGTCTTTAGCTCACATAGGGCATTCAGCTCGCTCTACTGTAGGCTTTCCATTTGTTTTTATCTAATTTATAAATAATTTACCAAAATTTCTTGTAGTGTGTGTGATCGATGTATATGTGACAGTTGGAAAACGCGTCAAAAAGCTACAAAGTTTCAAGTGGCATAGCAATTGATAGGCCTTTTTGGCCACGCCTCGCTTTAGACCGCCCTCTCCACCCCCCGTGAACGTCGAGTTGTGGTTGTTGGTGGCTGGGTTTAGAGGACCTGGGGCTGTCTCTCCGCATGCTTAGGTAACTCTTCTCGTTCACGTTTTCACGAACTGTTTTTTGCTTTTAGCTGGCGCATCAAAATGCAAAATCTCACGAAATTTCCCAATCCAGCGACCATTTGGGTTATTTATGAACTGCGATTTGTTTGCAACTCATTTAACCGACTCGAAACTTTAAAAACTCGTAACTCGTAACTCTTAACTGTTAAGACTTTATGACACTTTAACCAATTTTGTTTGTACTCTTTCTCTGTTCAAGCTCGAATGGCATCCAATTTTGCGCTTAATTTGATTTTTACAATGTCTCTCACCTGCCTACTGTTCACTGTTCACTGTTCACTGTTCACCGTTCACCATTCACTGTTCACTGCTCAACGCTTAACAATCTCTTCTTGACCCTTTCCTTTGTCATTTGTTTTTGTGTTTTGATTCTCTTTCTTTTCTGTTTGTTTTTGTTTCAATATTTTGACGCCACTTGAAGCTTTCTACCTACCCAATTTCTTTCTTTTACATATATTATGTCTGAAGAATGTTTTTATGAGGTCATCTCAGTGAGTTATGTTCGTGTCCTGAGTTTCACGCGTGCGCTTTAAGTTTTAAAATGCTTTTCCAAAGAAGTTTAAAAAATTTCGAAAAAGAAAAGATTAAGCTTTAGTGCAACATAGATTGTTCTCTCCTTTTTTCCCAGCAAACATCTCGGCCAACCGGCCGAGGGGCACACCGCATAGTACGGCAGACGAAAACTCGAAAAAACAATTGTTTTGATTAGACAATTATAATAAGAAAAACAATACAATAGAACAAAATAGATATTAATTAAAACTATATTAATTACAATAGACAGATGACAGAGAAGAGAAGTTGTAATTTAAGGGATAGAAGTAGAACTACATCAACTCGAGAAAGTTTTTCATAGCTGCTACACAAAACTCGAAAAGGGTTTTGAATAGCAAAATAAGTAGCAGAGGGTTGAACCGAGAGGGGAAGTACATTTTTAGTATATCTGATCGGAACAGAGATACTAATCTGGCTGATTAATTCCGTAGAATCTCATAGTTGATTAGTTTGTGTGTGGAAATTACACAGAGCACTGTCCTGCGATCAGACAAAGATGAAAAATTTATTAAGAAGATAACACTGTAAACATATGTTAGTATTCCAACTAAGGGCTCTACTGGCAAAAAGAAGGAATTAATTTTATTCTATCTTGATGAATCCTGTATGGGGTAGACCAAATACAAAATCCATATTTAAGAATAGGACGCACCAGTGAAGTGTAAAATGTTTTTGCTTGAAAGGGATCGTTAAACTCTTTCCACCAGCGAATTCGATCGTTTAAAAAAATTAGCAAAAAATGCAAAATCCAATGCACTCCATAATGGGTTTTCTGCATGTAATTACGGGGTATGCATGGTCGTCCCACTTCCGACACATTAGAGGATGCTGACTCATGTCGAGCGATCAACACAAGCAAACACAATCCACACACACACAAACACACAGGCACACACATGTAAACACCGATCACGGCAACAACAATACAGGCAACCCTGACCCACGCAAAATCAGTGAGCAAAATGGACAACTTGCACAAAGAGTGAAAGAGACAGGAAAGAAAAACGAGGGAGAAGTAAAACATTGAATGTAAAATTTTTGCTGCCCACGCCTTGAACTTGAAAATATTTTACCACAAATGAAAATAAAAAATTCAAATATTGTTAAAAGAAACTAGACCAAAGATCCAAAAGCTATTTTTTAAAGTCTATGACGATCAAAGAAAATCGTTGCCCTTGAATGCCCTGTAAAATGCCTTATAGGGTATGCGAAAGTCTCCCAGAAGTTAACAACAGACATATGCTTTGTATCTCAGCTGACCCCAAGAGTATCTTACAGTCTTACCAATCGTTCTGTGGTGTCTCTTGTTTTGCAGATCGCGTTTTCAAATTTAATTGAAGCTGCAAATCGTTTTCCACTGATAAGTGGTAAATGGACCATGGTCCGCTGGCTGCGCACTTCAGGCCTGAATTGTTACGGTCGAGGTTTGCGTCTAGTCTGTCAATCAATTGTAATGAATACGCACATTTTGAAACTCCACATGGGGTATGCCCTGCTACCACTCCCGCTCCCTCTCACTCTCTAAATGCCAATATTTTTTATAAATACATAATGACGACGTTTCTCCAATTAACCCTGAGCTGTCCAGCAAATCGTGACTCAAATTAGCAGCCCTGACCTGTCACTTCACATCCAACTGCGACAGTCTTAAACTATCGCTCCCAATTCTAAAATTCCCCATTTAATAGTTTACCGAAACAATCAAGTTATTTTTGGGCAACATTTTTACCAATTTGTATGTATTATTGTTTAAAATTTGTTTTTTAAATCCCAAGCTCTTGTCGAATCATAGTTTTAAGTTGTAAGCTTTTAGTAAAGACACCTCTTGTCTTTTGTTTTAGGCAAACTCTTTTACGACTGTTTCTTGAAACCAGTTTTGCCAGCTAATAAACCAGCTAAAATGGGCAAAGGGCCTTTGTGTTGTCTATGTGCAATAAAGGGTATCCAGCTGAGGTCACAGACTGATGAGTTGTCTAGAAATAAGAAAATAGACGACATTGTTTTTCGCAGTCTGGTGATCGAAGAGGGAGTTGATTTCAGCATTATTTTAATTATACAAGTTTCTAGCTCTTTATTTAAAAATCAGCTAATTTTATTTTGAGCTCAAAGTTTTCTCATGACATTCCTAACTGTTTCCGCGTTACAACAACAAATTGGCCCTGGGTAGATTCAATTTGCGACTAACCCTATTAAAAACATTCTTCTGAGATTCTCTGGGAAGTGTTCAAAGTGCATGGTAGTTAAATTCTCAGTTTCCAGTCGCGAGAAGCAACCGCAAATTGAAGTAGGCCCCAATGCAACCGCCGCAGTCAGCAAAACTTGTGTACTCAAAGTAATTTGAAAGAAATTACATAAAGGAAAACAAGTGCCGGTGCCAACAGACACACACGCACGCACACTTGCATATATATATTTGCATTGCACATACAGTTACTCATACACACACGAAGACAGGAAAAACGCCCACATGCGACCCACAGTGAGCACAGTTTGTGGTTTGCCAATTTAGTTGAAATAAAACGCCCACGTGAACTACATGTCTGCACCACTCACTGTGGGAGCAAAACCGGCAAACCAAACGCAATTCATTCATTAAGCCGAAAATAAGGAAATACTAGAAACTCAGATTCACGACAATTTGATACTCTTAAGTCCCTGGTGATCTAATCCTAGTTGAGCAGATTAGCTCTTTTGGATTGCAGTCAAACGACACGATCTAAGCATGAAAGTTTTAATTAAATGAATATGAATATGTCTTTAGTTTTTCAGACCCCGTACACTAAAAAAGAGTAGAGGGGCTAATAATGTTGTCAGAAGCGAAATGTGCGTCACAACTAGAAGGAAGCTTTTCCGACATCAACAGCCGAGACGATGTAGCACATTTTCTCACTTTCGGACAGACAGGCCTTGCCTCTGACAAACCTAATCCTTGCCTCTTTTTGAAACGAACTTCTTTTGTGCAATTCAGTTAGGGTTGGTTAACTTGGCTGTTAGCTCCCACTTGAAACAGCTGTTTTTCTGCTTATGTTATCGATACATCTTTTTGCATTGCGATTATTATCGATAAGTCTTGGTTAACTTGCCATTTTGAGTAAACTGAGTCATTGAGCAATTATCAGTGGATTGCTTTTAGTTTTAGAAACTATTTAATTTTACATTCAGTAATAAGTATGTAATAAAATTAATTATTGTGTAGGTAATTCGATTTCCTGTGCAAATAACACAAATTACTAAACATCACAGGGCAGAAACGAAAGATTTTAATATGAACTTGTTCGCTCTTTTGGCAATCAACCCTTATTCGTTCTTTCGCCTATCCCTTAATTCATCCTTCATTTTGCATTCTTCTGAAGTCAGTGTAAAAAAATAAATGTAAACAAAAACATTTGTTTAAAGTTTGAAATATTAGTCAAAACTACAATGGAATCTTGCCGTGTTTGCATGGGCAACTCAGAGGTAGTGGTGGATTTGTTTTCCGACCGGTCATTGTATGAATATGAAATGACGCTGTCGGACATGATAAACGAGATCGTCGACTTTAAGGTACAACACGATGAACACCCACAGAAAATTTGCATATCGTGCAGTTTAAACGCCCAAATTGCATTCCGGTTCAAGAGGTGTTGCGAGCGCAGTCAGTGCCAGCTGGCATCCCAGGTGATGAGCATTTCAAAGGTGGGTAACGGGTATATAAGAGAGCCCATTTAACCAGTTTTCTTCTTGCATCAGTTTTCGCATAGTGAAGAGTCCTTGAATCATATACCAGCAAATAATAGGTTTGAAGACCAAGCCAAAGGAAAGACGCAATTAAACCCAGTGAAAAGTAGTAATAAAAACAAAGAAGTCGACTCGGATGACTTAAGGGACATCGAAGACGACGAAAGCGAGTGGGAGAGGCACTTCATGGATGAAAAGAAAATTTGTACGATACTCGACGATACTCCAAAGAATGAACCCAGCTCTACTGAGGACGATGGTTCTTACATCTTCCAGCAGGACACTTGTGGGACCAACGAAGTTTCCGCAAACTACTTCAACAGTGCATCGAATGACAGCGATTTCGTTACAGATTTCGTTGCGGATATTGACACAGATTCCATTACGCCATCAACAAAGAAATCTTCACAGTCCCTGACATTTGCCAAACAAATTCAGATTCCTCGACGTAAGGTTAGCCAAAGTAAAAAATGTCCCTTTTGCGTGAGAGCATTCAATAACAGCGGAAATCTAAGAAGCCACTTGCTGACACACACCAAGGAACGATCTTTCGAATGTGACCAGTGTGATGCAGTATTTGCTCGCCGGGATAAACTTAGCGCCCACAAACGTATTCATTTAGATGAACGCAAGTTCAAGTGTCCCCAATGCCCCAGGTCTTTCATAACGAACTCTGCCCTCCAAAAGCATCGAAATGTTCATGAAAGCGACCAGTCTCGATTGGGCACAACTGTCAACAGTAATTTGCGCTTCAAGTGTCCTGAGTGCCCTAGATCGTATACTCAAAACTCAACACTCATCAGACACCTCGAGTTTCACAAGGAAGAGCATAAATTCAAGTGCGAAGTCTGTGCGATGCCATTTGCCACTAGATGCTCCCTCCAGCTCCATAGTCGAATCCACACTGGCGAACGTCCATTCAAGTGTCCCAGCTGTCCAAAGGCATACTTCACCAAGTCAAAGCTGGATACTCATCTGTTTTCGCATACCGGAGAACGTCCTTTCAAATGCAAGGATTGTAATACAGGATTTGTTACAGCATCAAACTTAAAGCGGCATTGTATCACAATACACAACAATATTAAACAATAAAATAAATAAAAGCGCATACTAAAAAGCTGGTAGAATTCTATCCTTAATGTAACTTTCAGTGGCACTTTAAGTAGGTAGTACAAAGTAAGGTTAAGTCATTTCTTAAAGCTGTTACGAGTTTTCATAGTAAATTAAAATTCCCTTAAAGAACATACTCATAATAATAATATTAGTAGCGGAAAATTCAAACCAATTGAACGATAACCGCAACCAAGTTACTAACAATTCACATAAATCTAATAAATAGTTTGTGCTGCATTTAATGAACTTTCCTCCTCCACAACCTCACCACTTCACCATAGCATCACCTCTCCAGTAGCTGCATAATTTTCCAATTTAGTTGCATTTCTCAACACATTGCATTATGTTTTAAACCAGAGCCAGAAGCAGGAGAAACGAGTACATTGACTCTCGTTATGCTCTACAAATGTAGCATAGTGAGGCCTCGCTTTAAAGAATTTATTTAGAAGACTTTTAGCTTCAAAATTCAATTCTTTGTAGGGAGGTCTTACTTTAGCGGCTACTATAATTTTGCAGCAATTAGTGTGCTTAAAATCCATAAAATTAGCCGACACAAGAGTTATGTGTATGTTTAAATCGCCTATATTATTAAACTTAAGGTAGTTTATTCGCATTATAAAATTCGAAGAGCGAAACTGGACAAGGAATAATTATTTCTATAGTGGAAAATACTTACTCTGATTAAGTCGAATTTATTTGATATGCTTCTCGTGGTTTTACAGAATTGTTATTTAAATATTGGTAAAATTAAACATCGATTATAAAATATTTTCAAACTATTTGTGAATATAAGGCATTTATTATAATGTCAGCCCTCTGTAGTCAGCTGACCAATTTACTCGGTATGCATGTGCCACTTGCAGACCTGTAACTGCTGCATAACCGCAGTTACCCTCGTAACACTCCAGTTTCTTTGTGGCACGCCATGGGACATTGTTGTGGCATCTGCCGCGCATGCGCGCTGCAAGCGGCCCCCAATTGTGAGTTGACATTTTGTAAATTGATGTTTTGCGGTGACTATAAAAGGGGTATATATTTTGGAGGAGGATGTTCCAAATAATACGAGGCGTACTTGTTGCTTGTAAGAGTGTGTATATGTGTGGTACAACAACTGTTCATAATTTGCGCAATTTGCTGAAGTGATCGGCATCCGAGGGTTGCAAATAGTTTTCGAATGGAATATTTGCATAGCAGCTGCAGCTGCCAGCAACAGTTGCCTCTTACCTCTTATCACAGAGTCAAGTTCCCATGACACTGGACAAAAGTTCAAGCAGCGTAGAGTTCAAAGTTTGTGCTACAAGATAAGGCGGCTACAGACGTGGGCTTAGTAGCCCCTGCACCTCCACACTGTGCAGCTGTCGGCATCCCACGCGGCGCGCAGAATTTGACGCAAAAACTGCACACAAAAAATTCAGCGAATCGACCATTAAATACACTAACAAACAAAAATACCGAAAGGTGAATAATATATTTAAAGTTCCCTTTAAAAAACAAGAAATGTTATTTGTTATATAAATCAACTTGTTATTTGTCAAAGTCTTAAGTTAAATATCTAAAATATTCAATCAGTAAGATGGAGAAGGGAAAGAAAAAAATGTATACAAATGGAGTCCAGCCATAGATGAACGATTTGGCTTGTAATCAACTCTACCAATACCGGACGTGGATCTCGTAGGCATCGCCACAGCAATTCCCACTCACAAGCTGAACCAAGAAGACACTTGCGAATAGGACAGTGAAGTTTTATAGATTGTTGTCGGGTCTGGATCAACCAGAAAAATCTGAATAAATTGCGTGTATTTAATTTTTGAAGCCCGTTGAGCAAAATGAAAATAATTTCTTTGATAGAAATTGGAAGGAAAAGAAAAAGTCGTTGTTTTTCTGTTCGTTTAAAAATAATGTTTGTAAACTTAGTAAACGTTTTACGCTTATTATCCGTATTCCTTGTCAATTTTTACAAGGTTCTACCTGTAATCTTTCAGCTACACCTATTTAAATTTGTTTAAGCTTTAACTCTTTCCAAGTTTGGGTGAGCTCCACATACAATTATTACATATAATATTGATAACCTCTACCAAAATAAACGCTTAAGTTTCGAATAAAATTGCTTCACTCATTTTTACATAAAATTGCAAATAGAAACAATAAAACAAACGATCCAATTAAATCAATAAAGCAAAGCACAAGAAGAATGCATCTGATTGCGACTAAAGGAAAGGGGATTTGGGACACGAGAAAGAGACACGGGGTAGCAGTAGTTGCAGTTACAACTCTGATGGAAAAGATGCATTCAGAGATCTCGAGACACAACAGATATGCATTTTTATATCACAAGCATCTCGTAGATTAGCTGCTACAAAACGACATTTAATTGACAGTCGCAATTTATGCAACAATCGCAAAAAACAATCAGAAATTCAATATAAATAAATTTAGTAACTGTTGACTGGACTGGCTTGGAAAATTCCTTTTCATGGACAATACAAATTTTTGTTTTCGAAAAGATACGAAGACCGAGTCAGTCAATTTTAATTTGCAAGTATTGATTGACAGCAATTTATCTGCTGTAGTTTTGGGACAGTTACTCCAGATATTTAAATAAAGTAAACTTAATTTGCACACTTGATCAGTTATTATAGTTTTATAGAATGGAAGAACACTCGAATAATGTATACTATAGTGACTGTGGAACATTTCGTTTCTATATTCAGTTCAGTCCAATCGGAAAGGGGTAGAAATATCGATGTCATGTTATTTATTATATTTGTATAAGCATTGAAAAACTCATATGAAAACCTGATTTCCTATTAGTACTTCTTTAAAACTATCATTGTGTTTACAAATTTATTTATGTGTGTATCTTCTTCCTATTAATAAATTGCAGATCTTCAATCAATACGACGGCTCTTGGAACACGATGCCAGTGGCTCCGTGTGCCCCTCGTGCCGCATATCCTTCGACAAGGGGAAGCGACGGAAACTGATCGACACCTGTGGACACGAGCGCTGCTATTCCTGCATGTTCCGCAACGATCAGTGCCCCATGTGCATGAACAGCTCGCTGAAAGGTGAGTACAAGTTCCCCTCACTGACTCTGCCCACTCTCTGCCTGTCATAGTATCTCATGGATATGCCATATAAGGCATATATGTACATATTTTTGTACACAAACATCTGGCTATAAGTTGGCACCCTCAAAAGCTGACTGCTGCAAGGTGTTAACTTGAGTGTTTTTCCATCATGTTTTGTGCACTTTTTTATCGCGGAATTTACCATTTAGGAATACATATCTCAGTTTTTTATGAATTCCTTTTAATTTGTTGCCAATTACTTTAGGATGGAGAAATGCCATTGAAATTACTGCAAATTAGAGTTGACTTTTATTTGTAGACAATTAAAAATTTTCCAAAGTTTTCTTTAGTTACGATCAACATTTGTTTGAACTAAGAATGGCTATATCCGACGAGTGATATACATACATATAAATGTATGTGCATGTTCTAATATACTTTGTTTTTTTGGGTTAACGTTATCTACTGCAAGTACTATCCATTGTAATCCCTATGGCAGCTATTTTATATAGTTTTCCGATTGTGACCAAATTTGGTAAGGAAAGTTTCAATGAAATTTTGGTCGCAAAAGATCTCGCGGGAGCGCCTCATCTGCCTGATGGACCAACCGACTTTCATTCAAAATTTTGTGGCTCTAGCTCTTATAGACTCTGAGATCGGAGTGTTCATCCGAACAGATGGATATCGTCATATGACAAACCAAATTGACCACTGTATTCTTTTTGGAAACGGGGAACTCAAAGGTTTTACCTTCAAGTAACATCTTTACGTAAGATAAATTCAGTCACTCGAAAGCAACACTTCTCTAATTGATCGGTACTTCAGAAAGGGCTCGGATACTCCATTAAGTTGCTAACTTATTGCCCTCCAGTTCGTTTGAACTGTATCACTTCATTAGCTATGCTAATAAGCTAAGACCCCAACATTTGGTTAAGTACTTACACCGGTACCAGCTACAAATCTCCAAGTAGGTACACGATTCAGCACCAAGACCGCAATATCCCATCATCATAAACAAAACCGAAGACAGAAACCACTTGCCAGCTCATAACTTCACACAACACACAACATACAACGTGCAATGTCGTACCACCGATGGGCAGCTAGTTAATAAATTCAAAAGTTAATAATACAGTGGTAGCCATATGAAGTCATGTCAAAATAAATGGGCATTACTTTCAATTTTCACAGCCAATGGTAGCAACGGTACATCACATTATGGCTGCACATTGTCTGCCTCCCTATAAACTTACCAGATACCGCCTGATCGGAGTTTCAGCCCCCTCTGAATTGGAAGCGCACTTTGTGCGCACGTTGTACACGACGTTAGCATTCCAAATACAGTAACAAAACACAATTGGCATATAAATTATTCCACAACAAACGTAGCGACTTAGAATAACGAATGCAAATCGACTTTTGGTATGCAGTAATATATAACAAGTAAGAAGGTTACAGACGATCGAGTAAAGCGAGTCGACCGTAAAAGACCCCGTACTCATCTAGCGCACATTATTCCAAGCAAATCAGCACTTTTCGACCGATTTGTCCTTTGGGAGCTATAGCACATAGTTGACCGATCAGAACCCAACTTGTGGAGGATAGTTATAATTATGATATACACAAAATGCTTGAGTTTTGTTGCGATCGCTTTACAAATACTACATGTCTTCATACGAATTTCCTATTTCGGCACGATTTGTCCTAAGGAAGCTACACAGGATATATAGGCTATAGTTGTCGATCGAATAGTTATGTGTGAATTTAGTCCCTATAATTCTAGACGATTCCAAGTTATGGTGATGTGAAAATAGGTGGCGTGCCAAAAATTTGAAATAAGCTAGATCTGGCTGACATATAGAAAGATGGAAGCGCCATGTGGGCTAAAAGGGAGAAAATTTGAAAAATGTAAAATAAAGCAAATATTAAAGCGTTAAAATTTGAATGTTATAAATGGAATCAATTAAACTATTTATATTTTATATGCACATATAACGAGCTATATATAAATTTCCGATTGTAATGTATAAATCTTTTTTGCTGTCTGCCTTGATTAAAATATAGCATTGTTAATAACAAATTGAAAGTAAGTGACGTGTATGCTATAGTCGCGGGGCCACTTGGAATTTTTTCTTGTTTCTGATGCGCAGAAAGAAGGATGTTGTTCTTATTAATAAGTCAAGAAACTCCTTTTAACTGTATCTCGCTGTGACTTACAATATTAAAAACTTCAATAATTAAGCGTATGGATCTTATAGTTTGATATTTTATCTAAAGACCTAAAGACCAATGATGTCCAAATCAAACTGTACTTAAGAA
This sequence comes from Drosophila nigrodunni, assembly GCA_020829145.1. Lineage (NCBI taxonomy): Eukaryota > Metazoa > Arthropoda > Insecta > Diptera > Drosophilidae > Drosophila > Drosophila nigrodunni. The sequence continues at coordinate 16,635,768 of JACVCZ010000003.1, forward strand.
GTGCTTACAAGTTTACAGGTGTACATTTAATATAGTTCTACCCTCTTTTGCGAACTTGTAATGTTTTCCACTTGCAGCTTACACCGATTTGTTTGTATTTGCTTGTGTATCTTTTCCATACATCTCATCCACGTTTACTTCTCTATCACATACAGATGTTGATGGCGCCAATGCTCAGGGCTATGACACCGGCATCGGGGGCTCCACATCGACCATTGTCAGTCCGCTCGGATCCCCGCAGCCACAACTGCGATCACATGCACAGAGGAACGCGTCTCTGGCGCGCTATATGCAGGTGAGTGCGTACTTTAAGATACAAAGATATTAAGATACTGAGACATAACAGTTACAAATGACTGTGCGGAGGCGCATTTGTCTCTGTGTTTACTTTAATGACTACTTGATTATGACCCGACGACTCCAAGAAATCTTTACAAAACTGGTCGAAACATAAAAGAATCGAAATGGTAAAGAAAATCCGAAAATGAAAAAAAATAGACTACAAAGCGGTGATTTAGCTTTTGTTATTACCAACTCTCATTTCCGTTGGAGGCGCCTCTTTTATCCGTAATACTTTCGACACATTTCTTCTCCAAAATGTGGGCGAGGTGTCGACCGAACACCGTTAATTGGACATTGTCTGTGACCTGTGAAGGAGCAAGTAAATTTTAAATCATTTGATTTTCTTTTAATCAGACCATAAACGAGTGTCAAACTATTTGTTTTATGATAATTCAATGTGAACTGAACGATTTGCATATTTTAACAACTTCTCTGGGTGGCATTCCCATAAAGGGAATAATGGGTGTATTACCTGGTTTAAGATGCTATTGAGTCTACTTTTATTGCTGTAACTTCGTTTGCTAGTCCAGCCAGAAGTGCGAAATCGTTGATTAAAATCCAAGACAGCATATTAGTTAACTAAATATTATTTATACTTACAAGAAATGTAAATTATAAATACTCTACTAATAGCTGCTTATACAAAAAATTAGTTTAAATTAAAGAAAAAAAAAAAGTTGACTTAAATCTCACTAACCAAGAGTAGCAGAATTATTGTAAAATAATTAGAAATCAATTTGCACGTCGGATTTACAGTTATTGCATTTTTTATTTTACACTTTTTTTGGACTTTCTTGTTTTAAATATCTTTTTGGATTTGAATTGTTTGTTTGTCTATCCTTTTGAGTGTCGGCTCAAAGTCTGTTAACTACTCGTACGCGTTCAATTCGATGTCATGTCCAAAATTTGGCACATTTTATGTTTACTTATGCGAGCATTTACAGTCTTAAGTGAAATCCCATGTCATGTGTCAGAGAGCGAACCACAAAAAACAGCTAAAAAGCAAAAAAAAAAAAAAAACATTATAAAAAAAAGTGCTACACGAATTTAAAAACTGAAACTGAAAATTGAAATCTATTGGAAATGGCCGCTATTGAAATAAATATCAAGTCATAAATATGTCGCGAAAAGTAAAAAAGTTTTTGGTTTAGAAAGCAGAAGAGCCAAAGAGGATGCAGAAGGAGGGCAGAATGAGGAGAAGACAGTGTAGTGGAGCTGTCAGCTCGTCCGGCCACTTGAAGTAACTGCCTGACCCAATTTCCCGACTTGGCATCTTGGTATCTTCGTGGCAAACTGTCAGTTTAACCATTTGACAGTCGCTTTTTGAGATACACAAGCACAGATATGAGTTTGTAGCTCTGCCTCTTCAGCTACCAACTGGGTACCCGATTCCAGATACCCGATACTCCAGTACCCCGATACCACGATACCCGGTAACTGCTAACTGGTATCTGTGATGCCGATCTGACTGCAATGTCTGCCGGCGCCCCACCAATTGAATCTTTTGCGCCGTTTTGGCGTATCTAAAATGACATTCGCTGACAGTTGAACCGCAAATCCCCAACTGCTTCACTGTTGTTCCTCTGTTGGGCCCAGTAATCTGATGCTAATCTGATTTCGAACAGGACTAAAATTCAATTAATTACCTGCAAGTGACTGCTAAAATTGTTTTGTAGATATTCACGACTTGGGAGATTTGATTAGATTAAAGTTCAGAGGGAAGAATCAGCGAATCAAAGTTTTGGACTAATTGTAAATACTTTTTTAGTTGATCCACAATTGGTATATCCTGGGATCATCCGTCTATTAAGAAAGTTTCCGTCTGACTAACCTAAGAACAATACAATGTAACACCTAGAAAATATTCACAGCCATAAAACGGGGCATTTCATTCAAATACTTCAGAAAAGCTGTCTGAAGTTTTATAACAATTGTATTCATTTGTAGACCCCGTACTCGTCAAAAGAGTAGTGGGGTTTATTAAATTGTCAAAAGCGAAATGTGCATAACAAGTGGAAGAAATTTTCTTGATCAACAGCCAAGACGATATAGCTATGACCGTCTGTTTTCTTCGGAACCTTTGATGAAGTAGAGCGTGGTACCGCTGGTAGGGTTGAGGTTTGTTGTTTTGCGAATTCTGTTTTAAATTTAAATTAAATAGAGTCATATTGAAATATTAATTTCGAATTACAATACAAGGTTTATTTTTATATTTTTATACATACACATACTTATTATGATGTATGTTTTAAATATGCATCACTCTGTATCTTCTTCAAGTTTTTTGTCAACATGGAAAAATGCACACTACTATGACAGTACGGGGTCTTTTACAGTCGTTTCGCTTGACTGTAGCCTTTCTTACTTGTTTCAACAATGACAACGACTGTTTTATTCCGCTCTTGAAAGAGAAGTGTGAACTGAGGATGGTTTTATAGGGAATTTTATATGATTGCTAAAGTTGTAATCATAAAATATCCAACACCTCCTCGCAGTCCATAAATGGAATGCAATTAGATCTATGGAAACCAAGTTGATATTGAAACCAGATGAGGAAAAAAATAGAAACTTTCATCTCGAGTTGATTTGTAACGATTTGATTTAATTTGATGATGCTTCAGAAAAAGTTGAAGATGAAGTCGCAATTGAATCAAAACGAATCGAATCGAATTGAATTGAATTGAATTGAGTCTATGGCTGACCATAAGGAGAATGAGGCTTGATTCAATGAGTTATCATTTTCTTTGGCAAGTGGAGCAACTGGTTGGCTTTTCTCCTTACACTTTGAAATTCGATATGTTTACGGTTATCGGAAGTGTGTCAACGATTCGCAACAAGCACTTTACATAACTCTAACCTGCAAACAATCTGTATCTGCAAGTATCTCTATCTCTAGACTTACTCCGAGTACGGCTCGAGTCCGAGTCGAAACCAGAAGTCGTTTAACCAATTACTGGGGCGTGTGGCATGAGAACTGTCATTAGATTAAGTGGCAAGCAGCTTGTGGAACCAAAACCACCAAAACAGTGCCACCTTCTTCTCTCCTTGCTGTGGATAATTATCGTTTGGAAATCGTGTTATTAGCAGCTGCACCACCGGCAGAAAACCCACAAAATAGAAAAACCGTCGAACCACCAAAGATTTGTGATTGACACGCGCAGGCGACAAATCAGCAAATGTCTTTGATTTAAATTCAAATCGTTTGCATTAGAAATGCCATAAAAGTCGCTTGCTACCATTTTTTCATTCGAATTAATTTTGTCTTTTTTTGACCACATTCGAAAGCAGTTTAGTGTTAGTGCCAGCTGCAAGCAGCAGCAAATATGGCGTTAATTATCTCACAATTTCGATAGCATCACGTATCCATGACTAAAGTAAAAAACGCAATCAATCAATTGCTGTAACCATGTACGAGTATCTATGACTCTCAGCTATGTCAAACATTGTAATTGGTATTCACTGTGACTTACTAAACTCGTGGTACTTCCATGTTTTAGTTGAGGAGTTTTTTATCCATTTTGCTAGATTTATGTCACCTTTGCCTGTCTCACACCTGCGAAATCACAGCCAGAGACGAGCTGCTTCGACACCTTTTATATTTGCCTAGACAACCAACTGTGTAATTAATGAACTCTGGGCAGTAGATTAATGGTTGGTCAGTGTAATGAGCCTTATTCCACTAACTGAAGGACACTTCTTTTGTTCATTAAACACTCGCACTTTCTAATAATAATAAAATACAGAAAACAGGCATTTTATCAATCGTTTTATTGAGAGAACTATCAAAAACAACTACAACTAAACTACACATTAATTAGTCGCACTGGTACTTAAGAATTTCAGAGCTTATAAGCCCGTGGGGCAGCTCTACCCCTGCCACCCGCCCACACCAACCTCTCTCTCTGTGCCTTAGCTAATTCCCAGCTGCAGGTTATTTATGCAAACCACAAAATGCTAGTATGCAAATGAGAAAAGCACGGAGATAAATACCGAACAATAATTGAACCCAGTCTGCAGTCTTTGAGTCTACAGTTCTGCAGTCTACCCATACCCCCGTTCACCCCTCACCCCTTTCCCCATACCTCTCCTCATCCCCAGCGTGTTTTTGTGACCATTGTGAGTCGCTAATCAACGTAAATTGTTCAAAATTGTTTATTAAGTAGCGCAAAATATGTTCACATTTGGCTTTTCTGACATTTATTGCGCAGGCTTTAACCAGGAATTGCCTTAAAATATTACTTACAGTAGCTTAGCTTAGCTGATTTGTTAATAGATTAAAATATATTTAATGAATGATCATAATTGAAATGTCCCAAAGTAATTACTTATCTAATCCAGATTCTAAAGTTCAGTAAATAATTTTAATGAAATCTGTTTAGCAATATTTAATATGAAAACGATCAAATCGGTAGAAACACGCCCTTCTCAGACTGACTTGAATTAACTTTAGTTGAGTTAATGCGGTCAAAAGACTGGTCCGAATCCAGATTAAAGCAAATGTTAGGCTTATCTTTACTGGCCCAAATTTCAATTTGCAACAAGTAAATTAAAGCCTGCCATAAAAATGCAATTAACGATATAAAACAAAAGCCACCAACGAACCATTAAAATTCATATGTGAACTTGTATCTCAAAACGTAAAAGAAAGTTGAACTGCAACAAACCGTCGAAATTAATTTCCGAAAGGATTGTAAAAAGGGTTTTGGCCAAATATTCAAAAAGAAAAACTTTTGTTAACGGCTACAGTCAAGCGAGCCGACTGTAGAAGACCCCGTACTCATTCTAGTGCGCTTTTACCATTCAAATATTAAGTTTTCGCCCAATTTGGAGAACGGGAGCTATAGGATATAGTTGTTCACGACAGTTTTAGCAGCTTTCAAGCTATGATGATGGAAAAATCGTTTTATACCAAAATTCGGGGTAGTGTCGGTAAAATAAACCAAATTTGGTATCCCTTATAAATTCTTTTTTTTGAGTACAGGGTCCAAAAAATCAAACAATTAACAATATTTTAAGCCCCAAACTGAATATAAGAGAAAGATAAAAACATTTGGTACGCCGTCTGTTGTTTAAAATAAAAGTGAGACATGATTAAAACGTATGGAGCTCAAGTAGCCTACTAAATACCCCTTCAAAATTAATTTTAGCTAGTAAGATACAAAATATAATATCATTTGGTTTAGACTGTTTTGGGATATAGAACATGGATCCAGTTAATAATTACATTTGATCGGGCTAATAGGTTATTTAAAGTATACCTATGAAACTTTTTGTAAGAGCATAACACATGATATTTTTTTAAAGGGCTTAGAAAGGGAGCAGCAAATGGTACACACCCATGTCAAAAAAAGACCCAAAGAAATAACTTCCGCAGGGTCAGAGCTTTGACAGAAATTAATTTGACTTCCCAGCAAGATGAATGGCAGCTTGGCAATGGCGATGTGCCTCGAGGGTCCATCAGGTCTAAGGGAGTGCATAAAACATTAAAAATGCAGACACATTTAGATAAAAGTGAGCGAAAAGTTCAGAGTAGGTGCTTGCAGCCTGTTGCATATCGATAGAACAATCGATAAATCCATTGTTGCTCAGTTACTAGCTTAATTAACCCCAACAAACTGTTGGATATAAAATAGCTGTGGATCGTGAAGAGTGCCCTTCTTCGTCACTCCCTAATTAATATGTAACCCGTTTAGCGCTTCATGCTGGAAATTTACGCAATATTTTTGGTGTTGATTGTTGATTGATTGAAAGTGCCGACAAATGGCTCTCACAAGTGATTGTATTGTTGTCATTGGTAATAGGAAAAGAAAATCAATGAAATTTAGCGCATTTAATTTACTCGTTTTGTTGTTGTTTCCAAACGTAGACGAACTGCTGGAAAATGTGAACCTCTGAAATCAACTCGAACGTTAATCCCCCCCGCCGCCTAAACACTCCACAAATCACCCCTTGAATTTGTTTTTATTTGCTCTCAACTTCGTTTTTTAGGCTTTCACTTTCTAGGCCCAGGTAAAAATATAAACCAATCTGTTGCCAAGGGCTTTGACTTTATTGTTGGGCGCAAAATCACAACAACGCTTTTTAATTTTTGTCTTTTTTGTTGTTTTTGAATTTGCTTTGATTTGCTTGTGATGAAATTGTGGCTAGTAAATGATTTCATTTAGACCTTTATTACGTAACATAGTTCTAGGGTATTTCAAAAAGTGTTTAACTAGTCTGTTTGCAGTCAAAACCAAATTCTACAATTACCTAGCGTACTTTAAAGAAACTACTAAATATATAATGAGAAAGACTAAAGTGGAGCGAGCCGATCGTAAAAGACCGTACTTATTCTAGTGCATATTTATCCATATAAATGGGTTTTTTTTTTTACCTATGGGAGACATCGGATACAGTTGACCAATCCAGACCCGGTGAGGATAGTTATAATGGTAACAAGTTAACAATTTTTCAAGCTTTGGTGTTACGACAATGATTTTTTACAATTTGCTTGTGCTAAGGGCGCCTGCAACAGTTTGAACTGATCAAAAGATTGGAATAAAAATAATAAGAATACATACTTAATTGTTTGAGAAAATTATCCAGTAATTATTCCAGTAAAACGCAGCCATTTTCTTAAGTTTTTTAAAGTCGTTAAGTCTTAAAATGTAGAACAAAACGGTCAAGAGTGCTTAGACTTTTATGCCCATGTGCCCCATAAGTCAATTGTGAAACTCTCACCGATAATTGCATCCTACGAGATTAGTAACGCTTTAAGCTCAGTCTCTCGAGTGTTTGCAGTCGGTCACGGGGATTCAAGTACTTACTCACCATTGTGCTGTATTGTGGCATATGTGGTTATGACTGTAGTTTTGTAGCTTTTCTGTGCTTGTAAATTTGGCATGCCGGGCACGTTTTACACACTTGATGAGATGCAGAGTGCAGAAAGGGAACCCAGCAGGGTCATAAATGCACTGGTCGGTGCATTAGAAAGCTGCCACAGAGCGAGTGGTAATAGGAATGAGTATGAGTATGAGTATGAGTATGAGTATGAGTATGAGTATGGGTATGAGTATGAGTATGGGAATAAGTGTTGGTAGAGGAATGGCCTGGTTAATAGGGCTTATGCCCAACTTGTTCTTGTTACGTGCATGACTCAGGTTCAGAGCACAAATAAGTGCATGATTGAATGTGATTTTGGGTTATGAGTTCTTCGGTGTCTTCAAAATGCATTTCACTTTCGGAGAAATCAAATCAATTGCTCACTTTAACACTCACTCTTATGGTTAAATCAGACTCAAGAGGCCAACACTGTCCCACAATTAAATCGACGGTCGAAATAACAATTGTACAAATGATGCAATGAAAATAAAGTTGTTGTTGATTAACGACACGTAATAAATTCCAAAAAACAATCCACACTCGGAGAGAAATGTGCGCTTGTATTGGTGAGCTTTTGAAAGCTCTGTATGCATGTCGCGTATACGTGTGTCCTGCCTGTGTGAAGGCCATAGAGATTTGTTCTCTGCGCGAATGCAATAAGCTTTATGATGGATGGACTTAATATTGCGATCGTTGGGAATGTTCACTTTCCAAATGCCAAAAAATTGAGATAGACAGAAAAAATAGAAATAAATATGTGAATAACAACTTAATTTCACTTGGTTAACAAATGCACTTTTAGCATACACATTCAAAGCGTAGTTTCTCAGCCATTTCACCTGGCTAACCAAACAACCAGTTAATCCCTCTCTATCTGTCCATTTCACTCACTCTCTCTCTCTCTACCTCTCTCTGCCCATCTCTGTGTTTGTCTCTTTATCTACGCGTTTATCTGGATGTCTTGTTTATTTATCTTGGAGCTGGCATGCAAGCCGCTTCCTCAAATATAAATCGCACACGGCATTTGCATGTTGAGAAACAATTTCTCAGGCCTCGTTTGTTGTTGGCTTTAACGCTTAGGAGGCCGCCTTTGATATGCCACATGACGATAGTCATAATATTTTTGCGCAATTCGGTTGTCGTCGAACGGCTTTTAAACCATTTTATCGATCGTTAAATAAACGCACTAACTTCTTTTTTCAATTTTGCCCTCACTTTATTTTTTTTTTGAGCCAAACCAAAACGCGATTTGGCCATGTTCAAAGCCAATTGATTTACTTGCATTTCAGTCGCTCACTCTCTGCCAATTAATTAATAATCAATAAACTGCTGCCCCAGCATCTGATTTTCAGCCAATAATCTCAAGTTTTCCAACTCACTTCATTGATTAATTCATACGATTGAAACACTACTACAAACTAGTTTTTATGAGTAACAAATGAAAATAAGTTTACAGTCCGTTAACTAACAGCTGATAGAAACATATACATTCTGTTATAAGCAACTGTTATCAATACTATGTTATCAAAATCTACCAATTTACGGTTTTAATTACTTAAGATTATCATAAAATGGATGCACTCATTAGCTAGTGAAGGGAAATGAAAACAAACTCAAACTATGAGCATATAGTTACAACAATATAACCAAGAGTAGACCAAGCCCATGTCCATCAGCTCCTTTGTCGCAACTTGCAAGCAATTGAATCCGCTGACTGACTTGACTGTGTCTTTATGTATGTATATCTGCGCAAATAATGTTTGCTCTAAATAATTTGGCAATCGAAACTTTATACAAACCGTGAGTCGAGTGAATAAATTACAAAGCTAAACGCAAGTAATTCTCATTAAAATAAAGCAAACAAGAAAAAACGGTAATCTTCGGCTCGCCGAAGATTAAATACCCTTGCAGTCATGAATATTGCATTAATTTGATTTTAATAACCGATTGTTCCTATGGGAGCTATATGATATAGTAGTCCGATTTGGATGAAATTTGGTCAACAGATGGTGGACAATAAATATTATATTGTACATAAATACATTCTGCGTGAATTTCGTTGAAATCGGTCATTAGACACCGAAAATGTTCATACCAAGCATTTTCAACCGATTGTTCCTATGGGAGCTATATGATATAGTGGTCCGATCTGGCCGATTTTTACATATGAACTGCGTGCAGAGAGAACATAGGTCTGTACCAAATTTAATTAAGATAGCTTTAAAACTGAGAGACTAGTTCGCATAGAAACAGACGGACAGACGGACAGACAGACATGGCTATATCGACTCGGCTGTTGATGCTGATCAAGAATATATATACTTTATGTGGTCGGAAACGCTTCCTTCAATGCGTTACAAACTTCGTGACAAAAACAATATACCCTCTGCAAGGGTATAGAACCGAAAAGCAAATGCTTTGAATACACGGCTACGATTACGATTACGAATTCATTTGCAAATACGAATTACGGGTACAAATACGAGTACCAATTCGAATACGAGGCCCTCTCGCTCCTCACGCGGTCGTCACACGGCCAGCACACAATGGCCCAAAAAAAGACGTTAACGAAAGAGTCAAGTGGGGATTCTTACGGTAGGAGGCGGGTCAAGGGTGTTGGCCTACAAACACAACGTTTTTCCGTTCATTTCTAATGAGAACTTGTAAGAAATACTACAGATCGAACAGACTTTAAAAGTCTCTGTTACGTTTTTCGATGCAAAAATACAATTCTCAACCGATTTGTTCTGTAATCTCTTATAAATTTTCAACCGATTTATCCTACGGAAGCTATATGATATAGTGGTCCAATCCAGACCAAACTTTATTATAATCATGATATACACAAAATAGGCGAGTTGGCTAACCTTCTGCCTGTTATGAATGTTGCACTTCTGAAAAACCGAACAGTCCCGTTTACTCTTTTTGAGTACGGGGCCTGAGAAACTGCATCAAAATTAACAGCGACTGTGGGCGGTTTATGCGCGACAATTAGCGCGCGATTAGTTAGCGGTTTACTTGCGATTTCTATACTCATGATTGTTGTGCAAAGGAGTAGTAATTGTAAGAGCAGCTAAACTGCACAACTCTCGAGTTATTTCATTGAAATTAAGATTAAGATTGAGAAACTCATATTTTATTAGTAGATCGGTGTCAGGGCTGTTAAACCCAAATCGTTCAGACATACAATTCGCATACACTGTGAGGGTATATTGCGTTCTCCGACCACCCCCTAACGAAATAAACAACTGAAGCTATCCATACCATAGGACAAATCAGTAGAAAATAAATAGGCAATTGGTTCCATCGAAATAATTCTAAGCCAGTTGAGGCCGATTGAACTGTTGCAAAACTTGTGTCCTAAAATTTACATTCCTCCCGGACTTCTGACAGGATATCTTACGGTTGGGAAAGCCCGATTGTGCATTGCTGCTTGTCTAATTAATAATTATGTTTTTTTTTTATACTGTTGAAGGTTATTCCGAGTCTAAAAAAATTTAAGACCGCTAATTTGACATTATATTCATTAGGCTTCTTATAAGTATACTAAATGATTGGATATAAAAAACACAATCATTGGTTTTCTAGCCTTTGCTGACTCTCCAACTATTTTTATGACATTTAAACAATTATTTTTGAACACTTTTTGGCCGTGTTGTTAAAATATTTATCAGTTTTTAGTTACGGCCAAAAAACAACTGCAACTGCAACTGCAATTGGGGGCCAAGCCCAGTCAAATAGCGGCCAAGTTGTTGCTTCAACTGGTGTCAACATGTCTGGGACCAACAACTGTGTTTGTGTTGTTGTAGACGTTGTTGGCCCGCAGCAAAAAAAGCGAGTACTTATACCCTCTACCTGCAAAGAACACTAGGCGGGTATCACCATAAGCTGAACCCTTTCAATAAATACAGTAGACAGAACTTAAAGAGTATTTTCTATTCGAGTTCTGTTGCCAGCAAAGCTTATTCATATTTTGCAGCCGCCTAAAAACCTGGCACAAAATTATTATGAACCTGTTGCTTTTTTTAATGTTGTTTTGTTGTTGTGACTAGATGTTGTTGTGCTTGGGACTTGTTCAAAAATCGAATCGAATTCTTAAATGAAGCATTAATCTTGTTGCCAGCTTCGGCTGCAGCTGGACTGAGCTAAGTTGATCATTAAATGGCTGCAGTAATTGCATTGCGACCGCAGCTTGATGTTTTTGCCTCTGTTTTATATGTGGCATACCCTATAATGGGTATATTGGCTTATCTATTTAACTGGGGATTTATTTTACTGTGATATATCGAGCAGTTTAAAGTTTCCCAAAGTAAATTATCATTCGTTTATGTTCTAATAGAGTTTATAATGAATTCAAATCGAAAACTTACTGAGTAATGCTAGTTTTATATCTGGCTTTACACCTGTGTATTTTGCCCAGGTGAGAAGAACCCCTCGAAGACCGGATTAGCCTATTGGTTCTGGTTGACTTTATCCGTTAAAGGTTTTTCTCAGTTTGAGTTTTTTAATTAGGAGTGGCTTAAGGCTTGACACTTTTTTGGGATTTGCCATCATTGATAAGTTCAGAATGTGATCTTTGAATTTACTTTGATTTTTAGATTCGAACTTAAGCTAATCGAGGAATGAACTGTAAAAGACCCTGTACTTATTCAGTAGGAACCACTGTGAATAATCTAAGATAATCATTGTGAGATATCTCAATGTACTTAATCAATTTGCTATATGATATAGCTATTTGATATTCGACCAGGATATATAAAATGAATATAAACTCGTAATGTCTAAGTTCGGTTGAGACTGTTTAATTATTCCTTGAATTATACTCTTTTGAAAAAATAGTGAAAATCAGCTTTTCAATAGCAATTTTCGATTTCAATTTGCAGTGCAGTTGCAAGCATAATTTGTTAATTAATTTTCAAGCTACAACTTAATCAATATGATGTGTCCAATTAAAAAGCCACCGCGGGGTGGCCAACGATAAAACGGCCGACACCGCAGAGCGAGAAAGAGAGAGGAGAAAACACCCCAAGCAATGCGAACTAGTTTAAAGAAAGCCTTTCTCCCATGGCTCAAATCGAATCGCAATGGATCGTAGTGAACCGGTACTTAATTACACTAGACGAGGATCGATAGGTCATTTATCGAATGTGGCGAATCGAGTGGCTTTGAAACAGCTTTGCTTCAAGACTCTCAGAGAAGTTCAGATACTGAAAGAAAAACAAATCAGATAAACCTCAAGTGGCAGACAGATAAACCGACAGTCAAACGAAACGACAGACACGAAAGTGGGTAGACAGATAGGCAGACGAAACATCCTCAACGGAAGTGGGAAGCATCCGTGGGGTTCGTGGAAGGTGACATTTGTATTTGAAAGCTTTGGAATGTCCCAGACATTTATGCTTCCCCTTTGAAAACAGAAACAGACGAAATCTGTCTTATCCCAGAGTTTCAATTAAGTGTTCTGCTAGGTAACCAGAACTGAAGCCTCTTTTCACCTCAATTACCGCGACTTGTGGAACAACAAACCAATTTCAATCCCTAATCCCACACAATGGGGAAGAAGAAAGGTGAACGGGGAACAGGTTCTGCTTGCTAAATTACCAACCAAGCTTGGAGACTGATCCCCGCGGGTTTTGGGGAAAACGATGCAGACACATTAAGACGAGTTCTCGAGACCGATCTACAAGACAGTCTCTGGGATGACTAAGAAATGGGAAGGAATGAAATGGAATGGAATACACTTGACAGTGAAAATGGTCTTGGTCTTTTTTGCCTGATGTTGTTCGTCCAACGCAGACGATGCCCGATAAGGCGTAGACAGGAGAACACGATTGAACGCCAACCCAAGTCTTCAGTTAATCGCACTGATCGCAAGGCACCACAGACAGACAGAAGGGGGCAGGCGGACATAGGGACAGACAAAGTCCAGCCTGCGTAGACAGTTGACGATCAACATGTTCAAATCTGCCACGAAATGTGTCCGCTGTAGGAAGTTGAACACGCTTTGTAAGCTCGAGTGGGTTGACTTGAATTCAGACTGGATCGGAAATAGTAATGGGTAGTTGAGAAGAATACTTTACGACTATTCGATCATATAGTTTCCTTAGATCGAATCTTTCCATAGCCCAAACTCTTGTATTTCCTCTCCACCTCCCTCTCTTTTCTCTGTTTGTGAACACCGAGTCCCTGAAGCACCAACTGAACTAGACGCTCAGACTTCATAACTAATCGATGTGCAACGCCTTTCAATTCTCCTTATGGGTCTCCATTTGCGGCAAGTATGTAAGACCCCGTTGTGTGCCACATGGAACTTTCATCGTTGATAAACCTCAACTCTATTCAGTTTAACTCAGCTCAATTCTCAATTCTTCAACTTGATTTCTGTACTTGCAGCAACATCGCCAGGAGTCGCAGTCACCGGACTATCACTGCTATGCGAGTATTGGCAAATTGCCCCGTACTGTGCCCAGTAACGTCCATGTGAATGCTAATGGATTTGTGGGCAACACACACACTGTGACCGCTGATATACACAACAATGCGCTGGGCAAGCAGCCGCTTGTTGGCCACAACAACAACAACAGTCTGCACTTGAATTACAGCGATTTGCATGCAACACCATCATTTGCCACGCCCCCAACTCGCCGTCGTTTCTTTAATCACAAAAATCTTCGCAGCGCTCTCACCGGACACCGACGCACTGCCTCCAATGGAGCTTGTCCACTGGACACAGCATCAATACTATCTGGCGGTAAGTTCTGCTTGGAATCACTTGGAACTCTGGTGGTGGTCCACAGGCTTTCAAAGATTCTTAGCTTCCCCAAGTATCCCAAATCACTTTTCACACTCTCACCACATCAACCATTGACTTAATCATTTAGATCATCACCGAAACAAGGAGACAAATCCCTTAAATACCTCCACTTGCTCCGATTCGGCGGTTACAAGACGTCGTCGGAAGAATTTTAGCCACAACAATCTGAAGACCTCAACGGAACACGGCGCCAACAGTGAGAATCGTCTGAATCGCCTCAGTTTGGCTGGAACCTCCATAAAATGTCTCATCAAATCCTTATGGAGTGTCAACTCCTCCAACTCCAGCGATACGGGACTCAATCATCTAGCAGGCATGCCCTTTACTTCCGCCTCATTCTCTTCGTTCTTGCATGAAATTGTTTAATTTTTACCCTTAACTTGAGCATGACATCTTGTATAAATATATAAACTTGTTAGAAAACACACACCGATAACTATCTCAACTGGTCTTTACCAGTCAAACACTTCTCAGACATCTTAAATAACTATAAAACTTGCTAACCGAATGCAGGGAGCAGGGAAGGATGAAATCATTAGATAAATGAACATCTATGTATTAACACGACTATTTATATTTGATACAAAAGGAGGCATGGCCAATACCATATAGTATATATCCTTGATCAGCATCGACAGTCGAGTCGATATAGCGAACTCAGTTTGTCCGTATAAACACCTGCAAATTGGAATGGAAATCCGCCTATGCGTCTGGCAGATTAAGTTTATTCCAAGTTTTTACCACTCCGTGTACCGGCCCCGCAAAGTAAATAAAACTGGAAAACTAGTAAAGCTATCACCACTAAATTTATACGTGTTGTGTATGGTACTATTGTTTACTAGTTGGGACATAGTTCATAGTTTCTAGGATTGGACATAGTTCCCATAGGCCAAATAGGTCAAATATTGGTAATTTGAATGGAGAAATGCGCACCAATATCAGAAAGGGGGTAACTGCGGCCTTCTTACCTTCTTACCCATAGTCCAAATCAGTCAAAGATTGGTAATTTGAATGAAGAAATGCGTGGCCTTCTTACCTGTTTTAAAGTAGTTCATACACTTTAGAAGCCACGACTCCTTTGAACTTTTAACACATTACACTTAACAGTTATTTTGAATTCAATGTTATGCAAAATCCTTCTTGCTTCAGCTTCATTAAGACCACCATCTCGTTTCTTTTTCCCAGCAGGCAGCGACAGTTTGGGCATTGAGCATCACTCCCATGCGCTACTCAACGAGAAGCAGCAAAAGGATCAGCTTCGGGCTCGTCTGGGTCTCTTGTTGAACGACAACAACTGCAGCAGCAGCAGCAGCGATCACAACGGTAACTCGACGAGCACTACAAGCAGTGGTGCAGGTGGAACCACCCACATTAGCAGCAGCACCACCACAGCAAACAGCAGCAATTCCTCTCAAAACATCAGCCCGGAGCAGACGCTGGCTTGCGGAGTGCTTAGCGGGAGCCAGCTGTCGGTGGCCACCTGCACCACCAAGGAGGATGCATTGAGTCTGTGCAGCAAGTTCAAGATGGGCTGTTCCATGCAGGAACACTCCTTTGAGGCTGTGCCTCAGCTCAAAGCACGGAAAGGAGCCACTCGACGTTCCGCGCGGGTTGCACAGCTGCCAGCTGCAGGGGGTGCAGTAGCCGAGGGTACGTCCATCAGATCGGCAACTGGACTGGTTTCGGAGGCCGCGGGTGGTGCAGTCGGGAAACGTGCAGCAGCAGCAGCAGCTCTGGCCGCTGTGCAATTGGCTCTTAAGCCGCTCTTCTTTGAGGTTCCACTGCAGGAGCCCGACCCCCCCTATGTTGGACGCCAATGGCTGGTGCAACAGTTGTCGAATATACTCCTCGGCACAGATACACGCGTTGTGCTGATCAATGGACAGCCCGGAACAGGAAAGACCGCCTTTTGTCTGCAGCTGGTGGAGTATTCCTGCTTCGGACGTCGTCGGATGCACGCGCAGGAGGATGCGGATGCCATCTACAGTCAGTTGGGCGCACAGAACGAATGGATACGGGGCTTGGCTTCCCACATAGTAGGATACCACTTCTGCCAGGCGGACGCGAATCTCACCTGCCAGGTCCCTGATTTTGTGCACTCCCTGGCGGCTCAACTGTGCCAGGCACCTCAGCTCACCGCGTATCGGGACTACCTACTCTCGGAGCCGCATCTCCAGGACATCCTGAGTGTCAGGGAGTGCATTGCGGACGCAGAACGAGTGATGCGTCTCGCGATACTGGAGCCCTTGGCTCAGCTGCATAGGGCGGGAAAGATACCAGCCAAGGTGGCAGTTATCCTTGTGGATGCCCTCTGCGAGGCCGAGTACCACCGTCCCGACCATGGTCATACGATTGCCAGCTTTCTTGCCCAGCTGACACCCCACTTCCCTACCTGGCTGAAGCTGGTGGGCACTGTGCGCACTCAGATGCTTGAGCTGGTCAAGGCACCCAGCTACACACAGCTCACCCTGGACAGCTGGGCGAGTAGTCAGAGCTTGCAGCAGGACATGCTGGACTACATCAGGGGCCGCATTTCGCTCTGCCCCGAAATACAGCACAACATTGGTGGCAACCTGGCCCAGTCCCAGACCAAGTTCGTCTCGCATCTGCAGTCGCTCAGTCGCGGCTCCATGCTGTATGCAAAGCTGATTCTTGATCTGATCTCACGTGGACAATTGGTAGTCAAATCGTCCAGCTACAAGGTGCTGCCCGTGTCACTGGCTCAAATATTTCTGCTTCATTTCAACCTGAGGTTTCCAACGTCTCGTAGCTTCGACCAGACAGCCCCGATCTTAAATGTCTGCCTTGCCGCCCTCCACCCTCTGACGCTGGACGAAATCTACTACAGCATGGAGGCGCTGCATCATGGACAGGAGCCCCTGAGTTGGACGCACTTCATGCAGCGCTTTAAGCTATTGGATGGTTTCCTCATTAAGCGCTTGGATAACACATACATGTTCTTTCACAGCTCACTCCGGGAGTGGCTCATGCGACGAGACGAGGGGGAGTCCAGTAAATTTCTATGCGACGCCCGACTGGGGCACGCTGGAATTGCCTTTCGACTGTCCCGTCTTCAGGCCCCGCTACAGCCCCAGCTAACTCTCGAGCTAGGCCATCACATGCTCAAGGCCCATCTGTACAGCACCAGTCAAGCGGCGCTTTCTCCAAGAGATCTGCAGTCCTACTGGCTGGCAGGGGCGGCGGACAACATATCTGCAGCCCTGGGTGCCCTGCGGAACGTGTACAGTCCGAATGTAAAGGTGTCTCGTCTAGTTCTACTCGCTGGGGCGTCTCCCGACCACCGCACCGACTACATGGGAGATGCGCCCATTCTCTGCATTGCCGCCCACGAGGGTATACTGCCCATGGTGAGCCTACTGCTGGAGTTCGGTGCCGACGTAGGACTCACCAACAGCCAGGGATGCACACCGCTTATCCTGGCCGCAATGCGTGGTCACTGCGACGTTGTGCGTCGCCTGGTTGCAGCTGGCAGCAGCTTGGGGCAGCTGGACACCACTCAACGTTGTGCTTTGGTGCATGCTGCAAGAATGGGACATCTCAGTGTAGTGCAGTACCTGCTTGCCTGCGAGTGGACCCCTCGGGCTTGCTCCTTGGACGTGGGTCGGTCCCTGGCCCTGCAGCAGGCCCTGATTGGAGCAGCTGGCCAGGCGCATGTGAAAATCCTAGAGGATCTCTTAGATCTCAATGAGCACGAGCAGGACGACATCAGCATCAATGTGAACGGCCTGGAGCCGAGCAGCGGAGAGCTGGCAATCACAGCTGCTGCCAAGCACGGTTGTGTGGATGCAGTGAACATACTGATGTCGCGAGGAGCACAGATAGATGCCAGGAACCGACAGGGATACTCGGCATTGTGGTTGGCAGTCAAGGAGGGACACTGGAGCGTTGTAGAACAGCTGTTGCAAAGAGGAGCCCTCTTAGATGAGCCTTTGGGACAGGCGCGCAAGACACCGCTGATGATCGCCGCCGAAGAGGGACACCTGGAGCTTTTGGAACTGCTCCTGGCACGTGGTGCAGCTCTGGAGGCCGAAGACCACGAGGGATTCACCGCTCTAAGCTGGGCCTGTTTGCGAGGACACCTCAACGCGACAAAGTGTTTGGTCGAACACGGCTGCAATCGGCACCACGAGGATCACAATGGGCGTACTGCCCTGGACCTGGCTGCGTACCAAGGGGCGGCCAGTTTGGTGCTCTATCTGCTGGAGCAGGGGGCCAATCTGGAGCACATCGATGTGCATGGCATGCGACCATTAGATCGCTCCATAGCCTGTCGCAACATCCAAGCGGTGCAGGTATTCCTGCGCAAGGGAGCAAAGCTGGGGCCCACCACTTGGAGCATGGCGATGGGCAAACCGGAGATCCTTGTTGTGTTGCTCAACAAACTGCTCGAGGATGGAAATGTGCTGTATCGCAAGAATCGATTCCAGGAAGCCGCACATCGCTATCAATATGCACTACGCAAAATCTCCGGCCTTGAGCCGCTTCTCGAAAGGAATGCGGTCTTTGCCCAGCTGAGGACTAATCTACTGTTGAATCTGTCGCGTTGCAAGCGAAAACTGAATGTAAGTCTCAATTGAATCTTTAACTTGGGAGCCTTCCACTTACGATTGGTAATTTACATTTTCAGGAACTTGACGCCTCCATAGATTTGGCCACGCAAGCCATACTCCAGAAGCCACACAGCTACGAGGGCTACTACGCCCGGGCCAAGGCGCGCATGGAAATGGGTGCCCTGAACGAAGCCCTGGTGGATGCCAACGATGCCATGCAGGAAGCTGCTCAGAGCGGCGTCCTCTCCGGAGTTGTGGAGGTGCTGAAGCGCATCCAGGCCGAGCTTCTTACACGCATCACCAGCGAGGATCAGCAGTCCTCGTCCGTCAAGTTGGACAGTGCTGGAGCTAGCGCCGCCGTCTACGAATCTCAGCAGGAGATCACAGATTTGTAAATGTCCTTTGTTGTTCTCGTACTCGTCCTTACGCAATCGAAACACGACCTTAGTTCTATATTCTCGTTCAAATAAGGCCTAGCTCTTAACTGTTTTATACTATTTATTGCCATTTGGATGTTTATAACTTAAAAAATTAATATTTTATTTACAGTTCATTTTCTTAACGCATGTATAAAATAGTTTTTATCAGTAAAATAAAAATAAGTCTAGAGTGATTAATTAAATATTTGCGAATACAAAAGCTGTGTCGTTTACCTGAACAAGTCCCTTAACACAATTTACAGCCAGATCTATGCAGTTTTGTTAAGGTTGGAACTGAAACCAAGTTTATAAAAATACTAAGGTTACTTAACCTTCAGTGATTTTCCTTAGCTTAGGGTCCTGGTTGTAACCCCATACACCTGCGTTTGATGGAGACAAGATGGTCTTGAACATCCTTAAACACAGTTGTTCTCTGTCAGCACCTCAGTGGCATCAACTTAGGTTGCAATTTTCGTGTCTTTCATCTAGATATGTAATCGAGTAACTATACATTGTCAAATTGCGATGATAAAATGAAGTAAAAACTCTTTCTTTATTTTTTTAAGAAAAACAACTGTCAGCGCTGCGGATTATAATATTTTACTGCATACTTTCGACCTGTAACTTGAAAAAATATTATTGCATACTTTTTGCATACTTTTAAAGACTGTGTACTCACAAAGCCTGTTAACAGAATTTATAGCATGATATATTAGATTTCCTTTTAAGACCCCATACGAAATGTGTGCAACAGGAGTTGGGCCTACAATTTCTTGATCAGCAACACCTGTACACATCTGTACACTGACATGACAAATACTCTATCACTGAAGAACATGGAGGATGAAGATGGGATGATGTTCTTTGCACTTTTGTACGAAAACGCTGTTTAAAAGCGACTCATTCATCAGTTTGCTATCTGCAAAGCTGTAAACGTCAAGCTTGGCGTAGATATTGCACAGAGGCAACGGAGAGAGCGTTCGATACTGCATTTTCAGTCTGTGAATTAAGCATTATCAATAAACCATAACTATAAATCCACGTGTAAATTGAGATAACCAATTCCGATGTGATAGCAGTCGATGGGGCTTCTTTGGAGTCTTGCACAGGAAGCGAGAAGAAACGCAAAATTATATTTTCTGTTCGCGTTTTTTTTTTTATCATCAATTTAGCATTTGCTTATATAATATTTTATTATTATATATATTGTTGATCTCCGCTAAACAGAGCGAAAAGGATGTTAGCCGACTTAACTATTTTATTTCCGCAGCATTACTCAATACCCTCCACTATCGGCCTATGCTCCTCTGTATATCACAACGATTGTTGCTAAGATTTCTAATTGTTACTGCAATTGGAAATACAACCGATTAATAACATTAGGTGCCGGCTGAGGGCGCCACAGTTATCTATATAAAGCGCCATCTATTAAAAGCAAGCTCTGGTTGTCAAACTAGTTGACTTCAAACTATTTCTCTGTTGCATATTTTACAGCATCGTTTTATACCTATTACTCGTACAAAAAATAGGTATACTATAATCGTTAAGATAAGGTGTGGCCATCTTGTAATGTATTTACAGTGGGGAGCAAAAGTGATTACATATTTGCATATTACATATATGTTTTATACTTATTAAACAAATTTTTGGAAGTATGCATAATAAATGAGGCTACAGTCGAGCGAGTCGACTTTAGGAGACCACGTACTCCATATAGTGAGGATAATTGAAGGTAATAATTATCGACCGTTTTGACCAATGGGATATCGAATATAGTTGTCCGATCTATTGAGTACAGTAATAATATAAATATAAATATAAATATAAATATAAATATAAATATAAATATAAATATAAATATAAATATAAATATAAATATAAATATAAATATAAATATAAATATAAATATAAATATAAATATAAATATAAATATAAATATAAATATAAATATAAATATAAATATAAATATAAATATAAATATAAATATAAATATAAATATAAATATAAATATAAATATAAATATAAATATAAATATAAATATAAATATAAATATAAATATAAATATAAATATAAATATAAATATAAATATAAATATAAATATAAATATAAATATAAATATAAATATAAATATTCAAGATATATGAGTCTGGGTGAGATAGCTCAACTAACCTTTGTCTTCATACAAATTTAATATTTTCCAACGATTTGTCGGATCACACTTGGGGAGGATACTCGTAGGTTTTATACCTACCATACACATACTGTGTAAATGTGGTCATGATAACTCTTGTCGTTTTTTAGTTATAATAATATAAACAAAGTTTTTTGAGAGATGACATTTTATGAGGTGACCACAATTTGAAATAAAATTGATCTGCCTGACATAAGGACGGACAAGCTTGATTTGGATCGGGCATCTACATTCTATAGCTAACATAGGATAGATCGGTAAAAAAATTACCTTTCACAGTCGGCTCGCTGTACTGTAGCCTTTCTTACTAGTTAAAAATCATTTTTTTGTACAATGTGGCACATTTTCCAATATATTCTGAAAAATTTTGTTTACAACACTCTTCCCATCTTACTATAATAAGTTTCGCTTCACAGGACACCATAAATATCAGGACCCTGGGATCAACGCAAAATGCGGATATATAATCCATAGCCAATGATGAATATTAAAATAATAAATAAGTTTGTTCAAGTTTTTGACAATAAACGTTATTTTGAATTGATATGAAAAATGTCTGTTAACCACACTGAATGCATAGGCCAAATTACTGACCAAGTTTCATCCAAATCGGACTACTGTATTGTAAAGCTGCCATGGAACAATCAGTAAAAATATAATCTAAATATGAATAGGTATAAAAAATATTTAAATTGACCAATCAATATCACTTATGTCAATTATTTAATCGAGTGTGCCAATATAGAAGTCAATAATATATAAAGATCCCAGTTTAGTTCTTTCAAATAACAAACAAATAAAAAATTGTTAGTAAAATTGACGTAGTTTTTGTTTTAATATTTTATAAAAAGTTCTCTTAACCGTAATATTTTCCTTAATATACTTACATTACAACATGATAAATTATATGATTCTAGAATTGTAAATTTTGCATGGCATTAATTTGGGTTGTGAAGAAATATCTAATGAAATGTAACATTCAGTCTTGCTTTTTGTATGTTTCTCAAAGCAGGTGATAATAAGTAAAATTTTGAACGAAATGTACAACAATCGTTAACAATTTATAATTTAATTCCGAAACGTTTACACTTAACTAAGTAAAAATTACGTATTGTCCGATAAAACTAACTAAAACTAACATAACGGCTCAATATGAGCCACGGAAGGAACTTTTTGCAGGCAGTGTGCAAAATGTATTCGTTGTTACTTTAACACTTTCGCTTATCAGGCAACAATGGCACTAATTGGGAAGATCCCGCAGAATCCTGCAAGGATCCAAGGCTAAAACTTTTCATCATCGATACTAGGACGACAGTTGTTCAGCGCCGTCTGACGCTTTAGAGTGCCGGTCTCACAGTCATTGTAGGTTTTGGCCAGGACTTTTGGGGTGTTGTTGTGGTTCATGTTGTTCCGATTGAGGGTGCCACTCGCAATGTTGCTCGTCTTGACTGGCATGCGGAAACTGCTCTGTCTTTTAGGACGTTGCTCGTAATACTGTAAAAAGATGAAGGAATAAATAATAACATAAAATATTAACTAATCAACTCGTATCCAATGACTCACATCCTTGGTGGGCAAACTCGAATACTGATTGGGATAAGTATCGAAGCTGGCCGTCGTGGTTGTCGTCTTGTTGAGTGCTTCCTCCGCGCCGATCAAGAAAGAACGCCTTGTAAAGTGATAGGTGCCCAGGCAACAAGCGGCAGTGAACAACAACATGACGAGGACAACAATGGATATAGTTCCTGTTGAGGCGGTTTGGACTCCTGCCAAGATATTATGTCAATAAAGATGTTCCTCCAGAGCACATCGATTACTTACCTTCACATTCTCCAGGCACACAGGCAGTCTTCTCGAACTCAGCTCCGCGACACTCTAGGGAATTTGGCTGCTCAACGATGCAGCGGCGATGACGGAGTCGGATGCCATCATTGGAACAGGCAGACCACTCGCTCCATTTGCTCCAGCCAAGGAAGTCTGCAAGAGAAAGCAGTTAGTAAACAAATTCCCTTTGTCCACTTTGAATCAACCCACCTTCGCATGGCGCATTCTCACACTTCTGCTCTTCCAGAGCACGTCCTACACAGAGTCTATCGTGTCCTCCCAGACATTTACGGGTGCGTCGACGCACGCCCAGACCACAGGTCACGGAACAGCTAGACCACTCAGTCCAGCACCCCCACTCGTGCTCCAACTGACTGTCAATACTGTTGTCCGGTTGCTGATCTACATCCACTGGACATGCTTGGAGATTACAAGCACGATTCTGCACATTGCGTCCTCTTTGTCGATGCTGCGTGCCTCCTCCACAGCTGACACTGCAGGGCGACCATTCGGAGTCGGATTCTGTGGTGTCGTGGTCATTTAGTCGCTGACAACTGCCGTCTGGGCGACAGTTACGGGTCTCCTCTTTAAGTAGACCGATCCTCACAGAACTGGGATCAGCGCTGGTGGCGCGACAAGTGTAACGGTACCTCTTTTCTATGTGTGGCTCAGTGGCATTGCCAGCGGTTGCCGAGGAAGTGAGCCATGGAGTCCATGAGCTAAACTTGCGCACCTCCGAGCAGCTTTGCATGTTGCATTCCTCATAGTCCAGTCGACAACCCGGGCACTCCAGCCCTCCATTAAGAGGCTTGGGATCATCGCACTCCCGTCGACGCATGCGGAATCCACCGCCACACTGGGCACTGCATTCACTCCACTCGCCCCAGGGACCCCATCCGCCATCCAAAGCCTGGGGCTTGGCCACTGGACAGGGTGGCAAATGACTGCAGTACATCTCGGCGTGCTCGGAGCCCACACAGGTGCGTCCGCCATGAGCAGGTCGAGGGTTGCCGCAGCTACGACGACGAGTCTTCACCGCAATGCCGCAGGTCTGGGAGCAGGGAGACCAGGCAGACCAGTCTGTCCAGCCTCCATGCTGGGTACAGTTTGTTACCTGCGTGCTGATGCCTTCGCAGGAGGCGCCTCCATGTTGTGGTTGCGGATTGTTACAGTTGCGTTGCCGGCACAAACAGTTGCCATTAGATTGCTCGTGTTGCTGGCAATCTTGCCACTCGGACCACGCGGACCAGCCTCCATCAATAGGAGCATTTAGCACCGGGCAACTGAACCTACTGGGCTGAAGCCAGGGCTGTTGCACAGTTGGATCGAGTGGAGTACAACGTTCCACGAGCTCATTCCAGCCACAGTACGGATCCATTGCATTGAAGCAGCTTGACTGTGACATGTGGCGACTGCACCGCTGAGAAGGAATCTTTGTTAAGGCTAGGTCAGTGCCAAGGTACAGTGACTCTGTGACCTTCAGATATGACATGTGCAGGAGTGCGCTGGTCCCCGTATCATCCGATTGCCACAGTTCGACAAGACATGTTTGAATCGGTTCGTCGGATCGTCCATATTTCACCGAAAGCTTCTTGATGTGGTTACCGCTGCTGGAAATAAAAAGCATGTGCAGCTGCTCCGTCTTAGTCTGCACCACATCCATGGCAATGAGCTTGAATCTCTCTAGTCTCGAGTGGTAGAGTGGTTTGGCGCCAAGCGGTTGGATCGCCTGATCCATCAACTGATACCGTGAGCTCTCCAGTAGATGATTAAAGGCTATGGCACCACTAGCACATTGGAACTGACTTCGTTGTCGTGTATTCACTGTCTTCCAGGCTGCATCTGAGTGCTCCTGGTGCTTAAAGGCGCCCTCAAAAGCGGCATTAATCGCACTCAGGTTGTAGGCACACACAGCTGATCCAAAGATGCTTGATCTATTCAGTAAAAAGATATTTTTAGTTAGAGGTCACCGCTAGCTTCCACTCGCCGCTTACCCCGAAGTTGTGAAGGTTGCATAGAGCACATGCTCCGATTCCGCATAAGTCATGCCCTGGATCTCGTCAAAATAGTAGGGATAATCTCCAGGCAAGGAGCAATTAAGGCGTGCCTTCAAGAACGATGTCCAGTTCTCCCGTAATACCTGATCTCCTCCAGCATCGTTCTTACAAACTCTTGCAATTCGTGAATAGATTGCCTAAGGAAACAAGCAGAGATTTAATAGGGCAAGTCCTAGGGATTGATTTTAAGGATTTACCTTGCCACAGCTCATTTGCTCGGCTGCGGATTCGCGTAGCAGGAAGTAGACGAAGTTTCCAGCCTCAAAGCTGCCCACAAACTGAGCTCCATTTAGCCAGTTGTTGTTGTATTGCTTAGTGCGAAGAACGCGCTAGAGGAGAAGAGATGAAAAACGGGTTAAAAAAGGCTCAGACTTAGTTTAGAATTAGTCCAGAACGGACGGGAGATTTAAGATTTTAAATGGACAGGAAACATTTCGGAGTGGCCTGAGAGGCTTCGAAAAAGAAATATTTGGAGAAGGATCTAAAACATACCCCATTGGAGTGAACGGGGGAGCGTAAGATAGCCACATCGCTGCCGGAGAAATCGGTGGCGGTGCCGATGAACATATTTCCATTAGACTGCAAGAGGCTGGTGCTGTTTGCCAGAGGATGGAAGGGGCACTTGACGACGCCATCGTCAAAGGCGGTAACTGTCAGGTTTTCCATCTGCAATTTTTGAGCAAAATTTGTGCTTGTGTAAGTGGCTGTGGTTGTATTTGTTGTTGTAGTCGAGCACTCACCTGGCGCCATGAGCAACTCGGCTGGAAGGCGTTCGTCCCACACGCGTACAATTGGTTCTCACCGTAGCTATGGAGCACACGGATATAGTTACGACACCATCGTTCAGATTGGCCTTTCTGCTGGCACATGAATGTCTTCTCCGGTGTCGCCACCCAGCTGGCGTTCTCCAGCATCTTCAAGTCGAACGTCATGCGGTACAAGGTGTCTCTGAAAAAATAAAATGCACAAAAATAGTTAAGACACCGATAAAGTATATAAAATGTTGCTGATTGGGGGAATGGTAACAGCTGAAATCGGCCCACAACCGCTTACAAATAAGGCAATAGCCACAAAGGCCTAGATCTCCCCATACACCTCCCCACTAATCCCCATCTGGGCAGTTGTCATAATTTTCCAACTGGTTGCTACACTGGTGCGTTGAACCGCAAGGCAAACAGGTAGCTATACCTGTCCAGGCACAGTGGTCTGTCGCCAGCTAATGTGGGCAGTGAACAAGCTCAACACAGCTCAATATTCCGACTTGAACAATTTAGCCAACTAAATGGGAGAAACATTCCCGAATTCAAACAGAGTTCTATCTATTTACTGTCTAAAATAAACGAAAAATTCATCCAAACAAAGTTAAAAGAAGTGCTTCATATTCTTAAACTGATTTTGAAATACTTTATAATTTGAATTATTCTGATCAGGATAACAGGAGAGTAACTCATACATTTTACTCTTTTCTATAATTTAAGTGTTAATTAAGCTATGAAATATATTCTGACATTGTCTGTATCTGTATCTTTATCTGTAACTTTAGCACTAATCTCTGCTTCTTTCACATTTCTCAACTGACAATAGATATCTAAAACATTGAATTATAAAATTACATTTAAATTATAGTTAGCTTCAGTTTCTTAACAAGTTTTAGTTTCAATACAGCAATTATCCGCAATTCAAATTATGTTGTTTTCATAAGACTGGCTTCACTGTGACCAACACACATTTGGCTAAACAAATACGAAGATCAATAGATCAAGTGCATACGAATGCCGCAAGTGAGAGATAAATGGTTACATCTCAAACTGGACAGCATTCGCGAGCGAGTGAGTGGACATAGAATTTACCAACATATCGGCAATACTTTAGATGAAGGAATTCCGGCGACCAGACGACGCCACAGTCAAGTCAGCCAACACACGACCGACCAAAGAGACAGACATTGTCAGACAACTCAACTAAGCAATAGTTTAGAGACTTCAGTGTGGGACTCTCGACCAGATTAGTTTGGCTCAGGCTCTGGCTCAACCTCTATCTCTATCTCTGTCTCTGTCTCTGCGAAACTCGCCCAATATCAATCAGTCAAAACGCAGCAGCTGCTACAAAGCGTGGCGCGTGTCTCAACTCGACTCGACTCGACTGAGCCCAGCTCAACTCGGCTCAGGTGGTAACTTGAGCCTTCCAGCCAAGACACGAGGCATACAGGCACTTAGCCAACTTCTGCGGTACGCGTTGATGATGAGGTAATAAAACAGTTCCAACATTTGCAACATCAACAACAACTGCAAATGGGCCTTAGCTCCCCAAAACGCAGCTGTCAACAATTTGTTAGTGTGTTTGTTGTGTGTGCGGTGTGTGTGGTGTGTGTGGTGTTGTCTGAGGCAGATGCAAAAGGTTTCTTATTTTATTAAATTCTGTCATTATTTAAATTGTGGTATTAAAATGGCAGAGTGCAGTAAACAAGGGCTATAAAATTGGCAATTAACAGTGTAAATAAACAGAAAATGGAAATTTATTAATGATAATAAAGTAATTACATCTTTGACAGAAATTGTTTACTACATACTTAATAGCTCCTAAGTAACTATTGAGTTACCAAATTTATACTTTTTCACCAACATCGATAGTTTCTTTCGTTGACCGTCTGTATACTTCCATACCATATACTGGTATCACAAGCCTTCTAGGCTGACAAGCACCACGCGGGTAACACTACCTTGTGGAAAAGGGTTGGGCTAAACGTTAGGTTTGTTTTAACGTGACAAGTAAGAAAGGCCACAGTCGAGCTAACCGACTGTAAAAGACCCGTAGTTATTCCAGTGTGTATTTTTCTTAATTTTCGAATGATTTGTCCAATGAAGCTATTGGCTATAGTTCATCCAGGTGTTCATACGGACAGAGGGACATCGCTATCGACTCGGCTGTTGATGCTGATCAAGAATTTTTATACTTTATGGGGTCGGTCACGCCTCCTTCTGCCTGTTACGCACATTTCGACATTTCCATAGACTCCTCTACTCTTCTTAAAGTACGGGGTCTAAAAATGACGTGACAATCGTCGCATAGCAAAAAATACACAACTGGCAAATACGATAGCAAAAATCGTAGAGTAAATAAAAAAAGAGTGCACAAATTACACTCAGACTTAACGGCTGCAAAAATTAATTACTGTTGATTACAAGTTTTTTGTTTTGCTAAACCAGGTGTCACTTCTACGGCGTGACTAGATTTTCTTTACAAACAATTCTATGCAAACAAAGCGATAACTTACAGAAAAAAGTGTGTAAAATGAATAATATTTTAAATTTAGATATTAAGTAGATTCGGCTATAACGACAGCCAGGAACTGAAGATTTACCGTCATTCTACATTGACGTCACACTACTCAAACGGATTGGAATTTTTTAGACCCCGTAAAAAAGAGTAAAGGGGTCTATTAAGTTTGTCTAATGCTAACTGTGCAAAACAGGTAGGAGACTTACGATCTCATAAAGTATATTTATTCTTGATAAGCATCAACAGCCGAGTCGATATAGCGATGTCCGTTTGTCTGTCTTTCTGACCGACCGACTGTATGAATACCTAGATCTTAGAAACTATACGAGAGCCAACAAATTTGTAATGAAAGTCCGTCTATGGCGTACGCAGAAAATACGGTCACCTCACCAAAAACTATGCTTATATCACCATAAATTTACCAAATTTACACAATATGTGAAAGGTACCATTATACCTATCCTCATAAATTTTGATCCTGATCCAACAACTATAGTCTAAAGCTCACGTAAATCAAATACGACAAAAGTGGGACATTTGTATGAAGACATGTATTGTTAGTTGATATATCACAACCAAACGATACCATTATAACTGTCTTCACCAAGTTTGATCTGTACCGGACATGCATATAATAAAGCTCCCAAAGGAGAAATCGGTCGAACATTGCAATCGGAGTCTTACATTTATTTTTAGCAGATCAATTCCTAATTAGTTTGAGACATACATATGAATCCGAACAGTTCCGAAAAGTTTGCCAATAGTTGTACCCCGCAGAGTTACACGCACGTGCCTCGTCTAGATAACAATAAAGCAAACGCGTTTTGACAAATACAAATACAAACACAAATACTAATTAAACAACTGGAAAAACAATAAGCAAATATTTGCTAAAAGCAACAAAAGCAAGTTGAGAGAACATGTGTATCGACTTTTCACACCTCAAATGAAATTCGCCATCGTCGACTGAAGCGAAAGATAAGAACATTTCAAACGAACTCTCCGATTAGGGCAGGTACTAGAAGGCTGAGAAGGGGCAGGGGCAGAGGCAGGGACGGGAGTGCGGCAATGCTAATTTGCAAGGCCGTTGCTTATCGCAACTGCAAAAGAAATGGATCACTGAACTCCGTAAAACGAGTTAACTGCGAAAGTCATAGAAATTTGTGTTAATTTATTGGCAGAATTTAAAGTTCACTTTGTTAATTTTAAAACTAGTTAAGTTAAATACAGCTAAAAAAGAAAACAGTTAAAATACCACAAGTGTGGTCATAAGTTAAAAGCTTGTTAAGTTGAGATACATTTCCAGTGGAAGTAAAGAGATTTAATGAAGTGGGTAATAGTAATAAAAAGTAAAGCAACACTATTAAATAGAGATCAAAACAATATCTTAACTAGTAAGAAAGCCTACAGTCAAGCGAGCTGATTGAAATGATCCTGTACTCAGACTTGCGCCTATAGGAGCTAAAGGATATAGTTGTCCGATATGTATCAAACTTGGTAGTAACAATTATAACAAAATACATAATATGTGAGTTTGCTTACGAACGATCATTTTTTAAATATTTCCGCCTTAGTGATCGTGGCAACAATTTGAAATTTACTTCAACTGCACGCGAAATTGAATGACTACTTTTCTAATTTTGTTGGCTCTAGTGCTTAAAGTCGCTGGAATAATTTAATATAAGAAAATAATAGTATTGTGATGCTCAAGTCTTTTAGTACATAAAACCCAACCGTTTACAACTAAATCTTGTTTAGAAGTGTAGGGAAAGCAGTTTGTACAGTAAACAAAGAATCAAGTTAAGTATACAAATGGTAGAAGCGATGACGTAACTGAATTTTATATTCAAAATGGAGCAATTACTTTAGCCCATTTAAAGAGACGGGGCCAACTTGTTCAGCAAGTGCGTTACTTGCGCTGTATCTGTATCTGTATCTGTAGCTTAAGTAGTGACTGTATCTGAAGCTGTTGGGTATTTTATTTTGCCTGTTGCAAGCATGAAATTCGCACACCTTGCGCCTTGGTTAAGTTTTGAGCGACAAGCGCGACAAGATATCAAAAAGGCCAAGTTTGTTGAATCGACCAAAGTGGAGGTGATTGAGGAGGAGAGGGAGACTGAAGCTGGCGTCGCATGCAGCTATTAAATATTTAACCATGGCGCCGTTAGTCCAGTCCGAGAGCGACTCCCAGGCCGACTGTAAGCCCAAGTCGGATCGAGTGCTGATCAAGTGGACGTGGAGGTGCGTGGGCGTTTGTCTAGCGCCTGTTTGGCGACAGCTTGAGGCGATCGACGGTTTTACGGACTGCTTGTAATTAAAAACTGCTCAGCTTTGCACCGTTAAGAGCTTGTGCGGCAAACAACTTGCAACAAACTATTGCATTGCACTGCCTACGCCGAGCGCATTCCTCGACTCTCAATCTCGCTTTAGCCAAAATTTTATTTTACATTTTGCCTATAGAAATACCAATGTATGCAAAACGCCCCCCTTAAAAAATAAATACAAAAAATGGGCCAAATGTTTTAGCTTGATTAATTTTGATTTCAATTTCGCTGCTGGACTTCCAGTAGCCGCTTTAGCTGACTGCCAACCTCTTTACGTCTGTCAAGTAAGGTTTGTGTCCACCTTTCAACTGCCAAGTGTGGTACACGGTGGCAAATAAAAAACTCTTTAAGTCGAAAGGAAAAAGGATTAAAACACTAAAGTAATTAATAAATGATTTTAGCTTTGCTCCGAGGAATCCTCAAATAAAGTCATGACTTTTGTTGTAATTAGCGAAACTAAAATCGTACTATAAGTGTCCTCATAAACTACTATTTTTTAAACATGTTATTTAGCTGTCCTGGACTGTAGAAATCTGTTTAAACCATTTTAAACCAAAAGTATCCATAAAGCGCTCTCACTTACTCCCTTTGCCTTAAGTTCCCTTACAGTATTGAACATTGATAGTGCAATGTTCGTCGTAACTTTAAGTTGAATTCATGCTCATACAGTTGCACATAATTTATAAATGCTTTCGATGCTTACCAAAAACATTGTTCAGCCACATGTATAAGCATTTCAAATGCTTCCATGGCTCATTTGCGGCCAAGCCACAAAAAATTACTCAAAAAGAAAGAAAAAAAATAATGAAAATGAAGTAACGAACCTTAATAAAAGGTTTTGCCAGTTGTTAATCAAACGTGTAGGAAGGAGAAAGGGGGCTTTGAAAAGGGAAAACAAAACGGTATTATAGGTATTATTTAAATGTAGTCTATATCAAATTTCAGGTCACAAGACCCCAAAATGCACTGGAGATGACAGAAATGACGGGACATGCAATTGCCCCGTCAGTCCTCGCACCTCTCACTTGTTACTCGCAGTTCGAGGTTCGCTGCTAGCTGCTCGCCATGGCAGCCATTGAAATACTTTACACTGTGATCGTTCCCGACTTGTCGCAATATGAAAAGTCGTCATCGTAATCCGAACCTTTAGTCGTGTCAAGTGTTTGTGTCTCTGTGTGTGACAGACAAGGAGTACTGCAATGCATTGCCACAAATAAGCTTATGAGTGTGTGTGTGTGTGTGTGTGTGTGTGTGTGTGTTGTACACATGAAATTTATATAAACACTTCGCCTCTACGATTACCTATTCTTTTATGAGCTGACCACAAACGCTTTAAAAATTATTTGATATCTTAATAAACAATATTGCTACAATTAAATTGCGGTTTTTGATTAGAAGAACAAGGCTTAATGTGGTAGATTGCCAAATGTATAACAGTGCCAAAATACGACAGTAATAAACCCCAGATACCCTGTTTGTTTTATACTTTTTACCATACTTTTGGTATGTACATTTATATTTATTAAATATATATCTGTGCCTATGTGAAAGGTCCAGAGAAACGAAAGTTGAAGACTTTTAACTAGAACATATATCTGAGAAAGGTTCAAAAAAGGGCTGGAAATCTAAAGATGTAATCAATACAAAGTATACTATAAATCATGGAAGCTTTAATTTAAAGTATGCCACATTTATCTATCAGACCATATTTTCTATCAGTTATTGCACAACCTACTGTCTGTATTAATTTGTAGTTAAGGCTACGCAGGTGTGATATCTTAAGACCCAACATAAAGGTATTATATTGTTTCTGACCGTTCAGTCCAGAGTCAGTCCAGTCTAATATAGGCAACTTAGTGTATTATCAAAAAAAAGCCCACATCTTATAATAAAACTACATTTATGTGCCCACACAGTTATCTATGGAACTAGTTATTTCCTCGCCTACTTGTCGTACTCATATACTCATATAACTAAGTAGAGCAACTGCCCTTCGTTATCATAGACTAAACTGCGAATCAAAGCATAAAAAACGAGGGGGGAAACGTGTGACGAATGATTGACGACAGCAGAGAGTGTAAACGAAAAGGAGGAAAAAGAAAAGGTAAAGAAGAAGCGACAACATTATGATAAATGAGGCAATTCGTATCTGTATCTCAAGGTGCACATGTGTGATGTGGCAAGGGGTTAACATCTGTGAGGACAACGCTAAGTCTTATCTCAAGTTCTCTACGAGTAAATGAAAAGCAAACTTTGCGCATACGAAGAGTAAAGAAAAGCAGTCCAAAGAATACCAAATACAAGGCACCATCAAATTGCTTAACAAACAGGCAGGTAACGCAAGTGCAAGTATCTTTGTATCTGTGAGTACGCACAAGTATCTGTATCTCATTTGTTGTCTCTGTTCTGTTTGGTTAAGATATTCTGTTTCTTTTGCATTACGTGTTATCAATAATTTGTCAAAAGAAGGAGAAAAAAAGAAGAGAGAGAGAGAGAGAGAGAGAGAGAGAGAGAGGGTGAGAAGACTTGCTGATAAGCACAAGATTTACTTAACCTGTTTCGTGCATTTTCAAATTTATTACGAGATCTTTTGAACCCATGCCAAAAATGAAGCTTATCAAGTTAAGAGTTAAGCAATAATCAGTATTACGCGGTGCTGATAACGGATTCTACTATGACGGTTTTTTGGGGGTTTTACTAAGCAAAATTCAATTGCTTCCGTACACTTTAGTGATTGTACTTTTTTCAAGTTTTACCAATACTATTTAATCTAAAGACTCACCTAGCACCGACAATAATCTGATTCCTAGACACATCGTAGAGCACCTCAGAATACCAAGTCGTTTCGGGATCGTAGAATCGTTTGGCTGTAGACATTAAATCTGAAAAAACAATATACACGTTTATTTATTTATTTTCTCAGACATAGAGTAGGGAAACTTTAATTGTTGTTTTTGCTCAGATAATACACTTAAAGGCCATTTGCATATGAGAAATAAACAAAATATGAATTTAAATATCGTATACAAGAAAATCCAAGTCAAATTAATACACTAGTATTTGCTGACTCTGCTCTTCGAGTCGTACTTCAAGATTCTGCTCTTGGAGTCGTACTTCAAGATGCATTCCAAGCAAAAAACACAATTTGAAATATTTAAACACTATGCCGTTCTCTGATCAATCCTAAGTACTTTTAAGTTAAGATTAATCAGAAATTACATCGTTTGAAGAATAAAGTATGGAATTTTACAACCTGTTGCGTAATACATACTGTAAAAACATTCTCTGACATTTAGCTACTTAGAACTGACAGATATCAACCCAATTTCACTAAGTGTTCAACTTGATTGATTGCTTAGCAATTGACATAGTTTTGAAATTTAATTACAAGTATTTCTCAACAGCAAAACATTTTTGATAATCCAGCACTTACCTTGGTATGATATGTAACGCGAATCATTTTCCAATAATTCATAACTCGGCTGCGCCTGATAGCTGCTCGTCAGGGCCCAAGTATACGAGGAACCCGCGAGGGTTAAGAGTAGTAGAGTAAAAAGCCACAGATTGTGCTGCATGTTGTCATATTTTAAAATTAACATGCTGCAAATCAAAAGAACAATAGATCCATAGATTAGCATATTTGTTTTTGTCTTGTCTAACTAGTATCAGACTAATATTTGCATGCTCTAAATATAAAATACAATATTATATAATCCAAGGTATGTAGGATAGGGGAAAGCATTACATTTTAGCCTAAAGCTTGACACATTATCGCACACACAGTTAGTATGACTGATTAAGATTGATCAGTTAAGAGCAGTTCGAGTGAACTTACTTCGTAGATTGTCACGTAGTGTGTAAGCAGACTACGCTATTCCATTTAGCTTCGTAGATTGCGAAAGAGTTGTACTTTGATTATTTATAAGCTTGATAGCGTTTCACTCTTTGAATACTTTTAAGCTTTTCTATGTTATATTCACTTTGCAAAAACCAATCACATTGCACACAGCATAAAAAAACATTTAATTCAATTTTTTGGTTATTATAAGTAGATCCGGAATCCCGAGTTACAATTTGTATAAAACAATACTGAAAACGAGTCGCGCGCGTCACGATCGAGAGAGGCGAAGTTAACAGCGCAACGAGTGAAAACAAACTGAGCGTCAGAGTAGCAACGTCAACAGAAGACACTACAAGCGAACAGGCGTGGAAACAACAAAACAAGCAAAGAGCGAACGAGTCAGTGAATGTACGATTGAGAGAGCGAACGAGCGTGCACAGAAGCAAATGGTGTAAAACGCCGACGCAACACGATGTGCAGCCCACGACGAAGATGTTTGTTTTTTCAGAACCGGCTTCGGCCTGCGCAACGAGCTACACAGCAACATCCACTTGGGCTTGGGCTCAGGTTTGTCTTTGGGTTTTGGGTTTGTGTTGTGCCTAAGGGGCTTAGTGTCGTGTTTTTGTTGGGCGCGGTTGCAGTGGCAGAGTTAGCGGCAGGGGCCTCAGCAGAGGCAGCAACGATGGCAGCAGCAGGGCAGGGCGCTGCTCATATATCATGCGACAACTACTACAACTACCTAGTGTAGAATCTTTGGGATCGTCGCCACATGAGGGCACCACTCCGCAGATTGACAGACGACGCGACGTCCGACATCATCGTACAAGGGACGTGCCCAGAACAAGGACAAAACTCTGCTGAGTCGTCATTTTAATTTGGTAGCCCAACAAATTGCCATTAGTGTCGCGACGTATATGGGCACGTGATTTACCATATGGACGATGCCTAACTGACCGACCTTATCGCATAATGGCATCCACAACGTAATAATGATTTTACAGCCAACTTGTTCATTCTTTTAATGATAACTTAATGTTGCAATGAACAGTTAGAATTATAGTAGTAGACAGTCTATTTTTGGGTAAACTAAACCAAACAACTTTTTAGAATGCGTAAATTGGTGCGTACGAGAATTTGAATTTTTAAATGTTCTGTATTGTGGATACATTTAATTTTATGACTTTTCAAACATTTTCCTCGGTTTTGTTATTACTAAGCCCAAGGGATAGAAAATCGAGCAGTCGTATTTATTTGTTTTAATAATGTATGGAATCTGGAAACACTCTTCTAATTCCTTTATGATCTGTGTAATAAGATCGGTCTTACTCAAAACGGTCCCACCAACATAGTCCTGTTGACATTAGCCTTGACTTTGACAAGTCGCGCATCTATATAAGTGTCTTTGTGTGTGAGTGTTTATTGTGACAAACCCAAAAACCCGAATACAGTATATGAGAATCGGCACAGGATCAGGTTCGATGCAGGGTTTGTTTATGCCAGAGCGTGAACTGAAGTTAAAGATATACAATTCAAAATGAGAGAAAACAAAAAAGATATTTAGCTACGGCAATACAAGTAAGTTAATGACTACCCAAGCCCTTGTCCGGGACACCTTGGTGCGTTACCAAATATGCTAATTGTGGTAGCAGACGTTGTTGCACTCGCAGGCCTTGGTAATTTACAGCTTTACTTCTGCTAGCACAATTGTAATGCTAATGGCCAGGTAAACGTAAGATTCAAGATGGTATCGTTAATTTCCTTTGCGGGTGAGTCATTTGCACGTACGGAAGTGCATATAAATTTTGGTTCCTCTTGTCATGGTCATGGTAAGAGAAAGAGATGAAAGAGTAGAGAGAGAGTAAGAGGGAGAGACATATATTTTATGGTCTTCACCTGTCACATTTATGTTACCAAAGTGTGTTTTAAAGGGTTTCATTTGGTAAGGGTGCAAATGAAGTCAAATATTTGAAATATGACCCTATAAATGAGTTATTACCCCCTTGGTTAAGTAGATAAGAAACAGTATAATCGAACGTTCAAACTGAATTTGTGGGTCTTTGAATCAATAGATTTGGTACGAGTTTGGGGTACTTAAATGAATGTACTTTGTATCATATTATCCAGGTGTTCGTTGAAATACGAATATGGGTCACGTGGAATGAAATGGAATTTGAGTCAATCCAAACACTCTCTAAATGAATATCATTGTTAGCATTTCTTCGGGATTTAGGCTTTGGGTTATAGCCTAAGTGTATGTAAATAATATATACTTCGTTAAATTCACGACAGGAAGCCCATTTCATTGCATCTATAGTCGTAATATTTAATCTTAAACTTTCCAAATGCTGCACACGTACACTGGGTACTAAAATTTTATGGGCTGCTCAATAAATCAATAATTATTGAAACGATCGAGAGCGAACCGAACAGATATAAAATTCTCATATATGCAGCGCTCTCTCCCTCTCTGTTACGCTATCCCTGTCTCTCATTGGCCAATCGCCAAACTAATTGAAAAGACCTTTAAATATGTAGAATTGAAGCCAATAAAGGAAGTACTATATATGTATGATAGAGTAAGACAATAGGCATTTGGCCTATTTGGCTAAGTGCTCGTCGATTGTATGAAATCATTTTAAAAGAACAAGTAGTACGTACAAATCTTCAAAAGAATGCCCAACCAAAGGATACCCAATAGTCAGAAAGTAAAGCAAACAAATGTTGCTCATTCTACTCACTTATTTGCTTATAATAGTTTTTTATAAGGTCACTTGTTCTTTCTATGCACAATGGGTATTAAAAATGAAAACAATCGTAAATTTCAAGCTCGTTGGAGATAATTAAAATGCTTTGGTGTCGCATAGTTAATTTTCAAACAGTTAAATGAAAACATAAAAAATTGATGCTAGACAACGAAAAAGCGAACATTAAAACTGTGCAGAAAGAAATATGACAAAAACTAATAGAAAATGCTATAAAATAGTGGACTTTTAATGTTACTCCGAATAGGAGATACTCTTCAATGGCCTCAGAATTTCATATTTGTATCGACTCTACTATAAAAATGTAAAATTGTCGTCTCTTGAATAAATCCATCGAGTTTCGGCTATGGACTATACATTTAGCCGGCTGATAGACTCCAATCGCGGGTTGTTTTCGAAATATTAATACCCTCTACTTATCAATATACAAAATATGAGCATATAAACTGCCCCAAACTCAGGTTCAAGCTCAAAACGACAGCTCGAAAATTTATGGCGTCATTTATGGGCGATAAGCGGTTTGAAAATATTCCAAAGTCAAAGGCGGAACAAAAATCAAACCACATAAGCAGAGACCAATTTAAATTGAAATTACATATTTCATTTGAGAATTGTGTAAATATTTGAAATGCCAACAAATCAAGTGTCGAAAATATTAATACAAACAAACGAGTAAAATAATCACTTTACTACAAATATATGTTAAGATATTCGATTAATGGAAATCTGCATATCATCATATTAGTGCTTAATCTTATCTGTTTTTAATCAAGCCCACTAATTTTAAAACTATCTTTTAGTGCTTTTCATTTATTATTTATTATTGCTGATCGCAACAAATTTTAAAAAATTTTATATCCCGTTTGGGCATTGCTTGTTTATATGTATTTTTCTACTTATTTCATATCATTCGACTAGTCTATCTATAAGATCCCCCATGAAGCTCACAAAACAAAATCAAGATTTGCATATTAATTGCGTTACGAAGATTTCATTTAAATTACAATTTATTATAGTTTAACTAATTTATCAAACTTGGTTTATGTAAAACGCGATGTGTGCCAATGAAATAAATAAGTTTTAACAGCTCCTACTGTAACACTAGTAAATAAATGGATCTCTCTGTTTTGACTTTATGCAAATCCGCTTTCAGTTTGTAATCTATAAACCAAAAACATCAGTAAATTTATATTTACAATTCCACCTGCTGTGGCCCTAATGATCTCAGCTGTAAAAAACTCACCATTAACTATTCCGAACACGCCGCATGCCAAAAACCTACAAATTCAGCTGTGTATGGGACTTTAAAATACCCTGTAATCAGCAGTAAAGAAACAGTTTGAAAGCGTAGAACAGGGTATAAAGCCAATTAACAATCAAAATGGAAACTTGAGCAAATCTATTTCAAAGTCTTTTGGAAACAACCAAAAATTTAGATCGCACTATGCCATTTTTAGAGTCACATTAATTTACAACTTTAGTTTAAAAAAAAAATAAAAGCAAGAAACGACCAAAACATGATGTTGTTTTTCAATTGAATCGTTGCGTTCTGCTTTTAGACAGATAAGTCTGCTCTGGCTCTGAGTCTGAGTCTGAGTAGAGTCTAGATCTGTTGTCATTTAATGCATTTCAGTTGTCAAATTAAAGCCTATGCAATGATCACAGTCTGTGCTCTTAATAGGTCCCAGTTGAGAACGTGCATTTAGTTATGACAAACACTGTGCAAGCAAGACCCATTACATTTTAAATTCTTTCATCTAGGAAACGTTAAAGACACTTGATTGTGTTAAGCAAAGAGGGGAAAGGACAAGAAATAGTAGTTTCAAGTAGCTTTATTTCACAGCTACTTTAATAATAGGTAATCTAACAAAGATTTTCTAACCGGTCAATCAGACGTTTTCTACATCAAGCGACGAGTTTTGTTTCTTTTTGTAGCATGTTGTTAAAATTATTGTGTGAAAACAAGTTACTTTTTTATTATTTAGTTTTTGTGTTGCAAAGAATTGCTCAATACTTGAGACCACACACACTTTGCTGGTTTTGGTTTTATTTTTCTTTTCGACTGAAATTCCTAGAGTCATAAGGGTAAACAGAAACTGTGCTAAAGTAAAAGCTTAAAAAAGCACAAGATGATGATATGACGATGTCGGATCTAGAAGCGAGTTCCATTTTTAAAATGTATTTGTTCAAATTTTCATAAATTTCAATTGGCGCGCCTTAATTTCCTTCTTCTTGTTGACTCGATTAATGTCTTTATTTTCACTCTTTTCCTTATTCACCTTTGGCCATAGAAATATGAGGCAAATGAAGTACCTGACACATAAATCAACTCGAACTGCAGCACACCCTTCCCCCTAACATGCTCTTTGTTATGGTGTGGTTTCGCCAAGAAGAAGAAAAGGATTAAAGCTGACCCGAGTCACATAATCGTAATTGTAGTGTGTTGTTGATTTTGTGTGTGGTCTTTCCCCATAAAATTCCACACAATCATAAAAAACTTTTTTCTTTTCATGGTACATTTTCATTTCCACTGAATATGTCTTTGACTGCAAAAGTTACATGTACAACTGGAAATGAATAATGTACAAGAACAATTAAAACAATCATAATTCATTTTGTTTAATTTGGCTTTATTTCAGCATACTATACTGTCCCAAGCAGCCAATGATTTTAGAGCCTATAAGTATTGTTGAAATTTGAATAAAATATCATATAACATATGATATATACTTTGCCTAACTTTAAACCAAAAATACAACACTCGAATTACTTTGGGATAATTTTATCTCTCTATCAACAAAAGTTAGTATACGTCCGAGATTTAATAAATCCCTTGTCTTGCAAGGGTATAAAGATTTCGATGTTTAAGGGGTTTCATATACAAATGTTACACTTCATTGAAACTTCACGATTCTTAATTTACTCATCTGTCTGATAAACACAAAAACAAAACAAAAACTTGGCTAAAATATCAAATAACTTAAAAACTATACTTGGCCATTTAGCGCTATGACAAAAGGCTACAACAAAAGGCCATTTACTGAATTTACATAAATCAAAATCATGTTATGAGCTATGTAAAAAAATAATAAGAAAGGCTTCAATCGAGTGAACCGACTATGAATGACCAGTTACAATATTCAGCCGATTTGTTGGGAGGCATAAGATATAGTTGTCTGATTTGCAGTTTTCATGGTACTATGCACATAACGAGAGAAGTTATGGTGATGTGAAAATAGTTTACAATTTGTGGGTGTATACACTTGATCTTCCTGACGCATAGACGGACTTTCATTTCCAATTTAGTGTCTCTCAGCTTTTATAGTCTCTGAGATCCAGGTATTTATGTGGATGGATGGACAGACGAACTTGGCTTTTGATGCTAATCAAGAATAGAAACACTTTATATGGTGGGAAACGCTAACTTCTGGCTATTACACATATTTCGCTTCTGACAAACCTAATAGACCCCTGTACTATTTTTGAGTACACGGTCCAAAAATACAAAGCTGACAGTCGAAATCGAACGAGGCAAAGACATTGAATTTGACGCATTTGTAGAACACTTTGTTTGAATAGTAAAATCAATAGATTCACTTTGGGGTACGAGGGAGTCGAAGGTTTCAGAGAACAGCTAAAGGTGTCGATAATTTATTATTATTATTAGCATTTCATTGTTGAGTTCCATTGTTATGGGCTCGGTTGTTGATCAGTCAACAGAGTTCTACAAACACGTCCTCTTCGATTTCTACGGTCTCAACTTAGGTAATCTTAAGATTTTAGGATAAACAATTAAATATATTGAAACTTGTTTCATCAGACTAGACTATCGTTTCAATTACCGTCTATTTCATTTTATTTAAATACACTTTATTGCTAAGTCTACAAAGTTTTTACTCTCAGACTGACATTTTTATTTTAGAAAAGTAAATTAGTTTTACATTTAATTAAAACGGATCATTCCAAAATTGTGCAAAATTTCAAGTTCTTTAACAATGTCGCTGGCGCAACAGTATTCAACTATATCGGAGGAGGTTATGGAATATCTATTTGATCAAAAGATACGTGAACGTGATTTAATTGCCGAAAAAGAGGAACTCAAGCAACGGATGAATAAAATCGAAGAGTTTTTAGTGTTGTTACAGAATCGTGACGATGATCTTACCTGCATGATAGCCACAGATAATCTCTATCAACTTAGTACAGTGAGGCTTGTCAGGGAGGCCCTATTGGCCAATCTAACGGCCAGCATGCAACCATACCTCAAGTTGCATCGCAAGTTGTTACGTTTGCAAAGACACATTCGCGAGGATCACAGTGTATTGTATGAGAATTTGGTCAGAAATCCGAGTACTTGATTCAAAGTTGCATTATTATTTTAAATTTTGGTCAAAACAATATTTACTGAGATAAATTAAAGAATAGAGCCTAACGCTGTTTCACATTTTCCAGAAAAGAAGTTTAGAAGGTATAACAGTCTCTGGGTGTATACATATATACATAAGCTGAAGAACAAAATTTAGGCTTCTTGAATATTGGGAAAACTGCTTTTCCTTGGAAAAACGCCAGCCATTTATTTATCGCAATATTTTTAAGCATTTACAGGGTAGCTGCTAGTCTTAAGGGCTTTAGCAAAGAACAACAAAACAGTAAAAACTCGCGACAACTTTTGGCTTACAATTTTGATGTAATTTCATTTGTGTTGGCGTTAAAAAACCCCGTGTCCGTCATATGCGACAGGGCCGACGTATTCAACTTGTCATAATCAAATGTGTAATATTTGTCTTCCCTTTTGACACCTATGCTTTTTTCCTACCCTTGTCCCTCACGCTTTTCCCCCAGTTTTCAGTCATCTGCCCAACGAGCCGTAGCTGCGCACGCGCTCTCAACAATCAACTCATGGCTAGGCGAAGCCGAAGAGAAGTAGGGAAACGTGCAATGTGTAAATTATAAAAATCATGCACATTTCATCAGGTTTAGGTCTACTCCACCTCTGCATAATTCCCTAAGTCGAATGCAACACGGAACGCGCTCCGCTTGCCTCGTTTTAAAAGCGAATTGTGCGTTCATCGACTTTTGTTGCCCATTGTATTTCCCCAAAGCTTTTTCAGTACGCATATGTGTGTGGTAGTATGTGTGTGTGTGTGCTTAAAACTTTCGTTTTCTATGGCTCTTCTCATTTTCTTTGTTTTGGTTTTTATTTATTTTATGTGTACAGCTTTGTACCACAGATCGCTTTATGCTGTTGTTGTTTTATGGATGCTGGCACGTGCGATCAAAATGCGCTTGCCCAAGTGGAAATATGCTTATTATATGTAATAAGTGTTTAATATCGCATATGTGTATATTCGGTGCAATTCTATATATAATATATTGTATATAACTATTTATTTCCCCGATAATTCATTCAATAAGCTGCAAAATCATATTTAAAAGTTCGGCTTTAAAATTGCCCATTGCTTCTGTTCGCTCTCCATTAAATTTGTATGCATTCAAGAGCATTTTTCCCTCATTTAAAAATCCATCAATATCATTAAATATTTTTTTAAACTCAAGCCAATCAATTGTATGGCGAGTTGATTATTATTATTTGTTGAATTTGCTTTTGTGACTCCCCATGTCGAACCCTTAGCTCGTGTGCCAACTTGTTAACAAGTCTGATTAATGGATCCGATTAGCATAAGTAAACATTGAGTAAGTTTCCTATGAAATAGACTTTACAACACTCAATCGTCAATAAATATTAGATTTTGTGTATGGCACCAAATTATCAGCAAGTGCACACAGTAGATAA
The DNA here is from genome assembly GCA_020829145.1 of Drosophila nigrodunni. Lineage (NCBI taxonomy): Eukaryota > Metazoa > Arthropoda > Insecta > Diptera > Drosophilidae > Drosophila > Drosophila nigrodunni. The sequence continues at coordinate 16,678,847 of JACVCZ010000003.1, forward strand.
AAACTGCGTCTATGTTAATTAAAAAACTACACACAAATTTGCATACAAGCCACAAAATTGGCTTAAAAATTGAGTTTGTCAGCGAATTTGTGTGCGCCAATTTGCGATTTTCAAGCGTTGTCACTGTCAACTGTCAGTTAAAAAGAAAAAAACAAAAAGATAAAAGATTTTTTAAATTGCCAGGAAAATTATCCGAGAAGAATGACCGACTTAACAAACTTTAGTGAATAAGTGATATAAGCCATATGGTGATTAACCAGAGGTATGGTTAATCTTTTAAAATCTGATCTAGATCGGTGTTGGACAGATCGTAAATAGAAAGCACATAAATATTAAAATTGACTTGACAAATGAAACTTTAGGTGATAGATAGATCAATTAATAGTCTAAATCTAGATAATAACCTTAACATAAAGATGTAGTTTCTAAAAGAAAGTTTCAAAGAATATTTAAATGCAAGTTCAATGACACAGAATAGTATAAGTAGCTAATTTAAAAGATTATTTAAACTACAACTCACCTGTCTATATCGAGTCATTCATTAATGTAGGTGGGTTGATATATTTCCAGAAGTTGAAAGCTAAATTCTGCAAAAAAGACAAACGAAAAACGAAATGTAAGACACGTTGATTAATAGCATTTAGCAAATCCAAGTTACAATAAATAACTTGAAACATATACACAGAATAATTAAGTAGACTGTTTTATAGGCAAGCATTAATCAAAAGTCCAATACAGAATAAAGACGATCCGGGGCCTTTCGAACGTGTGCCACTAGACAATCGCCCCCATATAAATATAAATCTATGTGTTTATGTATTTATATAATATAATATATAGCGTGTGCACGATCCCACACACACGATAGTTATAGCTATTGATACTACTTTACTGTGAGCACAATGGTGTCATTTTGATATGCGATGTGCCTCCAACGCCAAAGACGCCTCCATAGTTGGCCTAATCTTAGTCTTAGCCAACTCTCGAAAGCCTACCTAGAGCTCGTGTAAGGCGTGTGCTTAAACTCATTAATAGCTGGCACTACGATGCGATCGACTCTGATCCATGATCCGATAGACTCTGTCCATGATATATGTATGTGTATACCAACGCCAATGCACAGTGGGTTCAAATAACAACTCAAATCTGGCAACGCTTTGAACTCTGGAGCAGGAGCTGGCAACGCCATCTCGATGCCACAAACAATATGAAATGCAATTAGAAAATGTTGATGTTTTGGCTGACCAATAAATACGGATTTAATGTCTTTGGTAAACTCAACGATCTTGAAAAATGTATAGTTCACGCCCACTGTGCTACAGTGTGCCACAGCAGCGATGCACAACGTATGTCCAAACAGTGCCTCCAAAATTGTAACCTCAGGGTCTGCGTTGGTGTTGTTTTGGAGGTGTAGTTGTATGGTTGTTGTGGTTGTGGTTGTTTTGATTGGCCAGGCCCGCGATTTTAAACGGATTTATGCATCGGCTGCCAGATTTCATACAAATTTCCTAAAGGGTTTCGTTTTTCACTCGCGTTTTGAGCTGCTGTTTCTGTTTCTGTTTTTGTTTTCTTGTTTCTCTTGAACATTGCGTGGGCCTTTAGAGCTTTTCATTTCGTTGCAAGCTCGGTTGCTGCAGCAATAAATTGTTGTTGTTGTTGTTGTTGCATGTGGCTTGTGGTCTGTTTTTTTTTTTTTTTATTTTATTTTATTTTTTTGTTGGCAATCGTGAAAGTTGCGTAAATCGCGTGAAGCAGCAGAAGAAAAGTTCAATACTTTTCAAAATAATTGTGGAAAGTTTATTATTTATCTGCTTTCTTACCGCGCCCCTGCTCTCTGTGTCTCCCCCCTCTGTATGTTTCACACTCCCAAATGCTTATGCAATGCCAGAGTAAACAAAAGCAATTGTTGTATCAAAACTTAGATTTCTGCTTCAAGGCGTGGATTTTGATTGAATTTTAATTGTCTATTAATTGTCTCTATAAAGCTCAATAGACTTTGACAATTGACATGAAATCAATGGGATGAAATATTAAAAAAGAGCTTTTTGCCAACCGACTCAATCGTTGCCAGTTTAGTGTTGTAAACTGTTGTGCACTTCATACAAAATAGCTGATGTACGTGAAAGTCGTAAGTTATCTCATTTGTAAGACAAGGATTACAAGAAAAAGTAAGTGCTACTCCGCTCACGAAGAGATTAATTGCCGTGCATGCTTGCCACATTAAAGTACTCGTAATAAGGCACAGTAATTTCATGTGTATAATACACTGTGAGGGCAAACCTGGACCATCTGAACATCAATATGAACGATGCGATCTTACAGAAGGTGCTGGAATGAAAGTCATATATGATTTACATGCAAAAACTCAATTGGACCGTAAAACAATGTGAAAGCAAAGGTCATGTCAGGCAATGAACAACATGTTAAAACACGTGTAAAATGGTCAAATGGTTAAGCGGAAAACAGTTAAATCACCATCAAAAATTATAAAAACAATAAACATACAAAATTCAACTCATTTGCATATAAAATCCGTTTAGCACAACTAATTGTTTAGGCGTCTATTAACAATTACATAAATGGGTAAAAAGTGAGCTTGTGCAATGCGAAGGGTATATGCACTTCTCCAAGAAGATTTGTTTATCGATGCTTATTAAAAATCGATTAATGGTTAATGCTGGAATGAAAGTCTTTCTATATGTCACACAGGCTAAGTTGGTTCAATTTTATTAACCCCAAATCCGAACATTTACCTGTACTTTCTCAGGGAACTTTTGTGATAATAAACATGTAAGCACTTTTTAAGTCGAATGGATCATAACACTGGCCCATTGGGCCTCTGTGCAATACATTAAGTCATTATGCCGTTTTGGAGACCAAGTGTCGCTGCTTGACCGACATACCAAGTTTGTAAGACTTACGTAGGAAACATTCATCTTATCAACTCCCCAAAAGAAACTGCATGGCAACAGAAATCAAAACAAAATATGGCAAAAAGAAAATCGCAGATCAACAATCGTCAGACAGACAGACAAACACACTGACTGACTGACATAAGCGGAGCTTGTAGCCAAAAAGGAAATCAGTCGACGGCTTTACGATGGGAACCAACCAGTTAAAGAAAACGACGAACAACATTTTGAAAATCGAAAACTGTGTTGACGCGTCCGCTACAGAAGCAATTTGGCAGGCTCTTATCAACGTCGAGACGTTCAGTTTCGCAAATAAATCTCAGCGACCTACTACTGTATACAGTGCGTACCCCTATAGGCGTCTCCAGCAAGAGAAGTATGCAAAGTCAGCGAAGACTTTAACGAATACCATTACACTTTACAACTTATTTTTTTTTAAAACGAATTTCGAATGACTGAGTTTACATATGCATTGCAAAGATATTGCGCTTTAATCGGAATAGATCGTAAAGTAAATAAAATGTAAAATTTTAATGTTAATAAGCATCAAACTATAAAAAACAGTTAGCTAGTAATGCTATAGTCAGTTGTTTAAGGATGTGCTGCTAAATGTTCCTCAAGAGTTAAAGGACCCATTTGTTTTTGTGCATAATAACACCAAAAATGCGTAAATTCATACTTTTAACTGATATACTTCAGATATTATACATAAAAGAGTAAGTTGCTTTTCAAAGCAGCAAACTTCATTCCATAAGATTAGAACCCTTTTAGCAAAAGAGTAGAGAAACCAAAAGATGCGAATTCAAAACATACACCGTGCATTACCTTTAAAGTTTAAACGACCTTCGCCATTTCGAGTTGCCTTTAAAAGTATTTCGCTGTTGTTGTTTTCTTCTTTGACACTGTACAAAACTTGTATATATATAAATTGTTTTTGCTGGCATTGCCACGGATGCATAAAACATGTTACCGATCGCTTTTGGAGTCGCCTTCGCCTTTGCCTTTGCCTTTAGGTAAACTTTAACGTAAACGTAAACATCGAACCTCTTTCATGCTCATCCGTTTGGCAATATATTTCCGTCAAGTTCCACACTCGGAGCAGGCCCATCTGAAACATGGCAACAGTGCCTCAAGTGGCGTGATTTCTACCAATACGTGAGTGCGCGTGTGTGTGTGTGTGTGTGTGAATTGGAGTCGACCGTTTGAAGGTCGTACAATTGACTCGGCTTTGGGGGGAAGTCGGGCAAATTCAAAGCGCGCCAAAAACGCAGAATTCGTTACCAAAGTTATTGCCAAAGTCCGAGTTCAATTTTCAGTTGCACCTAATGATCTGCTGAGATTTATGGCAAGGTGTTTTGGATCTAACCCAAGTTTGGCTTGTTGTGATTTACGACCTTCAAAACGCTCCCAGCTTATTGGAAATTTCCTTTTTGATTGATGTTTTATTATTGTTCGTGGAATTTTCAAAAGAAATTGTTAAAACTGAATAGATTAAAGAGATTATATTTAACATAGTTTAACTATATTAAGAACTTCTTTGATCAACTTTTTATTAACTTATAAACGAAACACATTTCGGCCAAAACTCTTGGCAAATTAGTCAATTGCTTACTTAAAAACGTACGAAATTAGCTTGTGTTTTATAATTTAACAGAAATTAAAGTTTTTGAGGGCTGAAAACTTCTTAATTCTGTGATGTTTCTCAATAAAACTTGGTCTTTTAACTAGTTTTCCAATGATTTAAAAGTAACTCCGAGACTTGGCATCAAAACTGCGTACACAACAGATTCTTCAAGAACACATCTAGTATTTTCAAGTATTTCTCCTTCAAAATTTACAATATAATGTTATTAACATACAAACACTCGATTGGACGCTAAAACAATGTGAAAGCAAAGGTCATGAAATGTCAGGCAATGGACAACATGCCCAAAACACGTGTAAAATGGTCAAATGGTCAAGCGGAGAACAGTTAAATCACCATCAGCAATTATAATAATTTACATTTGGAAGTTAAGACCTTAAGAAAACAATAAATAAAATAACAAACACGTACAAAATTCAACTCGTTTGCATATAAAATCCGTTTAGCACAACTAATTGTTTAGGCGTCTATTAACAATTACTTAAAAAGTAATAAAATGGGAAGGGAATATACACGCCTCAAAGAAGTTTTGTTATCGATACTTAGACTTTCCCCGTACAGTAAGTTATTTTATAAAATTAAACTATAGTCTTCGATATAGTTTGTTTATTTAATTAAGTTCATAATTAGTTTGATCGAACTTACTCCAAACAAACGATACTCTACTACCTGTAAATAAGCGCTGGCCATGGTCGTCTTTAGACCATGTTCAGAGCGCCAACTTGTCAGACGGTTGTTTTTATCATTTTATACCACTGTGCCATGTATTCAAGTTGACAAGCGCGACTTTGGCTTTGTAACTGAACTGAACTCAAGTGAAAATGATTGCAGTTGAAAAGCGAAGGCGAAACCAGATACGCCTTCAAACGTTCGATCAGCTGAAGAGTATAAGAAGAAGAAGAAGCAGACTGATGAGCAGAAGGAGGAGAAAGGGAGGAGCTGCAATGAAACCACTCGAATCACGTCTGTATCTGGTCGTTTGTTTAGGGGCAACCAAGTGCAAAGGCGTCAGTTTGCATTCGATGAATTTCAATCACACGCATATCATTTGCCACTTAAAACAAATAAACAACTAACTATCCTCAAGTATCTGTCGTTTGATGGACATAACTCGATTATTCGATTATTATTTTAAAAGAATTCAGTTGGTGTTTGACATCACAGCAACAGTGATATCTTACATTTAAAAATACTGTGGCTAACTTAATAGTTTGTAAAGACTAGAAATCTTTTTACTGTCAACTGTTGAAATATATCATTGAATTCTCACTGTAGAAGATTGGAACAGTTGTGTCTTTAAAAGAACAACCAGCTGGAAAAAGTCAATTATAAATTATTTGGCTTTGATGTAGGTTCAAATTGATGTTCTTTTATGATTTTTGTAAAAATGTTTTCTCTTTCAGTATAAAATCATTTGTATTATTAAATTAAATATCTTTTTAAAGTAAACTTAGTACTTTTTTTTAATTTGAATCATTACCCACATTGAACATATAATTTTCGTATCGGATTTAAGCTCATCACTACAAAAACACATATTTTATAGAGATAGATAGGATACCCGTTACACAATTGGTCCCTGAGATTTTTTTTTGTATAAAGACGGACAGACGGACATTGCTATATCGACTCGGCTTGTGATGCTGATCAAGAATATATATACTTTTATGGGGTCGGCCACGCCTCCTTCTGCCTGTTACGCACATTTCGCTTCTGACAAACCTAATAGACCCCTATACTCTTTTTTAGAGTACGGGGTATAAATATATAAATATTGATAAAAACCTGACCAAAGTCCGAGTTCCTTGCTTAATAAAACTCATTCGTTGAATCAACCTTGAGTTTTGTTCCCAGTATTGAGTTGTTTTACAGTATGACAAAGATTTTCTTTCATTCAAAATTTGCAATTGAGAACAAGCATTTGTTCTATTTATATATGTATATATCCATATATGTATCTGTATCGTAGTAGAGTCGTCACATACACATAGTACAGGAAGTGCAACTTATGGTGTTGTTTTTGTTCAAACAAATGTATCTGGAGGCATACAGTGAGGCATGCTGCCGGATGATTTAGTAGGCGTTGCAACATGCGCCATATGCATGCAGCATGCCCATCCAGAGCGCTCAAGCACTTAAAATTTAAAAGACTGCTACAAAACAACAACAAAAACGACACACACACACACAAGCACTCAACTGTTTTTGCCTTGATGCGCAGCAAAGTTTTCGCGCCTGCTTTCAACTGTTGCTTAAGGTTTCCCTCAGATGTGGGCAGTTGTTGAACACCCTTTCCCTTCTCCTCCCCCGCCCCTACCGCCATCCCACTTTCTGTATGCATACTCCGTTCAGCCTCATTGGGGGCAAAGCATGCGCAATTTCTGAGCCGGCTGCGCTGGCAGTAAATTCATAAAAAAATCATTAAGCAGAATTTTAAATCCAAAAGACTTTGCACATGTGCAATCCAAATGGGCAGAGCGACTGGACCAAGGGGCAAATGGGAAAGGGGAAAAAGGACAACACTCAAGCTGATGCAGCCAGTTGTCGCATTAATTTCAAGCTTAAGCCGAGGACTGAACCCATAAATGGTATCTTAAGCTCACCGCAAACTCATAAATTGAACTCAATCCGAGAAGCAGTCTGATGCAGATTCCCAATGAAGATGCAACCAGGTGCAGTCACCACATAGAATATTCGATAGGGATAGGTTAGAGTTCCAAGACATAATGCTGGACGATGACATTTGTGTCGTGTTGTGGCTTAGCCACGAAGGGTTTATGGTAACAGAGTCAAATGCAAAGCCTTAAATAAAGTGTCTATAAAGTGATTAAGCAGTGATTAATAATCAGTGTCTCATAAAGTAGAGGTAAAGTGTAAAAGGGAAGGTCATTTGATCGTAATTTAAAATAAAAGTAGCTATGGAGTTCTTATTCTCATTCTAAATCAGGAACACGCTGCACGCATAAAACAAGGCTTTAAACATAAGAATATTGGGCAAACTTGTACTTATACTTGTGTGTGTAAAGTGTTCATTGAACTATGCCACATAATAAACTGAAGATATAAGTCAATGCTATAAATAAATATGTCTGCTTTAGCAGTATTATGGCCGAAACTCCCCAAAACAAATAAAACAAGTAAAATATAAAACTGAGAAACAACACAAGCAATCAAGAAAAATTTTGCATGCTGCGCATGAACTTCAAGAAGACACAACAAATGACACCACAAAACTGAAAAGAACCGAAGAGAAATAAAGCAAAAAACAAAGTAAAATAAGAAAAATATATGTACACATACACATACACATACATATATATTATAATTTGTTTGCCACGTTTTGTGAGTCTTTTGTAATACCCTAACAATGCATGCTATAAATTTGTCTTCTCAAAAATAAGTGCTAAAGTAAAAGCCAAAAATTCTGGATTTGGAATTTTTAGGATTTAATTAATAGAAGATGCAAAAAGTTATGTAATAAATGTTTTAAAGCGTAAACTCAAAATTTAAAAAAATTATAAAAATAGAATTTTATCTTACATAGTGTAAAGCTAATCCGGTATTAACTTCCTGAGAACTTTGATTGAAATATACTTTTGTTATCGCCTAATATTTTTTTTCATGGTGAACTTTAAAAATAAGATACGTGGGATAGCTGAATAGTGTATAAACGGTTCGCTGTCTTTTATTTCTCATTAGGCAACACTTCCGAGACGTCAACAGAATTTTGTTTATAAATTTTGACAGACGAAATAACCGAAGAATTCAGTGTAGGGAGTGGCAAATATGCTCAGCTTGCAGATACAGATACAGATACAGCTAAAGAGATAGAGATACAAATTAAAGATATAAAGATGTGGAGGCTACACACATACATATGCATGTGCATATAGTAAATTTATGTGACACTCGCAATGGAAATGAACATCGGACTGTTCTTAAATTAATGTTGACACTTGTTGGCTTCGGCTTCGGCTACGCGTGTCCCTCGCTTTTTCTGCTGCAAATAACTCATTAGAAACGCAGAAATTTGCTCAAGGTTAAACCTCTAAAACGGGATGGAATGGGATGGGAAGGTATGGGATGGCGGAGGGGGCAAGGAGGGAACTTTAACACTACGGCTAACCCCCATTCTTTTCTCCATTTTAATCATATTTTTAAGCCCTGTATCATAAAGAGTATGGGGGTCTGTTCGGTTCGTAGGAAGCCAAATATGCACATTACATGTTTATCGTAATTATATCTATGCTCCGGAAAAACTATATCCGATAGGCTATGTATCTCATAGTAGTATTCGGTCAATGATGTGGAATGAGTGCAGGGTCTTTTACAGTCGTCTCGCTCGACTGTTTTCTTCTATGCTTTTAACTCTTTTTATGCTGGCACAAGACAAAGAGACAAAACAAGAATAAAGACAACAACCTCTGTGTTTCCAAACAAAAGCGAATCTCATTGTTGGCGAATCTTTGCAGATACCCCGTCCACCTACCACTTCAACTTCTTTAATTCAGTCCAACTTCTCTGGACTCAGACTTATCGATGTATCTAAATCTCGCTGTATTCCGCCAGCTGTTTAGCCTTTCGAGGCAGTTCATTAATTTGCTTACGCCGCAAAATACTCTTAACAAAACTTACTTTTTATGTAAACTTTAGAAGTACTTGAATAATAAAAAACCTTTTGTCTATGATATGTAATAATGTGTTTAGTGCATATTACTACTGCTACAATCGTTTGTGAAAGCAAAAAACATTCTCAGAATTTTTAATTTGAATAAAAGATAGTTTTAAGTAGCTTTATTTCTAACTTCATGCGACTCTAGTCCTCCGAATACCGTAGACAAATCGGTGGAAGTCATAACACTCATTCGTCTTCTGATTCCTCTGACCCTCTCTCTCTCTTCCTTACCCCTTTCTTCACTCCTTTTCTGACGGGTTTTCATTACAACACTTGAGTTAAACCAGGCTTAATGCCGACTGTAGCCATGGCTTAAATAGCAGCGATCATCGTCTGACTTTGCACAACTCTTGTCCCGGTTTGCGCCATGGACCACATGTGGTGTTTGTTGTGCACACACAAACACACGTACACTATCAATGCACATTTCTCTTCATGTTCTGGCAAATGTTTGCCATTTGACAACAGCAGCCCGCGTTGTGTTTTCACTAATCTTTGATGTAAAATCTTCAGGTTTTTCTTTATTCAATTTATTTGTGGTTCGTTTTCGGCTTTGGGGCCTGGCAACATTTCTATTATTTATACCAGTTCAACACAGACTAAAGCATCCAAGCGATGAGCTCATCCAGTTTTTCACACTTTCCATCTGGCCTCTGTGGCTGTGGAAGTGTGCGGCTCTTGTAGCAATTAAAAATAATTTGTTTGTCTTGTTTTGTGTCAAAACTCGTGAAAATACATCATCATAATAGTATTATTAAAAACGGATGTTGTTATATTTAATTCTACGATTATAGATACAAGCAAAGATTGAATTCAGTTCATTAAATGTGCTCTTTGAACTGTTAAGAATTAGAGGAATCGAATTGAATTGAATGGGAAACATGGAAATTGAGTTCATGTTTCGTTTACTATATTTTTATATAATGTTATATAGTATATTTATCAATCTAGATTTTAAATTCCATCGAAGAATATCCGGTTAATCTTGTTTGAGATGTATCTTTACAGCCGCGGTGCACTTGACTTACGAACTGTCCATAGACTTTGGATACTTCCGAGAGCTCATGACCTTGAAAGCGTTTTGTGAACTAGTTATTGGCCTGGTTATTTGCATAGGGTCAGTGCTTCGATTCAAGTAGCACTTCAAAAATGCTGCAAAATATTAGCCTATTTGCTCAGTTGTCGGTTTCGAGTTTTGATTGAAAGGCGTATAAACTGCTGTTTCAATCAGAGAAAAGGAGGCAAGGGGAACCAATTGTGGTACATATACACTACTAAATACATCATGATGGCTATGATGCTAATAACAATCAAGCACGAAGCGCATAAATCATTTGCGTGGACAGAAATGCAAATCTCGGATTAAAACAAAAACAAAGCCATATAAATACTCGAAAGCATCAAACAAGTATCGAGACGGCTAAAAAGAAAACCTAAACCTGTCAAATCCCCGCTATCGTGAAGATAAGACCCGTCGACTTCAACGTCTAATGAATATCGTATATGGAAATCACCGCACAGTGAAGCGAAATGGGGAAACGGCAATGTATTAACTAAATAAATATTAGGACTTGTTTATTAATTAATAAGTTTTGTTTTTTAATTTAGTTTTTTATTTTACTTTAACTGTATGTTTAATTTACTTCAAGGATCATAATCGATGTTTTATGCACTCCACTGTGCGGAATCCACATCTCAATGAGTGCAACTGTGTGAATATTTGTTTTTTTAATTAAATGCCAATCCGTGTACGTAATTGCGGCACATTAGGTAGAAAAACAAATATCCATTAGAAAAACAACAAACTATCGTATAACTAAAATGCCAGACGTTAGTATTATCTGCTCAAATTGAAATCGAAGCTGACATTGATTGACCAACCCGATAAGATGGCAGTTGAAAGTCGTTTTCAAGTATTTTACCAACTGCGGAGTTGAGATACTCTCATATCGGTTCGGTAGAAGACAGTGCGATTGGATAAGAGTAATACCCACTTAGAGTGAGGCCTACATTAACTTGGGGTGAAACAAATTTCATGTTGATATACCATTAGATACCCTATAGGCAGATCAGTTGTAATACTTCTTACTAGATGGTTATTTCCTTAGCTTTAAAATTTAGTTTAATTTCATTTCTTCTTCTTGAAGAGTCTTGAGTTTTTAAGTGTCGATTGGATAAGAGTAATACTCACCTAGAGTGAGGCCTACATTAACTTGGAGTGAAAGAAACTTCTTGTTGATATACCATTAGATACCCTATAGCAGATCAGTTGTAATACTTCTTAGTAGCTGGTTATTTCCTTAGCTTTAAAATTTAGTTTGATTGGAGGATTCTTTAGGAAGAGTCTTGAGTTTTTATGTGTCGATTGGAAAAGAGTAATACTCACCTACAGTGAGGCCTACATTAACTTGGAGTGAAAGAAACTTCTTGTTGATATACCATTAGATACCCTATAGCAGATCAGTTGTAATACTTCTTAGTTGCTGGGGATTTCGTTTGATTTCATTTGATTGGCTGATTCTTCTTGAAGAGTCTTGAGTTTTTATGTTTGACACTTTGATTTGTAGCTTTAAATTCTATATTCAAATCAATGTTTAAGGGTAACGTTGCAAACCTGTTAATAGAGCTGAAACAAGCAGATGAAAGCAATGCCAATTTGAACAAAAATAAGCATAACAGACCGATGAGTGGTCCTAAATCAATAATTATATTAATAACAGTAATTATAACTGTTATTATGGCAGCCCAATAAAAAAAACAATAGAAGGTGAGACCTTGGCGTTCAGTGTATGGCCAACTTGACTTTTTGTCCAACAATTTAGCTGTTGGCCACATTAATGATCTGAGCTTGCAGTTACTAAACTTGTTCCTCTTTTGTATAAATAAATGTCTTTATATTTTGCATTTGAAGGCCGTTTCATTTGCTGTTCTTGTGGCAGGGAATTAGGCGAATAGTTTGTGTCTCTAGAGTGGCTATGGCAATTACTCGTAAGCTCGCAATTTGTTGATTTAAGATCCAAGAAGTCGGGGTTCAACTTCAGCTCAGCCGCAAAGCAGAAAACAAAGGTCAATGATATGGTTTGACTTTAAGAGTATTTCCTATGGGGCGTTACTGAACACTCAGTGAATACTCAAGTCGTACATGACCATTGAGTGGCTTAATTAGGTGTAAAGGTCGTTATGTGAAGGATTTCTCTGAGATAGATATAGTCAGATGATTCCTAAATCGTTTAAGAAATGGATTAAGCTTTTGTTTTATATGTCACACAATTCAAATATTGAGAACCTACGTTATTATAATCATTACTTGAAATTTAAAGTATAAAACCAGTTTAGCATATTCAAGTCTAATATTATATTAATATAAATAGTAGCTATGGTAGTTAAAAAACTACAATACTAGTTAAAGTTTATGTATTTAGATTTCATTTACAATAATATTCTTAGTTAAAATATACGTACTTTTTATGATTTGTATTTATAGTCATTTAAAATCTTTACAATGTGTAAAATAGAAAAGAGATTTAACTCTGAGTTAGTATAAGTAACTAATAACAAACTTTAAAAATAAAAGTCTACTTCGAATGTATTAATATTTGTTTGTATAAAGAATCTTTCAAGTTTATAATACTTAAGTTTTGGATTAATAGTGTTAAGATAGAAAAATATTAGCTTCCTTTCTGCACTCTCTCCGTAAAGTTCTACTCTTCCTCCAACTTAAAAAGTATATTCTCAATGGCCGAGTGCCCGATAGCTTGCCCACAGAAATGCCTGGCACTTGCAGCACAAATCAATAAACTTTTCGTGTTTCATGGAATATTAATCAAAAGCTTTTTAATTAATTGACAAAATGTCATATTGAATTGTGCACTTTACGATCAACAACAATTTATTCTCAGATGCAAATCGCGGTCGCCAACGTGCAAATTGCCTAGTCAAGTTGAGACTAGGGTATGCTCGCACCACAACTCAATATGTGTGTGTATCTGAATGTGTAGGTAGCATTTACAAGGTCGCAAGTGTGGGGGCTATGTATACCAAATTACTCAAAAGTTGGCTTATAATAGGCCATTAGCCATTGTTTCCACTGTGGCAAGAACAATTGAATTGATTTATGCCCAAAACTCAGTTTTTATTGATGTTTATTTTATTATATTATTTTTACTTTTTTACTACATTTTTTATGGCACTTTGAAAATTTTGCACCTTGGGGCAAAATCGTTGGTATTTATTATACTCTCTGCAAGAGTATATTGGGTTTGTGCAAAGTATGTAACAGGCAGAAGGAGGCGTGGCAGACCCCATAAAGTATATATATTCTTGATCAGCATCACAAGCCGAGTCGATATAGCCATGTCCGTCTGTCCGTCCGTCTGTCTGTCTGTCCGTATGAACAAACAGATTTCAGAGATGGTAAGAGCTACAAGTTCGAGCTTGGTGTCAAACGATCAGATATTTAGTCAGTCAATACAAGAATCTTTTTTTTTTTCGATGCCACGCCCCATTCGCCCACAAAAAGCAAAAAACTGGACACACCTCGTGAAAAATTTGTGTTTTCGGCAAATATCTCAGTAACTATGGCACCTACGATCACCAATTTGGGTATGGAGGTTCCTAGCGACAGCATAGTTGCATTGCCATTTAAAATTTTGGACTGCCACGCCCACTTTTCCCACACTTGAAAAAACTTAAAATGCCGTTTTTTGCGAACTTGTTCGTATCATACAGTATTGTTTAATTATAATTCGTGTGGAGATTAACTATATTAAACTATCCTGAAAGGCGCATTAAAATCGGACTATAAACAAGAAAACTAGAAGCGTTACAATATTGATAATTGAACGCAATATCAACCCATAGGTGCAAGCGAGATAGAAACACACAAGCACATGTTCGAACGTTTTCGCTGCTTGTGTGTCGGCAGCGCTGCCCGCAGTCGCTGGCCGCGCCGAATACACACATACATACATATTTGCATCATATACATATTGCCAAACGTATGTGTATTCGAATACAAACAAACAGATGTGTGTTTAATTATGCTTAGATTGTTTTTGTTTTAACGTGTTTTAATGCAAGTAATTCACATTCTAATATCTGAATACCGATTTTAATAATTTTATCGGGAACAAATGCAGAGAGTATTATACGGTCGGGCGTGCTCGACTGTACTTTTCTTTCTTGTTTTATTTGAGAATTACAATGTTATTATTTTCAATACACAATTCATGCCAAAATGACCTGAGGAACCTGGGAAACCTGAGGAACATACTACAGGCGACTCCGCACACGATCCTACTGATCATCATCATTATCGGTTAGTATTATCGCAGCATGCGATCATGGCGTGCAATTAGAAAATTTATCGCTTCTCGAATAGTTTCCGTTCATGTATAAAATCTATCATCCGCTCAACAATCGATCTCCCCCCTCTTTCTCTCTCTATCTCTCTGTCCCTCTCTCTCTATCTCTCTCTTTTGATATCTGCTAGCTCTTAGCGAATGCATGCAACATTTCATGAAAGAATTCTCAAACCTGAGTTCGTGCTCTTGGCCAAATGCACTCATTAATGCATAATTGTACACAATTAACTGCCATCAGTATGGAAGGTGTGCTGTGTGGGGAGGGAAGGCGAGAGGGAAATGGGTAGGGGAATTTGGCCAATGTCGATGCTTTTGCAATTAGAAATTGCCAATCAACGGAGAGCAGAGAATTACAACAATTTACCAAAGCAAAATCTCTACGTAGTTTGATCCAAATGCAAAAGATACAAGTATCTGTGAGTACGACTATGTTTTTGTATGGTAAGTGGTATCGGGCACTCGAACTACACACTCGTACTCGTACTCATACTCGTACTCATATTTGTACTTGTACTCGTATTTGCTCTGGTTTTTCTTTTCTTTTCGCTACAAAATGCAACGCGTGAGCGATTTTCCGCAGCGAACGTTGTTTATTTAAACTTTTAACGCTTTTCAGCTTGACTTGATTTTGGGGCGTTCGCTTCAAAAAAAATCACACAAAATACAACAACAACAACAACATTAGCTCCAATGACGTTGAACTCGTTTTCCCACGTTGGAAATTCTTCAATTTGCACGCCACAAATGCGCAATCACAACTGACACCTTTTCAGCAATAGATACACGTACTACACTCACTTCAGATACATTTATGTGGTGTTGAAATTCCTCAGAAAAGTCGAGTGTCTCAACAGCTAATTCAAAGCAACATAGGAATGAAGATATCATTTTGTAGTTATTTAGCAAAAATCACAATGATATATATAATAAATTATTAAATTCCCTAAATGCTCAGAGTTAAAAATAGCTTAGTTGTCAGCCATGTCTAAAAATAAACTTACAAATTAAAATAAAAAATAATAAATAAAGCTATGGTCTCAATTTCTCTTTTTCTCTGGTCTGAATAGTGTCCCACGTTCCCGAAAAAGTACGCGACTCATTGAATAACCAGCAAATATACGATATCATTAAGAAAACAACCAAGAAGATTTTCTGTTGTGGTACCTAGAGACACCTAAGCCGCATCAAAAAAAAGTTTGCAAAAAACGCTACGAATAACATAAACATGGAAAAGAAATAGAGAGACAAATAAAAAGTAGTAAAAACGGTTACACTCAAGCGAGTCGACTGTAAAATAACCGTACTCGTTAAAGACCAAGCATGAATATATATGCTAATATTGATTTAAACCGATTGGTTCAATGGGAGCCAAATGATATACATGTCGATCCAGATCAATTTTACAAAATTATAATGCTAAAACTGTAGGCAAATTTGGTTAAGATACCTCAATAAATGAAAAATCTTTTTGTTTTATTGATTGTTTCTAATTTTTGACCGATTAGTCATATGGGAGCTATACGATGCAATGTTCACATTTATGAAACCAAACCAAAATAATATAATGAACACATTTTGAGTTTGAACTATTTAGAGTTTCCACTGTTGCATAGGCAAATTTCTTCAATTTATCAGGAAATATTAAACCAAACATCAGACCTGATAGTCCCTAAAGTTTAAGACGGAGGGACAAACGGTTAACGCGATGTTAGCCAAGAATGTTGCACCTGTACTCTCTCTGAGCATCAAATCTAAAGAAAAAACATGATACGACTTTAGGATACCCGTTACTCAGTTTCAATATGTTATTAACCATGCGGTATGATAATAATATTAGTGTCATATTTTAGTTTATAAATAAGTTGGCTTGGTAAACACAAAACATAAAAATTAATTTTTTTATATTTATTATTTTCGACCGATTGCTTGTACTTTGTGGACATGTACTACCCGTGTGTGCCACGCCTCCTTCTCCCTGTTACACACATTCCAACAAGTACAATATACCCTTCTACTCTACGAGTAACGGGTATAAAAAGGTGTGTGTGACTAAAGTTGCGCCAAAATCATCAAAACAATGCGAATAAAACAAACAAAAGAAATAAGTGACAAGAAATTGACACAGATTTCAAGTCCAACTTCCCATTGGGAATTCATTAAATAGTTGTGAATTGTCAAACACTGTTTATAATTTTAAGTGTTGTTAAATAACACTTAAATGGTTTCAAAGTATGCTTTTTAGTGTAATTTTAATTGATTGATTAAAGAAGTTTCATTTTGCTCAAAACTAAATGATTACATCAATTTTGGATGTGCCGAACTGGTTCTCTAGTTCCCTGGATTGCTGGTAACGCCTCTATAACCCTCGCGTGCTTCTTTTTCCGGTCGAAAGACCAAATCCGTGTCAAAAGGTTTTTCAAAGTCAAGAGTCAAAACCGGATCCAGCGAAACTCATGAATATTTAAAACACTCTTTTTTTGTGTTTAGTTTTAACATTTTAATTTTATACAAATTCAAACGCGCTACTTAATTACAGCGATGTGATTTAACGTAGGCAATGTGGATGGATCGATGGATGATCTAGGCGGAGGTTCAGTCAACTCGAAAATACATTAATCCATTAATAGGCCCAACAAAAAAACAAAGCTGAAACTTCACTCAAAACATAACTCTGTTCTGACATTATGATAAATACGATGCGGCTCATTAAATCATACCGAAATTATCTTTTTTTACTTTATTATTGATTTTTGTGATATATTTAATATTATTAAATGTTCTGTGAGAGAGTGACCCTGAATTGTTAGGTTTTTAGCTCTGGGGTCGAGTAGGAAAAACAAAAAAGCGATTAATCTTAATTCGATTCTTAAAATAGTAGACAAACTGAAATGAAGTTGTACATTACATTTTCATAGAAGTTTATTGGATACATTTTTAAAGATATAATTCTAACAAGTTGACTTGGAAATACTAGATGTAACAGTTCAATTAAAAATACAAATTATAACTCCAATGTATCTAAATTGAATGTGTTATCTCAGGTTCAGATCTAATGACTGCGTTAATGAAGATTTAGTGAACATTAAAGCTCAATTTAAATATTTTAGGTGTTTAGGTACTCAGATCAATGAGAAACCGGGAAGGTTTCATCAGTACCACTTTACTTTTCCGTTAAACAATTTTTACTAAACAACATTTTTAAAATTTAAATTTTTTTTTCTGAAGCTTCCGCGGTATTCCAAGTTTTCCCGAAGCATGTGCCAAAGTGCATTCATCAGCATAATAAAGTCTTCAAAAGTCGCTGTGTGGACAATTTATTAACATTAACTGCAACTTTGTAAGGCGTATTGATTTATCGGGCACATGTTAAACTACACTATAAGCTACCTTTGCATTACTATATACTACCTTAGCATGGCGGGCCATGAGATACGATATCACACCATAGTCGGGCATTACATAACCTGCTACAATATGTACCGTTAACTGACTCGTTAATGAGTATACATATCACCATGCACCTCCCACCACCTTTCTCCCACTCTCCCCCTGTTTCTCTCTCTCTCTCTCTCGCTCTGCCTTACCACACGTAGGCAAACCAAAGAAGACAACGCAAGAGACAGAAGCACGAAGAAATGTGCATATTAAGATAAGAATGCAATGGTCAGACTTCAACTTCTGCTCAGACTCAAACTCAGACTCAGCAGCAGCAGCAGATCAGAAAGCACGACAGTGGCCGCCAAAAGTTAGCGGCCAAGGAAGCTGTAAGAAATACCATGAAGTTTTAGTTTTTGTTTTCTGTTTTCTGTTTCGGGGCATGTACGACATGCACTCGGCTTGCAACTGGTTCGTCTGCGTGAATTGAACGAGGGGGAGGGGGAATTCTCTAGGCTTTTGTCTGAGCCGTCAGTCTGGTTTTTTTTCTCTCATCTTCTTCTTTATCATCTTGTTCTTCTACTTTGGCATCATTTCTTTTCTTTTCCTGAAGCCATCGCCTTAAGCTCTGAAATGGGTCAATTTAGTGACAACCGATATCGCCGCAATGCAACTTTTTAAAGTGTTTGAACTAGTCCCCGGCAAAAATTCAGATCCAGATTCTAACTCTGTTCTTATAACGGGCGAATAAAACATTCCTTCTAGTAATAAAAAATAATTCATTGGACTTTTTATCAAAATAACATTTAGAACGCATAAAAAATTCACAAATCATTTCCAGGAAATACTGCACATATTGTATAAAGGCAAATTTATAAATTTATATTTACTGATTCTAGTGAGGGTTAGTCAAAAAGTTGATTGTATTGTGGTGACAAATTGTTGATATCAAAATTTATGCATGGAGGAAGACAAGTTTTTGACTAACCCTCGCTAGGCATTGGTAAACTAAAGATAACGTTTTAAGCCCGATTTTAGACCCTAGAGCAACATGAAATGCTGAAATAAGTGGGCGATAGTGGATAAAATCCACCCACAAAAAAAACCTCAGTCGGACATTTTTCTGTAATCATTTAAGTCCAAGTATTATGGGACTGTCGGGGGAGCTGTTTGTTGTCATTGAAGTGCTCCGACGTGGGAGTGGGTTCAAAAAGTTTATCCCAGTACACTGAGTAAGGCAAAATTAGGAGACGGAAACTTCCAGGCGTTATTAATTAGGCAATCATTACCGACCAAACCAGACACAGACAATCCTAGTTATCAATTGAACAATTATAATTTTGGCAATAAGTTCAGGCAGGCAAAGGTTTCCCCGTTCCCCGCTAACAGCAACCTAAAGTGGCCCACTCTCGTTACTGCGGCACACAAAACAAGTCACGATTCACAAACAGTACTGGGCCCAGATATTGGCCCAGCTGTGCAATCTGAAAGATGAGGCCAAAAACAATTTTAACCAAGTCGAGTCTTAACTTATTCATTTAACCCAGTAATGCTCACTCAATAAACAGATGCAACTAATAAAAGAAAGTATTAAAAATAATATTTAAAGCACTTTTCGATTAATGGCAACCAATTGAAACTTAATCGATTGGCAAGCAAATTAGAGAATTATTTTAAAGCATTTACTAAAAGTACCGTTCGAAACTACTTTCGAAATCACAGCGAAAGAATTAATCCATGGCAGTTACAGTTTATAAACTTCTTTAAAGTGAATTAAATTTATTTTGATAATGGTAACTATTCAATAAGAAATTTGACATTGTTGACGAGGTCAGGTTTAGCTGTGTTATAAATGTAAATAGTCCGAAAGGTCGCGCTACCTCTTGAATCAACAAGTAAATATATGTAATTTACTCCCTATTTTAGAGCGTACTAAAGCAGCATACACAAGTATATGTCAATACATACCCACAGTAATGTAATTCCAGTAAAACTTTGCCAATGTCGCTGCTATTTTTGTGAGTTTTTAACTTTCTTCGTAGACAAATTGTATTTCACTTTGACATAAATTTGTATTTTCAATAGTTACGCCCGGTGTGTATTAAACTGTTGTGTTTTTGATATATTTGGAGGACTCTTGCTTATTAAAAATGCTAGTTAATTTAGGCTTTTAATATTTAGCAGCCATTAAAAGCTGAAATTCGTAATAATAACAATAATCCGATAAACCACGTGAAAACACTGCCACGGCACACGCGTCTACAACGAACGAGCCTTAAACGGCAACTAAACCAGAGAAGCAGAGCTTGACTTCAAACTCCAAACGCTTGAGCTTACACATACTTAAATACTTACACAAACATATGCACGGTCTTACGCTCTTTCGTTCTCTCTTTTAGCATATTGGTGTGTTTAGTTTGTTGTATGTGTGGGAGTGCAAAACTGGTTTGTTTGAGTGGGAAATGCTTGTTTGCTCAATTTTCTGCTGCTTCTGATCTTCGTCTTTCTCTCTCTCTGTCTTCGGCACTCTCCCTGTATTCTTCACTCGCGCTGCACGTTTTACGCTGCTCTGCCAGCAACTTTTTAAATTAAAAGCCATCGGCTTCGTTTTTTTTTTGTTTTCGTTGTATTTCTCTACATGTGTATTTTATTTCTTTTTCTTCGACTTTGTCACATAATCAAAACAAACTCGATTTTCGATCACGATGCGTTCTTCGTTTTTGTTTTGACTTCTTGTTGGCTTCTTGCTTGTTTCGACTCTTTTCATTTCGCCTGTGTTCTATGCTCCTCAGTCGTAGCTCATTAATTTTTTTACAGCTACTGTTCTCTCTCTTTCTACGAGTACGTAATTAATTTGATGGCCCCGAATTGTTAAAAGCGCACACAAGCCGACCAGATAAGCTCCCAAACCCATCATCCCATCAAGACGAGGTTCTCGTAAATTGCCTTTCGTCAAATCAAATTAGCGTCAGAGTTCAATCTCTGAATGGGCTCAAAAAGGTGATATTTGTGTTGAAAGGAATCTTTATTAGCGATCTTATGCTCTTAACAAAAACTCTTTGAGGTCATTTAATGATTTTCACAGTTAGATGCAAGTATTTGGCAATTTATTTGATATTGATATTGACTGTTTGAATTGCGTAAAACTGATCCAAAGAATATCATTTAAGGTGTTCCTTACCCAAGCTGTTCCTGGTTAAGTGTTCCTAAGTTAAGTTTCTCTGTTTTAAATGAAAGTACTTGAGTTTAGGAACAGTTCAGTTGTGCTTCTCTTTGAACGCATAAGTAATTCCATCTGTTGTGTTCCCACCCACACAGGGTACAAACATAAGTTTGTAATTTTATGGGCAGAGTTGTATAAATAAGGTTATGTATGCTGATGCACTCCCTCAAGTGTAGAGATGTGTGCGTGTCAGAGCTGCTCACGTGACACGACATCAAATTGAACACACCCATAATAACAAAGCAGTTAAATTAAAGCTCATGAGAAATGCATGCGACCCACGTCAAAAAAAAGGACATGACAAACATAAATGCAATTGAGGGACATGTGGAATGGATGTCTTCGGGATATAAATACAACACCAGCAACAACATCAAAAGCAACATGTCAGCAAAGCTTTGGATGAGCCAAAGTCTGAGACAGGGACGGAGTCTGTACATGACAACCTGCAATCAAGCGCCAGCAGCAGAGTGGAGCAGACCTGGGCCTGAGTTTGGCCATCATCAACATGCTGCATGCAACCGCGTAGGCAACAACAACAATAATCGCAAGTTGCAAGTTATACGTTGCAACAATGACGCGACATTTGTGCGACGGCTTTTAACTTAAATTATGCGGCAAGCCAAACAAATAAGGTCTCGCCATCGCCATAATGATGTTAATGCATGGGCCATAATCAAGTTGCTAGTTGTGGCCACAACAACAACAGGATGAACATGTATCTGCAACATTTCGATGTCGCCGCTTGCACAATGTCATGGTCGTCGTCATCCATTGTTGTTGCACAGCACAACCCATGCCCGAACGACAGCAACAAAAACCAATGTTTCAAAGCAAAAGCGACGGTCGTGAAGACCCTTTAATAATAAAAAAAAAAAATATATTTACAATTAAGTTTGAGCTGTGCAGGCAGCGAATTTTGCGTAAATACCTAAAAACACACGCACACACACACATACATACATATACGTGCATGCGTACAATCATACAATTCTGGCTTAGCCATTTTGAGCTAAAACTTTTGACAACGACTCCAATTGGAACCAGCTGTTCGCTCATCAACTGAACCACGCGCCAAAAAGATGTAAAAATAAATAAGTGCAGCTGGTGGCCACCAATAAAGTTTAATTTTCGATTAAGTGACAATTTAAGTGTTAAATTTTTTTGACCAGAAGCAGCTGCGTGCACAGAACACAGAGCCGAACCGATGAGCACGAGCCAAAAACTTTAGCAGCCGTCTGAAAGTGGAAGAAGCAGATTACAGAGTAGCAGATCTTCTGATCAGATGATGGCATTGCTCCTAAAACCGGTTGCAGCCTGAGCTCCCACAGGCAACACACAATTTAGTTGGCTGATGGCTTTCACGTTCGACGTCAGTTCTCGGTCAGACAACTCTTGGGGCCCCAGAGCTAACTAGCTGATGGTCAAACAAAGTAAACCAATGGGGCTCAGTTCAGTTCAGCTTTTCTATTTTATTTTTTTTTTTGCTTTTGGTGTTTTCAATTCACTGCAAGATGGGACAGACTCCATTAGGCGTAATCGTGCCGCAAATTGTCGTTGATTGTTGTCGTCCGTTTCTTCTTTAGCTTTTCCCAGCTACCTTCGAATGTAGTCGAGAAGATTTAGTTGATTATCTAAAATGCGTGCGAATCGGGCAGTTGTAGATCTAAGTAATTTATTTCGATCAACACACAAGTATCTAAAGTTCTTTGCACTTCTACAACACGTGGGATCAAGCCTTAATTTGGAAATGGGAATCGTAAGCAACTGATATCTTTCCAACAGATGTCTTTAATTTAAACATGGCGCTCAAAGCGATAACACTTATTGTTATCGATTTTTTGATTACCATTGGTAGTGTTGGAAAAGTCGCACAACAATTAGATGGAACAACAGCAAATACACGCAGACTGCATATTCTTAGCCAATGCAAGCATACGTAAACAAATAATAATAGTGCGCTCATAATGAGAAATAGCAATGGATTTTACTCGAGTCCAGGATATCGCATAATCAACGGCAACAAGCTTAAAGTGGTTTCCGAATACACAACAACACAAAGCAAGAGATGCGTCCAAACGAAACAAAGTTGGTCCCCGCAGCAAACCGAGGAGTACGACGAAGATGATGACACAAGCGACTTGGATGCGAATCTAAGCGAGTCAGAGGTTTGCAAGCCAATGAATAATTTTTTATTGTTTTTATTTAACGCTCTCTCTACGCAGCTGGAGGAGATTGTTGAACAGAAAAGTGTTTTTAAGTCGGTTGCATCAACTGTGCGACCGTTGCTTCAACTATTTTCCGAGGACACGCGCCCAAAACCAAATAGTAAACCATCTGCGCCTGTAACTCCCAGCAAAAAGTCACCAGTTCGGAAAAACAAGATAGTCTATAAGAATATATATCTATCCTCTGACGAAGAATTCCCCAAAGATGATCTGGATGCCGTGGCAATATCTCCAGTCCCCATTCAGCCAGCTCAGTTACAAACATCCAAGCGATTTAATTGGACGCCGAAGTCAACCAATTTGTTCCTCGAACTGTGGGAGAAGTACCTCAAGGGTCTTCAGGGTAGACGGAATAAATCGGAAATATACATGGAGATGGCTTTTGGAATGAGTGAATATGGACTTACGCAGCAGGAAATCAGATGTAAAATGGAGAATATGATCAAAAAACACAAGTGAATAACATTCAACAACGTGATGTGAATTGCCTTTAAGAATTGATCAATTTTAGGGTGGAAACGGAAAAACTTCTGTCCGGAAACCGAACTAATTGGAGGTACTATAAAAGAGTTAATGCGCTCCTGTATGGAACTAAATCGGATTTTGAGAAACTATTCAACAAGGCTGGTAGTTTTTGTGACAACATGGCTTTGGATATCAGTGTTAACTTTAATTCTATTTTCAGAGCGAGATAGTACCGATATTGAAAGCGCATCTAGTTCTATGACAGATGAAGAATGGGTCCCAGAAACAGTGAAAAAGGTAGAAAAGATAGAAGTGGATCAAGAAGACGAAACTTCTCCAGTTGTAGCTGAGAAACCGAGGCAATGTGATCAAACCCAATCCAGGGAGGAAGTTAATACCACGTCGGATGCTCTGTTACAAATTGAGCGTGAAAAATTGGAAGTCGAGAAACAAAAACTGCAAGTTATGAAACATATCTCTAGAGATCTGTCAGCAATAAGTAAAACGCTGCTCGAAATTCTGCGAAATGCGAATAAATAACATTCCAAATTAAATAAATAAGTATTGAGAGTGTTAAGTTCAGGAGTTTTTATTAATTAAGATTGATTATAAATGGATAACATTAAATAAAAAACTGTTTAAAATTAAAATTGCCTGCTCCAATATTTTCTAGTATTTTCCACAAGCTTTGCGGTATTTTTTCAGTCACTTCAGGCGGTCACACTTACGCGTACATTGGCAAAGATTGGAGTAAAACAAGCAATGTTTGTTATAAATGTTCAGGAAGAAGAGGCAAAATGTACAGAATCCCAACTTGATATATTACTAAAGATCCACGACGGACAATACAGGCTAGTAAAAAAGAACAAACGTAGCTCCGTATGGAATGTGTACCGGGAAATCGCACGGCCAGACGGCAGCAAGCTAAAGTGGCGATACTACTGTTTGGGCTGTAAGCGGGTAATGCAATCCACTGGCGGCACCACATCTAATCTGCGTATACACAAATGCCATGTACGCTATCTAAAGCAACATGGCAGAGAGATTGAATCCCCAGAGCAACAACAGCGGGGTCGCAACAATTTCCAACGACTGCCGGCGACTTCGAGCAAGCGACATTACGAGGAGGAATATTATCCCATAAAAGCTGATCAATATAGCGATGCGGAAGAGGACTTTGAGGATGGTAATATAACAACTACTATGAGTCCAGAAATAACCGTAAGTTCAATTTAATCAAGCGTTGACATTGACTAACACCCACACCATTTTCCTCTGATGCAGATCGAGCCTCTCGAATCCCCGGATACATCGTTGGCCAGCGAACGTCCGCTTTTGAAACTCTTTTCAGAGGAGGAGTCTTCATGGTCGCCTGACTTGACCGATGTTCAACCTATTGAGGAGGACCAGATCACCGAGGAAGTTTCCCAAGACTTCAGTAAGGAAACCATTAAACCAACTCGCGAACAAACAATGCGTATCGATGCTACGGCCATATCGGAGGCGGAAAGCTATGCCTGTACATGGGCGCATGCGTTTCTCAAGTTGAGCGAGGATCAGAAATTCTATGCAAAACGGTCAATTGACGAGCTCCTGGTACTGGGACGCTTGGAAAGGCTAAATATCTCGACAGTTACATCGCTAACAACCAATTTATAAATTACTGTATTAGAATTAAGTTTATAAGTAAAGAAAAAAAAAAGTCTCACAAAATGTATAATTTCTGAAGTATAAAGATAATTATAAAGAGAAACTCGTTTGTTCCCACTTCCCACCCTTGTATATATAAATTAGAAATAAAATTCACAAGCATTTAATATTTTTCAATTTTTTTATTTTTTCCAATATATTTTTTTTTAGTTTTTCTCTTTGTTGCATTGCTGCATTTTGTATATACTTTCTTTTGCTGTGTTTTGAATTACAAATTGGATTTTCTCTCATTTGTGGGGCTTTCTTTACTCTCTCTCTCTCTCTTTCTCTTCCTATACGTTACTCTCGCCTGCTCTCTTGGGACTCTTGTTAGGTTATTATGGGGTTTACCGCTATAATGCAACTTTCAGTAATGAGAGCTTACGTATTTTAGATGCAGCTTCGACTGTGCGGGTGTTTGTTTGTATGTGTGTTTGAGTGTACGTGAATAGTGTAATTGAATTTATATTAAATGGGAGGTTATGTCAACATCTTTAGTCCGAAACTCTTAAATATTGAAAGCTGGTTAAACGAACAACAAAACTTTCTTGTAAAATTACAAATCTTTAAATCTTTAAGCCATTGTATTTTGTTTTTAATAAATATTTGTATTATAGCTATAATAATATATATATATATATATTTATGTATAAATATATAATTTTTCATTTTCATTTTTTGTTGCTCCATTTTAAATGTTGACCGATTTAGTTTATTATTTGGATTCGCTGAGTTTTATAATACAATTGAAATTTATGTAAATCTTTCGCTGTTTCGCTCTTGTGCACATACATAAATACCAGACATCAAAAGATTATTACTTGCCATTGAATTTCTTGCAATTATTTGTTGTTTGTTTCTTTTTGGTTTTCTTAGCAATTTTACATTATTGTTTTGCTGTCGTTTTCCCCAGATAAAAACAAAACAAAGTGCCAATAACGAGGCGCTGCCCGTTTACAAATTTTTGTTTTCTTTTTCATGTTTTGTTCCTTCCTCTTCCTCTGCCGTCTTCTGGTGTTTCTTTGTCATCTGCTGCTGCTGTTGTTGTTGCGGTTGCAGAGTGGTTTCTGCTGCTGATGTTGTTGTATTCATTTTTATGCTGTGCTTTCAGTTGTTGTATTTTGCAGCTCTTGAGCGCCATTCTGTGTTGGGGTTTGTCGGAAATGAGGTGTTTATGTGTTTGTTGTATTTGCGGAGGAGTGGACATTATGTCAGAAATTGGAATAACAGTAAACAAAAAAGTAATGAAACAGAATAAATAAATAAAAATCAAAGAGTTTCGAAATCATTTGCATTTTCAAGTTGTTACACATTTCGTAGTATTTGCATAGTATGTTGTTTTTAGCCCACAGTACATGCGTGTTAAAAGAAATGTTAAAACCCAAAGCCTCTAAAGTATCTTTGTATTTGTAATTGCATTTGTGTGTGTGAGTGTGTTAGTTGTGTTAATTATGAGCACATTTTTAATGCATTTATTCGTTATTTTTAGTTGCTGATGCCGCCACCGAAAGCCATGTCGTAGTTGTTGTTATTAGTTTAATTGATTTGATGTTGTTGTTATTGACGTGCTGCTAGCTAGTTGTTTTTTTGTTGTTGTTGTGATTGTTGATGTGATTTGTTTTGTTATCGTTGGTTATTTTGTTTTGTTCTATTTTTGGCTTTTAGTTCATTACCTGCTGTGGCTGCTGTTCCATGCCACCGCCAGGTCCATTGGGTTTACGATTCTGGCGACGGGGACGGAACGGCTGACGGGGCAGTCCACCTTGTCCTCCCTGAACTAAATATCCGGAATACAAAAGAAAGAAAACTTTGTTAGTTTCTATTATTTCTAAAGGGGATTGGATGTCACTTACTGTATTCGCCGCCATCACGACGTGGTGGTGGTCCATTGCGTCGGAAGAAGCGTCGCTGGGGTCCACCAACACCGCCACCACCACGACGGGATTGTCCATCACCGCCTCGCTGTACACCATCGGGATTCTGATCATGAATTCCTGGCTCGGCACTGCCATCGCCGCCGCCAAGAACGCGACGCGTTTGACGGGGATAATAGTTGTTGTAGCGACGCTGTCCAGGTCCACCGGGTGGTCCGCCTGGGCCTCCGCCACCACCACGAGGTGCACCTCGTGGGCCGCCGGGTGGACCACCAGGGCCACCTCCACCAGGTCCACGACGATAGTTTTGACGTGGCTGGCGTGGACCTCCTTGCATCTGCTGCTGCTGGCCATCAATTGGCTGTTGCTGCTGTTGCTGTATCGGCGCCATTTCATCGCCTTCGTTGTCACCATCGCCTGGCTGCTTACGGCGATTCTTCTTCATCCAGGGGCGGAAATTACGACGCTTATCAGCAGCAAACTGGCTACCACGAACCGGCTCACCAGACGGCCCGGTAACATTGGCCGCCTCATTGCCCTTCTCGCCAATGACCACATCGAATTCAACCAGCTCGCCATCGCCTACAGAACGCACCGCCTTTTTGGGATTGTTGCGCGCAATTGCACTCTGGTGCACGAATACATCTTCTTTGGTGTCGTTGCGATTGATGAAGCCGTAGCCGCTCTTCACGTTGAACCATTTGACCGTGCCGGTGACTTTAGTGGCTGCAAAACACAAATATGATTTTCACAATATTGAGGTTAAACTCGAATCACAGCATCGCAATAATTGCAATCGATAAGTTTCATTTAAAAAAGCAAAACGAAAATCGAATACAGACGAACTTTTGGGCTAATAAACGATGAATTATTAAATTAGTTATTTTCAATTACTTTAAGAAATTTCATATAATCTTGGTAGCACATGCCGAGAAGTTCCGTTGAGTGCTTCAGCACCAGTGTATACAAATAGTTACCAAAACAATGAACACACAGACACACATACACATGCACGAGCAAACAAACTAAAAGTGCTCTCAGATTTGAGAGAGTGCGCGTAGAATAAGAGAGCAGCAATGACAACAACTACGACGTTGGCGGCCAATAAATTGGGTTGCCAACATTTGTTGGGCAGGGTGGCCGAGTGACGGAAACGATAGCGCGGGGGCGATGTTTGTGTGCTGCGCCACCGGCAAAAAGCAGAATTTTCATTTCGTTTCTTGCGCCGCTTTTCTCATGCGGCAACCGAACCGGCGAACGTATGAATTTGTATGTACATATGTATGGTTGCGGCATACAAAATGGCGTCGCGTGTATATTTTAAGACACGCACACACATCCGCACGCACATTTTTCACATGTATGTACATAAGCGCGCCGTTCTTTTCATTGCTATTTTGGTATCACCACTCGCCATGTGTTTGCATGAATGAAAATGCAAATTGATTTCTATGCTTACCAATTATTTCCTTTGGTGGCGGCGCGGGCTTGCCCTGCGCTTGCTGACCATCATCCAGCAGTTCTTCCTGGGCTAGCGGCTGCTGCTGTTCAATGGGTAGCTGCTGCTGTTTTTCCGAGTCTGCCATCTTTTCAGCTACTTTCGTTGTTTTTTCAACTCAAAAGCGCACACACACCTACACACGCGCTTCCAAAAATAAAAGCAAGAAAAATAAGGTTCCTTCTTCTTCTGCGGCAAAGTTTTCGTTTGCTAAATGTTGCCGCTACTTTGTTTTTATTGACTTGAATTTTTGGTTGCTACTCTTAGTTTGTTGTTTTGTGTTGGTAGAAGTGCGGCTCGAGTTGTGGCACTCTTTCAACTACCACTTTGATGTTATTTTCGAGTGTGATGTTAAAACACTCACTCGCAGGGTTTTCTTGGCGATTCTATTTTGTTCGCAAGCACAGGAAGTGAAACATGGCAGCTATGGCTAGTGCTGTACAATTTGAAAATTTATATTACCCTGCCACAGAGTTGCTTCTGATATGTCGACAAATTCATATGGTTTTTAAAATTGTAACATCTGGTCATACTTTGCCCGATAATATCGATAGACGTATCGATACTATGTGTCAGTCTGTAAATTATTTCGACATCCAATTGTCTGTTTACTTCGGTAGTCGCGACACATCAATATATTTTGTTGCCTTTGACAAATGAGCTCTTAAACAATAACAATGTGCGAAATAGGACTGCAAACGTTTTAGTTTACAAACAGCAGTAACAAAGTGTCATATAGATATAGCTATGGCGAACAATAAACCGCAATAGGTTTAAAAAACAATAACAACAAAGTGCTTGTTTTAGGTTGGTGATTGATTTCAACTTTAAATAACAAATACCTATCTAGTTGTTGTTAATTGTTAACTTTTTTTGATACTTATAAGCTGAAATTTTCATGCATTCTGGCGTTTAGTTGGAAAAGCAGAGGTGACAACGCTGTTGTCGCCGTCACATCGTATGATTCTTCGCGCGCATTCTGATTGGTCGAGAAAAGCTTTGCATGTTTACATGCATACATGATTGTGTGTGTGCGATAGTGTGAGAATGTGCATATGTGTGTACGCTCTCACGCGTGTTTACGATTTTGTTTTTGTTTCTCGTGCTTATTGCGCCGCTCTGAAATTTCATAAACAAAACAAAGATTACAACATAGTGATACGCCGTAGGCAAAAAATGAAGATAAAATATATGTACATGTGTTTTGTCTCTATTCTTTTAGCAAATTCAAGACTATTATTAATCTGATCAAGTCGACGTCAAAATGAATATTGACCAGGAAATGGACTTTTACTCCCAATCCTCACTGGAGTTAATGAAGGAGGAGGAGGATGCACTCAATATAATCAAAGAGATGATACCCTGCGATATGCTGAATAATTTTTTCACCGACATGGACTTGGATCCATCTCAACTCGCTGATGACATTAATCTCGAATTGAATACCACGCCTCCGTTGCTGGAATGTGCCATGGATATGCCGCAGCAGTCTCCTCCCCCCCTTCAGCAGCCGCTGTTGTCACCAACGCTGCCTGTGCAGCAGCAGCAACAGCAGAAGCACAACGAACACGCTTCTCCATTGCACATTAAAGTGGAGCAATTGATGCATCTCAACGGTCTGTATCAGGGCAATCCAAGCTTCACACCCCAGGCTATGCCGCAAATGATGGAACCGCTGCCCACCATGACGATACATCACATGGATATGAATCAATCGCAGCCCCAGCCCCAGCAGCAGCAGCAGCAACAACAACATCCGACAACCGCAATTCTCTTTGCGTCGCCTGCAAATAACGGATTTGTGTATCAGTTGCCGGCGGAGCCAACGGCATCTCCGCCATCACCACCGCAACCGCAGACACAACCCACGTCGACAACAGGATCAGGAGCAGTACCAGTACCAGCAGCAGCAGTCACGTCAAAGAAGCAACATTATGCCAGCAAGAAGATGGCACCAAATGTGCAGAGCTATATTTTACAGGTGCCCAGCAATGAGTACACCATACCAAGCATGCCTGTGCTCCCGGAAATTGTCAATCCGCCAGTGAACAGTCCAAAGACATCGCGCAAGACAGCCGCCGTGGAACTAGCACCAACTCCGGCTCCCCCAGTGGTGGCGGGTGTTTCCACGTCGTGCAACGCCAAGGTGGCCATCCAACGTGTCCAGCCCAAGGTAAAGGAGGTGAAGCGGTCGGCGCACAATGCCATTGAACGGCGTTATCGCACCTCCATAAACGACAAGATCACGGAACTAAAGAATCTCGTCGTGGGGGATGCCGCCAAGCTGAACAAATCTGCGGTGCTGCGCAAATCCATAGACAAGATTCGAGATCTGCAGCGTCAGAACTATGAGCTGAAGTCAGAGCTACAGCGTTTGCAACGTGAGCTCATGGCTCGCGATGGTTCTAAGGTTAAGGATCTGCTCCAGCTGGGCAGCAGCACACTGGTTAGCTCCACGTCCTCGTCGAAGAAGCGACGCCAGCAATCACTGGCCTGTGACACAGATGCTGGCTTGACCCCGCCCCGGAGCGATGTCTCCGATCCATCGTTGTCGCCAATCCATTCGGATATCTCGCTGCCCCCGTCTCCGTATGGTGGCTCCAATGCCAGCTGCAACAGCGGCAGCAGCAGCACCAAAGACGACATCCTGGTGGTGCCTAGTTCAATGCGTGGCATGGCCACTCACTCGCGTCTGGGCCTCTGCATGTTTATGTTCGCTATTATCGCAATCAATCCGTTCAAGGCGCTTCTACAACGTTCGCCCTTTGAAGCGGATGGAAATGATTTCGGGGAGATCAACGATCTGGGTGGACACCAGCAACGGAGCATTTTGAACTACGATACGGAAGGTAAGGGATTAAGTTTGTCTATAATGGCTGCTATAGCTTCTGATCTTTCCAGATAACTCGGACTACATGAGTTGGCGTCACAACTCCTGGCTCTGGCTACTGAATGTGTTTCTCATGTTGGGATGCCTAATCAAGCTGCTGGTATATGGTGATCCCCAGTTGGACACCCAAATGGATGCCTATTACCAGCACAAGCAACGCGCCGAGACGCACTTCATCAAGGGCCAAGCGACACAGGCCTATGCCGCTTATCTGAACTGTCTGCACATGTTCGGGATTAGCTTGCCGGGCACACGACTCGAGAGTTATTTGCAGACGAGCTGGCAATTTCTTCGCTTTCTTTTCCATCGTCTTTGGCTGGGACGTGTGCTCTCCCGCCGAGCTGGAGGCCTCTTCTGCAGTGCCACTCGACGCAAGGGTGCCTTGGCCTCCGCCCGGGAACTGGCGCTGGTCTTCAATCGACTTAACCAACTCCATTTGACAGGCAACTGTGGCTCTGATCGCAATGGCATCATGCTGGCTCTCTACGCCAGCAACATGGCCGAGGTGGCCCACAGTCTGCTTACTCCACGGGAAATTATTTGCATCCATGTAATGACTGCACTGCGGATGAAGCGAAGTACACCCAAACCGTTGCAGCAGCTCTGTGCCCGTTACTACATGAGCCGAGCGAGCCTTGAATGCCGCCGGACCAGGGCCACGGAGCAGACACAGGAGCTGCGCTGGGCGTTCACTACCTATGGCTATGGATACTGTGGTGCCCATGTGTTTAGCTATGATCTGAATACTGGTGAACAAGATGGTTTCTTCACGCGCTTGGTCAACGTCTGTGATCCCGCTGCTCATGCCATCAAGGTGAACAATGGAATACTTATTAAAACCACTAACAATCACTAATGACTTTTTCAAATCTTTTAGCAATATCGGGAGCATCTGTTGCACAAGGGGCTGCAGTGCCTAGTGGGCGCTGGGCCACACAAATCCAACAAAGCCGCAACAAACAACAACAGCAACAACACGGGCAACGAGACAGAACACAGTGGAACCATTGTTAGCAATGTCCTTAAGTACACGTCGCTGCTGAGGGACACGCTTTGGGCGGATGACGATGACGGCGATACGACCGTGGTGTGGTGGGCCAATGTCCTTGAAATAGCGGTGCATTGGCTTCTAGGCGAGGACACATTGGCGGAGCAGCTATACGACAGCATCAAGCAGTTGCCTCCTCAACTACAGTCCAGAAACGACAACGATCACCTGCCCAGAGCTTTGCACGCGGTGCTGCGGGCCAAGATGATACTGCTGAAGTAACTTAATAGAAACTATAATTGAAATTCGATTCGATTTGCTTGACTTGTGTGTTCTTTTTCTTCCTGCTCTTTCTCCTTCTCCTTCTAATCCACAGGAACAGTGGCAACACCTTGGACAAGCGCTTGAAACATTTGATCAACAGTCTATGCGATGATTCCAGCGTCCAGTTGCAGGAATGCCTCACTGTCAATCGCATAACCAACGCCAGGGGCATGAAGCTGGTAAGTCGCTTAGTGTGCTTCTGATGAGCCTTGCTCCAGTTTCAGAGCTGTCCCGAAGGTGCATTGTAGTCGCATTGTCTGTCCAAGCATTGATCCAGGCAATACAACTGCAGTGCAATCTTCGTGCAGTTTCTCCAACAACAAAATCGTCGGTTTGAGAGGAACGGGTCGGATGAAGAGAACAGCTTGGACTCGCGTTTATCCTATCTAATCTTGAAACGTTTCCGATTCAGCTCTTTCAGCTGCTGACCTGCGACTGGTTGCTTGAGACGCGCACGGCATTGTGGGAACTGGAGCACATGACCTTGGAGGACGATGGCTACTACCAGGTGCCTGGCGATGTGCTTGAAAAGTTCCAAACCGATTTGAACTCTCTACGCAGCATTGTCGAGAATATACCGGTGAGATTCGAGTCGTTAGAATCGATTAAAATTCCAGCTCTAATCCTGCCACTTCTCCGGTTATCTAGAATACACAATCCCGGATTTATTTGTACGAAGCCGTCTGTCGCTTAATGGCCGGGGCCTCTCCGTGTCCCACCCAACAGCTGCTGGACCGGAGTCTGCGCTCCCGCAATGCCCACTCCTCTATCTTTTGCGGCAGCAAAGATCGCAGACACCAGAACTTTGAGGGAGGCGAACGAGAACGCGCCGCTGCCATGTATGTGGCCTGCAAATATCTCCCACCACCTCTGCTCTGCTCTCCCGGAGAACGGGCTGGTCTGCTGGCCGAGGCCGCCAAGACACTCGAAAAGGTGGGCGACAAGCGCAAGCTCAAGGAGTGCTACCAACTGATGAAGTCCCTGGGGAGCGGTGGTGTCACAGTCAAAGCTTAGAGCGCTCCCGTGCTCGTGCCTCCAAATTCACAGGTTCAACTTTGATTGGATCAAGTACAGTCTAACTAAACATTCGTTTAGCTGCGTTCGTTACAGCGAGGCACGACTGTTTTCCTTCACCTTTAAATGTGGGAAATGAAGTTGCTCCACAGCCTGTTCGTCTAATCCTTTAGACACGCTTTATGCCCATTTAATCAATGTTTAGTTTGTAATTTATTTTAATGCACCTAAATACAAGAGGAATGATTAAACAATTCACTTTAATTGCGCTAAAGGTAACCGCACATACATTATTTATTGCAATAAGCAATAAGTATTTCAACAGTTTAATGTAATTTTATTTAATTTAATATTGAAGCCCACATAGAACCAGGGACACCCACGGAGTAACTAAAATTGATCAAAAGTGGAATAATTTATTGGATACTTTTCTGATTTTGTATTAACTTTTAAGCTATTCATGAACTTGTTATAAATATATCTATTAATCAAAAAGAAGTTTTAATTTTGATGGCATCATTTGATTGCTAGGAATCGGTTGAAGTCGTTTCTTAGCCGATCCCACTAACAATTCAAACACTTACCAATAAAATATGAACAGTTTAATAAAGGTACAATGGCTGATATGTGATTTGTTGGGGGGTAGTCTGATAGGCCCTGCTTAACTTATGGTACAGTTTATGCAGCCCTGGCTGCAGCCCAGCTTACAAGCCAACCTATATAAAGCCTCTTCTTGGCATGAGTTGCTAGAGAACCGACTGAACATTTCAGACATGTTTATGGAAACCAAATGTTGGTCTGCTGTTTTAAGTTTTCTCGGTGAGTTTCTCCTCAAGGAAAAGCTTTAAAAACGATTAATAAATTAATTAATATAAAGCCCAGGAATATTTGATGGATTCACATGCCACGTGCATCTTGTGGCACGAATCCTTTGATGTGCAGGTAAAGACCAGTCCAGCGCTGGCCGTGCTCCTCTTGGATCCACAAAAGTGGTCTATTCTGGACCAGGACTCGAGCTATGAAAGAAGACGAGCTGAGCTGGAGCAGAATAACGTTGTCCACAATGATTGGATACTGCATCTGACCCTAGCCATTGAGCGGTCGCATTGCGAGGTAAGTTATTCTAGAAAGACTTCGTGCCTGGAATGCCGATCCGGTTTGCAAAGTCCACACACGGATCGTCGCCAATCTAATTGTAGGAACTGAGAGTTTACAATTTTCTTCAGCTGAAATGGAAATGTGTTTAGAGAAGGGTTTGTTTCTTAGTCTTGCTTTAAGATAACCTTGCTCTGGAGTTCAACTTCGGAGGGAAACTCCAGTGTCAGCAGCAGCGCTGGTCGTGCTCCGCTGCCCATTTGGTTGCGCAGCACATCATGTAGAGCGGCAACAAAATCCTCCAACGGATTCTCCATCCAGCGCTTGCCTAGCTTCAAATGCTGAAGCTTACAGCAGCTTCCAACCACGTCCAGCAACTGCATTAGATTAGCAGGCATTTCAGTGCACTGCAGCGCCAGACACTCCAGTTGCTGCAACTGGGTTAACTGCGTCAACGCTTCATTGGGCCACATGGGACATGCCAGCATCTTGAGCTTTCCCAAGGATACAATGTGGCACGCCTGTCCAGGCTTCACAATCGTCAGCTGTAGCTGCTCCAAGCGTTCGCTGTAACGCCTGGACAGCATCCGGAAGAGATTGTTATTCAAATTGATGGACAAACGCCATCGCAATTGCAGGGATTTCAATTGGGGAAAGTCACCCACATCCGGGGTAGTCGCCTCAATGTTCTCCAGCGACAAGTGCACCAGCTTCGGACAATGCGCAGCCAGATTGGGATACTGCCTTCGTGTGGCGAATCTCAGAGAAAGTCTCCGCAATGCGGGCAAAGCTTCCAGTTGCTCCATGAAATCCGCATCCAACAATTCCTCATCGATGCCGTCAATATGCAATGCCTCTAGATAAACGAAGTGTTTCATCTTAAGGACTGAAGAGAGAGAGAGAGAAGAGAAATGGATATTTTAGTCACGAGCAAGTCTGTTCGTGCATTTCTGGCAGCCACTGTTCGTTAGTGCACAAGTATTTCTAACAACCAATGTCAGCTATTAGATGAGTACTCTTATTAGCCACTGTTTCCCAGTATTTAATCATTTCTAGCGGCCACTGTCCGGTGATGTAAGCGTTTTTCTAGTACCCACTGTTTGCTACTGTGTGTGTACTGTTACCTGCCACTCTTTACTAACCACTTTCTGCTGATGCATGTGTTCGTTCAGTAGTAACTGTCTCCCACTGATTGTATACTTCTGACTGCCACTGTCTACCAAATTGGGTTCAATTACCAATCGGAGCCGTAGCATCGGTAAGGCTCAAACACTTGAGATCTTTGCGTTGCATCACCTCCAGTAAATTAACTTCTCCTCCCTCCGACTGAGTCATTGAATCCGAATGAACAAAAATTATGTGTAGATGCTGAATGTTTTTGCAGTGTTTATTTAGTAGAGAGAGAAAGGGCAGAGTTATGCTGTCGTCCCAGCGTCCGTGTCGCAGCTCGCACTCGAGAACACTGTCGCCGCACAGCCGGAGCAGGTAGTCCCAGTCGGAAATGGAGCGAAGCATACGCATGTTGACTTTGGCGTAGCGTCGCGAAGCATCCCGAGTGAGTACATCGCGAAACTGGACATGAGCACGGGCCAAATTCAATTTGTCATCAAGCACATTTAGATACGAAAATATCTCCTCAATGCAATCATAGTTTAGGTCTAATATACCAGTTTTATTCTTTTGCGGCTTGCTGGCTAAGAAACCCAGTGGGCAGCCGAGTCCGAGCTTTTGCATTGTTTACGTTTTGTGACGCACGTTTTGTGATTTATGGGGCCCAAGTGTGACCAGCCGGTTTGAAAAGAAGTATTTTTCTTCATAAGTATTGAAAATTATTTAATGTATTACACAACACTTAAAAAGTATAATTTATGCACATATAACGGACTTTTGTTTCATTCATTGCATTTCAGAGTTTTATAGCGTTTCAGGAGCATATACCACAATTTGCTCAATATTTCTATAATGCCAGCAATTATGCTATTTGGAGATCTACGCGAAATCTCTTTATTTTTGTTTATACAGACGAACTGCTCTCGAGTTCTGCTGACATACTAAACTATTTCGATGGCTATATATTTCATGGTAATCATTTTGAGTCTTCTTTACAAATACAAATGTCTAAATGTCTTAAAATATTTACAGATCAACCCAATATTCTGGTGGTCAATGCACCGTTCATGAATTCAACTATCTTTGAGATTAAAACTAATCGTTTCGTTGGTCCACGATATTTTGGCAAAGCACCCAAATCAGTAGCTCTAGATACTATTCAGCGCTACGACGCCCAGAACAATCGAGTGATTTGGGATAAGGGCACTGGTATGACCAGCAAAATGCGCAATCTACAAGGACGCGAAATAGTTATTGGCCTATTTGATTACAAACCGTTTATGGTTGTCGACTATGTATGAAACCAAGAGGGAGATTTGTAGTTAATCCAATTTAATCCAAGTTAACTTTTAGGAGAGACCACCAAATGTCTTTGACCAATCATTGGATGGATCTAAAGTACTTATAGATGGCACTGAAATTCGTCTAATGCTTATTTATTGTGAACTACACAATTGCACTGTCCAGGCTGATACGTGTAAGTGAAACTCTTAATATTTTTAAATAAGTATTAACATTTAATTCATGCTGTGAAGCTTTTTACAGGAACGTGTTACTTTCATCTTCATATTTAACACTAATGCTCTGCTCGAAATCTGGCTCCGCAATGAAATGAGTTTGACAAGGTGCACGTAGTTGTGTGTCAGCCGCAATTTTTATAGGTTCCTCCTCGTCTTTGCCGCAGTTGCCCAGGAGCCATTGCTGTACAGCTGCATTTGAATTTTTTTTGTTTAGCTGCCTCAAGTTTTTGTGCATTTGATGAGCATTTTTCGTGACCAGAACGCAATCTAGGCACATTTGGTTGGGCAGTGCATGCTCAGGGTTTTCCACGTACTTGAAAGTCTGTCGCAACATTACCGCTAAGCTGGGTTCATCTTCATGACGTTCCGAAAAAACGTCCACCTGCATTTTTGATATCTTCCTGCAAACACAACAGATATCCGACATGTTTGCCTTTTGGTGGGTAGGACTTTAAGTTCTTCCCTTAAAGTTTCGCGGAAATTTAAACCGTTGTTGACTTTGAAGCGAA
The DNA here is from genome assembly GCA_020829145.1 of Drosophila nigrodunni. Taxonomy (NCBI): domain Eukaryota; kingdom Metazoa; phylum Arthropoda; class Insecta; order Diptera; family Drosophilidae; genus Drosophila; species Drosophila nigrodunni. The sequence goes on from JACVCZ010000003.1 coordinate 16,717,244, forward strand.
CAGCTGACTTCTGAGTTAGGGCTGGTGCAACTGTTTCGACTGTTTGCTTTTTAATCGAAACCTTAGACAAGAAAAAATGTTGTAGTCACCTCGCGAATTCTGGATACCCGCAATTTTTCTTAATATTTCATATTTAGGGGTAATTTTTGTCGGATTTCGCACGCCATAGTTTTCTATTCTAAAACATGCTATTTTTTTTTCACCTTTCCATGAGCATAGAATGCCCTAAAGTGGACGTGTTCAAAAACGAACACAAACTTGTGCTGGCATTTAATCTGTTATTTGCGAAATACTTTATGGGGTCTATCATGCTCCTTTCTTCCTGATACATACATTGCAACGGTTAATGCATACTCTTTTACTCTAAGTAATGCGTATAATAATCGATTACTTAATAGCGATTTAGTTCAAATTTTTAGCTGAAAGTCGGAATGGGGCAACATGTTTAAACCGTCGTTGGCTTTGAAGCGAACAGCTGACTTCTGAGCCAGGGCTGGAGCGAGTGTTTAGACTGTTTGCATTTAATCGAAACGTTAAATAATCGATAACTTTATAGCAATCCAAAAAATGTTTTGAAATTTTTAGCTGAAAAGTCGGAATGGGGCGACATATATGCAAATTATACGGGCATTGGATTGATGGGCATGGTGCTAGATCGGAGAGTCGACTATATCGTTGGTGCGTTGTATATCTGGTATACAACTTACCGTCACATGGATCAATCACAATTTCTTGGACGTTCCGGTGTCACCTGCCTTGTTCCGGCTCCACATCGGATCATCAATTGGGCTCTGCCACTGCGTCCATTTCAGACTACACTATGGATATGTGTACTGTTCTACCTGCTGCTGGAGGTACTGGCCCTTGCTGGAACTCGTCAATGGGAACGGTTTCCGAACATGGTTTCAGAAACAGTATATCCCCCAACCCACTGGAAGGAGAGCCTTCGTTTTGGTTTTGTCAGCACTTTAAAACTATTGGTGAACCAGAGCACCGATTACGTATCCACATCCTATGCCCTACGAACCGTTTTACTGGCCAGCTATATGATTGACATCATTTTGACCACCGTATATGGCGGAGGGCTTGCCGCTATACTGACCCTGCCTAAGTTGGAGGAAGCCGCCGATTCGCGGCAGAGGCTCTACGAGCACAAGCTTATCTGGTCGGGCACATCGTTTGCTTGGATTAATATATTCGATGTCACAACATTGGATGTAAGCGATAAACCCTTCACTCTCTTATATCGGCTTTTTTCTATACATGATGTTCACTCGCAGCCAGTTTCACTCGGACTCGTTGAGCACTTCCGTGTATTCGATGCTAATGCTCTGGTCATAAATTCCCGCATTGAACAAATGGGATTCGTTGTGGAGAGAATGCAGTTCGGTCACATAGCCAATGCCGAAATGATACCCGATGATGCTCTGACCCGGCTCAAACTGATGGTTGACGACATATACTTTACATACACGACTGCGTATGTGTCACGTCTGTGGGCCCATTTGGAGGAGCACAGTCAGTTCGTGCTCGCATGGCACTCCTCGGGTTTTGACAAGTATTGGGAATGGAGGATCGCAGCGGAATACATGAACGCCAATAGACAGAATCGGATGGCAGCAACACAGGCTCCTAAATTAGACATTGGACCCGTTAAACTAGGCATAGACAACTTTATTGGAGTCATATTAGTGTGGTGCTTTGGCGTCACATGCAGCCTGCTGGCATTTGTGGCCGAATTGTGGTGTCTTAAAGGCAAACGATTCCAAGATCATACTTTATAAGTGCAAACTATAAATTTTAAATATATTTTAATGGATTTAGCCCTGTAGCAGCAGAACCTGGTCTGTCACTCGGGTTATTAGGGGACCCAGTTCGTTATCCGGCACTTGTTTCCAAAGCTCGCGCAACGTCTGATCCGCTAATGCCGTGGGACTTTGTCCAGCTAAGGGAAAGTGTGTGCTCAAAGTTAGGAAGATTACCACATCCGGGTCAATAGGACTGTACGTCTCGCAAATAGTGTGCAAAGCACGTGCCGCATTTGGTGGGATCTGTTGGAGAGTTTCAAAGATGAAAAGTGGAACTATAGTTGCAGCTCTGGGAGCACTTGCCTTATTGAGATTTACGATGAGGAAAACGTTACCCTCCTTTAGTTTAGTTTTGTACTGCTCAATGGGATAGCCGTAGTCATCCCCGTTCTTCGTTTCAAAGTCCTGAAGACTCATCTCAATGGGTCGCTTACCATCTGCAAATAAATGAGGAGCGATTCACAAAAAGAATCTCCCAGAATCTCCTATTCTCACCAAAACATTTCGATGTCTCCAGCGCTATCTCCTGGATGAGATTTTGTATTTCCTGGCCACTGTTCCCGCTCAGGTGCAGAAGCAAATAGATGTTTGGCGAGGTGATTCGTTTGTTTAGCAATAATTCAATATTAATACTCAGTGCGTTCCATACTTCTGCGGATTGTAGCGGCGGACGTTGACGAAGTTTTTGAAAGCGGCAAGTCTTCAATTCGGGATCCTTCTTAAACCTGCTCGAAGCCACGAGCACAGAGAACATCAAAATAATTGCACAAAGTAAGTATAGTTTAAATTTAATATTATTTATGTTTTCTGTCTGTGCTTTTGTACTCTGTGGCTTAGGATCCTGCCGAGGACTGGGAGGGGAAGGCGCATCATCAGCACATTCTGGCATATGTTCAATTTCCTGTTCGGATAAGCTTTCTTCTACTGTGGGAGTCATATTATATATGTATTCCTCGTCTTCTTCTTCAGATTCCACCTCATTCTTATCGTCCGTTGGATTATATTCATCCTGACTTCTGTCACGTTGTAGCGTCTGGAATTCACTTCGGGTAACCACACTGGGCTGGAAACTTGGAGACCGTGTGTCGCTGTCACGTCTATCCGAATGTATACTCCTTCTTGACGTCATTGCAAAATAAGTGCATTAAATTGGGATTGAAATTGCAAAAGTAAATCAAAACCGGTAATGATAAAATGCACACAGCAGTGTTTATAGCTTCTTAATCGAATTGAATCATATGAACCAATCGAATAAAAACAAACCGATGTAATGAACCGAATGAACGAAAAGACTGTTCACAAAGGTATTGAAGTATATACTCGATGCTAAGGTGGTCCCATCTATGAAATGCATATCTAATTTCTGATTGGAATTGATATTCTCGAATATAAATACTTATGGAACAGTTTTAATAGGTGGGAAATAATTGTCTTACAAAGACTACATTTTTATATTTATTATTTTCTTAAAAGTTGCGACCAACGAATTGATTAAATAAATATGTACATTATTATTTACATGCGAGTACGGATAACTATGAATTTTTCTATATACATATAATTCTACACATAATTTCACTCGGTTACCGATGGCACCGTATTCAGCGTTAAACGTCGTAAGCGACCTAACACAAATATCTCATCAATTGCTCTTTTGGCATAGAACTTTTGGTCCTCTGTAAGCTTTCGGTATTCTAAGGACCATGTTTGTGCATATATAGCTGACTCTTCGGCTCCACTGACATCGTGGGATACAAAAACATCCGAGAGTCGCGAGTTGGAATTTGGAAAGCAAGTAGTGCTGATATTAAGTGGATCTTCCTTGTTTTTTGATGCCTGTGATAGGGATGAAGTTTCACCACTTAAATCATTACACTCAGCAGTTGCCTCACGAGCACCTCTGAGGGCAATAAACGCAGCAACCTCTGTTTGAGTGGGTTTCTTATCCACCAATTCTTCCGTCACAGAGGATGGGACCTCGGAGCTCTCTTCGTTGTCCACTTTGAGTTCGGCCTCAGCTTCCAATAAAATGTCTTCAACCGTCATTTCTCCATCAGCATCTTTAAACCACTCCTTTGTGCTGTTTGCATCGGCATATCCATTACAATACGCCTGCTTCTTTAGGTATTGCAAATGACACTTGTGCCGTCGCAAATTTGTTGTAGACTTGTGAGTAAACGACATTAGGTTTTTGCATCCTATACAATACAAAACATGTTCCAATATATTGCCGTCTTCCTTTTCAATCTTTCGATAGACGCGCCACACAGTGCTGCGTGTGCTTTTGTCATTTGTAGCAAGCTTATAGACTCCATTCTCGATTTTCTCACGTATGTCTTCGTGCTTGGCAGCCATGAGAAGAAGTTTCCTTCTTTTGTTATTTTAATAAATTTTGTTATTATTTTCCACCCACTAGATTGTCAATTTAGAGATGAAAGATATCGATTGAAACATCACGCCACAATCGATAGAAAATAAGTTTGACAGTTGTTGATTTGACTGCAACACTATAAATTTTGTAATTAGTTATAAACTATTATTTTTACTTCCCAAGCAGATTTAAATATTTCATATGTGTTATTGGGAACTTTCGCATTGTCAAAAGAGTGATCGATATTTTTGATGTCAGTATAAAATAATGTGGCAACTCTCTTAAAAGGCACATTGCGCCGGCAAAATACTTTTATATTTTTGTTTTTGTTAATTTTATTGAATACAGTTCACAGTTTTAATGGAGGTTTATTGCCTTGACTTTTTGGGGTTCCAGGTAAGTCTAACAGTAAACAGACAAAGAGTTTTCTAAATTTCGTTACAAAAAAAAAACATTCATTTTAGGAGACCCTAAAGAAGATGCGAGATGTGGATGATAAAATTATATATGCTCTAAATGCTCTTCCCACAGAGTCGTTCAAGGGTCAAGTGAATAGTGAGGGTACGTGCCGCGATCTGTATGCCAAGCTGCAGCAGTCCCACCAAAATCGGGTAAAATAAGAATTGCTAAAAACCCAAATTTAGCACAACTCCAATTATTACGATTTTAAACCCCTGCAGCAAACAAATATACGCAATTGCATAACATTTTCGGCGAGTACACTGAAGAAACTACGCGAGGAACGGGAGTTCAATCCCAACGACGTTGAGACTGATAGTAAGTTTAAAGCGGAGCAACGCAAGGTTAGTTCAATATAAATAAAATATGTTTTCGAAGCTTAAGGCACCGTTTTATCTTGCATTCATTTCAGCTAAGAGTACTGCAGTCCGAACTTAACGTTGAGGACATTATAAAGGAACGAACTTATAAGGCATTTAATGAACGTTGCAGGGCTTATTTCCATGCTCAATAATAAATCGGGATTTGTGCAAAAATAAACTAAGCAAAGCACATCGAAACAAATTGTTTAGTTTTAAGTAAAATTATTTTCTTTTTTATCAAGTAGTACTGCCAACAAATTAGTAAACAACTAATGAGTTTTACTAGAATCTGTTTGCTTTTATTTCAAATACAAATTCAACAAGAATACGTTTCTGTGGTCATTATACGTTCGGCAGATTGTACATTTTGTACATGTCCTTTGCTGTCAATCCTTTCGCCTGTGCCAATGCGCCCAGCACGGTCTGTGTGGCGTCTTTAAGACTGTTGTACTCGTGCAAAAGCTGCATATGCTTCTGTTTTTGCTGCTCCAAAGTCAATCGCTTACTCTTGGAATTTAACATTGTTGGCGCTGATTTTTAATAAATTATATATTAAATTTGTTATCGATAACAAAAGTAATCAAGTTGCACAATCAGCTGTAATACATTGAAATTCATCTGGCAACACTATACGCCCAACTAAAAACGTGTGGCGTATCGTGACTTAAATTTGCATTTGTGTTTGGACTAAATATAGACGCTTCGAATTGTAAAAAATAACAGGTAACTAACGACTTGTATACAAATAAAAGATTTCATATATAAAAGTAATCAAATAATTTGCAAGAAACTGGGAAGTGCAGCATTTGCTGACGCTGACCTAAGCTCATCGCACACATACATAAACATACGTATACTTGTATAAGTACATACATTACAATTAGAATGTGAAAGTATTGTCGCTGTAATAAATTAAATAAAGCGCGTTCAAAGCCTTTAAAAGATAAGTATATTAGAAAAGCCAACCCATAGTAATGTTATTAACAATTTAATAAAAACTGTGCATTGCCACTGCATGTGAGCTGACAACCCTAAGTAAATGAACCAAAAAAGTGCATAGTAAAAGTAAAGTGTGGGGAGTGTTCGACTCTGCGATGCTCTGTACATGCGAATAATATTCATCTGTATACATACCTAATAATTAATCAAGGCTGCAACTGTAAATAAGATTATTAAAATACAAACTGTGTTGAATAGTATAACAGATTATATTATATTATACACACACGTTTTTCAAATCAATGTAGGCTTTTCGATCGATCGGTTTGTTCATATATGAACATATATACATAAATGTGTGCTGTACTTTGTAGTAATACTTGAAGCAGTTCGTACCAAAATTAAAGAATATTTATATTTTCTTGAACTTTGCAGTATTTCGAAATAGTTGACAATGTCTGCCACACACAAACAACGTTATAAAAATGCCGCTCTGGATTCTACCGAGATGCGACGCAGACGCGAAGAGGTTGGAATACAATTGCGAAAAACGAAACGCGAGCAACAGCTCTCCAAGCGTCGAAATGTTGTCCTGGATCTCAGTACCGCTCCAAACTCTGGAATCGAGACCAGCAGTAGCGGCGAGCTGCAACTGCACACAAGCGATATGCACATGGCCGATAGCAGCGGACAGTCATTGGGCTTGGGCAATAACATGGGGAGTGGAGGAATGCAATTAGATGCTGAAGGTGGCTCGCAGTCGATTATTAATGCAGAGATGATTCAAATGTTATACAGCGAGAAGGAGAGTGATCAACTAGAGGCAACACAAAAATTCCGAATGCTTCTCTCTCGCGATCCGAATCCACCGATCGAAGAGGTCATACAAAAGGATATTGTGCCACAATTTGTAACCTTTTTACGCAACGAGAAAAATGCCACGCTACAGTTTGAAGCCGCCTGGACCCTGACCAATATTGCATCGGGCACATCCCAACAAACAAAGATTGTGATTGATGCTGGTGCTGTGCCTATATTCATTAAGTTGCTCTCAAGTCCACATGACGATGTGCAAGAGCAGGCTGTCTGGGCGCTAGGCAACATAGCAGGAGATTCGGCTACGTGTCGTGATCACTTATTAAACTCTGGAATTTTAATGCCACTTTTGCAGTAAGTACACTTCGAAATGAACTCAGCATAACTTGAGCTAATCTTGGAATTTTTGCAGTGTACTGAGAAGTTCGGTTCGCATTACAATGATCCGGAATGCCGTTTGGACGCTTTCAAACTTGTGCCGTGGCAAGAGTCCACCAGCTGATTTCTCAAAGATTGTGCACGGATTGCCGATATTGGCTCACCTATTGGAGCACACCGATGTGGACGTGCTAAGCGATACCTGCTGGGCTATAAGCTACCTTTCGGATGGACCTAATGATAAAATACAGGCTGTCATTGATGCCGGAGTCTGTCGACGTCTCGTCGAATTGCTATTGTGAGTATTACTGTTAACAGATAATAGAGATAATGCTAATCAATGCGTACTCTGTACAGACATCCACAGCAGAGTGTTATTACTGCTGCACTACGTGCTGTGGGCAACATTGTGACTGGAGATGATCAACAGACCCAAACTATATTGAGCCATAATGCCTTGCCGTGCATCAGCCATTTGTTGTACTCACCGGATGAGACCATTAAGAAGGAATCTTGCTGGACCATATCGAATATTGCCGCAGGCAACCGGGAACAGATTGAGGCAATCATACGGGCCAACATATTTCTACAGCTTATAAATATTATGCAAACGGCCGAATTTAAGATTCGCAAAGAGGCTGCCTGGGCCATAACCAATGCCACAAGTAGCGGCACCCCCGAGCAGATACAGTATCTAGTTGACATAGGCTGCGTGCCGCCGATGTGCGATTTTTTGACTGTTGTTGACTCCGGCATAGTTCAGGTGGCGTTAAATGCGCTCGAGAACATACTAAAAGCTGGCGAAAAGTTTCAGGTACGACCCAATCCATATGCCATCACCATCGAGGAGTGCGGAGGTAAGTTCAATTGTCCTTTAACTATACGAATTCTAATCTAATTTATGAATCATCTAGGCTTGGACAAAATTGAATATCTGCAGGCGCATGAGAACCGTGACATTTACGATAAGTCATTTTACATTATTGAACAGTACTTTGGCAACGAGGAGGAGGACGTACGTGTCGCACCAGTCGTAGGTGAACAACAGTACGATTTTAATCCGCATAATATACCCGATGCCGGCTTCAATTTTTAGCATGACAAAAGCAACAGCAGCAGCAGCAAACAAAACAGTAAACACAGTAAACACTTACAGACTATAGACAAATGGTAAAGCATTGGACACATTCAAGGATTTTAGTTCAGAGTCCAAACTCTGATTCAAATTTGAACCAATTCAGATTGAGATAGGAATGTGTGCATGTGTGTGTATCCTACGCGCGGGTAGAAAGACGGTCTACAGTGCAGTCATTAGCATTTTAAGCGTCATTTAGCCCGACATTTGTTTCACCTTGTTGATTGTTTGTTTTCTTTTTGTTACATACTCTCTTACTCTTACTCCTATTACTAATATTATTATTAATAATTATAATTATTTTGATTTACGAGAACAATACGAAATTCGACGTGTAAGAAAGAGTTTGGGATGAGAGGAATCCTCGACTTCTAATCCAAATGCGTTTCAAATTCAACTGTATATACATATGTATTTGTATGAATACTCATCATACACTTGCATACAAAACCAAACAAAATCGAGTTTTAGCTAGCTAACATTGATGAATCCTTATACTTTTATTGTATACCTAATGATTTCATAAATGGTTGTAAATACATTCATACAAATACATAAATTTTAATTGCCTGTGTACATAAATATATTGTTATATATTGTGGTTATTGCGTTTGAAATCGGCTTTGGTGTTATACCTAAATACTTATATACTTGTATATTGTAATGCTAAGAACTAGAGAAGTTGTAGTTACAACAAAAATTTACAGTTTTCTTAATTTTCGAGAACATATTTGTCATGAATGCTCAGTTGAGACAGACCAACCTGTTTGATGGCCTACGAAGCAGAAGAATCAACACAATCCTTTATCGCAGATACTTTTGTTTATATATTAACTAGAAACCCTCAGTTTGTCTAAAAGAATTATGTATGTCAAATATGAAACGCATTCCCAATCAATTAAATTATATGTAATCTTGTACCATAAGGCTTCAACAGACAAGTTGATATGTCTTGCCTATCTGTTCGTCTGTCCTTTTGAATATAGGGATCTCGGAGACTGTAAGAGCTAACAGATAATGATTATATCCGATCTCTGTTACAACTGTATTCAATAGCTACCTGAAAACTTTAGACTTTTTACTTGTTTTCAATATAGAGATGGTTTCAAAACACGTCAAATATCCGAATATATCTAGAGTGGAATCTAGTTTAATTTTTGAACTTGATTTAAATTTAAATTTTAGCGTTATATTTAAAAAAAAGAAAAAAATGAATTTTTTATGATAACATCAATGTTATGGGACCCTGGAAAATCACAATTGAATGTTAAATCACTGCAAATCTCAGCTTGATGAAAAGGTAATGACAGAAACTCGATAAAAATACAGTTTAAATAGTTTATTGAGTTAAAAGTTAGGCTAGAGTAAATTAGGCTTTCGAAACTAATATTAAACACGGTATCCATATGTCGATAGAAGTAAAAACAGGGATGTAAAAGGCAAACTAATTTTAAATGGATTATGGGAAACTTAAAAAATTAAGTTTATAGAAATTTAAATTGTATTTCAGTGGAAAATAAAATCGTTTTTAGGGCTTCAGGCTTAAAAAAGATTTATTAAAATTCCCAATTCTGTTACTGCACTCATGGTAAATTAATATATTATATAAAAAAAATGGTATCCAATAATACAAATTAAAATGAAAAGTCATTACATTACCATCGACCTAGGCACTTTTGGCCATGATATTAAAAAAGAGACTTCAAATTGACTCGAAAAGTAAATTGAAGTCAAGCATGTTTGAGAAATTACAATCACTGCGTTAAATTACATATACTTTCTATATTGCATTCGCTTTATTTGATTAGTTTTTACATGTTACCGACATAAATATGATAATTTATTTATGTAAGGTTATTCGCAAGAATCTTCTGGTTATTTGATTACGCGACGGAGGCACTTGTGATATTGTCAAACATAAAAATTGAATAACCTCTCCGGCATTTGCCTAATAATCGCAATCAGAGTCCCACCCACCCAGAGTTCCAAGCTTGGAAAAGCAAATAATAGGCTATAAAATGGTCGTTTCATAATTGTCTTATGAACGCGCAGGTGGTGTCGACGTGGACCGAGGTCCGAGGACCCTTGTCGGGCGGGCAGAGTCTTTTGTTATTTGGCTATAAAATAGCCGTAAGAAGAATGCTACCCTCAATTAGCTGTCAAGCGCAGAAGCCGACGATTTTCTTTGAACCAGCTAACCAGACCTGTCCAGGGATGGGAGAGCGGTAAGCAGTGGTCGACGAGGTGGTCTTATAGGTGCAGGTTTCCTTTCTTCGGACAGGTATCCTCTGGACACTGAAGATGCTCCATGCGAATACTAGTTACACATAAAAATCGTTTATTAAATTTCCTTGCGATTACTTCCAGCACGCGAAGAGAATTCAAATTTAAAATTCATTAAAAACAGTGCCAACCATTAGCCAAAGGCCAAAAGCACAATATGCACAACATAATAAAAAGGTGGACACGGTTTGTATCTGGAATATGTTTCAAATTGATATTGCAAACTGCTCGACCAAACAGGCGTAAGAAAGTCGAACTCCTGCGTTCTGTTATACCCTGCGAATAACATTCAAGTGATTCGCGAAAATACAAGATATATAAATCAAAGATTTTTATTTTAAATTAATGGATAACTAGTAAAAAATACCATTTTAAATATTTAACCATAAACTGGCCCGAGCTTTTTCCATGAAGTGACGACAAACGAGCTTTTTGCGCATTTGTCTGTGCATGTAGCATAAACAGTTTTACTTCTCCTCTCTCGTCTCTTCTCTTTTTGCTTGCGCCAGAGTCTAATATACCCTGTGGGACATGTGAGTAATGGAAACACGAAAAAAGCTGAGACAGACAGCCAACGGTAGACATTGTGTCGCTTTCGCTTTCGCTGTCGCAGTCGCTGCCGCTGTCGCAGTCGTTGCCGCTGTCACTGGCATCATTGTTGTTGTTGTCATCACTTCTCTACTGTTCGCTCTGCATTGCCTGTCGGCAGCGCTGTCCACTCCGTTTTGTCAGCTCTTTGCTGTCTTTCCATCTTTTCCTCTATGGGCTTGTGCTTGTGAGTGTGTGTGTGTGTGTGGAAGCGGGAAACAAAAATGCGCTTTAAGTTGCTGTTTTTGTTGCATGTTGCAGGGTCTGTATACATATGTATATGTATTTATCTTCGCACATACATACATAGTATGTATGCGTGTGTTAATTTTTTCTTGCTCATAAAATGTTTGGCAGCTGAAATGGGTAAAGGCAAACTAATTTCCATTGTTGCAGTAGGCAGTTATGTTGTGACGACGCATGCATAAAACATGAACACATACACATACTCATACATAGTGTGTATTGTATATGCACATGCTTTTCTGAAGCCTAAAACACATACACGGACAGAAAAAATAAGCTCTGTGTATGTGTGTGTGTGGGTGTGTTTGTGTGAGCCTCAAAAATACCTACCGAAATATTGTTTGGTCTTATCAAAAGTTATTTACCCAAAAAATTTGTGCTGCGTGGTCCTTTTAACCTTTTCTGTGTATCTTTAATCATTTTTAGTTGAAATGCAAATGGTCTTTTAAAGTCAAGATGCTCTTACTTACTTTTTCTTTTACTTTTACTTGTTCTTGAACTGAGTTGAGTTTCAGTGAGTTAAGACTCCATTTTTTATTTATTTTATATTTTATTTGAGCCCAATAAAGAAATAAAACTTAACCGTTTAACATGTTGTGAATTCTACAGACAAGTAAGCCAACTGTAGAGTACTCCATGCCGTAACGTACACGCTAATATCAAAGAACCAAAGTTATGTAAATGATATGGTTATCAGATTCTTAAAAAATGCGAAAAAGTCATTAAAATTTTAATGGAACTCATGTGAATGGAGTTTTCCCGCACTGAAATGTTTCTAGGCTCAACATTTCTAATAAAATGCTCGGCTTTAGCAACTTGCTCTAATTTTACTCTTCAGTACAAATACTAACAAAAAATTATATAACATAATTTGACCAATAAATAAGTACGGTAAATAAACCAGAAGCAAGTGACAGTCTTCCAACAGTCAAATACCCTGTAAGATTCCCGGTAAGAATGTAAATTGTAACGACAAGATCAAATAAATTTGTATTATGCAGATAACACTGATATAAACTGGTTAAAATATCTTCTAAGCACAAAAACTACCATTCGAAAAGCTGAGATAAGTATATTAGCTTTAACTCATTATAAATGCTTTGATAAAATCAAAATTAACTGGTAATAGATACATCAAAACAAAAGAAGATGCAAGACCCGCTCAGTACTGCTCGCTCTGCCTCGGTATAAAAACAAATGCATTTTTAAGAGAATAATTAACTCAGGGATTTTTATTAATAAAATATCATTTTAAAATGATGCCATAGAGTAACTTAGAATATAAATACAACGAAATTAATAATTTATTAGCTCCGTTTCCAGGACTTTTACCTTTTTATGTATTTTATCCGACAAATTTTCCAAATTTAGAAAACATTTCGAATTTATGCTATTTTTTACAATCAGTATTTATTTTATGAAGTTGACCCCATATTTTCTTACTGAATCAGCGATTAAACTTCTGAGCTATCTGATACTCTAACAAAAGTCAAAGATATAAAAAGTTTTTTATCTTTGATAGTTAAGTGAGTCTGTTAAAATTTAATTAAAAAGTTGTGAGACTTTAAATACAAGATTATTACTTACTTTTACATCACTCTGGTAATGGTAATGGTAGACAGAATTCAACTGGATCTAACTTTTAAAAGGTATGCGAATTTAGGTAAACATAAAGTTTAACTTGATATTTGCTAGTCTAATTTATAGTATGACTTTTAATTTGTAGTGTTCGAATTTGGAGGTTGTTGGTTACCTTGGCTGTTTTATTGGTAAGAAATGTTGCCCCGCTGGTCATCTTGGCCTCTCGAAATTTTCAATTCAATTTCAGATGGCTTACAAGTCTCAAGGACAAGGCTAACAGTCAAGGCCGACTCGACTGCATAGTCCGTTTTGCAACAAGTATCGAAATGCATGCATACGCGTTGAAGGCGCCAATTGCAGCTGCTCTTGCTACCATTGTAGCATTGTGTGTGTTTCTCTCTCTATGTGTGTGTGTCGTACCCGCGGCGGTGTTTCTAAATGCCAAAAACGCCCGCCGCTCGCTTAAGTGCTGCCTACCACTTTTCAAATCATCTACATCCGCATACGTATCCGTCGCTCCGTTTCTAACCTTGGGATCTAAAAATATACCCAGGTCGACGAATATCAAAAGGCAAAAATGTTAAGCATTTTTAATGCAAGCGGAGAGGCCGTATAAAACGGACATACAGTACAAATACATATATTATTCTCGAACAAACACATGCGCGAAGCATTCCGAAAACTAATTTCGCCTAGAATACAACTTAATTTTCACTTTACCTTTTTGTTCGTGTCGAGAAAGGAGGATAATTCAACATTCCATCGGATTCTACGCTGAAAAGTATGCTAAATTTTTTTAATTGTATTTTGTAAGAGAAATACGTCTTGGAACTACTGCGGTATATCTCCCCCTTGAGCTGTTAAAACATCGATATTCGCAAGCACACACACACAAGTGTGAGTGTGTGTAAGTACATACATGTGCACCACATACATACTCAGTTCTCAATGTCTCTTTTCCGTCTACGCTACTACTATTGAAATGTTTGTTCACTTGCAAATCTCTCGCTCCCTCCCATTCTCTTTCTTTTCTGTTGCTATTTCTTTTTTGTTTCTGTTTCTGCTCCTGCATTTGCTTTCGTTTTATTCCCTCTGTGGTTTTTGTGCTTAATTATGCACTAGATTCCCACCTAAGCCCAAAGCGACACCACAAAGGACACATATGCCAGCTATTATTCGCTGTAAAGTTGTCAAAGTCTAAAGGGGTATGCTTAGCCTTACTATTTACACCATTAGATTAGTTAATTTTATGAAATGATTAATACATATTGAGTTAAATAATTTAATTGTTAATGTCTTTTTATTAAATATTTTCATGGCTACTTCAAATTCTGACTTAAATTGGTCTTAATTAATCCTTCGTCTTTCAAACTCTGTGTTGATTTCATTAAATGCTTCGTCATCTCTCTCCTATCTGCTTTCCATTTCACCCCCTCCTTGCCTTTCTGTACCTCTCTCGCCACCTTGCATTCCCTTTTCTCTGATGTTTTCTGTCTTTCAACTTAATTAAATTTGCAGTGAATCAAATCAACACAAAATTTAAGGAATGCCGCCAAGGCGTTGACTTCCCAAATCGTTACAGATGTTTTTGCATTTGTTGTATACAAATATGTATGTGTATAAGTATAAGTTTACGTCCTGTGACTGTCTTATTGAGTTTGCTTAATTATTTAGATTACGATTTGGCAGGAAATGTGCTCTGAAGGGACCAGCAATTTATCATAGCACACAGCCAAAGACAAGGAAAGGAACACACAGAGATAAAGAGAGTGGTAGAAAGAGCAAGAGAGAGAGCAAGAGAGAGAGCAAGAGAGAGAGCAAGAGAGAGAGCAAGAGAGAGAGCAAGAGAGAGAGCGAGAGGGAGTAGCATAATATATGAGAACTGATGTGGATTTAGTCCCTGCTCTGATTGCATTGCAATGAATGTACACACGCATATAATGAATGTAATTCTAATCTTTTTATTCAGTGAGAATGAAATTGTGTGTGAACAAATTCAACTCATTCTGTATGAGCTTTATATGTTTTAAGACTTAATCAAATCTGTTTAATGTAGCAAACAAGGATGTTAGATAAATTAAATACTCTTTTAATTAAAGCTTGCTCTCAATTCGCATTAAGAACATAAATCTATGTAATTTATTTATGGAACTTAAGCTGTTTTGAGTATGTACTTTATAAAATGACTTAAACGAAAAGAATTAAAACTCAACTTATATTTTATTGATTATGTAATAATAGAAAGTAATAGATATTTATAGTCGTCTCGCTGACGGTTGGGCCAGCATGTTTTTATGTTTTCTTTGATTTCTATTTTTACAGATATTTATAATTTTCTATAATCCTAAAGATAAAGCTATATTGATCGTATCGTAAATAAAGTCTCGACCAGCTGATTATAACCTTACTATAATGTTAAAATTGTTGTCTTTATAAAATGGGAAAGTGTGTGTCACATTGTAAATAGTTATAAGTAGAATAATTATTATTAAAACCACCATCTTTAACTTTAGGTGAATTTACTTACCATCTCTAAATACATTGATTTGTTTTACCGTTTGAGCTCCTTTAATTATTGTTTTCATTTGAGGAATTAATTAAAATGATTTATGCTCGTCGAGTTTCCGTTTGAATTAACTGAGCTCTAATTTACAATTTACACATCAGTTGACTCTTCCATAAAGAACATTAATTACTAGTGCCTGTTAACGAATTCGTTTGCTTTATTTTGTATTTGCTTCCTATTCTCCGAATTAAAGGTATTTGCTGAATTATTTTATTGTGTGAGCAATTTCAATTAGTATCCATTAGCACAACGTACTTTTGAGCCATCTTTTGTTGTTGCTGCCATCAATTGGGTCCATAAATCATAATCTTTTAATGAACCAACATAAATATAGACTGTATATATGCAAGAGTACATAGTATTTAGTGTCCTCGAATAATGTCATTTCATCCTCTACACTCTTAACCAATTCGTTGAGAGCTGCTTAGTTAGAAACTCGGCTAATTGAGGAAACTGATGATGTTCAAAGTCATAAGCCAAGGGATTTATTTACACCCCGTACTGAAAAAAAGAGCAGGGGACAACAAGGCTAAAAGCAGAAGGAGGCCTTTCCGACGCCATAAATCATATATATTCTTGATCAACATTAACATCCGAGTCGATATGGAAATTTTCGTCCTGGATCTTTGAGACTATGAGAGCTAGAGTCACCAAATCTGGAATTAAAGGCTGTATATTTCGCAAGTAGATCATGTTTGGTGGCATCCCCACCAAACCCGCAAATTGTAAAAAACAATTTTGATAACACCATAACTTGGAGACTACTAGAGCTATCAGAACCAAACTTTGATATCATGGGTATGGCGTCGTTATAACTGTCTTCAGCAAGTTTGGTTTGGATCGGAAAACTATATGTAGTAGCTTCCACTGGTAAAATTGGTTGAAAATCAAAAATTTGTATGATGAAATCTAGTATTAGTTGGGCGATTGCATGCAAAGTCGAATATTATATGTATATCATAATGAAAACGAGCCTCAACAAGTTTGGCCCGGATCGGACAACTATATCCTAGAGCTCCCATAGGACAGATCAGTCGAAAGTATGGTAAAATGAGTACGGGGTCTTTTACAGTCGTCTCGCTCTACTGTAGCCTTTGTTACTTGTTATACTCTCTGCAAGAGTATATTGGGTTTGTGCAAAAGTATGTAACAGGCAGAAGGAGGCGTGGCAGACCCCATAAAGTATATATATTCTTGATCAGCATCACAAGCCGAGTCGATATAGCCATGTCCGTCTGTCCGTCTGTCTGTCTGTCTGTCTGTCCGTCCGTATGAACAAACAGATTTCAGAGATGGTAAGAGCTACAAGTTCGAGCTTGGTGTCAAACGATCAGATATTTAGTCAGTCAATACAAGAATCTTTTTTTTTTTCGATGCCACGCCCCATTCGCCCACAATGAGCAAAAAACTGGACACACCTCGGGAAAAATCGATGTTTTCGGCAAATATCTCAGTAACCATGGCACCAAGGATCACCAATTTGGGTACGGAGGTTCTTAGCGACAGCATAGTTGCATTGCCATTTAAAATTTTGGACTGCCACGCCCCCTTTTCCCACACTTAAAAAACTTCAAATGCCGTTTTTTGCGAACTTGTTCTTATCGTAAAGTATTGTAGTGTATAATTCGTGTGGAGACTAACTATATTAAACTATCCTGAAAGGCGCATTAAAATCGGACTATAAAGAAGAAAACTAGAAGCGTTACAATATTGATAATTGAACGCAATATCAACCCATAGGTGCAAGCGAGATAGAAACACACAAGCACATGTTCGAACGTTTTCGCTGCCTGTGTGGCGGCAGCGCTGCCCGCTGAATCTGGCTGCGCCGAATACACACATACATGCATATATGCAGCATATATTGTCAAACGCACATATGTATGTATGTGTATTCGCAGGCAAACAAACTGATGTATGTTTGATTATGCTTAGATTGTTTTTGTTTCAACATATTTTAATGCAAGTACTACGCATTTAATAAAAGTGCAGATTTTAATCTCTGTCTGTCTGTCTGTCCGTCTGTCCGTATGAACAAACAGATTTCAGAGATGGTAAGAGCTACAAGTTCGAGCTTGGTGTCAAACGATCAGATATTTAGTCAGTCAATACAAGAATCTTTTTTTTTTTTGGGCGATGCCACGCCCCATTCGCCCACAAAAAGCAAAAAACTGGACACACCTCGTGAAAAATTGGTGTTTTCGGCAAATATCTCAGTAACTATGGCACCTAGGATCACCAATTCTTGTACGGGAGTTCCTAGCGACAGCATAGTTGCATTGCCATCTATAAATTTGGACTGCCACGCCCACTTTTTTTCCCACAATTTATAAAATAGTTTTCAAGCTTCAATGCCGTTTTTTCCGTATCGTACAGTATTGTAGTTTATAACTGGTGTGGAGACTAACTATATTAAACTATCCTGAAAGGCGCATTAAAATCGGACTATAAACAAGAAAACTAGAAGCGTTACAATATTGTTAATTGAACGCAATATCAACCAAACATTGGTGCAAGCGAGACAGAAACACACAAGCACATGCTCGAACGTTTTTGCTGCCTGTGTGGCGGCAGCGCTGCCCGCGGTCGCTGGCTGCGCCGAATACACACATACATACATGCATGCATCATATATTGTCAAACGTATGTGTATTCGCAACAAACAAACAGATGTGTGTTTGATTATGCTTAGATTGTTTTTGTTTCAACGTGTTTTAATGCAAGTACTATTCATTGTAATATCTGGATACCGATTTTAATAATTTAATCGGGAAAAGTGCAGAGAGTATTATATAGTCGGGCGCGCTCGACTGTACTTTTCTTTCTTGTTTTTAATTGGTTTCTATTGAGCATTCTACTTACTCGAATCAATCAAAGGTTAGAAGCCTTGTTGAAATTGTGGATAAAAGTACGAATTTTGAGATTTGATTTATTTAAATTATTTTTGTTTTTACCTTTTCAATGTTTGATTAAACATTCTACAGGACAGGTGTAAAAAAAGAAAACAGTTTGGTATATTTTATTTGAAAATGTTTATTGTTGCACGTTTCTATATTCGCCCATATACAGTTGTTATTGACGAAACTTTTAAGGAGATGATGAAGGATTGTTATGTGGACATTTAACATTAATTTGCATATTTAAATATTTGCCACGCACTGGATAAATATTAAGCCTTGGAAAAACCCATACGACAGCCTTAATTAAACATTTATTAATTAACGTGATATTTTTATCGAGTTCTTCATTGCTTCATGAAATTCCCTTTTAATCGTTTGTATAATTTTGTTATGCATTTTTTATTTATTACAATTTTTTTAATACGAACAGAAACTAAAACTAAAATATTTCATGATTTTCAGTGTTTATTAAAAACATTTGATTAACAATATTTTTTCGGATTTCGATTCGTTTTATAAAACTGTTAGCATAATTTTAAAGCCAAGCTCATAGAAAGTGGAAAATGGGAAATAGAAAAGGCGCTGAGATTCGTAGAGGTGTGCTTACATTTGTTTTTTTGTTTTGTTGTTGTTGTAGTTTTCATTTTTATTTCTATATATTATTGTAAAATTGTTAGGAAAGTAAGGCAAGGCAAAGTTCTAAATGAATTTCAAGTTGGGTTTGTTATTGGGAAGTGTAAGGCAGCAAGTTAAGAGTAGAGAGAGATATTGTTTCTTTCTTTTGGTATTCAGCAAGTGCTTTGTCACAATCAAGCCGCTTAAAATTACATTTATAAACATTTACACTAAATATATTTCTTTTTGTATAACTATAAATAACTACCGTAAATATTTAACTTTACTTTATATTATATGAATTGCCTTTTCTAATAAATCATTTAGTTTGCTCCATTTTTTAGCTCTCTAACAACTCAGTACACGTTTTCGTAACATTTCAGATGTACATCTAATTACAAATACGTATTAAGTTTCAAATAAATTAATTCAATTTTCTTAATTTTAAATTAAAAAGTCTGGAATAACTTTCTAAAATGTGTCTGAAGATTGAAAGAAACTATTTCTAAAAAAATTTAAGAGTTTGCAATTTTATTGTAAGCGAATTTTAGTCTTATCATTACAAATCGAAAATTACATCGAACTTTCTTAATATCATCAAAAATTAATTGAGCAAATATTAATATAATAAAACGTAATATTTTGAAAAACTATTTTGAAAATACACATTCCCCAATCTTCAGCCACATAAGTATGCATATGACAAATTTTCATTTGTATACATTTAGTTCCTATTTAAACTTTAATACTAACGAAGCAGCTGCCAATTTTTATAGAAGATTTTTAAAAAGACTCGATTTAAAATAAAATAGATCAAGTGTAAGTTAGGCACTTTTAAGAGTGAAATGTGAGTTCTTTTAGCTAACAACAAAATAAAGACTACACTAAGAAATGCGTGAAAAGTCGCGCGATTTGCAGCGATTTTGGTAGCGTTTGAAGCGCTTACATTTAAATATATAAAAATATTTATTTTTGTTTGCAATTTGTTATTTGTTATTTATTGTTTATAATGAAAATGTTATTACTGCAGTTGAAACACTTGTAAGCAGGTTACGCCCTCTAATTGTAAACCTTTCTGTTATTACAGGCAATGTATGTATATGTGTGTGTGGAAATTTGCTTGTCTTTTGAATAGTTTATCACAAATTTTCGATACCGCATTGAACAATTTTCCGTCACTGACTGTTACAGTTACTGTTACGGTTACTGCAACTGTTACTGTTACTGCAACTGTTACAGTTACAGTAACTGTTTCTGTAACTGTTACAGTTACAGTGACTGCTACTGTAACTCTTAATGTTACTGTTGCAGTTAATGTTACTGTAAATGTTACAGTTACAATGATTGTTTCAGTAACTGTTATAGTTACAGTGACTGCTACTGTAACTCTTAATGTTACTGTTGCAGTTAATGTTACTGTAAATGTTACAGTTACAATGATTGTTTCAGTAACTGTTATAGTTACAGTGACTGCTACTGTAACTCTTAATGTTACTGTTGCAGTTACTGTCTCTGCTACTGTTACTGTTACAGCTACTGTTACAGTTATTGTTACTGTTACACTTACTGTTACTGCTACTGTTACAGCTACTGTTACTGTTACACTTACTTTTACAGTTACTGTTACTGTTATCGTTACTGTTACTCTTGCTGTAGCTTTCGATGCTACTGTTATTGATACTGAAAGTCCGCCTGTTTAAGGCCCAATTGGCTCCTGAACCCCGACAAATGTTTGCCCAGACTACGACCCGCTGTTGAGGACGATGACGAGAACGCTGGTGAGAATGAGGATGAGGAGGATGAGCTGGCATCCTGGTCATAGCTCGTGCTCGTGATCGTCTGATATGTTACGGAAAAGTCTGGCGTCGGGGCCAGGAGCAAACCTCACGTGCGCACAAATTTGTAGACGATCAGAAAGACCATGAAGGATATGGCGACCAGGACCACGGCGGTGACTACCTTGGCGCATGTATTCAAGCCCGATTCGTGGGGATTCAGCGGCCTGGAACTGGTGTGCGTTGCCGATCTCCGGCGCTTGGTGGCCAACCCTCGGGCCAGAGCTGGGAACGCCAGCGACTGAGTGAAGGTCAGCTTGTGTATGGACTCGCTGAGCGAGTATGGACCCACTGAGCCGCGAGCCGCCGCCCGGAGCAGCACGTACTCCAGATCGAGTGCATCGAATAGCGAATAGCGGGCTGTCATTGTCGAAGAGCGCCGGCGTCCATCATGCTGATGACGCCCATCGTGTCGCGAGTCACGATCGGATTGTGGCTGCAGCCACGGATCGGAGACGCGCTGCTGTGCGCCCGATGCTCCAACAGCATAGGCGGAGGAGGAGCAGGCACCGCTACTGGCGGTAGCCAGGCCACCACTGCTGCCACAGCCAGCAGCTGCCACACCCCCGCCCAGGCTGACTGCTGCCACGGAAGTCAGCGACGACGTCGTCGACGACGAGGCCGAGCACAAGCGCAGATTAGTGGCCAGCCCATTGTCATGGAACTCGTTTGCATCCTCGATGGACGTCTGATCCGGCGACGTTTGTGCCCGTTCTAGCGCCGCCGCATGCTTCATCCTCAGCGCAAAGAGACGCGCGTGATCCGGATGGAGAAGGGCGCTTGACTTGCGCCTATAGTTGACACCACCGGCATCGCCGGGCACTACACAGATGCTGTTCCTCATATGCCTCCTGCCCAGCGACAGGTTCGGAGATCCTTGTGTGGGTGTGCTCGTGGGCGACACGTGGCAGGACCCGCCTCCCGTCTGTCCACTGGGCAGACCCAGCACACCAGGAGGAGCAATGAACGCATTTGGTGAGGGCGATGCCTGCACCGAGTCAATCCCCGAGTCGCCCGCGTGCAGCGTATCACAGTACAGGGAGCTGCGGCGTTCTGTGCTCAAGGTGAGGTGGTTGTTGCTGCGTCTTGCAGCCGAGTTGCTCTGGCTTTGGCTGTTGCCGATACTGATTCCGATGCTGCTGCTGCTGGAAGGGGCGTTGGGGCTGCCCACACTCGTCTCCACAATAGCGGGGAAGATAAAGGACTGGCCATCCGCCTCGCCCCTCGGGGAGTCCTGCAAAGAGCAAACATTTCAGAGGAAGACACTTATAAACTTGGTGCGGGAAGACTTAATTGGGGGTGTTGGTGCTGGGCAGCAGTGGGGCATTTATATTTTTGCAGAGTGTTCGATTTTAGTTAGCTCTTTGGGTGAGAATTCAAAAATTATGTGGGTGTTAAAATTAAACTATTTACATGGAGAAGGGGTTAAAAGTTAAAGCTGAATGTTGAAAGTTGAAAGGTGAAAGGCTAAGGGTTAAGGTTTGAGTTTCGGTTACTTTTCTGACACGTGAGTCTGAGCCAAAAGACGATTAATCGATATCAGTATCGATATTTGATATTAAGTATTTAAGAATGTTTGAATATTTAAAAATCAAGTTTAAATCAAGTTTAAAGTGTGATATTTACAAAAAGGAAATTGTAACTGTAAATAATATTACAGGGAATTAACATTCCGGGAAACGGGAACTATTTGATCATAATAAATATTTTAGTCTTTTTATTTTTTTGGTAAATAGATAAAAGAGTAAAAAATGTGCAATCTGGCTAAAATATAAATTGCTTATGGAGAAATATAATTATGCAGACCTGATTAAAAAAGTTATTAAAAGTAGCTATTAGTAAACATTTTTTTGCGATTATTATTTCAATTCCTTGTGTTTAATTCAGTTTACAAAATTATGCAAAAATCGATAATAAAATTAATAAAATGATCGCATTTTTTATGGGATTATATGTGTACTTGAAAACTTCTATTTAATAAATTTTTATATTTTTATATTAGTATTTACAGTTACTGATATCGACTAATCTTCGAATTTTGTGCATAGAGAAATACGGGATTATAAAAAATATTCTCCAATAAAAAAGTCGTAGGCTAATAAAAAATGCTAAATAAAAATACACAAAAAACCTTAAGTAATACGAGGTTTGTTTTTGTTTTTCTTATAGAATTTAGTTAAAAAATTTGAAGGACGAGCTGCTATTGAAAGAGCTCGCTGTCTTGAATATGTTAGACGAGGCATGCAAAAAGTCTAGGATTTAATTGAGTTGAAATATTAGTGGTAGTAGTAAAATTAGTAATAGGAGTAGCTTTAGTAAATACAGTAATTGGATTAATTGGTAAGTAGTAAACAAGAAGACTAGAGAGACTTGATCTAGTAAAGAATGGGAAGCATACCCGCTGGCCTTCAGGGCCGCTGTTTCGACGCAACTGTACGAAGCCCTCCTGGCGCAAAAGGGGCTATCAAAACCAGAAACCAGAAAGAAACCAGTAAGCCGGGAAACCGGGAAAACAGGTAACCAGGTAACCAGCAATCAAAACCAAACCAAACACGCACCGCACACACATAGAAACATTGTGTGTGTATTGGTAGCACACAAAAGGCGGACGGTTTATGGGCAGGGAGGGGTGAAAGAGAAAAGTTTGAAAACAAATTAACACAAAACGCACAACATAACCTCACACATAAGCTGAAATGCAACGGAAGCGGAAACGGAAATGGAAGCTGAAAAGGAAACAGAAACCAAAACAGAAACTGAAACGAGAGAAATCATATTTCTACAACAGAAAAACTGTTGCTACACATACACGTGTATACACGCACACTCACACTCGCACTCACACGCACACACACTCGCACACACTCACAGTGATAGACTGAGAGAGTAGAGATAAGTGTAAACTCTTTTTTTTTTGCACTGTTTTCTGGCTGTGCCTACCTGGCTGGGCCACACCTGCAGCAGTGGCAGCGAGCATGATGGTTTACTAGTTGACGCCACCCCTGCTCCTCCAGTTCCACCTGACGCAGCCGCAGCCGCTGCTGTCGAGGAGGATGTTGTGCCAGAGCCCTGCGAGAGGCTTGTGTAGTGCAGGTGATTGAATCGCTGGCCATCGCTGCTGGCCACCTTTGTCCGTGTCGGGCTCTCATACCCAGTGGAATCATCCGAGGATGTGGTCTTTGGCGAGCGCCAAAATCGCTTTAGGCGCAGCTCGCGCCTTTTTTCTTGTTTCTGTGGGAAAAGTCAAACAAAAAGTCTTTATTTTAAGTTCCATTACTCGGTTCAATTCAAAATATTCACCACTGTGTTCAATATACGACTTTAAAAGTACACGATATTTGATATACACAAGGATATGATTATTTATGTAGTGACTTTAGTTGTATTAATAAATTTTATTAAATATTGCCTTTGTGGCTTTTACGGATGCTTTTAGCTTTTGTTTCTGCACCAACATCGAATAATAACTCAATACACCCAGTTTTACTTTACTACAGGCTCCAAAAAGTACTGATACTCCCAAAAATTTGTATTTACCTGCATATTTTTGTAATATCAAATCCAGTTTATGAGTTCGGTTTTTCATCCCCAGTCTGTTGTTAGCACAAGACAAAAATCGATGGAAAACTGCCGAGGCATAAATTCTGAAATGAAAAGAGGAAAATGAGATGAACGTGAGGCATAAAAGAATTCAGAGATAAAGTGTGCAATGCTTTCATTGTCATTCATCAGTTACTCATGGAAGGCACTGTACCATGTACCGTACTATTCATCCTCCAAGGAGTCTATCTAAACCTTCAAAAAGGACAAATAAGAAACATTTCAATTACTTGTCGCACATAAATAAACACATTTCACATGTTTTATTCGATTTTAGCAGTTACCAAAACGGGTAAATAGAAAGAAACTCTTTAAGGACAATGAAGACGAAAGAAAAGGGGAAGGGAAGGGGAAGGGGAGGGAAGACTCGGAGCAGGAAACGCGCCATGAATGTCACACATTAACGCACGACAAGGACAGTAGAGAATGGAGAATGGCAAAGACGCCATTAGTATTTGACAAGGATATTTGACTCATAGAACATGCATACACAACAGCAAAAACCAACATGGAGCTCCTTCATCACAGCCAGCTCTACCCTCTTCCTTCGGCCACTCCAACCCGTTGGTCAAGTCGAAGGACAGAATGCATGATTCGAGCACGTGAGCGGCGATGAGTCCTGATGATGGAACGCCTGATCGCATAAATTAGTAACATCTGCTTCTTCTTCAAACACTGCCACGCCTCCCCTGCCATCTCGTGGCTCAGTTTTTGCGTCGATTGACTTGATTAGAGCTTAGTCTCTGTACTTGAAGCTTATAATTAGTTTGTCGCCCGCAGTTGCCTTCAAATCAATTGCACTCGGCCGCTCCAATACCAAAGATGGACCAAAGATTCATCCAGTGTAAGCTATTGATACTCTTTACAGAGACCACCGGAGCAAACAGTCTTCACTGGTTGAAAGAAATAAAATTTTAATAAGGGAAGGGAATGAACACTAGTGAGTATCGTTAACAATTAGAAGAGCGTATTTTTGAGCTATCACTTCTTTGGCTAAAACTTGCTTAGTACCTTTCTATCATTGACGATGAAGATATATTGGTAAACATACAAATGTGTAAGCTACTTCATATATAGTCATCATTTGTGCTATTTATTTTCTTAAAAAAACATTTTTTTCAAGACAACAAATTTCAGAGTCTTTAAGTGTTGATTCAAATGTCAGCTGACTTCTTTACCCAAGGGAGTGAAGCTTTAAGAATAAGCCATTTGTATAGCTGTATTCCTGTCCAGCTGTGGTTGCTTGTCTAGCCACCATATGTCCTAGCACACAAAAAAAATAATAGTAGGAACAGCTATAGTGGAGCGAACCGACTGTAAAAGACCCCTTACTTATGCTAGTGTGCATTTACTGCTTAGTTATTTTCTTTTAATACAGACGCACAGACGGACATTACTATGTCTTCTTTGCTCTGGATGTTGATTAAGAATATATATACTTTATGAAGCCGGAAACCCAATAGACCCCATGCACTCGTTTTGAGTACTTGGTCTAAAAACTCGTATCACGAATGGCGAAGGAGAAGGTAAAAACCTTAACAACTCAAGTCGACGGCTCCCAATAAGTAAGTACTTGCACTTGACCGGACCCCCCTTGGTCACAGGTTCTTTGTCCCTGGTCGCTGGTCATTGCCAACTCACAGTTGGTAGCTGGCAGTTGGCCAAAGGCAAAAGCGTTTATGCCATCGTCTGCTTGTTGCATTCCATGTCGATTGAAGGACAACACGTGGTTTCCTCCTCCCCCTAGAGCCTCACACCAGCCTGAATTCAAACTGTACCTGAGACATGCACGTTTCTGTGCCTCGCTTAGAAGGACTTGAGGTGTCCTTGATTGCGGTGCCCTACTATTGTTATTACAACTGAAATTGATTTTACTACTGGTGTTGGTGTTGGGGTATTACTACTGTTGTGTGGCTTGTCAATTGGTGTCAACAAGCAGAGCTCGTGCAGTGCCATGGTCAAGGATTTGGTTGGCATTGTTGGCCTGGCCATATTAGTGGTATTTGTCCATAAATTGTTGGTATCATTTCAATGAATATTATGGCAGTAAAAGAACAGTGGGGAATGACTGAAATTTAACGACTTGGCTCCCATCTCCAACCTCTTAGAGTCTCATCTCCATAGTCCCTCTATGACCCCTTCCTGCGGTTTGAGTGTGCATGCCAGCAATTATACAAATGACCACGCCCCCGATCCGCCACAGTTTGCGGACTGTTAACTCACTTTTTATGTTGCGCGTGACGAAAATTTTTAAATTGAAATAAATTTCTTGTGTTCGTTGTGTTCGTTGTGTGCACGCCTTGTCGCCAGTTGTCGTCCGATGTCCTTGCTGTCCTCGATGTCCTTGCTGTCCTTGTTCCCCACATACACACACACACACACCCATCCTATCTGCATATCAACTATATAGTATCGTTATCGTGTTTGCTTAACGTGTTTTTTGTCTCTCGTTATTTTTTCCTCTTGTTTTTTATTTCTTTTTTGTTTTACTTTTTGCTTGATGCAGTTTTGTGTTGTTTTTGTCTTTTTTTTTGGGTATGTATTTGAATTATAGCAAATTTGTTGCCCGAGGCCAATTTTGTTTCGGTTCCAGTTCCAGTTCCAGTTCCAGTTCCCGATTGCTAATGTCAAAGGTTGTGGTTGAAGACAACGAACAGCACGTGTGTGCATGCATGTGTATATCTGTGTGTGTGACCGTGTGTGTGTGTGTCCTTGTGGTGTCCTTCTTCTCCTGGCAACACATGCGATTGATAATTTTGCAAACTTCACATCATCGTCTCTCGGATTCCCCAAATTGTATTTAATTGGTCCAATTATTAATAATTGTTTGTATTTAGTTTAGTAACCCGTCTGGCCTTCTGATCGCCGTTTAACAGTCTTTACTGGTTTGATAAGTCTAGTCTTCTTAATTGAATCACACACGTAAAAGGGATTTTGGGCTTTTACGCGCCTAGGAAATTCCCAAACACGCACACGCACACGCATACGCACACAAACACACACGCATGCTCAGTAAATTATTTATATTCCACGTGTCACCAAGAACGTATTCAGAAACCGTAGAAAAACATGGTAGAGGGGTCTATTAGGCCTGTTAAAAGTGCGTAAGAAGTAGAAGGCTTTTCCGACCCATAAAGTGTATATATTCTGGGTCAGCATCGAGTCGATATAGTAATGTCCGTCTGCCTGTCTGTCCGTATAAACAATGCATCTTTTGAACTTCAAGAGCTAGATACAATAAATTTAGAAGTCCGTGTACTCCGTGAGCTGATCAA